>CM038675.1:220664762-221264762 GCA_021605145.1 Aegilops bicornis
GTAGGCAGGTCCATTTATATAGAAAGGGTCGATGAGGATTGTGCGTGTGTATGTTTGCGAGAGGAAGAGTGCTTGTGATAAAGGTTAGTGAAAACATTTGTAAATGGTTACGAGAGGGAGGAGGGTTATATCTAGAGCATGTGTGCGAGAAAGACACCTCGGGAGAGAGTGTGTGAGCATGTGTGAGAGACCAGCGACGAGAGTGAAACTACACGTAAAAGACTGCTCTACACATTGATTAAAGATATAAATTGTATCCAAATATTAGGATGGGATCATGATATTTTCAATTCGCGTAAGGAGCGGTCATTGATCCATCAGACATCTACATTCTCGAATTTGAGCATGTCTATGTTATTATTCGACACAATTGATCCACATAGTTAGTATTTTGAACTCCAGACAATGCATCGCTTTAGCAATCGAATATAAACGTGAGCATAGTTCATGTTGTGTGTGTATAGCACATTATACATACGAAAGTTACACAATGGACATTTATAAATAGCTACCTATGAACTAGCATACATTTGAATTCAACCTAAGGTGGTTTAAAAAATCGAATTCAACATGAAGTCCATTCAATTATTTGAATTTGATATAATGGCATTTGTAAACCATACCTAAACTATGGGGGTACCAATCTTTGCTCTGATTTTGTACATAATAGCACATGTAGTCGTGTACAAAATAGATTCAAATTTAGCTCCTCCATTCCAAAATAATCGTAGTTATAGGATTTTCAAGTGTCAAAATTTCAAAAGGAAGCGGATAATTTAATGAGGTTTTCAAACATACAAGGTCAAATATAATGTTGTCTATTTAGGTCAATCCTCATAGTTCAAGAGTACTCTAAACGTGAATGCTTGTGTTTCAAAATTTTGAACGAAGCGCCAAAAGAGCCTCTACTCGCCCGAAACCACGAGAGACCAATGTTTGGTAGTACAAGGAAATTACTTTTCTAATAACTCTGACCTGTGAAACCTACCGGCCCGACGTCCAAAGGTCTAAACCGGGGTAGGTTTATAGCTTCATTTAGACGCCACGCAACCGCCTCCGATAAACAATCATACACAATGGCCACCTAAGCACACATGCGCGCGGCCGAAATCGCTCCCGCCCACTATTTGGGACACCTGGGATTACCATCCTACCCTGACCCGCAGTAGGTCCGAAATTTAAGAGGGGGGAAAAGTTTGTACTTTCCCCAAATTTCAAACAAGCGCGTCCCATCTTCTATTCAAAAAAGCCAAAAACAAGCGCGTCCCAGACGGAAACATGGTTCCCCCCCACCCACCCGTCTGATTCCCCATTCGTACTCCGTGGGCGCCAAAACTACCTCTCCACCAGCCGTGAAACCCCGGCGTCCTCCGTCCGCCACCCCATCCCACCCATCAACCGCCGCCCTCCTCCATCACGCCGGAGTCAATACCCCGATGTCGTCGTCCACCGCAACCTCAACCACAATGCCCTCCACGGCTAGTAGTTGAAGCCGAGGCCGAGCCGTCCGTACCCGAGCCAGTTCAACCAGGCCGTCCTGCGCCTCACTGCTGCCGCTCCAACATCGCCACCCTCCACCGCATCGGAGTTGTTCCTGCTACGCCGTCCTTCGTCGCCTCGGATCTGCTTCCCCTCCGCCGACATACGGCCACGGCAACACAGTCAACAATTTGGCCATGGGTTCGTCCAAGCTTGCACCCTCCAGAACATCGGTTTCCCCGGTCAAAAGAAGAAGATTGCCGCGACATGTGGAGGTGACCACACCGACAACCGAAGAAGGTACTCCTCTTCCCTTATTCGCAGTAAATCTTACGTCTCGCTTGCAACGATATTCATCCCACGAAGACACTAGTTGACCGATTCTTCTTGATACTAGATGTTCCTAGTAACTCACGATGCACAAGGTTTCTCCTCATATACTATTTCACCTTAGCTAGAGGTCCGTCGCCTCGAATTTCAATTTCTGGCCAGTTGATTCCCAATTAATGGAAGCATTCCCCGGCGTAACAGGCGCTAGTACAACTATTACGCCGGGGAAGCAGCGCCTTGGTGTTTATCTTAGGGGCATCTGTGGCCTAGAGCTACTGGCGCCCGATCTGGAGGTCGGCCGGGATTAAAGGGATGGCTTGGGGGCGCTGCCAAGCACGACGATGGTGTGAGGTCGATGGGAGGGCGGGGCAGCGGAGGCACCGGTCTGAGCCGGTGGTCGCTGACGGTTCGAGAAAGATCATCAACAGTGGCTGGCGGGAGGTAGACGAAGGCCATCTGCCCGTTCCTTATAGATCAGACGGTTCATTAAAAAAATTGACTGACCTATTTATTTTCAGTCGACTGTTATCTTAGATATGACCACATGTGGTGGTGTGCTGGAGGAGTACCTGCATTTCCTGTGCTCATATATTACAAAATCATACGGAGTAGAATCTAATTTTATTTGCCATGCAATGTTGTAGAGCTATCATATGTCTCCTGTAATTTATTTTTCAGCCACCTGCTATCTGCTACTTTTACAGTGCACTAGTTCTGCACACACTTCACCCATACTCTCACTATTGTGTTTTTATGCAAGGGTATTTCAGACTATCCTGCCGGAAGAGAAGCAGCAAAGAAAAGAGAGAAGTAGCTCCAGCTTCGTATGCTGGTAGGCAAGACACGTTACAACGCTTATAAAGGGTGCGATGTCGTGAGATGGAGATGGTAAACGTAGCTCGAGTTGATGACCTCGCTGCAATGAACCACCATCCCAGGTGCTTGCTTTAACTTCACGGTGTCATATGTGGTTGCATGTTCCATATGGTGTCTAGCTTGTATTCGAAAGGCCGAAGTCGGTCTTTATCTTAGTGACAAGCCCAGCAAAGACAGGCATCACTTGGAAGCCAAGTAAAAAGCCGTGATGGTGGCGAAGCAGCCCGCCTCCCACCAGGCTCTCAGGTCCTAGATGATCATGTTCACCACTCCAACCGGATGTCTAGCTTGTATTGCTTCCAATTTGGTTAAATTGCATCTTCTTAGCTTACACATTATACCTTTGAATATGACATGCCTTTCTCGCTTTTGGTACATACTAGTACATCTGTATTAACCATGTTCTTACATCAAACTAATGTTCTTGTGTATCCCTCATCAATCACTTATGACGAGGCAGGCAGGCAAGGGGACTACTCCTCATTTAAAGAATGCAGCGTCAGCCTCCCGACATGATTCTCAAGAAACAAAAATGCTAGATGAAGATAGTGAATGTAGCTCTGTAGTTGATTACAACATTTCCCCTACACTAGCATCACAGGTGCTTGCTCTAACTTGGCATCATGATATGTGGTTGCATGTTGCAGATGGTGTCTAGATTGTAATTCTTCCAATCTGGTTAAACTGCATGTGCTAGTCTGCTTAGCTTATACTCCTATAAATGTGACATTATACCTGTTAATGTGACATGCCTTCCTGTATTTAGTACATAGTACATCTGTCTATTAAGCATGTCCTTACATAAAACTATTGTTTTTTTGTATCCCACATCAACCAATATGACGAGACACCTTTAGTATATGCAGTGCGATATTAGTTGCATCTTTCATATGATTTATAGCATGCGCTGCTTCTAATTTGTTGAAATTCCATTTATGATGGGACGCTTTTAACTTGGCAGAGTCATATTGGTTGCATATTTCATGTGGTGTCTAGCTTGCATTGCTTCTTATTTGCTGGAATGGTTTCTGCTTAGTTTACACAAACAGTTGTGAACATGCCATGCCATTCTGTTTTTCGTACATATTCCATCCTGGTATCATGTGTTTTCCTTACATCAAAGTAGTGATTGTCGATCATGCATGAATGAGTTACGAAGAGAGAATTTTATTGCCTTTTCTTGTCGGTTTTACTTGACAATTCAAAATCAATAAAGCGGAAGGAAGTTAGCAAGGCAGCGGATAAAGGTGCTCCTTCCAAACGGAGGGCCTCTACAGTTTCTACTCCTCCACCCCCCAAGATGATTTCCAAGACAACATATGCATAGACACTCAACAAAGCTGTGTTTATGATGAGCACGTCTCCCCTAGTGCAGCATCACTGGTGCTCCCTCTAACTTGGCACTGTTATATGTGGTTGCATGTTATGTGTCGTGGAATTGTCACGGCAGATGTCCTTAGTGTTAGGACTTAGTCGCGAGGCCAACGCATCTATGTGGTAGCTTGAGAGGGGTTGAGCGGGACGAGAGACGCGAGGTTTTACCCAGGTTCGGCCCCTCACGATCGAGGTAAAAGCCTACGTCCTGCTTCATTGATATTGATGATGATCATCACGGTTACAAGAGTGCTCTAACTCGAGAGCCATTGTCTAAACCTAACTTGTCCAACTTGTGGAACTTGTCCCCCTTTGGGGAGCCCTGCCTCCTTATATATGTTGAAGGGCGGTTTACATGTGGAGTCCTATTAGGATTAGGACTAGTCTATCTCTAATACAAACCGGATACAAGTCCTGGTCTTAACTCCTTGTAAAATATTCCTTATGCCTTTCCTCTTAAACCGGCCCACAATAGTTGAACCGGCCTTCTGATCCGCTGGCCGGGTTACTAATGAACCGCCAAGACCGGCGGGTAGCCCGTGAACCGCCAAGCTCAGGCGGGTTACCATGAGTTGCCCGGACCGGCCGGGTTAACTTCCGGCGGTTTACACCGCGGGGTATATCCCCGACATTAGCCCCCAAGTTTAGCTTGGATTTATCCATGGTAAACTTACGCTGCAAAATAAACACCAGAACAAATTTGGCAGGTTGTGCTCCGGGTTAAGAATTCTTGTAGACCGGCACCTGATCGTCCTTGTAATTTCCTTCTTCTAGAAAATCCGGGTCAATAACCAGCTTCATAACCGATTTGCTGATGTTGGTTTCTCATAGGAAATATATTGTGAAGAATAATTCCTTTGATTCCACTCCCAATGCTTAAAAACAATATTGGTCCTTGAAATACTCATCCGATCTTCAGCCGGTTTAAGGACATAGAACTTGCCGGTTTATCCTTGCTAAGATCACCGGTTTACAAATATTGACAGCGCCGGGTCATACTTGTAGTTAACATCTAGCTTGAAAATATACCTCTTATATGCCTATCACTTGTAGCCTCCAAGTCTTAAGAAGGTAGCATAGCAACAGCTTGAAACTTGCTTAAATATCACAACCTTGAAGAAATCCAGGTTGTTCCTCTCAATCACTAGTCAGAATTGAGTATTCCACATATGTAGCCCCCAAGTGCCGGGTTGTCATGCTTGCACGGCAACACAGGACTTGTAATTATCTGATGCTCATAAAAACTTCAACCAGTGTAGCCCCCAAGGGCCGGGTCATTATGCACTTGAATTGTTTGACAGAGCAATTGGTAGCCCCAAGGGCGGCTCATTATAATGTGATGAGTCGGGTCTTCAATAAGATAAACAAAGAATGACTTTGCATTAGCCCCAAGTGTCATGGTGCATGCTTGCAGCGACATGAGACTTGCATATTGGATGTAATCTCAACTTAAATAATGTAGCCCCCAAGTGCCGGGTTGTAAGCTGCAGCAAAGAACTCGGGATTATTCCTTCAATTGTAGAATAAAAATTATATCCATTGATAATATGATAGCCATTGCGCCAAAGCGACTTTGAAAACCATAATCACAATACTGGTTATTGATAACCATAATAGAAATCCAGCCATGTTGGCTATTTGAATAATATACCCAATGATTCATAAGCGCGTGATTCCAATGGCGCAATCCAAATATGTACTGGCGACTTATAATCCAAAGCCAGGCCGGTTTAACAAACACGGATAATTTATCATCATCTTGGCGACACATAGTCGAAAGCCAGGCCGGTTTAATAAACGCGTCTGATTTACAATCATGCTTTATTCAACCTGTTTACGCATACAACAAGTTTAAAGTGTCCTGGCGGTTTATCACGGACGGGTCCTGATGCCCAACATATAACCTGGGTTTATAACCAAGGTTGCACTTAAGAATAATCAAATATGAAATATATCATACCTGTGATATTGAATCACATTGCTGGTTTTACCAACTTTTTGTAGTAAGAGTGATAACCCCAATCTTGAGTAATAATAACTCCTTTCATATTGTGTCGATTGATGATAAACCGTGACCGGGTTGTGATAAACACCGGTTTTAACCATATATAATCTTTGGCGACTTCGTAGTCAAACCAGACCGGGCTGATAGTCTCCGGATTATGAGTTGATCATGTCTTGACTTGTAATTGAAAGTCAAGCCGGGTTAATGAACACGGTTTACTCCATAATAAGATGGTAACATCAAACCGGGCAAATAGTCTCCGGATTAGGATTTGACCGTGTTCCGCCAATTTGTAATTGACAGTTTGAACCGGATTAATAATGTCGGTTTGAAAACACAACAAAAAAAAATTAAAAGAGAACAAAATTCAAGCAAAGGCAAATATAAAACCATTGCAAATGAGGCTTTGAGCCGATCAAGAGGCATTACCATGGTCGGACACGACCAAGCCCCCAAAAGGCGTAGCTATGGTTCGAGTCAGCCAGGTCCCCAAATGATGCATTGGCATTACGCCCGATCAAGAGGTGTAGCGATGGTTCGGGTTGACCAAAGCCCCCAAGTGATGATGTGGCACTAGGCCGATCAAGAGGCATGACTGGTTGGACATGACCATGTCCCCAAGTGATCTGGTGGCTTCGCCTATCAAGAGGTGTTGCATTGGTTCGGACCACGATAAGCCCCCAAGTGATATTGTGGCATTGCGCCGATCAAGAGGTGTGACTATGGTTCGGATCTGACCAAGCCCCCAAGTGATCAATAATATGATAAACCATCAAGGCATGATACCCATGTTTGAATCGCGCGTCATGGCAGCAGGTCCTCTTTGGCACCTTTAACTTTTTGTAAGAGATAAATCCTTCTTGAACCGGGATTTTGAACCGGATATTGAGAGCTTCAAAGCTTTGTGGGAGACATCTTTCCCTTGAACCGGATTGTAAACCGGAATCTTCATTTTCAGCCAGAAATTTTCTGATGGCCTTTCAACTCGAACTTGCGAGAAGTTAATTCCTTTTTGAACCGGAAATTCTTAAACCGGATTTGAGAGCTTCAGAGCTTGAGAGAGAACAGATTTCCCTTGAACCGGATTCTAAACTGGAATCCTTTCTGACGACCCGGACCTTCTTCATTGAGCCGGGATTTTGTAATTGTTATATACTTTCTAAGCCGGAAATTTTCTGACAGCCTTTAAATTTTCATCAATACAACAAAGAACCTCCGGACCGGGTTATCTTTCCCTCCATCATCCTCGAGGTTTTTAACTTTGTTGAAGCGGCAAGATTTGCTGAGTTATGTCATCGTAGCCCCCGAGTCTCAAAGGTGACTCGAGGAATTGGCTTGAGATTCTTCATGTTTGACCGTGATATAAACCGGCATAACTTGTATATCATTAGTGTTGATAGCACGATGTGAATCCACAGAAGGTTGAGGTGACTACGGCGGGTTATAAATGATTCCGTATGAGTCGTGGTCAAGACCTTCGCCAATGGTTCCTTCCAATGGCGATTTGAAGTTAACCAAACTGTGGTGGCGGCGACTTGTGCGCTTGCCCATTGAACCATCCAGTGCAGCGGCGGCTGATAATATATGATAAATTGCCTCCAATTTGTTGGAAGAGAAACCGGGCTTCCCAAGTAGTGACTTGCTCATACTCAATGAACAGCTCACGCAGACAGGCGCGGCCCGGTGTGTTGATGTAGACCAGGCCGCGAGAGACGGCCACGGCATTGTAAACCGGTGCGGTCGCGAGAGACAGCCACGGCATTGTAAACCGGCGCGGTCGCGAGAGACAGCCACGGCATTGTAAGCCGGTGCGGGAGTCCGTTGAGTAACGAGGACCACATGTGCCAAAAGATGTTGGCGTGCCTCCACCTCCGCGGTATAATGTCACTTTTTGTCATAAATAATTGCCCTGCATAAACAATATTGCAGACCAAGGCAAAGACAAACTTGTTTTTTGACAAAAAACAACATGTGATAATAAAACAAACTTGGATGGATATCACCTGATTTATTCGGACGACGGATGATCCGTTTATCGCGATAGAGATGGCTCGGGCAGACCAGCGATCCAATATAGTTCCGGCGGCTCAGGCAGACCGGCCACTTAATATAACCCCGCGGCTTAAAGCGGCAAGAGTGGCTCAATGCGGCTCGGGCGGGTTAATATATATTAAGCTGCACGGGCGGCGACTTCATGCATACATGTTCCATCGATGGCGGGCACGACGCCGCACGTGATGGTGCCGACGTACACTTCATAGGCACAACATGGCACCCACTTAGCTGCACATAAAAATACTCTGCACCCAAGTAATTGTTCTTGGACAAATATGTATTAAGAAATAGGTAGAACAAATAGCACCTGGTATTTTTGTCAGATAAACACGGACACTGATGCCGGACAATGCTTGGTGCGCGTCCTGACGATTTTTCCAATGTACGTGGTACTAATGGTCGTCATGTAGTACTCTTGTGAGAAGGACTATTAGTAGTGAACTTTGGATTTTCTCCTCCACGTGAGCTAATAGCACCTGATTAAGGCTCGGTTGATTGTTGATTGTTCGTCACGTAGTGTCCGGGCCTGCAGCTTTTGACAGCATGCTGCTGCCCCACATGGCCTTCTTTGCAAGTTTTGTCTTAGCACGCGGCGGTCGCGGCAGATCGGAGACCGCCCAACCTCGTAGCAGATCCTGGCCGCTGATCACGGCAGCGGTGATTATTCTTTTCAAGCTTCGGTTACGATGGATTGCACCTGCACGTGTATGCGTAAACGGGCCAGCCGGTAGCGATTCTCGGTGCCGCCACAACCACGTATTCGTGAGGTACTTTGCACAAGCTATGATGAAAATTTCCTAGGACTTGATCCGGCAGTAGCCCTTGATTTCTGATTATTGACAACGTGATTAAGGGTCTGTAGATTGAAAAATCCCTCATTGAGCTTTCTTCCCTCACACTTACGACCGTGCATACAGCAAGCTATGATGTGAAGCGGAAAAAGAGTCGGGCGGCTTAGCGGCCGGAGGAGCACAGGCAAACGGCGGACCGGCGGTGCTTTGAGGCGGTCAACTTGCGAAACGGCTTAGAACCGGCTCGAGGCGCGAGACAACGGCGGCGGCCAAACGGCGCGGGGTGGAACTGTAGCCGCGGGCTGAACGAAGTGCGGAGACCAGGCAACTCGAGCAAGGATCTCAGCTCGGACAGACGGGTTGATGTAGGCGGGTTTGTCGCTGTCCCCAGGAGAGGCCATGTGCGAGGGCGACGACGGCCTGCAGCAATAGCAAGGTGGCAGGGCCGCGCTTGAGACGGAGGCGCAACGCCATACCGAGGCGGCCGCGAGGTCGGACGGTTCGACGCCGCCACGGGCGGCTCGACGCGGGCGGGAAGGCCACGGCGACGCGGCGATCGCTATGGTCCCCGGCAACCCGGAGTGAGGGCGAGGCGGCGATGGCGAGTAAGGCCGCGCGTGCCCAAATCGATGTACTAGTAGTTTAAACAAATCCGATCCAGTGTTCATCTAGCCCTGGTCTTCAACCCTCCATGTAAACAATAGTCATCAAACCCAACTTGGTACTCAAGCCAAACCGAATCATCAAGTGGATCAATAGTCTCGATCGTCATCTTCATCGCCGAAGGAACCACCGGAGCTGGCGGAAGGCGACTTAGTCCGGGCGCGGTAGCGCTCAACGGGCTTTCGGCCACGGCAGCGGCTCAAAGCAAGGTTAAGGAGTCCCGCAACCACAGCGCGAGGGTCGATACCGCGGCGGGCGAGACACAATGGCGGCTTAGGAAAATACCGCAGAAACATCAAGATCGGGAGTGGTGACTTTGAAGGCAACTTGAAGCGCCCAAAGCGGGGCCACCGAGCCACTGGGTATTGGGCGGCTCGGACGCGACTAGTGCGGCGGCAGAGCCGGTTCGTGGCCAGGCCGAGACCAGCTTGGAGTAGAGGGCCATGGCAGCTCGGACGCAGGAGTGGTGAGACCCGACGACGACTTTCCATGTAGACGAGGCGGCGATTTTTGTATGCAGTAGGTCCGGCCGTCTTGACTCGCGACTGCGGTGGCGATTCAAGGTGGCTTGTAACTCGTGGTACGGCTGTAGCAGGTGGCCCACTAATCAGGCCACGGCCATACCTGTCCCCGAGTTGTCGTCATCCCCACGTCCGGGTGGTAGCAGCTCTTGATATAACAATCAATTTTGTCGATCGAATCTCCGAGAGCATACATGTGGCCTTGAGTAGATCTCACATAGAATAGAAAAAGTAGAGTCAAAAAGCATCTGACATGGTGTACAGAGATAAAATTAGTACACCAGCCGGAACTTGATCCTCGTAGTCCAGCCGGTAGGAACTTGAGGAACTCGGCCGATCGGACAGCAGATTCCTTTTGTCGAACTTGTAGGACTTGATGCAGAAACGAAAAATCAATCTCCTATCGATGGATCGTCTCACGTCGCCGGCGGCGCACAGAATATTGAACCCTAATTATTTCATCTCAATCTAATAAACTTGCACTTGATGCAGATCCTTCCAAACCGGCTCATCTTCATCCGGTAAATTGCAAATTTGTTGATCCCTAGAAGAAATCCCTCCGAGAACTCAACACCACCGTCGTCAGGCCCCACGGTGGGCGCCAACTGTCGTGGAATTGTCACGGCAGATGTCCTTAGTGTTAGGACTTAGTCGCGAGGCCAACGCATCTATGTGGTAGCTTGAGAGGGGTTGAGCGGGACGAGACGCGAGGTTTTACCTGTGTTCGGCCCCTCACGATCGAGGTAAAAGCCTACGCCCCGCTTCATTGATATTGATGATGATCATCACGGTTACAAGAGTGCTCTAACTCGAGAGCCATTGTCTAAACCTAACTTGTCCAACTTGTGGAACTTGTCCCCTTTGGGGAGCCCCCGCCTCCTTATATATGTTGAAGGCGGTTTACATGTGGAGTCCTATTAGGATTAGGACTAGTCTATCTCTAATACAAACCGGATACAAGTCCTGGTCTTAACTCCTTGTAAAATATTCCTTATGCCTTTCCTCTTAAACCGGCCCACAATAGTTGAACCGGCCTTCTGATCCGCTGGCCGGGTTACTAATGAACCGCCAAGACCGGGCGGGTAGCCCGTGAACCGCCAAGCTCCGGGCGGGTTACCAGTGAGCCGTCCAGACCGGCCGGGTTAACTTCCGGCCGGTTTACACCGCGGGGTATATCCCCGACATTATGTGTGATGTCTAGCTTGTATTGCTTCTAATTTTGTTGAATTCCATCTGCTTACTTTACACATTATACTTGAATAAGACACGTGTTCCTGTTTCTAGAACATACAATATCTGTCTATCACACCATGTTCTTACATCAAATTACTACTGTTGTGTAACTTGCAACAATCACTTATCATAAGACACGTTTGACTTCAGAGTGTGATATAGGTTACATCTCACATTCTTTTCTAGCTTGTACTACTAATTTGTTGAAATGGCACTTATGACGAGACAGTTTTAACTTGGTAGAGTGATATTCGTTGCATCTTTCATATGGTGTCTAGCTTTCGTTGCTTCTAATTTTTTGAAATGCCTTCTCCCTAGTTTACACATCATAAGCTGTGAATATGCAATGCTGTGAATATGCAATGGCACTAATGACGAGAGACCTCTAACATGGTAGTGTGATGTTGTTTGCATCTTGCATATGATTTATTTCTTGTACTGCTTCACATTTGTTTAAACGCCATTTATGCTAAGACAACATTAACTTGGCGAGGCGATATTTGTAGCATCTTTCATATGGTGTCTACCTTCCATTGCATTGCTTCTAATTTGGTGAAATGTCTTCTTCTTAGTTTACACATCATAGTTCTGGTTATCTCTTCCATCCTGTTTTTCATACATATTACATCCTCCTATCATGTGGTTGTCTAACATCAAAGTTCAGTTAAATGCATCACGCATCTATTTGTTCTGAAGAACTAAATTGTTATTCGTTTTTCTTGTCGGCTTGACTTAACATGGCAAAGAGAAAGAGGAAGAAACACAGAATGACAGGGAATGAGAAGCGGATGAATCCTGCAGATTCTGCCGGTACTGATGGTGCAATAGAAGTTGAAAGTCCATCGGAAAATTCTACAAACACGGCATCCCATGCTACACGAGCTGCAAAAAAAGGCAAACAGAAACAAATAGCTGCCACCAAACAAACAGAGACAGCCCTAGTTCTTGCAACACCTACCACAGTACTACCAGCTGCACGACATACTCGTGCGTCAACTGAGCTAGAAGCACGTTCCCAAGCTCCCTTGCCACCTGACACTACTTCCCAAGAACTCTTGACACAAGACGAGTTGGCAATATCAGATGAACCTTGTGAGCTTCAACAGCAAGAAGGTAGTTGCTAGAGTCAAGTTCTGATTGCATGCTTCTTTATATGTAGTCTCACGGTTTGATGTACACTAACACTTCCTATGTTCGTTGTTGGACTAGCACCTAGGCGCAAGAGGAAACAAACATCGGGGATAATGCTCGATAGGTTAACTAAATCTAGAGGAGGAAGAATGGAGATCCGTTTTGAGGCAGGTTTAAAAGGCCACGTGATGCTGCTGAGTCACCAAGTTAGTATCGAGGCAGCGGTTGCCGTTAGATGTCATGTATGTATCCTCCCAACATGGATTCAAGACAGAATGACAAAGACGAAACCCAGTTCAACACCTTCCTCGACCATTTATCTATAAGTATGGTTATGTATGGAAACTAGTAATATCGTCTTGCTCATCCCATACTTTCTCGTTGCTGATAATGAGACTCCCATAATTTTCAACAGATGAGGTTCAAGTTGGATAGCCAAGATGTCGCAACTGACAAGCTTGCACCCATGTTTTCAAGTGCGCTTTCATGCAAAGATGTCGGTATAACTTGAGGAAAACTTACTTTGAAGGCAAGGCTAATAAAGTGAACTTTCCCAAACATCTCCGATGGATAATATATCGGATGAAGACCGGAGGGCCTTGTTAAACACCGGTGCGATCCTAAGTATCGTGTACATTATATATATGTGATCGGATCACATGTTGAAGTCCTATTGACGCATGTGCCACACTTAATCTATCTTCTTGTAGGTGAACTGTTCAAAGAACAAGGCCAACCATACGAAAGTGAAATTCCAACAGATGATGAGGATCTCGTAGTTATATTACACCTTGCGAGGCTCTTGTAATTAGCTGTTGTTTCACTCTTTTCATTTGTACCATATTATCAGATCTATATTGACTTGTTCGAAATGCGGAGGAAAGCCCGCAAGGACCAAAAAGTACACGAACCAAATGTTGTGGAAATCTTCAAGGACTATCACACCAAAGAAGAAGAAGGGCATGACTACACCGGTCAAAGCCATCATTGTAAGTCCTTAATCCTCATGCCTTTTAACTACTACTTACTCTGACTTGTGCCTTGAACTGCATGGTTTGCAGCCAATGTCTATTACTCTTTTTAATTTTATACACAATTGTCTTAGCGTATCATTGCACCTTACAAGGTTTAAAAGGGAGGAGTGATGTTCCTTTGATCTTGACCAGTAATCTAGTTCCGTGCTGGACTTGCCCACACAACGTTATAATTGCATGTTTGTCTGTTCTCAGTTTTTTTGTGATATGAATGATGTCATACTATGCTTACCGTATTATAAACTTCGTCTCTCTATCCTTAGCCCTCAATACAATGTGAAGAAATAGACAATACATTAGAGATGGTACATGGTCATATGTTTGGAACCTGGTTTTATTATGTACTTTGCAATAAAATACAACTAATATTTTACATGGGTTCACCAGAATAAGTTCTGTATATAGACCAAAGCTATTTTGTTTGGTTTTGCTGCCACCTTAATATCTTCTGTTCTAATACTACTAATGTAAAACCTTAACTTTTCAGCGAGCTATGGAACAAATGGTGGAACCGCCACCTTCTGAAGGTGGCGAGGCAACTATAACCGCAATGTCAGCTCTTGCTGCAGTGGGTCAAGATACACTGTCCACTAACAGTGCCAAAAGCACGTTCATGCGTATCTTTGGGTTGGTTGTTAAGGATATATCGTCCAAACTGCCTCATGATCAAGATATGCAAGCTCAAAGCAATGGTGTATCTGCGCTCCAGACACAAGTCCATTCCCTAACAGAGGCCCTTTGTGAAACAAGGAGAAACATTGCTCAATGTTGTCAAGATACGCATGGTTTTGAAACCAGACTATCAGACATTTGCTATGTTGTTCAGGAGCCTAGGGGACATGAAGGCGAGGGTTATGGTGCTCCATCGGACAATACAGCATGAAAATGTAACAGTCAGGTCAAATGAACCGAGCTTCTAATCTTATGGTGGTGCATTTACCTGCTAGCCTGTTAAGTTTTATGCCAACCTTCCTTTTGTTATATAGTTGTAATTTGTTTTGGTGCGATAACAAATTTATTCTTAACATGCAGCCACCGGCTGAAGAAAACAGCAATCCATTTTGTATAGTGTAGGGTGCTCCCTATATTTGCACTGGTGGCGATCTTTGATGCCGAGTGGATGTAATCTGTGCAATCGCCTTAATAGCCCAGCGTTAGTTTCGGCCTTATTTATTTCCTATTCTTCTTTTTCCCTGGTTTGCTAGTGGCGCAACTACCCATGGGCCATATACGGTCAGAGATCCATGGGCCTCTAGGGCCGTCGATAAATGGGCTCAGAATCGGTGGGCCTCGGGCCGTCGGATAAATGGGTCTACATGGGCCGTAATCGGGCGTAATTGGTATCGACCCAGCACGGTAACGGGCCGTTAACAGGCCGTAGGACTGCAAAAGCTTAATTTTTTCACAGGCATAACGGGTCGTTAATGGGCCAGAATATAGGATGGGCTGGCCAGAAACGGGCCAACTCTTGCCATGGGCCGAATTTGGCCCATTAGGGTAACAGGCCAGTAACGGGCCGACTCTTGCCATGGGCCGAATTTGGCCCATTTGGGGACATGCCAGTAACGGGCTGACTCTTGCCATGGGCCGAATTTGGCCCATTAGGGGAACAGGCTAGTAACGGGCCGGAAGTAATCGAGGGCCGAAAGGGAGCCCAAGAATGTATGGGCCGTCAGTAGGCCGAAAGCTAACACGGGCTGGAAACGACCCATGTAAATCACGGGCCGTTAATGGGTACAACGAAAATTACTGTTCATTATGGGCTAGAGTCACCGTGGGCCTGTAAAGGGCCGAAAGATACGAATGCCTCATATGGGCAGAAAGACGTCGTGGGCCATAAATGGGCCGAAAGTGAATTGAAATTTGGTGTTATATTCGACGGCCCACATGACGTTGTTGGGCGATTTCCTTTTGTGCCTAACAGGCCGTGAGTTAACGGGCCGTAAAATGGGCTATTTGCAAAGAGACCGTTAACAGGCTTTTCATGGGCCAGCCCGTTAACTTTTGACCAAGTCAAACGGGCCGGCTTTGTAAGCTAAATGGGCCAATGGTGGGCCGTGGCACGTGTCGACATATCATAGGTGCCTATCTGACCCACTGACGAGCTGACACGTGTTTCGTCAGGCCAATAAGAATTTTACACGTGGAAATTTCCCATTGGTCGGGGCTGTTAACGGGTTATCGGATCCAAAACCCGACCCGATAGCTTAACGGCGTTTCCTTGCGGTGGATGCCACGTGTCGGTCACCCTTGACGAAAGCACTTCTGTGACGCGCGATTTATCGTCATGGAAGTGGACACTTCTGTGATGATAATTTTGGTAATGTCATGGAACACTTCTACGACAGCACAGGTATGACTATCTTGATTCTGTCATAAATTTGTCATGGATGTACATGCATGACAAAAAACGCGACCTACTGTGACAAACACGTATGATCACTGAAGTGTATTATTTTTGTAGTGATAGCCTATACCATGCCAATGCTTTTCCCTTCAAAGATAAAGGGAAAACCTTTTTCATCACCTCATCTCCGGGTAAACCTGCAAAACTGAACAATCCACACATTTGTTCTACATATATCAAGTGCATATCAGGATGTTCGGTTCCATATCCAACATAAGGATTAGCTAGCAGTTGTTCTACCATACTCGAAGGAATTTCATATTCAATATTTTCAGTAGGTGCAGTAGGTTGAGGGGTAGCTAATTGTGGTTCCGGGCGAGGTGAAGATACCCTGAACAAACCCCTCAAAAGATTGTTTTCCATAGTAACAACTGACAGTAAATTTCAGCACACTATATAAATCTTTCCTTACCAAAGGCGCTTCACTCCCCGACAACGGCGCTAGAAAATAGCCTTGATGACCCACGAGTATAGGGATCAGTTGTAGCTCTTTTCGTTAAGTAAGAGTGTCGAACCCAACGAGGAGCAGAAGGAAATGACAAGTAGTTTTCTGTGACAGCCTGATTTTTGGCCCTTTCTTTTTCTTTTTGTTTTTCTGAGGTTTTTGCTTGAGTTTTCTTTTTCCGTGGCTTTGTGGTCTGGAAAGTGAACAAGATGAACTCTTCTTTGCTTCCAGAGTGGCTTGTCATACCCAAATCCTTCCCTAGACCCTGTCATTTTCATCCTAGCCCAAATCCCAATATTCTTTTTATTGGGAATATTCCTTTTCCATTAAAGGAATAACTCAAATTGCCCTAGGTTGTGAAGTAACCTTTATTTCCATCACTCCTAAAATTCCCAAATAATTCTCATAAATTGTTTGGGTCATATCTTTCTCAAATATGGCAAAATATTTCATTTTCCATGTTCCTCATCATGCTCAATTAATTCATTTCCTATTCTGTCCTGAATGGCAGAATGTGAAGCAAGTGCCATTTATATCTTCCCAATTGATCTCAAACTCCTTGGACACCTTTTCCTGTCCATATCATTGCCACATGCCAAAGTGCAACCTCATTTGCCTAGTAATCATTTAATTATGATTTTCCAAAGTTCCTGTCTGAGGGAACTGGTTGTGAAGGAAGTACAAGCTAGGCATATCCAAATGAGTTGCAGTTTTGCATGGACCTTCATATCATCATATCATCACTCTCCACCAAAGTAGAGCTCATGTCATGCCTCCGTATGAGCTCACCTTCAATTCTTTGATTCTGTCCAACATTTTAGTTTGTGAAGCAAGTATATTTTATCTTGCTCCATTATGGCTGCCAATTTTTCTAGGCCTTCTATTATTCCTATAACCTACCTCCGCCCATTTTGGGCATGTTTCATCTAGCCATTATTCCTCTAGAATTTTTGCAAGTTTTTGGTCAGTGGAAATCTTTGTGAAGGAAGTACCATTTTGGTTTATCCAATTGGTATGAAACCTTTTGCAGCATCTTCATATGTTCAAATAAGCCTGCCTTGCCAAAGTTCAGCTCAAGTGGCTTCTCCATTTGAGAGCATCATCCTGATCTTCATTCTGGACCAGATTACTTAGTTGTAAATCAACTATATTAATTAGTGGTCAATTCTTCTCAAAATTACCAGGGTGAAAGTTCTTCTTACCTGAACTTACCGGAACAACTCCATTGACCCCAATCACCTCCCTGTTGAGCAAGAGTACGTGATCAAGTTTATCGCGATAAACTTCGTGTGTTAATCGCCATTTAACCATGTCACTTTTAACCAATCTACCACCTCGGTTGCAAGCTCCCGGGAAGGACAAGCCCCGGACATTGTTTGGCCGGCCGTGTGCCACTGTGTGCACTAGTGCACGCGGTGATCACGAAGCTTTGGCATGCAATGTGCACGCTCTGTTGGCGTTAGCCCACGTCGTATGCGTCTTCTTGCTCGGGCCCTCTTCCTCTCGTCACCTTCGGCGCTTGTGAACTCTGTCCAACACCTGGCCCAAGGCTGTCAGCGTCCTCCTAGAGCCCTTCCACCCTTCGCCACCCTCTCCGCCAGCCTCTTGCCGGCCACCACGGACGACCTGTGGTCAATCAAGCTTTAATGGCGTTCTCGGCCGCTTTCTCCCCTGTGCTCTCGGCCCCTCTTGCCCTCACAGACCTTCTCAGAGCTCGTCTGGCCTCCCCTTCACACGATCACGCACCTCCCGTGATTGCTGCGCAGACGCTGTGGCCTTGGCCGAGCTTCGTCTTGGCGGTGACCGGCTCGGGCACCTCGCCCCGCCTATAAAATGGCCAGCCCCGAGCCACTTGAAGCATCCCAATCTCCTCCCCTCACTCCCAGCTCCTTCCCCAGCCTCTCGTTCGAGCTCAAAGAACTCTCGAGCCCTCCTATGGCCGCCATGGCCGCCGCGGTGCCCCGCTTAAATCCGGCTGACCCGAGCCTCCCCTCCACCTCTACTCCTCTCTAGTAGGCCACCCAGACCCCGGAGACCCTTCCCCAACCCTCCATTTGTCGCCGGAGTGCCCGTGGCCGTGTGCCCAAGTTCGTCCGAAGCCACCATCCGCCGTCCTCGAAGCTGCCCTCGCCTCGGTGCTCCTTGGTGGCCGTGCCCTACGCCATCCGATGCGCCACTTCTTCCCGAGCACGCCGGTGTGCCGAGCTCCGCGGGAGATGGCCGGAGTCACCGGGACTCGCCGTCGAGGTGACGGGCCTCGCCTCTGCCTCTCTCGAGCGCGGGAGGAGGAAGAAGGAGCCAGGAGGAGGGAGAGGATAAGACGGGCCCCACCAGTCAGCCACTCGGGCGTTGACCCGCCCGCTCCAGCTGGATAAGTGATGGGCCCCGCAGCCCGTGGGACCCCCACATCAGCGACCCGCGTGCCTGGCCCCGCCTCTGCCCGCGTGGCAAGTGTAAGCGTCAACCCCGTAGTACGTGTTCGTTTTCAGAAAGCGTATTTCCATCTCGTTTTGCTCAAAATACGTTTTCTTATTTTGAAAGCGTATTTCCTCTCTGTTTCAGCCTAGAATACGTTTTCTTAAACAAAAAGCGTATTTCTAACTTTGCGCTTCTGCCTTATCCACTCAGGGACTTGTTTGTGATGATATTTTGCAGAAAAGTCCCTGAACTTCAACGATTCATATCTTTTTAACCACAACTCCAAATGAGGTGATTCCAAAGCCCACTTATTCGTTTCGTCGAGCCGGTTCTGTTGGTTTCATTTTCACTATGGTTTGACACTATGAAAATGACCTTTTTGCCCTTGCACGTAAACAGCCCCTCCGAGAGAGAACTGTTTCCGGCAAATCTTTCTGCGGCTTCACCGCACTTCTCCCCGGTGCCTTCTTCACCCCAGGCAAGCCACGATACCCATTTCCATGATAGTCATGCAGTAGCCATAGTTTTCGACTTGAATGTTTATTAAATGATTGCTTGTTTAAAATATGGTTATCGTTGTTTCGGTAATGCATCTGGGTTATTACTTACTTGTTTGCTATGTTGTTATGCACCCGGTTATCATGCCCTGCTAGTTGCTAGTATTACTTTCATATTGCCATGCTTGATAGTAGTACATGTTGGGTTGGTCATGTTCTTCGGTGCATGACTAACGTCGATTCTAGAAATCTTGTTAATATGCGTTGTTCCTTTGCTGTTAGTTGGTTAAGTGTTACTCGGTAATGTTATTAATGAGTTCTTGCATGTTATTTATGGTTGATGCTAGTGGTCATGTTATGTTATACTATGAGTAGTGTTGCACTTGTAATATTTATTCTCATCATTATGCCATGTTCGCTTTGAGATTATTTCATTGTTGATATGGTGGATAGTTATGTTGTACCCTCCGCTTATGTTGATATCATGCTCATGCATTGTCCTTGCATCATGTTACTTTATCATGGCTCGGCATATTGCATTCAACTTTAACCGGATTAAATTGAACTTGAGCATTGTTGGTTGAGTCATGGTGCCGCCATATCGAACCCACCAAAGGCAACCATGCTTACCTTATGGGAAGGTCCTAACTGGGTCTATTGTCGTGCATCTCGCTGATGCCTCCCACGAGGGAAGGTTATAGGCGTGCTTACCCTGATCTGGTAGGCGGACATAACCTTGTGTGCCCGTTGTTTTTATTTTTATGGATCTGGTCCCCGTGAGGGAGGTTTGACCACGACGGTGGTCGGGGTGTCTTTGTTAGACACGGGGCCACCCAGGACTAGCCCAGTTGGGAGTGGGTCGGAGTGGCCGGGAGAGTGTCACAGCAGTAGATCGGTTTTGTCGGAACGCCGTTGGTCCACCCGAATGGGAGTGCGAGGCCATGGGTTCCGTGGTGTGGGTACAGTGTGCTAACCTCTGCAGAGTGTGTATTAAATCTATCGATAGCCGTGCCCGCGGATATGGGCCCAGTTCGTGTCGGTCCCACCGTGAGTCAACAGTATTAATAATAACTTGATTAATGACAACCCTGGTTTGATGATGAGATAAGTTGGTTGTGATCGCCGGAAGGATCACGGTTTGAGACCAAGTGTTGGTCATGGTTGTGATCGCCGGAATGATCACCGTGGTATCAAGGATACCGAGTTGTTGGATATTGGTGATGTTGTGCGAGAATCATGGGTAAAGATCAAGCTCCTAGTGGTCATTTAATGATTACTGCGGTATTGTTTATACCAAGCTTGATTTTATCCTGAGATGATCGTGTGATATCCGAGGTTGGTAAGTGATGCATGTGATGGTTACGTAGTAACCCGAGCAGAATAAATAGTGCATATAGTGCCATCATGTTGCATGCTAGTATCGTCAGATTCATATGTTGCATGCTAGTATTGTCAGATTCATATGTTCATGCCATGTTCATATTATTCTAGCTGTATCAGGTTCATGTTGCCTTTGGATTCTTAGTGGTTATGATGATTATTTTCATGATGGTATCTGGTATTATTTTGGAAGTATTACTTTGGATGTCATGTTGTTATGAGGATCTCATGTTAATTCCTGCTTAACCTGTAATTGTCATGTTCTTGTTTGTCTTGAATGCTTCTAGTTAATTGTGAGCTTGCAAGTACATTCAATGTACTGACCTGGCGTGTCATGCCAGCTTGCAGGTCGTGCCTAGATTGCTTGCTTGTTTGGTGTTGTTCCTGTGTTCGCGAGCTAGGATAAGCGTTCCAGCCAGAGTCCCTGCGGAGTGGAGTTCACCACCGTCATCGTTGTTCCGCTGCCAGTAGTTTTTCCACTGCTAGAACTTTTTCCGCTGCTTCGAGTTGTTCTGCTGCTTGCATAGAGCAACGGAGGATGGAGTAGTGTCGCCGTTGTCGGTGTGAAAACCGGCGGATCTCAGGTAGGGGGTCCCGATCTGTGCGTCTAGGCTGATGGTAACAGGAAGCAAGGGACACAGATGTTTACCCAGGTTCGGGCCCTCTCGATGGAGGTAAAACCCTACTTCGCTTGATTAATATTGAAGATATGGGTAGTACAAGAGTAGATCTACCACGAGATTGTAGAGGCTAAACCCTAGAAGCTAGCCTATGATGGTATGATTGTAATTGTGATCGGCCTTCTAAGGACCAATCTCTCCGGTTTATATAGGCACCGGAGAGGGCTAGGGTTTACATGGAGTCGGTTACAAGGAAGGAAATATAATATCCGGATCGCCAAGCTTGCCTTCCACGCCAAGGAAAGTCCCATCCGGACACGGGTCGAAGTCTTGAGTCTTGTATCTTCACGCTTCAATAGTCCGGACGATGTATATAGTCCGGCTGTCCGGATACCCCCTAATCCAGGACTCCCTCAGTAGCCCCTGAACCAGGCTACAATGACGATGAGTCCAGCGCGCAGTCTTGGCTTCGGCATTGCAGGGCGAGTTCCTCCTATGAATACTCCAAAGTAATCATCGAACACTTAGATCGTGTCCGGACCCACGAGGGAATTCTTACACACCGTCGTAGGGAACATGGCATGAATCTGATCCACTGGCAATCTTTGTACGCCGTGCCTTCGCATCGTGGCCTAGTTCAACTCTAACCGGTGCTTCTCACCCTACCTCGACTCGCGCTACGAGGCGGTTTTATTGGCATGTCCTGTCGAAGCAGAGATCGTGTTCCTCTTATTACGGGATCTTCCATTAATGAGGGCGTGCGTTGCCCTACGACGGCCGTTGGTATGACTCCATGTGCCATAAGGTAGACCTCAAGCGGTCACCCTAAGGACTCTTGATATTCACCCCCTTTATAAAAGGGGCCGATGCCTATGCCTCTTTTCCACCTCCCTCGCGCCTTTCCTCACCTCGAGTTCTAACACCCGAGATCTAAGCTCCAACACCCCAGATCCTTCAGTATGTCCGGATCCGACCCTCAAGGCCGGTGGGTGGCCTCCTCGATTCAAGCGGAGGACATTGCGAAGCTTAGGGAGGTCGGATATCGACCGCCGACATTCAAAGACCGGCTTCTGCTTCCAGGCAGGTCATCCCTACGCCGGAGCCCAATGAGTGTGTCGTGTTCGTTCCTCACTTCCTCCGTGGCTTGGGCCTTACCCTCGATCCTTTCGTGAGGGGGCTCATGTTCTATTATGGGTTGGATTTTCATGATCTAGCTCCGGACGCTATCCTCCATATCTCGTCGTTCATTATAGTGTGCGAGGCCTTCCTCCATGTCACCCACACTTCGGCTTATGGCTCAAGACATTCAATGTGAAGCCGAAGATGATCGAGGGGCGACACGTGGAGTGTGGAGGTGCCGTCATAAGTAGGAACGCTGATGCCCCATGGCCAGAGGGTTCTTTCCTACAAGTATCCGATGTATGGCAACGAAGGTGGTTTTATGTCACGGCTCCCAGAGGCACAAAGTGGGTGGCCGCCCCCGAGTTCCGCTCGGGCCCTCCATCACAACTAGCATCTTCGACCGACGTAGGACGGAATTGGGGGCCCGCTGATGATGTTCCAGTACTGCAGAACCGCATCCGAGAGCTTCTTGAGAGGGACATTAATCTTGCCAGCATAATGCAAGTGATGCTAATCCGACGGATGTTGTCGTGCCAACGCCGACCTCTCCGGATGTGGGAATTCAATCCAGAGGGTCCGCGGACTATCAAGCATTTCTTCGGCCTGAAGCTCGAAGGGATGTGCAAATTGTTCTTCGGACCGAAAGTAAAGTGTCCGAACACCATCGAGGATGCGGGCCTAAGCTGCAATCGCCTAGATACCCAAGTAAGTAAACTTGATACCGGACACCTTATTTTGCATTTGTCATAATTGTTTATTCTGAAAATCATCTGTGGCCAGGAATGGCTCAGCAAGGCAAAGAGAATCAGGTGCCCGACGCCACTTCCCGAAGGCTCGCCTAGTCCCACCATGGCCAAGATGCTTGACCGGGTACTCAGCAGAATGCCCACAGGGAAAGACATGGGGAAGAACGAATAAACCGAACTTCACATCTGAACCGGGGGAATTGTTGCCTCTCCTAAGGACGATAGTCGGGAAGAGGAGGCTAAGGCCTCCTCCCCGTGCGGGAAGAAGAGGGCTGCCTCCGAAGACTCGGAGATGGAGATGCCCAAACCAGGGAAAAAGATAACACCAGGGGGCTCTTGTCAGGACCCCGATTCCAAGTCACATCGATCTAGCCGGTAACACCTCATATCACTTTGCGGCCTCACGCGCGGTATTCCCATGGGTGTCGCCTTACCATGGCCCGGGACTGTTTGCGCCTTCTGGCTCACGTATATGATGGTGTCGCTAGCATCCATATGACAGAGAACCCGCCAACATGGCTAGTCGTGAACCCAAAGCGGCACTAACCCATGGGGACAGGCATACATGAATCAACTTGAGCATGTCGGTCTACAGCGTGCGAATCCGGCTGTAGCACTGGGCTAACAGGACTCCGGGAACCCGGGCTGTAGCAGGCTAGGCAGGACTCCGGATGTCACCGCGTGACATTTCCCCGAAGGGACAGACACAAGAACGAAGTGAATCACATGCCGGCCAGTCAAGTGTTCCGGAGCAGTAGTGCTGGGCTAGCAGGACTCCGGTGAACCGGGCTGTAGCAGACTACTATGGCTCATGGAAGCACAAGACTACATTTCCCCATAAGAGAGGCTACCAAGGATAAACAACTAGGTTGTCGGATCCCACACATACCAAGTATTTCAATCATCGTACAATATGCTCGATATGTGTAAATACAACATGGCATCACAACATAACTCTACGACTCAAGTATTTATTCATTAGGCTCCGAGGAGCGAGATATTACAAACATGGGTCTCATGACCCAACATTCAGAACATACAAATCAAAGCACATGCGGAAGCTTAACATGTCTGAGTACAGAAATCTACAAATGAAAAAGGCTGATAAGCCTGACTGAGGGAGTCCTGGACTAGGGGGTGTCCGGATAGCCGAACTATCATCACGGCCGGACTCCAAGACTATCAAGATACAAGATTGAAGACTTCGTCCCGTGTCCGGATGGGACTTTCGTTGGCGTGGAAGGCAAGCTTGGCGATACGGATATGTAGATCTCCTACCATTGTAACCGACTACTGGTAACCCTAACCTATCCGTGTCTATATAAACCGGAGGGTTTTAGTCCGTGGGATCGAACAACAATCATACCATAGGCTAGCTTCTAGGGTTTAGCCTCCTTGATCTCGTGGTAGATCTACTCTTGTACTACCCATATCATCAATATTAATCAAGCAGTGAGTAGGGTATTACCTCCATCGAGAGGGCCCGAACACGGGTAAAAGCATCATGTCCCTTGTCTCCTATTACCATCCGCCTAGACGCGATTCGGGACCCCTACCCAAGATCCGCCGGTTTGACACCGACATTGGTGCTTTCATTGAGAGTTCCTCCGTGTCGCCACCGATAGGCCCGATGGCTCCTTCGATCATCAACAACGACGCGGTCCAGGTGAGACTTTTCTCCCGGACAGATCTTCAGATTCGGCGGCTTTGCTGCGGCCAATTCGCCGGCAGCCATCCGGAGCAGATTGAAAGCTACGCTGGCCATCGTGTCAGATTTGGAAGTTTGAACTATACGGCCGATATTCGCGGAGACTTGATCTTCGACGGATTCGGGCGCGATAGCGTGCCGCCTTTGTCTCGATGGGCGTGATCTAGCTCGCAGCGAGCGATTGCCTGGAAGCCGCACCAGCATCCGCTCCGACCCTTAATTCGGAGCCGGATTCCCCGATCGAGGACGAGTGGTTGGACACCACCTCGAGGGCTACAATCTCTACGGCGATTGAGCCGAACTCCATCCCTGTCCTTTGCAAAGACCTCGACTCCAGGGTGCCGGACTCCTCTCCGGACTCCGAACCCTCCGCGCCCCTGCCAATCGAATCCGATTGGGCGCCGGTCATGGAGTTCACTGCCGCGGACATTTTTCAGCACTCGCCCTTTGGCGACATACTGAATTCACTAAAGTCTCTCTCTTTATCCGGAGAGCCCTGCCCAGACTACGGACATGAAGGTTGGGATACGGACGACGAAGAAATTCAACGCCCACCCACCACCCACTTTGTAGCCACTGTTGATGATTTAACCGACATGCTCGACTGCGACTCCGAAGACATCGATGGTATGGACGACGATGCCGGAGACGACCAAGTCCCACCGCCTACAGGGCACTAGAAGGCCACCTCGTCATACGACATATACATGGTGGATATCCCAAAAGATGGGAACGGCGATGGAACAACGGAGGATGACCCCTCCAAAAAGCAACCGAAGCGCCGACGTCAGCGGTGCTCTAAATCCCGCCACAAAGAAAAAGCGGTGATTACGCACGGGAGATAATAACACCCGGACAATACCGAAGACAACCCCCTCCGGCAGGACTTAAGCGCAGGAGGAGGGAGAAGCCCGATACGCCTGACGGTCGGGCAGAAAGAGAGGTCGAGGGCGATAATTATGCGCCTCCCTCGAATATGAGGCAAGCCTCGACGATGACGAATTTGTCGTGCCTAAGGATCCCGCCCGAACAGGGCGTTTCAAACGCGGGCTTATAGCCACGGCAAGCAGCCTCAAGAAAAAGCAACGACTTAGAGCTGACCAAGACCTGCTAGCTGACAGATGGACTGAAGTCCTTGCAGCCGAAGAGTATGAACTCGAACGCCCCTCCAAAAGCTACCCCAAACGCAGGCCGTTGCCTCGATCAGAGGAGGAAGCACCCAAGTCACCAGTGCACGACATGGCAGACCGGCCACCCCGTGGCCGCGACAGAGAAGCCTCTCGGCCCTCCGCTCAAGCCACACCCGACGCCGCTCAAAAAGTACCAAGGCACGGGAAAACGCGCCGGACTTGCGAGATATATTGGAGGACAAGGCAAAATATACAAGATCGATCTACGGATCGCGTGGCGCCTAACGACACGGGATGATTACCGTCGAGCCGGATCTGACAAACCCGGCGGGCCGAACACGATGAGACAAAGCTCATATGAGCTACGCCGTGATATAGCCCAATCTGAGGCGCCGCACACCCACTATGCTTCACAGATGAAGTAATGGATCATCAAATCCCTGAGGGTTTCAAACCCGTAAACATCGAATCATACGATGGTACCACAGATCCTGCGGTCTAGATCGAGGACTATCTCCTCCATATCCACATGGCCCGCGGTGATGGTCTACATGCCATCAAATACCTCACACTCAAGCTTAAAGGACCAGCTCGGCATTGGCTTAACAGCTTGCCAGCAGAATCAATTGGTTGTTGGGAGGACCTAGAAGCCGCATTCCTGGATAACTTCCAGGGCACATATGTGCGACCACCAGACATCGATGACCTTAGCCACATAATTCAGCAGCCAGAAGAATTGGCCAGACAATTCTGGACACGGTTCCTAACAAAGAAAAATCAAATCGTTGACTGTCCGGATGCAGAGGCCCTTGCAGCCTTCAAACATAACATCCGCGACGAGTGGCTTGCCCGGCACCTAGGACAGGAAAAGCCAAAATCCATGGCAGCCCTCACAACACTCATGACCCGCTTTTGTGCGGGAGAGGACAGCTGGCTAGCTCGAAGCAACAACTTGGCCAAACATCCTGATAGTTCGGATACCAAGGACAAGAATGGCAGGTCGGCGCAACAAGAACAAAGCGCCGCATTAACGGCGATAATATCAAGATACGCCGTCAATGCCGGATTCAGAGGCTCTAAACCCGGTCACGGAAGAAGCCATTCAAAAGAAATACCCAGGGCCTGTCCAACTTGGACCGAATACTCGATCGCTTGTGCGGATACATGGCACCCCCGAAAAACCAGCCAATCACACCAATAGGGATTGTTGGGTGTTCAAGCAAGCAGGCAAGTTAAGTGCCGAACTCAATGAAAAGGGGCTGCATAGCGATGACGAGGAAGAGCCCCGGCCGCCGAACAATAGAGGGCAGAAGGGTTTTCCTACACAAGTGCGGAGGGTGAACATGATATACGCAACCCACATACCCAAAAGGGAGCAGAAGCGTGCACTAAGGGACGTATATGCGATGGAGCCAGTCGCCCCAAAGTTCAACCCATGGTCTTCCTACCCGATCACCTTCGATCGAAGGGACCACCCCACTAGCATTCGTCACGGCGGTTTCGCGGCATTGGTTCTTGACCCAATTATTGAGGGATTTCACCTAACCAGAGTCCTGATGGACGGCGGCAACTGAACCTGCTTTATCAGGATACGGTCGCAAAATGGGCATAGACCCTCAAGGATTAAACCTACAAAGACAACCTTTAAAGGCGTCATACCGGGTGTAGAGGCCAGTTGTACGGGCTCGGTTACACTCGAAGTGGTCTTCGGATCCCCGGATAACTTCCGAAGCGAAGAGTTAATCTTCGACATCGTCCCATTCTGCAGCGGCTATCATGCACTGCTCGGACGAACCACATTTGCAAAGTTCAATGCGGTGCCGCACTACGCATACCTCAAGCTCAAGATGCCAGGCCCTCGAGGAGTAATCACGGTCAATGGAAACACCGAACGCTCTCTCCGAACGGAGGAGCACACGGCGGCCCTCGCGGCGGAGGTACAAAGCAGCCTCTCACAGCAATTCTCGAGTCCGGCCACTAAGCGTCCGGACACTGTCAAGCGCGCCCGGAGTAACCTACAACAAGACCGCCTGGCATGATTCAAGCACGCGTAGCAATCCGGCCCCAACCCCAGCCCTCGCGAAATTGCGAAGCTAGTATTACGCGTACATAATTACGCTCTGGAGATACCATGGGCATATGGGGAGGGGCAAGACCACGGCACGCCAAGAATGCGGCTCGACCGCACCAGGGGCTCCCTATTGTGTCATTCCTTTCCTTTTTCCTTTTTCTTCCTTTTTCTTACTTTCAGGACTCCTTCTTTCGGCATCTTGTCAAGCACTAGAATCGCCGAACTCACGATGCAATAGCTGTGGAAGCGTAAAGCCACGCCGAGTGTTGTGTGGTCTCTATTACGAGCATTATAACTGCTTTTACATACCACCGCAGCTTACCTCGGAGGGGACATGTTAGATAGTCCCATCCCTTGCTTATCGCACTATTTGTATCGTTCTGCTTTCATCGCAGTACCTTTTTGAATAAACCATACATAGCTTTTGCTTATTATTGCACTACTTCCTTTATCTATACATATGTTCATTTCATGACATGTTGCAACCGTACACTTTGGTACGGCCAATACACCGAGGGCTTAAGTATCCCAAAATCATGGTGTGATAAGTCCGAACACTTTCACAAGTGCGGCACCCGAACTTATAGCATTATATGAATCGGCTCGAATCATGTCTTGGGTCAATACTTGGGTTTGCCCGGCTCCGTGTTTTGGTACCTTACGTTCCGTTATATCGGCTAAGGTAGCACCAGGAGAACCATCATGATTGTGCCCAGTTGAGCTGGGTCGAGCACCTCAAAGGAGAAAGCTAAAACTGACCTTCATGATAGAGGCGAGAGCCGGTCGCTGTTCGAGAGGTTTTTCGGGTCCCTAAAGACTTATGCCGCTTAGAGCGAGGAACCGGAATTGTCCGCCAAGGCGTGGATAGCGCCCGAACTCGGTCTTCCGAATACTAGGGGCTTCGCGAAATTTAAAATTATAGAATTCTATGGCTAAGTGAGAGTGTTCAAGCATTATAAGTCCGGTTGCCTTGTTCGTTGTGTTGAGCGCCTCCTAGATGGACCCAAGAATGGGAACAAGAGTGCTCAAGTTTATCCCGAACACCCCAAAGACTTTCGTGGCATGGGGCTGAAGCCAACGACTTGCCATCTCTCAAATTTGATAAACGGCCGCCTGAAGGTAATATTTTAAATTAACAAGCGTTGCTTAGCGCATATGAACAAGTTTTCAACAGACAGGATAACAAATGCGAGCCTATTCAAAAATTACATCTTCGAGCACTCATCCGCTATTCGGCGGGCACCCTTCAAGAGGCCCTCATAGTACATTTCGGGCGATGATGCTCCTTGCCCTTCGGTGGCCCGTCCGTCACAAGCTTCTCCGCATCCAGCTTGCCCTAGTGCACTTTAGCACGGGCAAGGGCCCGATGGACACCTTCAATGCAGACGGAGCGCTTGATGACTTCAATCCGTGGACAGGCGTTCACCAGCCACTGCACTAAGCCGAAGTAGCTCCTGTGCATGGCTTCCAATGGCCAGCCCGCAAGCGCTATAAGGCCCTTCATGGCCTGTTCGGCGACCTTGTGGAGCTCGACCAGCTACTTTCAGCTAGTCGCTCAGTGGGCACGGATGTCCGCCTCGACATCGAGACCAGAACACCTTTTCCGTCGAGCTCCCCTCCTTGGCGCGGTAGAATGCGGCAGCATCGGACACACTACGGGGCAAATCTGCAAATGCTCCTGGAGAGCTCCGAATCCGGGTAACTAATAGGTAATTCACTTTCACATGCTTGCTTTGCATAAAGAATTCCTTACCCGCCGCTATCTTCTTTAATGATTCAATTTCTTGGAGGGCTTTTTGGGCCTCGGCCTTAGCAGCTTTGGCACTCTCAAGAGCCAAGGCGAGCTCGGACTCTCGAGTCTTCGAGTCACGCTCCAAACTCTCATTTTTTTCCACAAGAGCTTGGAGCTCTTGCCGTACCCTGGCCAGCTGCGCCTCCCCCTTCTCTCGCTCGGTGCGTTCCGCAACCGCTTTGTTTTCGGCCATGGACACCGCTTCCTTCAGGGTCGCCACCTCATTCGTGGACCCTGTAGTACCCATGTTATTCCTGTTATTTTTTGCAACCGAAACCTTTCTATAAGGTATTTCTTTAATAAGGTACTACTTACCTTCCTTGTCCTCGAGCTGCTTCTTGGCTTGGCCGAGCTCATTCTCGGACCGCTCGAGGCTCTGCTTCAATGCATTGACCTCCAGCAAGGTCGGCAGAGGTCACAGCAGCTGCATTCCCATATTGACATACTTATGTTAAACTCCTGCATATATCTTTTAGATCCTTAGTCCGGCTTTTCTTTCCAAACACCGAACTAAGCATCGAGGCTACTGTCTATGCGGTAATATTTTTACATATTCTAAACTTACCTCAAAGCCTGTTAGAAGGCTGGTGCAGGCTTCAGTCAGCCCGCTCTTGGCAGATCGAATCGCTCGGATCACCGCACTCATAATAAAGGCGGTGCTCCTCCTGATGGAGGCTGTTAAGCGCCTCGATGCTTATCCAGTGCCTCCGGTTGGACGGAGGACACCGGCGTCTTACCCTTCTTACGAAGGGACCGCTTGCCGGACTCCGAAATCGCTGAAGGTTCCGGCATCGAGTCCGGACAAGGGTTGGGCTTAGAGCCCTAGGGTGTCTTGCCCCCCACGCGCCTGGAGTCCGGGAGGTTGCCTTGTGGCGCCTCCTGCGCCACCTCCTCTTGACCAAGCCCCCCTTGGGGCCCCACCGCGGTGTCGTTCGCAGCGTGAGGTGAGGAGGCGGTCGGAAGTGAAGTACTCTCCATTTCCGACGAACTCAGGGACCCGCTCGACGAAGTGGCGAACTCGCCCTTGGGCGGGCTGCATGACTGTTCGGCATTAGAGAACACTATGCAATGATAAAAAAAAGCCATGGGCATCCGGACACTTACGATCTCGCCAGGGGCTTGGCCTTGTTGGCCAATCCTCCTCGTCGTCGTCGACGTTGGTGGAGAAGTCCGGTGGAAGGGTTCTTCCCTTCTTGGACCCTCCGGCCTGCCCAGTTGGGGCGGCCTTCCTTTTCCTCTCCTCCCCCGCTGGGGGAGAAGCTTCTTTCCTCCTCCTCGTCCTCGGGAGAAGATTACGCTTCGAATCTGACAAAGACTGGCGTCGGAGCTCCTTCGAGTTCCGTGGCCTCCTTCTTGGCCTTCTTCTCCGGCACCACATGGGGTACCGGAGCCAAAGAGCCCCTGGCTAATCGAAAGGCCCGCTGGGTCTTCCGGCAAAGGAGCCGGACGGTTAATCTGTCGAGCACATCTTCACCAGTCCTGTCAAAGATTAGGGAGTTTTAGATCCCACATAGAGTCAATCTATGAAAAAAGAGTCCCGTAAAGGGTAAAATAACTTACCTCGCCGGCTTGACGCCGCAAGCTGTATCCGCGATCTTTGTTAGCGGATGTTGGGGCTTCAGCGCCCTTGAACAGCACCTTCCAGGCATCTTCGTACGTAGTGTCGAAGACCCGGCTCAAGGCTCGGTGTTGTGCCGGATCGAACTCCCACAAATTAAAGGCTCGTTGTTGGCATGGGAGAATCCGGCGGATGAGCATCACCTGGATTACGTCGACAAGCGTGAGATTCTTGTCCACCAGGTTTCGGACGCATGTTTGGAGTCCGGAGAGCTCATCCGAATTCCCCCACGTCAGGCTCGTCTCTTTCCATGAAGAGAGCTGTGTGGGGAAGCCAGATCTGAATTCGGGGGCCGCCACCCATTCGGGGTCGCGTGGCTCGGTGATGTAGAACCACCCCGATTGCCAGCCCTTTATTGTCTCCACAAAGGCGCCCTCGAGCCATAGGACCTTGGCCATCTTGCCGACCATGGCTCCTCAAGACTCAGCTTGACGGCCACCCACTACCTTCGCCCGACATTGAAGATCTTCAGCCATAGGCCAAAGTGGGGCTGGATGCGAGGAAGGTTTCGCATACCCACGATAAACGCCGAGATGTTGAGGATAAAATTCAGGGCCAGGTCGTGGAAGTCCAGGCCGTAGTAGAACATGAGCCCCCGGACAAATGGATGAAGTGGAAAACCTAGTCCGCGAAGGAAGTGGGGGAGAAATACCACCCTCTCGTGGGGCCTGGGGTTGGAATGAGCTGCCTGCGTCCGGGCAGCTTTGCGGGATGTCGCCGGACAAATATCCGGCCTCCAGCCTTTCTCTCGATGTGCCCTCCGTGACGGGAGGAGGCCATCCTCCTGCCTCCCGCTCGACATGGTTGGAGAAGGTTGAGGTGGGATGTGCGGACTTGGGCAATCGGAGCTCGAAAAGCGGAAATGGATGAGCAAAGGAGGAAGAAGGCGTAGGTGAAAAGGTGGATCCTTATCCCCTTATATGGACGGACGAAGTTATGCGTCCCCCACCAGCCTGGTAAAACTCGCTTATCTCCCAAGCGCCGTAATCAATGGCGCGGATGGGTTACCCACATCCGTATTGATGAGAATCCCGGAATAAGGGGGCACGATCTATGCTTTGATAAGACGTGCCAAGGAAACCGCCTCGCTAAACGCGCTAAGGTGGAACGGTAAAAAACGATTCATATAAAGGCTTGGCCGGGGTGTGATGTCACGTCGCGGAATACGTCAGCAGATCTGTGCAAAAATTATTCTCTCTACGTGTTATGTGGAACTTGTTTTGCAGAGCGGACACTATCCCGGTGTTCAAAACCTTCTATGAAGTATTCGGAGGAGGAACCCGCCTTGCAATGCCGAAGACAATATGGCGCCCGGACTTCGTTGTCATTGAAGCCTGGTTCAGGGGCTACCGAGGAGTCTGGACTAGGGGTGTCCGGATAGCGAACTATCATCACGGCCGGACTCCAAGACTATGAAGATACAAGATTGAAGACTTCGTCCCGTGTCCGGATGGGACTTTCCTTGGCGTGGAAGGCAAGCTTGGCAATACGGATATGTAGATCTCCTACCATTGTAACCGACTCTGTGTAATCCTAACCTATCCGATGTCTATATAAACCGGAGGGTTTTAGTCCATAGGACGAACAACAATCATACCATAGGCTAGCTTCTAGGGTTTAGCCTCCTTGATCTCGTGGTAGATCTACTCTTGTACTACCCATATCATCAATATTAATCAAGGGGAGTAGGGTATTACCTCCATCGAGAGGGACCGAACCTGGGTAAAAACATCGTGTCCCTTGTCTCCTGTTACCATCCGCCTAGACGCACAGTTCGGGACCCCCTACCCGAGATCCGCCGGTTTTGACACGGACACTGACTAACTACCAGATCCTACCGAGGGCACAAGATCGTAGCTGACGTATCAAGCTAAACGTCGAAGTCCACACGGAACTACTAGCGAGACTGACATCTCTCTACAAAACATAAAATAGGCAAACGTGAGTACAAATGTACCCAGCAAGACTTACATCAGAACTAGCTACATATGCATCATTATCAACAAAGTGGGTGGTGGAGTTTAACTGCAGCAAGCCAGCTTTGACTCGGTGGCTATCCTGAACTACATCGCAAGTAACACTTTTGAGGTGGCGCACACGAGTCCACATATTCACCATATCAATACACCACTATGGATCTGCTCCCGTCTCCCTATGAGAACGCCATCCATAGCACTCACGCTTATCTTGCGAGTTTTAGAGTATCCACTTTCTCTTGTCTATGAACTGTACAGGCAACCGTGAAGTCCTTTACCGCGGACACGGCTATTCGAATAGATGATGTTAACCCTGCAGGGGTGTACTTCTTCACACACGCTCTCGCCACTTACCACCATGTACACGTCGTGTATCTCGGCAACCTTCAAGCGGAAGCCTGGCGAGGGAGTCGGCCACGACCTGACTAACCACACAAGTCTCTAGTCCAGGTTTATTGCCTATTCGGGTTCCATCTGCGAGGAGATCCGGCCGGGGTTTCGCTCACAGCCAGGGTTCCCGAGACACCAAACGGGTGCTCGGTACACAGGGCCACGATGTATCTACCGCATCATAGCCCACCCCTAGGGTCAGCGCTACGCACGGCCTCCAACACATATCCTACAAAGACCAGAAACTAGTTGCCACTCCTGGACAGAGATCGAGGCGATTAATAAGCCGAGAGGGGTCGAGTTACCGGAACCCAATGTGTGGTAGTAACTGTTCATGGATCACAAACACAGAACTCAGTTCCTGAGGACGGCTTCAATGAGACAACCCACCATGTACTCCTACATGGCCTCTCACCGCTACCTTTACCAAATCGTGTTCACACACTTAGCTCTCAACAGATGGGACATGTTCACACACCTCCGATTCATCCTGATGGATCATACCTGACACAACTCTAAGCAATAGCAGGCACGACAAACAAGCATGAATGAGTAGGCACATCAGGGCTCAAACAACTCCTACTCATGCTAGTGGGTTTCATCTATTTACTGTGGAATGACAGGTCATGCAGAGGATAAAGGGGTTCAGCTACCGCAGCAAGTAACAGATGAATCGTTGTTGTCCTAATGCAGTAAAAAAGAGCAGGAGCGAGAGAGTGGGATTGTATCGGAATGAACAAGGGGGTTTTGCTTGCCTGGCACTTCTGAAGATAGCATTGAGTCTTCATCAGTGTCAACGACCACAACATCGGTACAACGTCTACCGAGGAGGAACAACACCGGCAAACAGAGAAGAAACACGATCAATGCAATGCACAATATGATGCATGCTATGACATGGCAATATGAATGTGTTTTGGGCTAATGCAAGCTAGAACAGATTGAGATGAGTCCATTTGAACCAAAGATTCAAATGCAAACCCATTTTAAAAGGTTATATTAGTGCATTAACTTGTTTCATCTAAACAGCAAGGTTAAATGAAGTTGGTTTGAACCCTAGGTTCAAATTCAAACTCCATATGTGAAGGTTTAAATGCCATTATAAGATTTGGCCTAAACAGCATCCCTAAGTTGCTCTATCATGCATGAAAATGGTACAGATGGATACATTGGATTTTTCTGATCATTTTTCATATATAATTTGTTTGATTTGGAGCTACGGTTGATTTTCTATGATTTTTAGAAGTTTTGGTTATTTTCTGGAATTTCCTGTATAAGAAAAATTCCAGTAATTAGTTATTGCATCAGCATTGCGTCAGGGTGGCGTCAGTGGTCAACGGGGCTGGTCCAGGTCAAACTGACCAGTGGGTCCCATGTGTCACTAACTAAACTAAACTAACTAGGTTTAGTTAACACTAATCTAGGTTAGTTAGCAGGGCGTGGCCCGCATGTCAGTGAGAGGGAGTGGTCAAACCCCTAGGCAGACGGGGTCAAACCCTGCCGGTCAAAAGCAGTCAACCCGCCGGCGGCAGGAGACGTGGCGGAGCGGCGCGGGTTTCGCCTACAGAGCGCCGTTTGGTGCGCGGAGCATAGCTACGGGATGCGGACGCTCGTCCGCATCCAACCGTGGTGGTGGCGCGGCAAGGGAGTGGCCGGAGTGGCGCCAGCGACGAGCTCGGCAGCGGCCGAAGCTCGGTTGAGCTCGGGCTCGAGGCTACAACGGTTGTGGCGATGCGGGGTTGGCACCTACGGCTTCTACGCGGTACGGTGAGGACGTGGGTGTGCTCGGTTGGGCGCTACGGTGACTGTTGCCACGGTGGCGAGGGGCTCAGGCGGCGGCGCGTTTCGGTCGTCGGTGAAGCGGCGGATATGGCGAGGCAAAGAGCATGGGAGAGAGGGGAAAATAAGCAGGGGCTCACGGCGTTTCGAATGAAGGAGACGGCGAGCTCGAGGGCGGCCTGACGGCGACGTACGGGTGACGACGATCTCGGTCAACCCGAGGTTGAAGAAGACGACGGTGAAGGCGTTCGGGGGCGTCCGGCGACGGGTGGCTCGGCGAAGGGCTTCAGCGTGAGGATACGAAGCTCGGGGGCATGAAGGCGAGGCGAGGCAGTGTCTGTGGGCGCGATGGCAATGAGCGGTGGCGGCGGTAGCGCTCGGTTGCTTGAGAGAGAGGGGAGGGGAGAGAGCTGCGAGGAGGGAGAAGGTGAAGAGGGTCGAGGGGGGGTCCGTGGCATCGTGGAGGCGTCCAGGCCCTCGGCGGCAAGCAGGAGGTGGCGCACGGCGGTGCGCGCGCGTCGGGCACGCGCCCGTCCTCCTGGCAAAGGAGGAAGACGACAGGGGAGGAGGCGGTGGTGGGCTGGGCCAGTTGGCTGGGCTGCCAGCTGGGCCGGCCAGGTGGGCTGCATAGAAGGTAGGTCCAGGTAAGTCTCTCTCTCTCTCTTTTATTTCCTGTTTTCTATTTCTTTTATTCTATTTTGAATTAGTAAAAATACTAATCCATTTTGTAAAAACCTGAAAATAATGGTGGGCAGTGTTTGGATTATTTCCAACAACCCAAAACTAGTTTCAGAATTATTAGAGCATTTAAAAATATTTATAGGATTTAAATGCTCCAATTCAAATAGGATATGAGTTAATTCAGAGATCCAGAATGTCCTGGAAATATATTCATCATTTTTGGCAGAGGTTTTCACCTTTATCAGAAACCATGAACATTTGCAAAGGGCATTTTGGGTTCTTTGAAAAAGATTTTGGATTGAACCTAGTTGAGTTCCGTTTGGTGCTAGGGTTTGAATATCCCCATTTCAAGTTTAACTGAAATTTAAACATGATGCAAACACTCTAATGCATGCACTAACTAGGGTTGTGACAGCTCTGCCCCGACGGGCACCCTCACCGCATCGTGCCCATCAACGGGCCAGCCCTCCACCGAGCTGTAAGTTAATTTTTTAATTTGAAGGTAATGCGTTCCTCCTAGATCAATAACCGGGATTCGTCTTTCGCAGTCCGGCTAGCAGCCCTTCTCAACAGAGCTCGTCTTCGGGGGATCTTCCTCCGGAGATGATGGAGAGCGAGACCCCACCCACCTCTCCGGCTCATGAAGCGGGCGACACCGAGGTGTCGTCACGGAGGAGTCCGGATCTGCCGAAGCCGGAAGCCAATGCGTCAGCCGCCCTAAGCCCGGAGCGTTTGGCTCCCACGGGGGGCGATGGGAAGGGTCTGGCACAGGTCGATATCCGGCCGGACGTACTGACGGGCCTACTGGAGCGAGCTGAACTCTCGGAGGAGCACCGCTCATTAATGAGCACGGTGCTCAGGAAGATTTCATTCTCTACAAGCGGTTTGAATGAAGCATTTACAAGTCTACTCAGAGGCTTTGAGGTATGTAGTGAAGAATATACTGTTTTTGGCTGTGAGGCACGCATTAGGTGTGCTCCATAGATAGTAGCCCCTGAGACTCTGGTTGCCCGCCCTAGGCGGCAAACGGGGGATCATAAATCAATGACTACGCTGCAAATATGCAGGTACCTGTGGGTCCGTCCGTCGGCCAGTCCGTGGAAGTCGCCGAACTATCCAGGCAGATTGGATTGATTAATGCCGATATCACGCTGGTGAACAAGTGGCTGGACAAATCACAGGGTATGTGTTCTGCCTTCCTTTGTATAGGAAAATATGGAGGCGGCATGATATTAATGTAATATGTTCGGACTGCATATGGTGTTGCTGCCATGGAGGCCCTGGGGGCAGAACTTGTCCAGGACAAGGAACAAGCTCGGGTTAGCAATGCGGCTGCCCTAAAGGCGGCCGAAGGATTGAGAGTCGAAAAGGTTGCTCATCGCCGAAGCGAGGAAAAGATAGCTGAAATGGCTGTTGAGTTAAAAAATGCCGCTGACCGGTATGAGCTCCTTAAAAAGGAGCATAAGGATAGTTCGGCCGAGCTGGACAAGGCACTTAATGCCACTAAGGAAATACGGACCGCGCTTAGGGGTGCGCGGGAGGAACTTCAACAGGCCGGTAAAATCGCGGCTGGAGGCTCCTACCTGCTGCGGACGAAGTTTTTCGATCCGAAGTACGCTTCCCTAGATGGACGCTGGAGTCTCATGGACGCCAGATGCGGCTTTGGCGAAGAGTATACCGACGCTGCCAAGTTCTTCGAGGATCAGGGTGATAAGGAAGTGGAGAAGCTTTTTTGGTCGCAATTCAATGCTCCCACTCGCCCGTTGCCGTTAAGTGACAAGATGGCTACTGTAGCGGAGCTTCACAGGTTGTCCGGTCTTGCAATGCGGTCTGTGATAGACCATCTTTGGCCGAAAGGTCCTAGGCCGGACAGTTACTTCGGCTTGGTGCAGCAATTCCTTGGGGCCGTGCCTCGGATCGACACCATGAGGAGGTCGGCGTGCATAGAGGGTGCACAAATGGCTCTTGCCCGCGTTAAAGCCTATTGGACGGATATGGAGGCCACCATTATAGCGACCCAAGATCCGGTGGGGGCGATCCGCCGAGCACTACTTGTTGCAGTCACAGAAGGTGCCCGCCTAATAGAGGCGCAGGTTTCAAGAATGTCTTATTCGAAAGTGATGAATCGAATCATTGTAAGAACAATGTTATTTTGTTTATAAGACTATATTTATACTTTTTGCCCGATAGTATTATTGTGTCCCCTGTGCGGCCGTTTACACACACACACACACACACACACACACACATATATATATATATATATATATATATATATATATATACACACACATATATATATATACATATACATATATATATATATACAGAATATTCTACTAATATTAGCAGAATAACTATTCTGCACACCACTTCCGCGCTGCACGCTGAACGCAAGTGCACTGCATCTTCTTGACGACGAGCACTGCAATATAAACTAGTGAACTTCTCGTCGGAAAAACTGCACGCGTTAGTTTTTTCGGTATTGTTTTCGCTCTAATTTTTTAACCGTTTATCGGAATGAGGCGTGTAATATACCGTTGAAAAGCTATGGATTAGGCGCAACTTCGACATGTTGAACACTTTCCAAGATTCCATACGGTTTAAGAGCAGTTTTGAAATTGGCTCGTCCCATAACGAGTGGCAGTGAGCGTTTTTTGGCGATTTCTTCTAAACCGCTCGTCGGAATGAAGCAAACGATACGCCGTTGGATAGATATCGTCGAGGCGCATCTTTTTCATATATAAATGTTTCTCTAATTCGTTGCGGTTTAAGAGCAGTTTCAAATTTACTAAATCGCGGAATTCTGTTTTTCAAATATTTTCAAATTTTTGGTACTGTTTTTGCTCCAGTTTTCTAACCGTTTGTCGGAACGAGACGTATGATACGCCGTTGGGAAGCTATAGACAAGGCGCAACTTTCATATGTTGAAATGGTTTTGAGATTCCTTACGGTTTTTAGTTAATTTTGAAAATCGTGCGGCTGACTTCGAGAGGCAGCGGCTATTTTTCATGAAATTTTTACGAACGGCTGGTCGGAATAATTCAAATCATACGCCGTTGGGAAGATATCGACGAGACGCAACTTTTACATGTAGAACACTCTCTCTAATCCCTTACGGTTTAAGAGCAGTTTTGATTTTACCGAAATGCGGACATTCTGTTTTTTCGCGACCCAAAATCGTCAGATGTATATCGCATCGGATAGAAAACCGCATCGCTTCAAAACGAAAACCGTGCTTTAGAATGAAAACCGTCTTGCATTAGACAGTCAAGCGAAGTTGCATGATTTCTTTTATTGAGACGTCATTTTCCTAGATAAGGTAGTGGACCGCACTTCACATAAGTCGTAAGTGTATCATGACACTAACAAAAATGAACCACATGAGTTTTTGTTGTCATTTTGCATACTTTTCTTTTATGAACGTAGAACTAGCAAGTGGACCGCAAGGACTGAGCGAGTGCACTTCATCTAAATATAGAAGCGAGCTTCTTTTTTGAGATGTTTTTATGTTATGTTTACCAAGTGGACAACAGAGGAGTTTTATACCAAATTGCGTGAGAGAACAAAGTGAGCTTCAAAAATACACACGGTGAACTTCATCTAATATAGAAGCAAGCTTCTTTTTGGAGATATTTTTATGTTGTGTTTACCAAGTGGTCAACAAAGGAGTTTTATACCAAATTGCGTGAGAGAACAAAGTGAGCTTCAAAGATACACACGCACAAATTACTACAAACTACATGATCACGCACGCTACAGTGCACAAACAGAACACAAAATTATACAAGCTCTCTGTACTACATGGACGCGCTAGTAGACTACACGGAGGGGGGCTTCGCCGTCCAAACTGAATGGAATAGGGAAACTGAAAAAAGATGCAATGCGGCGTCCAACCGAAGTGCACCAGGTTCTTCCTGCAAAAATCACTAAAGTGAACCTCAAGAGTTGCACTTAGATTTATCTCTGAGAAAACACAAAAGCAGTGCGCATGGGGGTGAGCCACCAGCCCGTGCAAGTCAATCGCACTGCCCGGGGGCCCGAATCAGTATGGTCGCACCAAACGCACCGGCCGCAAGCCAATCTGCATTGTTATGGCTGCACCATCGGGGACCCTTCCAAAGCGAATCTGCAACCCCACCGCCTGCCCGTCATCGTCCTTGAGCATGCGGTTTGCCGTAGTGAGTGACATGGGCGAGAGGGGCTCTGGCGGCTCACGAAGCATCTCGCCGGTGAAACCTCGGTAGAGCTGCTCCTACCCTCCATCTGAAACTGCAAAAAACAGTAATTTACATGGATAAAATGAGCGCAAGCACAAGGGGCCGGGACACGAGGTTCGGGGTTGTAGCATCGGTGTGGATGTGCACTGCGGCACCGCCAAAGGGAGAAACAGAGAGGGAGCCAAAGCGCGCCTCGCAACTTGGAGACCGGCCGACTAGCGAGGAGGGGGCAGCGAGCTCGAAGGAGGAGAGGAGGTCGCAGACATGACGGTTGGTGGGGAGTCAAGGGGGAAGCTCCTTGGTCTCCTACGATGGAGGAGCAAGGCGTGGAGGATCGTGGCGCCCCTCACGCTGAGGTGCTTGCGCATGATGGTCGGCGTGGCGGCCCGATCCCATGCTAATGGCCATGGTCGGGCCCGTGGCGGCCGGATCTGGTGCCGGTGACCCATGGAGGTCTGCTGGCGGCGCATCATGGAGGGGTTGGCGCGCCCGAGCCGGTGGGCGGCTGGATCGATGGGATCCGGTCATGGTGTCGGGCGACGCATCGGAGGCGGCTGTGGTGGGTCATGGCAAGTCGGCGACGATCGGCGGCGGCCGTGGTTGGGCGGAGTTGGAGGAAGGTTAAGTGCGGGAGGCGAAGGGAAGGAGGAGTGGGGCGGCAGGGTGCTGAGCCCGATCCGGATCCCACGCCGCACCGAGCGCCATGCTCGTGGGGGTGGGGATTGGGGAGCGAATGGGGGTGGTGGCGCTGGTAGTGGGAATTGGGGAGAGGTGGGTGGGGATTGACCATGAAGAACGTGGGTTCGGTGGGGTGGGGTGCATGGGGCTGGTCGACTGGGGTTGTTTTTGTTTTTGCAATCTGTGGGGTTCCGACGGTGGGTGTTAGCAGAATAAGAAAGTGAGGTGCAGAATAAGGTTTTAAAGGGTGTTATCATAATAGACCCACCCTATATATGTATATATATATATATGTATATATATATATATACATATATATATATACACATATATATATATATATATGTATATATATATATATATATGTATATTCTGATCACAACCTGACCTGCCCCGCTAGTAGTACGTTGAACTTCCCCGTGAACTAGGTTGAACTTCTGCCAGCATTGCCCAAACGGGGCTTGCGATATACCGTTGGAAAGCTATGGACACCAATATCATAACCCAACTTAAATTTTTGGCAAAATATAAGCGGTCTAAGAGCAGTTTTGAAAAACGTTTTTTCTTCGCACAAAAAACGTGAATCGTATTTTCGATCGCATTTCTAAACCGTTTATCGGAATGAGGCATATAATATGGCGTTGGAAAGCTGCTGCAAAACCGCTCCTTCCACATGTTGAAAGTTTTTTCTAATTCCCTATGATTAAATAGTAATTTGAAAAAAACGTAAATTTTCGTAAACCGAATAGCTGAGTTCGTTTTTTCGATGTCATTTCTAAACGGCTAATCCAATGGAGTCATATGATATGGCGTTGGAAAGCTTATGAAAGTGCACTACTCTTTCATCTTGAAAGTTGTTTTCTAATTTTGAATGGTTTAAGAGTAATTTAGAAAATGGTCCAAGTCCTACCGAGTTCATATTTTCGAGCTAATTTTTTAACCGTGCGTCCGAATGCAGCAAATGATATTGCGTTGGAAAGCTTGAACAAATGCGAAACATTTTGGTATGTATTGTTTCTCGCAATTCTTTACGGTTTTAAGTCAGTTTCAAAAATGGCGAAAAACGTATTTTCACCGTAATTTCTACAAACTTCACCGGAATTGGGAAAATAATATACCGTTGAAAAGCTACGGAAAATGCGAAACTTTTTCATGTTGATGATTTTCTCTGATTCCTAGCCGTTTTCAAGTAATTTCGAAAACGGCGGGATCATTTGTTCTACCTCTATCGCGAAACAGATTCTTTGAAAATGCACCGCTTGAAGAACCTGAATTTCTCGGTGCGTGTACCTGAACTTCACTCTGTTTTTCACGTGATTTTTTTGCTCATAGCTCTTCATCCACTGCTCGTAGCTCTCCATCCACTCACCGAAATTGAGCAAGTGATATACCGATGGAAAGCTGCTGTAAACACGCAACTTTCCCGTGTGGATCATTTTTCCATATTCGCAACGGTTTTAAAAGTTTTTCATCTGAAATTCATTCAGCGTAGTGGTTGAACTTCATGTTGTTTTCACGTTGAACTTCTGTGACGTATTTTTGTTTGTAGACACGCCTGAACTTCCCTCTGTACGAACCCGACCTTCGGGCTATCTTCGCAACCGTGGCTTCCCCCGCGAATTATTCTTGTAAGTCGTGTTCTATATGATGTTAGTGTAATCTGCAAACGATTTTTAGCAACTAAATACACGTTTTAAATAGGAATCTCGCTCATAGGCGGATTTTGCACTCGGGCCGTGATGAACTCGCGTTTTTTGCAATTTTACTGCCTGAGTTGTTCGACCTGAACTTTCCCTTGTGCTAGCTTGAACTTCCGCCAACATTGCCCAAATGGGGCTTGCTATATACCATTCGAAAGCTATGGACACCAGTATCATGACCCAAGTTAAATTTTTGGCAAAATGTAAGCGGTTTAAGAGCAGTTTTGAAAACCGTTTTTTCTTCATACAAAAAACGTGAATCGTATTTTTGATCGCATTTCTAAACCGTTTATCGGAATGAGGCATATAATATGGCGTTCAAAAGCTGCTGCAAAACGGCTCCTTCCACATGTTGAAAGTTTTCCCTAATTCCATATGGTGAAAGAGTAATATGGAAAACGTAAAATTTCGAAAACCGAACAGCCGAGTTCGTATTTTTGATGTCATTTCTAAATGGCTAACCTAATTGAGGCATATGATATGGCGTTCGAAAGCTTATGAAAATGTGCTACTTTTTCATATTGAAAGTGTTTCGCTAATTTTGAACGGTTTAAGAGTAATTTAGAAAACGGTACAAGTCCTTCTGAGTTCGTATTTTCAAGCTCATTTTTTAACCGTGCGTCCGAATGCGGCAAATTATATGGCGTAGGAAAGCTTGAACAAATGCAAAACTTTTTGGTATGTATTGTTTCTCCTAATTCTTTACGGTTTTAAGTCATTTTTGAAAATAGCTAAAAACGTATTTTCGCCGTAAATTCTACGAACTTTATCGGAATGGTGCAAATAATATAACGTTGAAAAGCTACGAAAAATGCGAAACTTTTTCATGTTGACGACTTTCTCTGATTCCTAGCCGTTTTCAAGTAATTTCGAAACGGTGAGATCATTCGTTCTGCCATTATCGTGAAGCAGTTAAATGAAAATGCATCGCGTGAAGTACTTGAACTTACGTGGTAGTTCTGTTTGAACTTCACTTTGTTTTTGACGTGATGTTTTTCGCCGTAATTCTCAAACCACTTACCGTAATTGAGCAAATGATACACCGATGGAAAGCTATTAAAACACGCAACTTTTTGTGTTGATGAGTTTTTCATACTGCAGCAGTTCAAAATATATTTTTGAATGCGTAAAACAACGGCGTTTGTGCCAGTTTTTTACATGTAACTGAAGGTCGGACGTCTCACACTAGAGATCTCGAACTTCAGCGGGAGTAGCACGTGAACTTCTAGCAACAAAATCTTTTAAGATTTTTGTTTTCTATTCTTATTTTCCTATCTGAAATGCATTTCGTGTAGTAGTTGAACTTCCCGCTGTTTTCATCTTGAACTTCTGTCATGTATTTTTGTTCAACCTCTCTCACTAGAATTTTTGAACTTCCCCGGACAGAGCACTTGAACTTCTAGCAACAACTTTTTTAGAAGTTATTTTGTTTTTGAACTTCTTGTTTCCATTCTTTAATAATCTTGAGATAAACTGAAGTTTTCTATAATCATCAAACTTATGCATCTTTTTAATTTGGACTTCCTTGTTTTATTTCTTAATTTTTTTTCTATGAAATTTTGAAGCGCTCTATTATTAAAAGTTGAACTTCTTGTTTCCATTTTTTAATAACAAGGAAAATCTGAGTTTTGTATAATCATCGACCTTCTTCATATTTTTGATATGAACTTCTTGGTTTTATTTCTTAATCCTTTTTAAGTTGAACTTCGTCATTTTTATTCTTTAGTAACAAGGAAAATCTGAGTTTTTTTTAAATATCGAACTTCTCAATTTTTCTAATTTGGACTTCTTGGTTTATTCATTCAGTGACGGCAAAATCCTAGTTTTGTAATAAATACTGAACAGTTTCGTTATTTATATTTGAAATTTTAGAGTTTTTTTAGAAATGTTGATAATCCTGTTTTTGGATACATTGTATCTTTGAAAAGACACTTTTGAGAGGAAAAAAAATAGTGGTACATCTTGTGAAGACATGAAACTACGAGGCAATAATATTTTCACTTGACCCTAAAACTTGACCTTCTCGAACACAACTTCTTGACCTTCAGAAAATAAATAAATAAAATGGAAAAATACACAGTTGTAGAATAGATCAATTTCTTTCTATTTTTTATATGACATCCCATTCGCATATGAGAAAGTAGTGCCTCGGCTTAGATTCATTTTTTAACAAATGATAAATTACGTCCAGTTTCTTCTGTGAAATTTCGATAAACAAATGGTGGACGTCAAAGTATTCAAACACACACACACACACACACACACACACACACACACATCGCATCCACGAGCGCCACCACAATATCTCCATTGTTCTTTTGACGCACGTCGCTTATCTGAATCCCATATTGTAGTTGTATTTGTTCATCCGAGAGATACAAGGAGCAAGGCAGGGAATGATTTAGTGGGAACCTAGGAGATGTCTACAACTACAGGACTTCTGGAACAAATTTTGTTGACCTTCAGGTATTTTTTCCATTCCAACAAGTGAGCAAACTGGACAACAACATATAATTCTCCTTTTCTTAGAGCTGAACTGAAGGATCTAGCGAAGCCGGCCTGCAGCAATGGCCAATTTTTCAAAGGATAAACACAAACAAATGGGTATAAAACCAGAGCAATCCATTGACAATAATTTTTTATATGTCCAGTAAAACCAGAGCCATCCAATGTCATAAACATCCATAGTCCAAAGAACAAAATGAACACATTATATTCATACAAAGAAGTCTTTTTTTACCACACACGCACCTTTGTTCTCATACATCTCCAAAAAAAATCGGAGCCAGCACCATTGAAAGCTAGCCATGCAATAGAAAAAGGATGAGCACTTTCTGCAAAGGCGAATGACTAAAAATTGCCGTGAAGCGCTTGTACTATTAACCTGTAGCTCCTTTTTGGGGGGAGGGGGGTTGTAGCTCCTTCATGTTGGCCAATTCCACCAAAACACGCCATGTATGGATTTGAACACTACAAACCACTATACTAATCCCTTGCGTTGGCTACAATTGACTCTGCTACCATCGGGGTGTTGTGCCAGCGCCAACAGCTCACTGTCCTTGGCTCCTTGCCATCGGGTGGTGGAGGTTGGCAGTCGCAGCCATGGTGGCCGATGCAGCCAAACACCGTCGGACCGTGCACGCGGAGTTTTCTTGAACTAACAACACATAACGACCTGAACTTCTGTTTGTTTGGATTTGGAAAATCGTTTTTCTGCAGAGAACGAGGTTTTTACGAAATAGCACATGAGTTCAGTTAGTTTTCTGAACTTTTCTGAAGACAAGAAGCCAAGAACAGGCCAGGGGACCTATGACCGCTCGTTGTGACCTTCTCGGAGGTATCTAATCTCGTACTGTAGTTTCAAGCATTTTAAATTCACAAGATGCCTACAATTTTCAGTTTGTGCCGAACCTAGGAGCCGAGGAAATCACCACACATGACTAGATAGAGGAGTACAAGTGAAGCAACCTTTTTCTTCAGAAAATCAACAAACTGAACTTCAGAAAATAAACATAATGGAATAGATGACGGCGGCGCTCATCCATGACGAGCACTGGGTGGAGTTGAACGGCCTGAGGTGGCATAGTTGAACGGCTGAGGCAGTGCGGCGCTGGCTATAGGTGGTGGATCGAGGTGGAAGTAGGTTGCAGTGCCGCGCGCGGCGAGCTGTAGGTCGACACCTCGTCGAGCTGCAGGTCGATGCTCCTTCCAGCTGCAGGTCGATGCTCCTTCCAACTGCAGGTCGGTGACTCCTTTGGCTACAGATAGAGCCCAATCACAATGGACGACGTTGTTACCCCCCCCCCCCCCCCTGCGCAGACGTGGGTTGGTGGGGCCATCCATGGTGCGTGCTGGTGGTGCAGGGCGCGTTGACAGCGAGGAAGGCCCCGGAGGCGTCCGATCCAGATGACCGGCCGCGGCGGCGTCCAGCGCTGGTTGGATTTGGGCGCCGCCGCCGGCAAACGGGGTCGCGGCTGGTCATTTGGGGCGGTGTGTGGTGGAAGTTGGGTTGGCGCGGTCGGTTAGGATGAGGAGTGGCAACCTCTGTGGGGAAGGGGCGGCGGCGTGGCGACCTAGTGGGCAGCGCGATGACCTAGTTGGCGGCGGGGTGCCAGCGCTATGGGCACTGGGGCGGCGGCGGCTGGAGGTGGTTACAGGGGATTGGTGCATCGCGTGCGGGAAGTTGGGGACGGATCGAGTCTGGTGAGTTTTTTTTAGCGCAAACGAGTCGCCGTTCGAGAGTTCGGGAACACTTGTTCGGCCCCTATATACACCGCGCCGTGATCCAAATAGCTATTCTAATCCTGGGATTAGAATAGTGCTACCCTATATATATATATATATATATATATATATATATATATATATATAAATATATAATCCGAAAGATAGCAATCATTGGCTTCAGCCCCCACGCATACAATGCGGGGGTGTTTGCAAAAAATATGCTTAATCACTCTTGATCCAACGTCTTGGCCCATTAAGGAGGTGATCGCACGTCGAACTAGGCAACCGGACTATATAGCTGTAACGCTTTCACTTAGCCATGGGAGTCTAATGTTGGGGCTGCTATGTATCCCCTGGTACCTTCGCGTGCATCCGAATACGGGCGCGTGTGTACATGACCGGGAAACGATCCTTCGTTAATGCGGAGGAATCCTAAAGATTCCAATGAGTCTTCGAGTGGTTGAACAGGTCTCTCATTTGTATCATGATGATCAGTTTCGGCTTTCTCTCTTGAGGTGCTCGTCAAGGAATAACCAGGGGCACAATCGCAGTAGTTCTCCTTTAGCCACCTTAGCCGATAATAACGGAGCGTAAGGCGGCAAACCGAGAGCCGGCAAACCCAACATTTGACCAAAGACATGATTCGAGGCTGCTGCATATAAGGCCAAAATCGTGGCGCTTGAACACACAGAAGGTATTCGGACTTTATAATGACGGTAGGCTCAAGAATGCCCATTCATTATAAACCATGTGTCTCCAGTGCGATGCGTTAACTGCATCGTGGCGAAATGCCAAAAGCGGCGGTATCCTCTCGTTGGTATGGACCCTATGGGATGGTTATACTACAAGTGGCAATAGAATATGTTTACTGAGGGGCTTAATCGAAAAAGAAACCTGTTGAACGGGGCCTTGCTGCACGTCTGCGCCTTTGTCTCCGTTGTGCCGTATCCTGGAAGGGTATCGCGCGAACGTTGTCTGTGGAAAAAGGAAAACTCGTAAAAGAGTACAACGTGAGTATGCGATGGATAATAAAGGTGTAAGATGTTGGCCTGCCCATAAGGTTGTGCCAAGTGTGGGGCTGTATTAAGCATTTATAGCCCCTGGTGTCCACTATGGGAGTACATATACGGTGCCCTGATTCAATTTTATCCGGGCGACCGGACTCGTCTAACCGAGTATGTGGTCTTTAATGATCAGTCATGTTTTCTGATTTTGGAGGTTGCTTATAGTCCGGCCGCTAAGGCTGTCGCGAGTTCCTCTACGCGTGAAGAGCGCTCTGTGATTCCGCTAACGGTGATGACGCCACGTGGACCAGGCATCTTGAGTGTAAGGTAGCCATAGTGCGGCAATGCGTTGAAGCGGGCGAAGGCCATTCTTCCGAGCAATGCATGATAATTGCTTTGGAAGGGTGCGATGACGAAGAGTAGCTCTTCGCTTATGGAGTTGCACGAGAGGCGAATGTTACCTCCAAGACGACGGAGCCCTGCGTGGGCTGGCGCTGGTATCACCCCTTCAAAGGTGGTGTTGCTTTGGTTAATTCTGGATGGCCTATCCCCATCCTGCGGACAGTGTCCTCGTATATTAAATTGAGACTACTGACGCCGTCCATGAGGACGCGGGTGAGACGGTATCCGTCGATTATCGGGTCAACCACCAAGGACTTTGATTCTCCGCGCCGAATACTAGTTCGGTCATCCAAGTGATCGAAGGTGATCGGGTAAGGCATCCAGTGGTTAGGTGTGAGTGCGATGGGCTCTGTATCGAGCTCGTCTCTATGCGCGCGTTCGTGCCTCCTCATGGATGTGTGAGTCACGTGGATCATGTTCACTATTTTAACCTCTGGCGGGAACTTTTTCTGTCCCTCGGTGTTCGGCTGGCGAGGTCCATCCTCGTCTTCACTTGGTGTTTCCCTTCCCTTGTGTTCGGCATTTAATTTGTCGGCCTTCTTGAAGACCCAACACTCTCTGTGCGTGTGGTTTGCAGGTTTGTCAGGGGTGCCATGAATTTGGCATAGTCTGTCTAGTACTCTATTCAGACCGGGCGGTCCCTCTTTACTTCCTTTAAATGGCTTTTTTTGCTGATCAGGTCGAGAGCCCCTGAATCCGGCATGAACTGTTGTGTTATCCGGGCTCTCTTCCTTGTTTTGGCGTTTGTGTTTATTACGCCGTGGCTTCCCGTTGCCATCCCATATTTCGGATGTGTTGGGGTCATTTGGTGCCTTCTGGGCTAGCTTGACTATCCTCACCCACGCAAAAGAGGGTCATGAGGCTGGTTAAGGCTGCCATTGTCCTCGGCTTTTCTTGGCGAGGTGTCTGGAGAGCCACTAAATCACGGATCTTTGTGTTTGAATGCCGCTAAAGCTTCAGCGTCCGGACAGTCGACAATTTGGTTCTTCTTAGTGAGGAATCTGTTCCAAAGCTTGCGGGCGGATTCTCCGGGTTGTTGGATTATGTGACTTAGATCGTGAGCATCCGGAGGCCGGACATAGGTCCCTCGAAAATTGGCCCTGAAAGCGTCCTCGAGTTCCTCCCAACTCCCAATTGAATTTTCGGGGAGGCTTTTCAACCAGTGTCGGGCTGGTCCCTTCAGTTTGAGGGGAAGGTATTTGATGGCGTGGAGGTCATCCCCATGAGCCATATGTATATGCAGGATAAAATCCTCAATCCAGACTCCACAGGTGCAGTTCCGTCGTATGCCTCTATGTTCACAGGTTTAAAGCCCTGGAAATTCATGGTCGATGCTTCTTCGGTAAAGCACAGGGGGTGAGCAGCCCCTCTGTATCTGGACGTGCTGTGGCATGCCGTCGGCTATTGTTGTGTCCGGTGTTTATTCCAGACTAGTACTCGATTGGAATGATCGTTTTGGTGACCATAGTCCCTCGCCGGGGTGTGTCCTTTGGATCCATAAATGGACCTGGCCGCGCCAGCTTTCTTATCCAGGTGCTCACATAGATCGTGCGCGGCGTCAGTAGCCGGTTTGTTGCGGTTATGAAGTGGCACGGCTTCGTCATCGAATTATGGCAGTAGCTTGCATTTTGGATAGCTCTTTGTATGGCGATCATCGCCGTATCTTTCTTCAGTGTCTAGCACTTTGTTCCATCTACGGTTGAGCGTTTCCTGTGCGGCTTTAAGTCGTTGCTTCTGCTTCTTTAGACTTCTTGCGGTGGCCATAAGCTTTTTGTGGAGGTTATCTCGTTCCACGTGTTTTTCCGGGATTGCATCATTATCCAGACTATTTTCTTGTGCTGGTTCGGTTTGATGACCTCGTCCGTCGGGATCATTGTCCTCGGGCGTCTGCTACGAAGCGTGTTCGAGGTGACTGGTTAAATCTGCTCCATCGCTGGGTCCGTATGGTCGTTGTTGCCTTCGGAGTTGATTGTAGTATCGATCCCTCTGGCGCTCTTGTTACTATTTTTACTATTGCTGGACTTAGAACGGCGTCTGCACCGTCGCTTTGGCTTTTGTCCGGGGGGTTTATCGTCCGGATTGTCGCCTTTGTCCTCTTTGGGCGTATCCACCATGTATATGTCGTGTGACGAGGGAGAAGTCCAGCGCCCCATAGATTCCAAATCTTCTCCTGCATCGTCGTCCATAACGTCGATGTATTCGGAGTCAAAGTCAGGCACGTCGGTTAAATCATCGACCGTGGCTATGAAGTGGGTGGTGGGTGGGCAACGAATTTCTTCGTCGCCTGCTTCCCACTCAAGCCGGACATAGTTTGGCCCAGAATTTTCTGTCAAAGAGAGAGTTTTTAACGAGTTTAGAATGTCGCCAAAGGGCGAGTGCTGAAAGATATCCGCAGCGGTGAACTCCATTACCGGAGCCCAACCGGGCTCGACCGCTCGAGGCGCGCGGACCGGAACCAACATCCGGATACGAATCCGGGGGTCCGGAGTCATAGGCCACCACAGAGGTAAGGCCCGTGTTCGACTCCACCGTCGATGAGTGTGCGACCTACGGGGCGGGGTTCAGCCCTCTGTCCTTAGGCAACGCAGCCTGTTCCGGATTTAGGTCCGAGGTTACTGCGGGGGTGATGCTCCAAGCTTTGTCCGACAACAGGTTTAAGCCGTGCTCGTCGTGACTGTCTGCTGCTCCTGGCATGGGCCCAAATCCGTCGAAGATACCGTCTCCACGGACGTCCGCCGTGTAGTTCAGGTTTCCGGTCCTGATCTGGTGGCCAGGGGCGTGGCCATCAATCTGCTCCAGATGGCCAAGCGAATTGGCCCGCAGGGCGAAGCTGCCGAACACGAAGTTCTGTCCGGGGAGAAAGGTCTCACCCGGGATCGTGTTGTTGATGATGGTTGAAGGAGCCATTGAGCCCTGTAGCGACGACACAGAGGAACTCTCAATGAAAGCACCAATGTCAGTGTCAAAACCGGCGGATCTCGGGTAGGGGGTCCCGATCTGTGCGTCTAGGCTGATGGTAACAGGAAGCAAGGGACACAGATGTTTACCTGTGTTCGGGCCCTCTCGATGGAGGTAAAACCCTACTTCCTGCTTGATTAATATTGAAGATATGGGTAGTACAAGAGTACATCTACCACGAGATCGTAGAGGCTAAACCCTAGAAGCTAGCCTATGATGGTATGATTATAATTGTGATCGGCCTTCTAAGGACCAACCTCTCCGGTTTATATAGGCACCGGAGAGGGCTAGGGTTTACATGGAGTCGGTTACAAGGAAGGAAATATAATATCCGGATCGCCAAGCTTGCCTTCCACGCTAAGAAAAGTCCCATCCGGACACGGGTCAAAGTCTTGAGTCTTCTATCTTCACGCTTCAATAGTCCGGACGATGTATATAGTCCGGCTGTCCGGATACCCCCTAATCCAGGACTCCCTCAGTCGTGCCGATGTTATTCATTGTAATATCGGAGACCTTGTAATCATATTCGTGTAATAATAGAAAGCTGGTTTGTTCTATGCTAAGCAGTACCGTATTCCAGAAGACTTCTCCTTGATCTACGAAATTTGGAATACGGGCGTTCCGATTTTCTCGAGCCGGGGTGCCACGGTAGCAGTATCGAGCAGGTCTGGTTGTAGGATGCCTTAGCCCGCATGAACGTTAGAAAGCGGTAGTATAGACCCCAGTTGGTTTGTTGCATTTGTTTGTCGCATAGCATGCATATAAATTATTATTTTGTCACTAACGGATGATCTTGTGAGTGTAGGTGGCATCATTTTCAGTCCACGGCCTACACCCTCCTTCTTAGCATGTCTGCTCTTTGGTGTTCGGCGTCATCTCTGTCCCAGCAGAGTGATGCCCTGGTACCCAGAGTTCCAGACACCATTTGTAGGAGTTATGCTCAGGTGTCGCGTATATTTTTCGGCCACCCACCCATATTATTTTGGTGATAGCCTTGTTTCTATCCCGAATCATGCCATCCATCTCGTCCCACTGGCAACCCTTACTGATCTTGGTTATCAAAAAAGGGCAATGCCAATAAACCCAGTCTTCCACTGCTATCTTGCCATGTCATTTCATTCTTTGGACGGGTATGATTCCCTTCGTACGCTTGATAAAGAGGTGGCCATGACTTTTGTGTCTCGCTACTTGATCGTCAAGTCCGTTCTCACCTGTGTATCCATCCAGATCTAGCCACTGTTCAGCCAGTGCTTGGTGTAGCTTCGGTTATGCCAACTCCTTCCACACATGGATATAATTTTCGTGCACACCACCACAGCATAGTAGACCGTAATACCAGAGTTTCTGCGAGATTTGTGTGCTTAGGTGTGCATGCATATTATTGTGTGAGTAGCAGTAATATGTGATGACTGCTTGATTTATTATATTAGTAGTATGCTTGTGTGCTTTTGTTTTAGTTGTTTCTTTTGTTTCTTTCTTTGGGCCTTCGGTGTTACAAATTTTCCCCTATTAAAGTTGCTCATCAGCCGACACCGGACCCGAAGAGTCAGCAAGAAATGCATATATTTGGAAAGTCAGCTAAATGGCATTGTCGTGACTGCGATGAAATTGGAAATAGCTTATGCGAATACAAAAGAAATCATGGATGGAATGTCGATTATAAAGTTTGCATTAACGTGCACTCCTCACAACAAGATGGAATTCTCAATAACTGCAATCAGATTGGGGATATCGATCATGTTATTGAGTGTCAAGTCTCCTCGGCGTGTACTCCTCATAGCAGAAATGATCAAATCAGCAAGAAGATAAATTGTGTGCAAGGTTGATAGAATATTATCAAAGGTATGGCTCAGATACAAGTTTAATTTTTCGTTGAGGATGATTTTGGAATCCGATGTACCTGGAAGCAAGCAAAAATATGGCATGTACTCAGAAAGGAGGATAGTCCTTCAAAACCCCGTTTCATACAAGAAATCAATAAAAAAAATTAAGATGGTTATATATGTGGAAATCGGTCCACATATCCCAATAAGAAGCTTCTGATGTAAGCAACCCAATCTTCCTTCGCAAGATACCCGAGAAGCTTCCAAGGCAAGATTCATCTAACTTCCTCAGGATGATACATGGATGATTTCCCGTACAAGGTACTCTGCCTTCTTCACTAAGCAACCGCAAAAGCTTCCGGCATAAGGTACTGAGTCTTTCCCAAAGAAAGTCTTTAAGGGTAAGCTTACGAAACCACGATACCCAGTCTTCTTCAAAGAAGCTGTCCGATGAAAGTTTCGAGCACAAGCCAGCCAATCTTCCTCAAGAAGACATTGGTACAAGGTAATCTGTTTGTGAATTAATGACATATGGTAGTGAATCCCAAGAATCTGATCTGCAACATTTTGGTCAGAAGCAAGAATCAGTCAGAACTTGAGGGGTGTTGAACCTGCCATTTAATGGGGTACCCTGTCAGAAAGATGAGGATAAGCTATGATTGCCGAAAAATTGTACCGACAGTACCTATGGTGATACGAAGAAGCAATATGACCCAGCTCTTTCAGCCAAGGATCTAGACCAAGAAAACAATAATGAAGGAGCAAGACCAGTGATGCAGGTATGAAAATTGTTGCAAGACCCGCGTGGTGCAGAACCACCGTCAGTCAAGTCTGCAGATATTATCATACAGGTCAAACTCTTATGTTAGCCACACCAGGCGACAATCAAATATTTGGTACGGATCCGATACTCAAGACGGTGGAACCAGTTAAGATGATTTGAAAACTTCCACGATAAGCCAGAATCTTTCAGGAAAGCGGTTAAGACCCAACTCACTGTTTGGAACCAGAAGGACCTGCATTTAGTGGAGAAACCCAATTCAAGGAGTTAGAGCTTGGGTGTCCACTAGAAAATATGATCACCACTTCATGAAAGATTGTCGATTGCGGATGACACACCCAGCGGAAATCACTCTTGGATTTGTGAGACCGACATATATTTCAGTCATGAGAATCCATCACAGTCAGTTAAGTCAGCAGATCTAAAAAGAAATTGGAGCCTGTATAAGCATGAACAAGCAAGGTAAGATCTGTTAGAATATGGATATATTAAAGCAAACCACCCCAGAGCCAGTCAGATAAAAATTTAGTGGGAACAAAAATAAGAAAAAGGATACCCGAGTTGGAGACGGTTTCCTTAAGTCAGTATTTTCATACTTGTTCCCTGAGCAACCAAATCTCGAGGACGAGATTTGTTTAAGGGGGTAAGGTTTGTGACAGCCTGATTTTTGGCCCTTTCTTTTTCTTTTGTTTTTCTAAGGTTTTTGCTTCAGTTTTCTTTTTAGTGGCTTTGTGGTGCGGAAAGTGAAGAAGATGAACTCTTCTTTGCTTCGAGTGGCTTGTCATACCCAAATCCTTCCCTAGACCCTGTGATTTTCATCCTAGCCCAAATCCCAATATTCTTTTTATTGGGAATATTCCTTTTCTATTAAAGGAATAACTCAAATTGCCCTAGGTTGTGAAGCAACCTTTATTTCCATCACTCCTAAAATTCCCAAATAATTCTCATAAATTGTTTGGGTCATATATTTCTCAAATATGGCAAAATATTTCATTTGCCATGTTCCTCATCATGCTCAATTAATTCATTTCCTATTCTATCCTGAATGGCAGAATGTGAAGCAAGTGCCATTTATCTTTTCCCAATTGACCTCAAACTCCTTGTACACCTTTTCCTGTCCATATCATTGCCACATGCCAAAGTGCAACCTCATTTGCCTAGTAATCATTTAATTATGATTTTCCAAAGTTCCTGTCTGAGGGAACTGGTTGTGAAGGAAGTACAAGCTAGGCATATCCAAATGAGTTGCAATTTTACATGGCCCTTCATATCATCATATCATCACTCTCCACCAAAGTAGAGCTCATGTCATGCCTCCATATGAGCTCACCTTCAATTCTTTGATTATGTCCAACATTTCAGTTTGTGAAGCAAGTATATTTTATCTTGCTCCATTATGGCTGCCAATTTTTCTAGGCCTCTATTATCCATATAACCTACCTCCACCCATTTTGGGCATGTTTCATCTAGCCATTATTCCTCTAGAATTTTTGCAAGTTTACGGTGGGTGGAAATGTTTGTGAAGGAAGTACCATTTTGGTTTATCCAATTTGTATGAAACCTTTTGCAGCATCTTCATATGGTCAAATAAGCCTGCCTTGCCAAAGTTCAGCTCAAGTCTCTTCTCCATTTGAGAGCATCATCCTGATCTTCATTCTGGACCAAATTACTTAGTTGTAAAGCAACTATATTAATTAGGGGTGCAATTCTTCTCAAAATTACCAGGGTGAAAGTCCTTCTTACCCTGAACTTACCAGACAACTCCATTGACCCCAATCACCTCCCTGTTGAGCAGTAGTACACGATCAAGTTTACTGCAGTAAACTTCAGGTGTTAACTGCCATTTAACCATGTCACTTTTAACCAATCTACCACCTCAGTTGCAAGCTCCCCAGGAAGGACAAGCCCCCAGACATTGTTTGGCCGGCCGTGTGCCACTGTGTGCACCAGTGCACGCGGTGATCACGAGCTTTGGCATGCAATCTGCTGGCGCTCTGCTTTGGCGTTGGCGCGTCAGGCGTCTTCTTGCTCGGGCCCCTCTTCCTCTCGTCACCTTCGCGCTTGTGAACCTGTCCAACAGCTGGCCCGCGTCGTCGCCGTCCTCTGGAGCCCTTCCCCTCCGTCGGCTCTCGTCATGCGCCACAGACGCCTTGTGGCGGCCGAAGCTTTAATGGTGTTAATTTGTTTCTCCTCTGCGCTCGGCCCCTCTTGCCTGTGCACCTTCAGAGATCGTCCGCTCCCCTTCGTCGCGATCCCGCGCCTCCCGTGATCATTGCGATCGCCAGAGCCTTGGCCGAGCTCGTGCGGCGGTGACCGGCACGGGCACCTCGCCCCGCCTATAAAATGGCCAACCCCGAGCCACTTGAAGCATCCCAAGCTCCTCCCCTCACTCCCAGCTCCCTCCCCAGCCTCTCGTTCGAGCTCGAAGAACTCTCGAGCCCTCCTCTGGCCGCCATGGCCGCCGTGGTGCCCCGCTTAAATTCGGCCGACCCGAGCCTCCCCTCCACCTCTACTCCTCTCTAGTAGGCCATCCAGACCCCGGAGACCCTTCCCCAACCCTCCGTTTGTCGCTGGAGTGCCCGTGGCCGTGTGCCCAAGTTCGTCCGAAGCCACCGTCCGCCGTCCTCGAAGCTGCCCTCGCCTCGGTGCTCCTCGGTGGTCGTGCCCTACGCCATCCGATGTGCCGCTTCTTCCCGAGCACGCCGGTGTGCCGAGCTCATGGGAGATGGTGAGTCATGGGACTCGCCGTCGAGGCGGCCGGCCTCGCCTCTGGCTCTCTCGAGCATGGGAGGAGGAAGAAGGAGCTAGGAGGAGGGAGAGGATAAGACGGGCCCCACCAGTCAGCCACTCGGGCGTTGACCCGCCCGGTCCAGCTGGATAAGTGACGGGCCCCACAGCCCGTGGGACCCGCCCGTCAACGACCCGCGTGCCTGGCCTCGCCTCTGCCCGTGTGGCAAGTGGAAGCGTCAACCCCGTAGTACGTGTGCGTTTTCAGAAAGCGTATTTCCATCTCCTTTTGCTCAAAATACGTTTTCTTATACTGAAAGCGTATTTCCTCTCTATTTCAGCCCAGAATACGTTTTCTTAACAAAAAGCGTATTTCTAACTTTGCGCTTCTGCCTTATCCACTCAGGGACTTGTTTGTGATGATATTTTTGCAGAAAAGTCCCTGAACTTCAACCCTTCATATCTTTTTAACCACAACTCCAAATGAGGTGATTCCAAATCCCACTTCTTCGTTTCGTCGAGCCCGTTCTGTTGGTTTCATTTTCACTATGGTTTGACACTGTGAAAATGACCTTTTTTCCCTTGCACGTAAACAGCCCCTCCGAGAGAACTGCTTCCAAGCAAATCTTTCATGACTTCACCGCACTTCTCCCCGGTGCCTTCTTCACCCCAGGCAAGCCACAATACCCATTTGCATGATAGTCATGCAGTAGCCATGGTTTTAAACTTGAATGTTTATTAAATGATTGCTTGTTTAAAATATGGTTATCGTTGTTTCGGTAGTGCATCTGGGTTATTACTTACTTGCTTGCTATGTTGTTATGCACCCGGTTATCATGCCCTGCTAGTTGCTAGTATTACTTTCATATTGCCATGCTTGATAGTAGTACATGTTGGGTTGGTCATGTTCTTCGGTGCATGACTAACGTCGGTTATCGAAATCTTGTTAATATCGTTGTTCCTTTCTTTGTTAGTTGGTTAAGTGTTACTCGATAATGTTATTAATGAGTTCTTGCATGTTATTTATGGTTGATGCTAGTGGTCATGTTATGTTATACTATGAGTAGTGTTGCACTTGTAATATTTATTCTCATCATTATGCCATGTTCAGTTTGAGATTATTTCATTGTTGATATGGTGGATAGTTATGGTGTACCCTCCTGCTTATGTTGGTATCATGCTCATGCATTGTCCTTGCATCATGGGTTCCGTGGTGTGGGTACAGTGTGCTAACCTCTGCAGAGTGTGTATTAAATCTATCAATAGCGGCGCTACCATGGTAAGGGCCCGATTAATGTCGGTCTCACCGTGAGTCAATGATATTAATAATAACTTGATTAATGACAACCCGGTTCGATGATGAGATAAGTTGGTTGTGATCGCGGAAGGATCACGGTTTGAGACCAAGTGTTGGTCATGGTTGTGATCGCCGGAATGATCACCGTAGTATCAAGGATACCGAGTTGTTGGATATTCGTGATGTTGTGCGAGAATCATGGGTAAAGATCAAGCTCCTTGTGGTCATTTAATGATTATTACGGTATTGTTTATACCAAGCTTGATTTGATCCTGAGATGATCGTGTGATATCCGAGGTTGGTAAGTGCTGCATGTGATGGTTACGTAGTAACCCGAGCAGAATAAATAGTGCATATAGTGTCATCATGTTGCATGCTAGTATCGTCAGATTCATATGTTGCATGCTAGTATCGTCAGATTCATATGTTCATGCCATGTTCATATTATTCTAGCTGTATCAGGTTCATGTTGCCTTTGGATTCTTAGTGGCTATGATGATTATTTTCATGATGGTATCTGGTATTATTTTGGAAGTATTACTTTGGATGTCATGTTGTTATGAGGATCTCATGTTAATTCCTGCTTAACCTGTAATTGTCATGTTGTTGTTTGTCTTGAATGCTTCTAGTTAATTGTGAGCTTGCAAGTACATTCAATGTACTGACCTGGCGTGTCATGCCATCTTGCAGGTCGTGCCTTGATTGCTTGCTTGTTTGGTGTTGTTCCTGTGTTTGCGAGCTAGGATAAGCGTTCCAGCCAGAGTCCCTGCAGAGTGGAGTTCACCACCGTCGTCGTTGTTCCGCTGCCAGTAGTTTTTCCGCTGCTTCGAGTTGTTCTGCTGCTTGCATAGAGCAACGGAGGATGGCGTAGTGTCGTCATGCCGATGTTATTCATTTTAATATCGAAGACCTTGTAATCATATTCGTGTAATAATAGAAAGCTGGTTTGTTCTATGCTAAGCAGTGCTGTATTCCAGAAGACTTCTCCTTGATCTCTGGGCTGGAATACAGGCGTTCGGTTTCTCCGACGGGTGCCACATTTTCGAAGAGTAATATCTGCAAGTGCTGAAATTGTAAGTAGCGGAGTAGTTTGATAGCAAGATAATTTGTTAAGATCAAGTAACGATAGTAGCAATAAGTATGCAGCAAGGTAGCCCAATCCTTTTGAGGCAAAGGACAGGCCAAAACGGTCTCTTATGATAAGCAAAGTGTTCTTGAGGGTACACGGGAATTTCATCAAGTCACTTTCATCATGTTGGTTCGATTTGTGTTCGCTACTTTGATAATTCGATATGTGGGTGGACCGGTGCTTAGGTGATGTTCTTACTTGAACAAACCTCCTACTTATGTTTAACCCTCCCGCAAGCATCCGCAACTACGAGAAAAATATTAAGAATAAATTCTAACAATATCATTAAACTTATGGATCCAATTGGTCCCTTACGGAATAGCACATAAACTGGGGTTTAAGCTTCTGTCACTGTCGCAACCCATCATCTATTTGCTACTCCACAATGCATTCCCTTAGTCCCAAATATGGTGAAGTGTCATGTAGTCGATGTTCACATGACACCACCAAGGGAATCACAACATACATACTATCAAAATATCGAACACATATCAAGTTCACATGATTACTTGCAACATGATATCTCTCGTGACCTCAAGAACAAAAGTAACTACTCACAAATGATAAACGTGTTCATGATCATAGGAGTATTAAATAGCATAATGGATCTGAACATATAATCTTCCACCAAATAAACCATATAGTAATCAACTACAAGATGTAATCAACACTACTAGTCACCCACAAGCACCAATCTATAGTTCCGGTAACAAGACTGAATACAAGAGATGAACTAGGGTTTGAGATGAGATGGTGATGTTTAAGATGTTGATGGAGATTGCCCTCCCCAAGATGGGAGAGTTGTTGATAATGATGATGACGATGATTTCCCCCTCCTGGAGGGAAGTTCCCCGGGCGGAATCGCTCCGCCGGAGGGCAAAAGTGCTCATGCCCAAGTTCCGCCTCGAGACGGCGGCGCTCCGTCCCGAAAGTCCTCTCCTTATTTTTTTTTCTAGGTAAAAATGACTTATATAGCAGAAGATGGGCGCCGGAGGTGGGCCGAGGAGGGCACAACCCATCAGGGCGCGCCTGGGCTCCCTGGCGCGCTCAGGTGGGTTGTGCCCACCTGGTGGGCCCCTCTGGTAGTTATTTGCTCCAATATTTCTTATATATTCCATAAAAAATCTCCGTGAAGTTTCAGCTCATTTGGAGTTGTGCAGAATAGGTAGCCTGACGTAGCTTTTTCAGGTCCAGACTTCAAGCTGCCGGAATTCTCCCTCTTTGTGTGTACCTTGCAAATTATGAGAGAAAAGGCATTAGAATTACTCCAAAAAGCATTATTATGGATAAAAACATTATAGATAACAGTAAGAAAACATGATGCAAAATGGACGTATCATGTACCACCTACTGATCCTTTAGAACAATATTTGCTAGACCATGAAAATGATCTGCATATGCATGAAAGGAATGAAATAGATAAGATTTTGTTTGAACAACGTCCTCTCCTTAAACACAATTTGCCTATTGAAACTCTAGGAGGTTCTCCTCCACCTAAAGGTGATCCTGTGCTTGAATTAAAACAATTGCCAGACACTTTGAAATATGCTTATCTCTAATGAAAAGAAGATATATCATGTTATTGTTAGTGCTAACCTTTCAGAACATGAAGAAGAAAGATTACTGAAAGTTCTAAGGAAGCACCGAGCTGCTATTGGATATACTCTTGATGATTTAAAGGGCATTAGTCCCACTCTATGTCAGTACAAATTTAATATGGAACCCGATGCTAAACCCGTTGTTGATCACCAACGTCGGTTAAATCCGAAGATGAAAGAAGTGGTAAGAACAGAAATATTAAAACTTCTGGAAGCAGGTATAATCTATCCTATAGTTGATAGTAGATGGGTAAGTCATGTTCATTGTGTCCCTAAGAAAGGAGGTATAATTGTTGTTCCTAATGATAAGAATGAACTTATTCCACAAAGAATTGTTACACGCTATAGAATGGTAATTGATTTTAGAAAATTAAATAAAGCAACTAGAAAAGATCATCACCCTTTGCCTTTTATTGATCAAATGCTTGAAAGATTATCTAAGCACACACACTTTTGCTTCCTTGATGGATATTCTGGCTTTTCACAAATACCTGTTTCTCAACCTGATCAATAAAAGACCACTTTTACTTGTCCTTTTGGAACCTATGCTTATGGACATATGCCTTTTGGTTTATGTAATACACCTGCTACCTTTCAAAGATGTATGACTACTATATTATTTGACTTTTGTGAATAGATTGTTGAGGTTTTCATGGACGATTTCTCTGTTTATGGGATGTCTTTTGATGATTGTTTAAGAAATCTTGATCGAGTTTTGCAGAGATGTGAACAAACAAATCTTGTCTTGAATTGGGAGAAGGCCACTTTATGGTTAATGAAGGCATTGTCTTGGGTCATAAAATTTCTGAAAGAGGTATTGAAGTGGACCAAGATAAGGTTGATGCAATTGAGAAAATGCCATGTGCTAAAGATATAAAAGGCATTCATAGTTTCTTAGGTCATGCCGGTTTCTATAGGAGATTTATTAAAGACTTTTCTAAAATTTCTAGGCCTCTCACTAGTCTTTTGCAAAATAATATTCCTTTTGTTTTTTATGATGGTTGTTTAGAAGCCTTTGAAACATTCAAGAAAGCCTTAATTTCTGCACCTATTATTCAACCACCTGATTGGAACTTGCCTTTTGAAATTATGTCTGATGCTAGTATTTTGTTGTTGGTGCTGTTCTAGGACAAAGAGTTGATAAGAAATTGAATGTTATTCATTATGCTAGTAAAACTCTAGACAGTGCTCAAAGAAATTATGCTACTACTAAAAAAGAATTCTTTGCAGTGGTGTTTGCTTGTGATAAATTTAGACCTTATATTGTTGATTCCAAAGTAACTGTTCACAGACCATGCTGCTATTAAATATCCTATGGAAAAGAAGGATGCTAAACCTAGACTTATTCGATGGGTTCTCTTGTTACAAGATTGATTTGCATATCATTGATAGAAAAGGAGCTGAGAACCCCGTAGCTGATAATTTATCTAGGCTTGAAAATGTGCTTGATGACCCACTACCTATTGATGATAGTTTTCCTGGTGAGCAGTTAGCTGCAATAAATGTTGCTAATAGTACTCCTTGGTATGCTGACTATGCTAATTACATTGTTGCTAAATATTTACCACCTAGCTTTACTTACCAACAAAAGAAAAAAAATTCTTCTATGATTTAAGACATTACTTTTCGGATGACCCACATCTTTATAAAGAAGGAGTAGATGGTATTATTAGACATTGTGTACCTGAGCATGAACAGGGACAAATCCTACGGAAATCTCACTTCGAAGCTTATGGAGGGCATCATGCTGGAGATAGAACTCCTCACACGGTATTGCATTCTGGATTTTATTGGCCTACTATCTTCAATGATGCCCGTAAGTACGTCTCATCTTGTGATGAATGTCAAAGAATAGGGAATATCGGTAAGTGTCAAGAAATGCCTATGAATTATTCACTTGTTGTTGAACCATTTTATGTTTGGGTATTTGATTACATGGGACCTTTTCCTTCCTCTAATGGGTATACACATATTTTGATTGTTGTTGATTATGTTACTAAATGGGTAGAAGCTATTCCAACCAGTAGTGCTGGTCACAACATCTCTATTAAAATGCTTAAGGAAGTAATTTTCCCAAGGTTTGGAGTCCCTAGATATTTAATGACTGATGGTGGTTCACCCTTTATTCATGGTGCTTTCCATGAAATGCTTGCCAAGTATGATGTTAACCATAGAATTGCATCACCCTATCATCCTCGGTCTAGTGGTCAAGTTGAACTTAGCAATAGAGAAATAAAATTAATTTTGCAAAAGACTGTCATTAGGTCCAGGAAGAATTGGTCTAAGAAATTAGATGATGCACTTTCGGCTTATAGAACAACATATAAAAATCCTATGGGTATGTCTCCTTATAAAATGGTTTATGAAAAAGCTTGTCATTTGCCTCTTGAGTTAGAACATAAAGCATTTTGGGCCATCAAAGAGCTCAACTATGATTTCAAGCTTGCTGGTGAAAAGCGGTTATTTGATATTACCTCATTCGATGAATGGAGAACCCAAGCTTATGAAAATGCAAAATTATTCAAAGAAAAGATTAAAAGATGGCATGACAAAAGAATCCAAAAGTGTTAGTTTGAAGTTGGAGAATATGTTCTTTTGTACAACTCTCGTTTTAGATTCTTTGCAGGAAAACTCCTCTCAAAATGGGAAGGCCCATATGTTATTGAGGAGGATTATCAGTCTGGAGCCATCAAAATAAATAATTCCGAAGGTACTAACCCGAAGGTTGTAAATGGGCAACGAGTAAAGCATTATATCTCAGGTACGCCCATTAATTTTAAAAGTAATATTATCCAAATTTGACACCGGAAGAACACATAAAAGAGTCATTTCGGAACACTCCAGAATCGTGAAAATAAGAAGGTACGTGATACGGTAAGTAAACGGACTCCGAAAAATCTGCAAAAATATTTTTTATCAGTTTTGGAATATTTAAGAATTTAGGAAATAAAGAAACTTTCAGGAAGCGTACCCACCTAGGCGCGCCAGGCAAGCCTGGCGCGCCCTGGTGTCTTGTGCCCACCTGGGACACCTTCGGGACTTCGTTTTTCTACCGTATTCTTGTCCCCCAAGATAAAAAATCTATATATACTTCCCGAACCTGTTGATTACCGTATCTCGAAGAAATCCTCTGTTCTCTTTTCTTACTGTTTCCGGTCAGATTTATCAAGCCATGCATCATGTCTTCCTGCTCCTCCAACAACATGGAAGAAGATGCTTGGTTGATGAAGATCGATACGAAGAGGGAGGAGCCTACGGACACCGTCAAGGGAGAAAAGGGCAAGGAAGCCACCGAAGATCCATCCACGGTGGTAGCACAAGCACTACTGGCCAAGGAGGAGGAAGAAGATATCCTTAAGCCCTACCTTACTCACCTTACTCCCGCTGAGATTGAAGCTTTTCGCGTCATTGAAATAGTTCGCATACAAAATAAGTATCTCACTCGCGAAAATATTCTGCATTGATGTTGCTTGAAGCGACATCGGTATTTCCCCAAAGAGGAAGGGATGATGCAGCACAACGACGGAAGGTATTTCCCTCAGATATGAAACAAAGGTAATAGAACCAGTAGGAGAACCAAGCAACACAATGTAAACAGCCCCTGCACACAGATAACAAATCCTTGCAACCCGACGTGTTAAAGGGGTTGTCAATCCCTTCCGGGGTATGGCGCCTCAAGATAGGCAAACAGACGTGAGATAAATTGTAGTAGATTGATAGATCGAACGCCAAATAAAATAAATAGAAATAAAACGCAGCAAGGTATTTTTGTATTTTTGGTTTAATAGATCTGAAAATAAATGCAAAGGAAAAGTAGATCGCAAAGGCAAATATACAAGAAAGAAGACTCGGGGGCCGTAGGTTTCACTAGTGGCTTCTCTTGAGAAAAATAGCAAACAGTGGGTAAACAAATTACTGTTGGCAATTGATAGAACTTTGAATAATCATGACGATATCCAGGCAATGATCATTATATAGGCATCACGTCCAAGATTAGTAGACCGACTCCTGCCTGCATCTACTACTATTAATCCACATTTTGACCGCTATCCAGCATGCATCTAGTGTATTAAGTTCATGGAGAAACGGAGTAATGCAATAAGAACGATGACATGATGTGTAATACCCCAAAAATTTAGCCAAATTTTCAATATTAAAAATTTGCCAGGAGTTTTAAAAGTTTTATTTCCATTGATTTCAGAACTCTTCTTTTAATATTAAGGTGTCTTTTCCATGTGGAGCTTTCCAAAACATGTTGGACTTCTATGCTCTCTGTATAACATTTTCTTAATCAGTGGAATTATTTATTAAATTAGTTCACCCTGAGCTTTAATCATTAAAATGGCTTGTTTTAAATTTTGGAGCTCTGTTTGTACTACAACCATTTGATAAAATCACTTAAAATTCCAACCAAAATTTGGAGATGTCATGTGATGTCTCTAAATCACTTGTGTGCATTAATATAATTATTTCATTGCTTATTTTGAGTGTTACACATGTTTTTCTTCTACGGTCCGATGGACATTTTTGCACTGCAACCCAATTAAATTTTTCCCTAGAGCCTCCACCAAAATTATGGGATGTCAGTGGTAGCATGCCATCCAAATGTATGCAAAAACATAGTGATGTTCTTTGGATAAATTGAATGAAACAACCTCTTCTTCATTCTGGACCAAACTTGTGTTTTCTACTGCAACTCTGTTATTTCTTGCTCTAGTGACCTTGTGTTTTCTCATGCTTGTAGTCAACCCTGCAAAACCCCTAAGTCCAGGAGCATGCACTCTTTGGAACACTTTTGGTCCATGAAATGATGCCACTCACTCCCTGTCCGAGTAAAGTTTTGCAAAACTTGCACTAGCAAGTTTCTCCTTTTTGCAAACCAACTTCACCACCCTCTCTTATATCCATGGAGACACTGATCTGGAGAATTTGGCCACCCCAAGAACTACCTAGGTGCCTTTGGCATTTTGTCAAACACCCTGAGTGCACAACCAGATTTGATATGACTTCAGGTTTACATGGTGAGCTTGAGCCCGTGACCAATCCACCATGTCCCTTGATCCCCTTGCTAATCCTAGACTAGTTCTGTTTATTTCCAGCCTCAACCGCGACCTTTAGGATGCCCTGGCATTTCGTCGAGCATGTCCCGGGCGTGCTCTGGGCGCGCCCAGAGCGTGCGTTTGGCACCCACGTGCGCCCGAGTCGCCGCGTCACACCCCGCACTCAAATCCGGCCCGTGACCGACCGTAGCCAGCACGCCGTGTCCCCTTGCACCGCCACACCACCCCGACCAACCTGGCACCCCATAGCGCCACCGTCAGGACGGCCATGGCGGGTAGCTGACGGCCGCTTGCAGGCCCGGCCGAGTCGGCGCCGCCCAAGCCGCCAACGCTTGACACCTGCCTCCTGGAAAAGTGCGTGCTCATCCGCAATCGTGTCCCCTAGCGCTCGTCGCCGCCACGTCGCCCAAGCTACAGCAGGGCGGTTCACCGCCGTTCTTATCCCCGGCCACCTCGGACCGACCTCCATCACCTATATCAAGAGGCCCCCGAGCTCAAACCCGCACGCAGGCACCCTCACACCATCCCACTCGTGCCCCCTTAGCCGTCAATCGAAGGGAGGGAGTCGTCTCCTTCCTCTCCGGCAACTCCAACCGCCACCACTGCCCCGGCCATTCCGGCGCCACCAAGGCCTCCCCTTCTCCACTCTCTCCACCAGGAACCTTCCCTTCCTCCCGTGAGCCCGTCCCCCTACTCGATTTTGATCGGGAACCACCGCGGCCTTAACATCACTTTGTTCCTGAAGCCTCCTCCGCCGCGAAGCTCGCCGCCGGCAGCTCACGCCATCCCCGCCAACCCAGCAACCACCGGGAGGACCGCCCCAGTCTTGCGGATCCATCCCGACCATCTGGAGCCTGCGAGGAGCCGCCAAACGCCGGCGACGATCACCGGAGTCTCCGCCTCTGTTCGGCCGGAGGAAGAAGAGGGAAGGAGACTGGTCAAACCTGACCAGTGGGGCCCCCTGGACCCACTGTCAGTGACCCAGGCGCAATCCACGTGAGTTAAGTGGAAACGTACTTCCGAAAGGCGCCTTCGACGTGTACGTATATTCGAAACGTTTTCTTTTCTCTTGTTATTTAAATAACAGATTTTTGACAAAACTTTGACCGGCTGTATCTTTTTAAATACAACTCCAAATGAATTGATTCTTTTTCCTACCTCTCTCAAATATTTTCTAGTTTATTTCAAGATTTATTTGAAAAAATTTCAAAACAACTTTTTGTGCTGTTTTGATTTTATGTAATAATTCATATATATTCATTTAAATAGGAATTTTGAAGATTTCAAGATGTGTTGGAATGCACCCTGCCTTCCCATGACACGAAGGCAAGCATTACGAACCACAGTGAAATTTTGTGTGTGTTGCATAGCACGGTGACAACACCACCCCGACACGAGCATACGTCATTTTATGTGCGGATGTGTTCCTACTCATGAGTGTGTGTTAAGGAAATTCATGCAAATGAAGTTGATATGATTGTGATAGGAGTCACCGTCATATGCCTTTCATGCATACCGGGAGGAAATCCGGGAAGGCCTCTGTCTTGGGTAGACACGGTCTTGCCCCTAGTCCTCCGTCGAGACGGACGTGTCCGGTATGGCATGAGGGGGTATGTCGCGTGGTGTTTCTATCTGTTGTTTGTAGTATATGCATTGTTATACTAATCTTGCAGGGAACATTACAATCTCTGAGTCGACCGTAGATCGAGTCTTGTGCGATAACCCCCATACTTGCCCGTACTACCACTCGTCTCTACACCAAGTAGGTGCAGTTCGATAAGTTGTCAACCCCTTTCCTAGCACACGCCGTCTGAGAGGCCGTGGTGGAAGATCTTGGTGGCATCCGGTAGTCATGCCACCGGGTCCGGGAGCAGGTGTTCGGTTGTAGCTGAAAGGGGTAGCTCCCAGTTTCTTGGCGGTATAAATTTTGTGATCCCATGTTACGTCCGAGGTTGTAGCCTCCCCACTTAGAGTTTAAGCTTAACAAGTGTCGTGGGTGATTCCGGACACATGTGAGTTAAGATGGTGTGTGCAAGTTAGGTGTGTTTTCAACAAAAGACCGTGAAGCGGAATTAGTCCCGATGGACTAAAGGAATCCGTTACTCGTGGGTAAAGAGTACACCCTCTGCAGAGATTAAACCTATTGAATAGCCGTGTCCACGGTTAAGGAATTACTGATGCAGGATGGGTCAAGTGTCGGTCTTAGTGTCGGTCTTCGGAGGTGAAACTGTTAAACCTGGAATCACGATTGTGACTTGTGATAAATTATGATTATTATTTTCGATGTGGACTAACCCGTGATATTATTTTTTTTGGTATTATCGAATATCCCTGGGATGGTTCTACCTCCTGGATAGTCACTGTATTTATTTATAAGCCCTTTATGTGGTGTCACTTTCGGGCCTTGATCATTGCGGCATAGTTTTTGTTTATTTATAAGCCCTTTATGTGGTGTCGCTCGACGCCTTAAGCTATGACATTGTTTTTGTTTATTTATAAGCCCTTTATGTGGTGTCGCTCGACGCCTCGATCATGACATTGTTTTTTTGTTTATTTATAAGCCCTTTTTGCGGTGTCGCTAAGACGCCTTCGTGGCATTTCTTTTAAAGCCCTTTATGCGGTGTCATTTGAGATGCCCATTGTGGCATTTCTTTTAAAGCCCTTTATGCGGTGTCGCTCGGGCCTTGATTGGCATTTCTTTTAAAGCCCTTTATGCGGTGTATTTCGGGCCCGATTGTGGCATTTCTTTTGAAGTCCTTTATGTTATTTATTTCATAATTTTAATACTACCATATTATTGCATATTCAGAAATAACATGCTTGCGCATCAGCGTTTTATTTATCTTATGTGGTAGCGTCATGAGCATAAAATATTTTCAGCACATCATTGTTAAATTATGCCTGTGTTCATATTGTTTGCGAGTACATTCAAAGTACTCACTGGCTTGTCCCTGGCTATTGTCTTGGCCAGATTTCTTGCTTGGAGAGGAGCTTGCGATGACAGCCCCGGAACCTAAGCAATGGTGATAGCAGTCTCGCGAAGATAGGAGTTAACATGGTCAGCTGTTCCTATGGAAAAATGGAGTTCCATGGATACTGTTGTTCCACAAACCGCTTCCGCCATCAACCATTAGAAACCATTTGTTGTACTCACAGGATAGAATGGTCTTGTACTACATATATTGTATTTTGCTTGGAATTTATGTATCAAGTTGGTGCCTTATCAGCTAACAGTTATCCTGGGGCTGGTAAGCACAAGGGCCATCTTTCTGGGATAAACACCCGGAGAATCGGTCGCCACAGACTTGGTACCAGAGCCAGGCTGACCATTGGCTAATCCTATCTTAGCCAGGTCAATAAACTTAGGCTAACAACCCACCAAGCCATAACCAAAAACCAGCCGAGCTTCCCGTGCAAGATAGCCACACAGTGGCCGACGCTTTTGGCAGTCGGTGCCCAACCTATCAACCTAGCCCGTCTATCACACACCAGTGATCAGCACCAAAGGCGTCTCATTCGCAAGCGTGCGAAGGAAGACTTCGTCCCCTTTTTCTATAAAAAGGACACGCTCGCCTCAACCCAGCCCAGTACAGCCGCTACCCCAAAACCAAGCCACAATGCCCGGTCCCGTAGTGCACCATGAGACTACAGCAACCAACCTTGGAGGTTTTGTGACCATACTCGCAAACCTCACCCGTCATGCCTATGCGTTAGAAGAGCCACCGAATATGTTGTGTACCAAGGACCCATAAGTGGTGAGAGCCGTCAATGCAGGCCCTTTGTACATATCTGCGGTAGGGAATTACATCACCCAGCGCCCTATAGGTTCACCGGAAGGACAACTTCCTTTGAGCCACAAGCCATCCAACTAGCTGCTCGAGAGGCTATAGTTCATCTCAGGCACCTATCGCCCGAGTTAGCGTCGCTCGTTCCACTACTACCCAGGCGTGAAGGGTATGGTAGACCACCCCAAGTTGCCAGCGGAGATCACGAGGCGGATCCGCATTGCTGCACCTAGTGCGCTATGTAAGTGCCTTTGGAGGACCTATTCGATCAAATCACCATTGATCTGATCGCAGCTCGTGGAGAGCTGGTTCGTCGAGCCCAATGAGAGAGGAGATCGAGCCAACGCCGACAACCCGGTCGTCTTTGTTTGGACAACCGATCGAGACCACGAGGTCAGCCCCAGCCGTCGACCAAGGTGCTTTGATGACCCCGAAATGCTTCGCCGCCTCACAGGAGCACACTCCAGCGGGGTTGTGGTCAACAATCCCCGCGATGGTCATCATCACTACCCCGAGCCTGCAGCCCCTCAGCCCTCTCCAGCTATTTCCGACGGTGAGAACCGTGGAGAAGCCTCGACATCCACAAGGGACGCCCGCTTGGATGTAAACTAAGTAGACTAAGTCACTCGAGTAGTGGCGAGTCCCCGTGTACCCTCGCTTTGTAATCCTGTGATTCCTTAAATTAACGCAGCCTGGCATCGTGCATCTGTTTTATATAGTAGTCTTGCATGGATGTATTAGCATGCAGTGTGTTTTCTCTGTCCTTGGCGCAACCACCAAAAACCGCCTCGACAACACCCACAGTGATACGTCACTTTAGTAAGATGTATGTACCTGTGGTTGACCCCGAGCTGAGCCGACCAATTCTTTACTTTTTACCACGGTAAATGACCCAGCCACGGTGCTATAAAAAGGGCCACCGAGTGACCTTGCCAAGAACCCCTCACCTTGTGCACCACCCTCACAACCATTCCCTGCCATTCCGAGCCCTAGTATTTATCTGAGGACTCCAAATGTTACCCCAGGTAGCTTTGTCAAGATATTGCGGGATTTTACCCGCAGTACCATGGGCGCTACCCAGCCACCCCAGTACGAGCTGTTCAAATCGAGGATCACCCCTTCCACCTCGAGATATTGGGCAGCCGTGCACATCCCGCCCGTAAACCCAAACCAAGACCCAACAGAAGTCTCGCCGTTGGAAATCTATCAACCCGCATATGGCCGTAGAAGCTGCTGCGTATGAAGCGCTTGCTGCGCCTTCGATTCGCGGTACCCTATGCCGGTGACGAGGGTATTATTATTTTCCAAGCCGCGGCGACCCGGAGGAGTAACATCTTTTCGGTGGGCGTGTCGAGAGAGACCCGGTCTTGGCCAACCTCGTCGATGCGTCGCTATCGCTCAAGAACGTTTAACCCAACATGTGATGGGTTATCTACAAAGCCTCGCGGATTTAAATCCTCATATCACCATCGGCAGATCACTGAGGCCCGACCAGGAGAGACTCATTCATCGACTGGTCAATCCACTTCCTCCGATAGAAGAAGAGTGTATCCCAGTGCCGGAAACGTTTTCTCAGGACCCCGTCCAGTTACCGTTTTCAATTTAGATGCACCGCTGTATTTATTACCACAACTTTTATTTGTGTGTTGTAACTTATGCTTAGTACCCCGAGTTTCGCGACGAGTAGATCATTAATGTAAGCAGCTCTGTCGCGGTTTGACTCTAATGTATTACTGTTTTCTCTCGCGAGAAATCACAGGTGAGATTTCTTTTCCTGAGTTGCCGCGCCGTATATTTTCTCACGGCATAGATTATTTATTTCACGCAGCGGCACCACGGCAGCGGACTCACCACCACGATTACTGCGGATACATACACCGCTTGCAAAAAAATTGCAAACCGTGGTCGCACCTAACTAAGCACCTCCGGACAACGGTTATCACCAGCACACCACCTACTCGCCGTGGTCACCGCCACGCGGAGAGCCAGCAACCGAAACAGCGGCATCGCGGCGATCATCGAGGATCATCGCGCAGGGAGCACCGAGAGCCCGGCACGCTGCCAGCCCTCCGCCTGGCGAGATCACGTACCAGTCCGGCGCCACCTCCGCCATTAGCGCCTCGTCTCGAGCTCCGGCAAACGGAAACAGAGGAGAAGGAGAGAGAAGGAGGAGCGAGGCCAGGTGCGAGGAAGAAGAGGAGAACGCCGCGGTCGTTTTATAAGCCCGAGCTCGGTGTACGGTGGGCGAGGTCCTGGCGTCGCTCGTCGCCCGACCGCCCGGTGTTCGGAGGCGAATCCAGCAAAGGCCGACAGCAGACTTGGCCCGCGAGGTGAGTGCACGCTGCACCGGCAGCTAGCACGCCACAAGACTACCGCATGGTACGGCCTAGGTGCCCTAGCGCTAAGCGTCGCCCGATGGAAAGCAGCGGGAGAGCACGCGGGAGAGAGGAAGAAGAGAGAACCGGAGGAAGAAGAAGAGGCTGACCATGGACCCGGGTCCACCAGTCAGCCAGAGAGAGCATTGTGCTCTCGGGTGCGACCAGCGTATTTTAAGATTTAGAATTTATTCTAAATTTATGTCCAGTGTAGAAATCGCTAGTTTTCCCAAAACCGTGGACTTTTCCCCACACCGCGCCAGTATCCCACACTGTATTTTTGCACCACTTATTGCTCTCACTGTAGCCACTTTCGTTTTAATGCAAGGTTATTTAAAATTTAACTCTTAGCAAATCTCGAGGACGAGATTCTTCTTAAGGGGGGTAGTAGTTGTAACACCCCAAAAATTTAGCCAAATTTTCAATATTAAAAATTTGCGGTGAGTTTTAAAAGTTTTATTTCCATTGATTTCAGAACTCTTCTTTTAATATTAAGGTGTCTTTTCCATGTGGAGCTTTCCAAAACATGTTGGACTTCTATGCTCTCTGTATAACATTTTCTTAATCAGTGGAATTATTTATTAAATTATTTCACCCTGAGCTTTAATCATTAAAATGGCTTGTTTTAAATTTTGGAGCTCTGTTTGTACTACAACCATTTGATAAAATCACTTAAAATTCCAACCAAAATTTGGAGATGTCATGTGATGTCTCTAAATCACTTGTGTGCATTAATATAATTATTTCATTGCTTATTTTGAGTGTTACACATGTTTTTCTTCTCTGGTCCAGTGGACATTTTTGCACTGCAACCCAATTAAATTTTTCCCTAGAGCCTCCACCAAAATTATGGGATGTCAGTGGTAGCATGCCATACAACTGTATGCAAAAACATAGTGATGTTCTTTGGATAAATTGAATGAAACAACCTCTTCTTCATTCTGGACCAAACTTGTGTTTTCTACTGCAACTCTGTTATTTCTTGCTCTAGTGACCTTGTGTTTTCTCATGCTTGTAGTCAACCCTGCAAAACCCCTATGTCCAGGAGCATGCTCTCTTTGGAACACTTTTGGTCCATGAAATGATGCCACTCACTCCCTGTCCAGAAGTAAAGTTTTGCAAAACTTGCACTAGCAAGTTTCTCCTTTTTGCAAACCAACTTCACCACCCTCTCTTATATCCATAGAGACACTGATCTGGAGAATTTGGCCACTCCAAGAACTACCTAGGTGCCTTTGGCATTTTGTCAAACACCACGAGTGCCTGACCAGATTTGACATGACTTCAGGTTTACATGGTGAGCTTGAGCCCCTGACCAATCCACCATGTCCCTTGATCCCCTTGCTAATCCTAGACTAGTTCTGTTTATTTCCAGCCTCAACCGCGACCTCTAGGATGCCCTGGCATTTCGTCGAGCATGTCCCGGGCATGCTCTGGGCGCGCCCAGAGCGTGCGTTTGGCACCCACGTGCGCCCGAGTCGCCGCGTCACACCCCGCACTCAAATCCGGCCCGTGACCGACCGTAGCCAGCATGGCGGGTAGCTGACGGCCGCTTGCAGGCCCGGCCGAGTCGGCGCCGCCCAAGCCGCCAACGCTTGCAACCTGCCTCCTGGAATAGTGCGTGCTCATCCGCAATCGTGTCCCCTAGCGCTCGTCGCCGCCACGTCGCCCAAGCTACAGCAGGGCGGTTTGCCGCCGTTCTTATCCCCGGCCACCTCGGACCGACCTCCATCACCTATATAAAGAGGCCCCCGAGCTCAAACCCGCACGCGGACAGCCTCACACCATCCCACTCGTGCCCCCTTAGCCGTCAATCGAAGGGAGGGAGTCGTCTCCTTCCTCTCCGGCAACTCCAACCGCCACCACTGCCCCGGCCATTCCGGCGCCACCAAGGCCTCCCCTTCTCCACTCTCTCCACCAGGAACCTTCCCTTCCTCCGTGAGCCCGTCCCCTACTCGATTTTGATCGGGAACCACCATGACCTTAACATCACTTTGTTCCTGAAGCCTCCTCCGCCGCGAAGCTCGCCGCCGGCAGCTCACGCCATCCCCGCCAACCCAGCAACCACCGGGAGGACCCCCCAGTCTTGCGGATCCATCCCGACCATCTGGAGCCTGTGAGGAGCCGCCAAACGCCGGCGACGATCACCGGAGTCTCCGCCTCTGTTCGGCCGGAGGAAGAAGAGGGAAGGATACTGGTCAAACCTGACCAGTGGGGCCCCCTGGACCCACTGTTAGTGACCCAGGCGCAATCCACGTGGGTTAAGTGGAAACGTACTCCCGAAAGGCGCCTTCGACGTGTACGTATATTCGAAACGTTTTCTTTTCTGTTGTTATTTAAATAACAGATTTTTGAAAAAACTTTGACCGGTTGTATCTTTTTAAATACAACTCCAAATGAATTGATTCTTTTTCCTACCTCTCTCAAATATTGTCTAGTTTATTTTAAGATTTATTTGAAAAAAAATTCAAAACAACTTTTTGTGCTGTTTTGATTTTATGTAATAATTCATATATATTCATTTAAATAGGAATTTTGAAGATTTCAAGATGTGTTGGAATGCACCCTGCCTTCCCATGACACGAAGGCAAGCATTACGAACCACAGTGAAATTTTGTGTGTGTTGCATAGCACGGTGACAACACCACCCCGACACGAGCATACGTCATTTTATGTGCGGATGTGTTCCTACTCATGAGTGTGTGTTAAGGAAATTCATGCAAATGAAGTTGATATGATTGTGATAGGAGTCACCGTCATATGCCTTTCATGCATACCGGAGGAAATCCGGAAGGCCTACATCTTGGGTAGACACGGTCTTGCCCCTAGTCCTCCGTCGAGACGGACGTGTCCGGTATGGCATGAGGGGGTATGTCGCGTGGTGTTTCTATCTGTTGTTTATAGTATATGCATTGTTATACTAATCTTGCAGGGAACATTACAATCTCTGAGTCGTAGTAGATCGAGTCTTGTGCGATAACCCCCATACTTGCTTCGTACTACCACTCGTCTCTACACCAAGTAGGGTGCAGTTCGATGAAGTTGTCAACCCCTTTCCTAGCACACACCGCATGAGAGAGGCCGTGGTGGAAGATATCTGGAGGCATCCGGTAGTCATGCCACCGGGTCCGGAGCATGGGTGTTTCGGTTGTAGCGAAAGGGATAGCTCCCATTTCTTGCGGTATAAATTTTGTGATCCCATGTTACGTCGAGGTTGTAGCCTCCCCACTTAGAGTTTCGCTTAACAAGTGTCGTGGGTGATTCCAGACACATGTGAGTTAAGCTGGTGTGTGCAAGTTAGGTGTGTTTTCAACAAAAAGACCGTAGACGGAATTAGTCCCGATGGACGAAAGGAATCCGTTACTCGTGGGTAAAGAGTACACCCTCTGCAGAGATTAAACCTATTTAAATAGTCGTGTCCACGGTTAAGGAATTACAGTCTGGGATGGGTCAAGTGTCGGTCTTAGTGTCGGTCTTCGGAGGTGAAACTGTTAAACCTGGAATCATGATTGTGACTTGTGATAAATTATGATTATTATTTTCGATGTGGACTAACCCGTGATATTTTTTTGGTATTATCGAATATCCCTGGGATGGTTCTACCTCCTGGATATTCACTGTATTTATTTATAAGCCCTTTATGTGGTGTCGCTCAGACGCCCGACTGCGGCATAGTTTTTGTTTATTTATAAGCCCTTTATGTGGTGTCGCTCAGACGCCCGACTGAGTCATTGTTTTTGTTTATTTATAATCCCTTTATGTGCTGTCGCTCGACGCCTTGATGACATTGTTTTTTTGTTTATTTATAAGCCCTTTATCGGGTGTCGCTAAGACGCCTCGATCGTGGCATTTCTTTTAAAGCCCTTTATTTGGTGTCGCTCAGACGCCTCGATCGTAACATTTCTTTTAAAGCCCTTTATGTAGTGTCGCTCAGACGCCCGACTGTGGCATTTCTTTTAAAGCCCTTTATGCGGTGTCGCTCAGACGCCCGATTGTGGCATTTCTTTTGAAGTCCTTTATGTTATTTATTTCATAATTTTAATACTACCATATTATTGCATATTCACAAATAACATGCTTGCACGCATCAGCGTTTTATTTATCTTATGTGACTGACGTCATGAGCATAAAATATTTTCAGCACATCATTGTTAAATTATGCATGTGTTCATATTGTTTGCGAGTACATTCAAAGTACTCACTGGCTTGTCCCTGGCTATTTTCTTGGCCAGATTTCTTGCTTGGAGAGGAGCGTTGCGATGAAAGCCCCGGAACCTAAGCAATGGTGATAGCAGTCTCGCGAAGATAGGAGTTAACCTGGTCAGATGTTCCTGTGGAAAAATGGAGTTCCATGGATACTGTTGTTCCACAAACCGCTTCCGCCATCAACCACCAGAAACCATTTGTTGTACTCACAGGCCAGAATGGTCTTGTACTACATATATTGTATTTTGCTTGGAATTTCTGTATCAAGTTGGTGCCTTATCAGCTAACAGTTATCCTGGGGCTGGTAAGCACAAGGGCCATTTTTCTGGGATTAACACCCGGAGAATCGGTCGCCACATGATATAGACAAGATCTACCTTGTAGAGATAGACCCCATCATTTTATCCTTAGTAGCAACGATACATACGTTTCGGTTCCCCTTCTGTCACTGGGATCAAGCACCGTAAGATCGAACCCACTACAAAGAACCTCTTCCCGTTGCAAGATAAATAGGTCAAGTTGGCCAAACAAAACCCAAATATCGGAGAAGAAATACGAGGCTATAAGCAATCATGCATATAATAGATCAAAGAAACTCAAATAACTTTCATGGATATAAAAAGATATAACTGGTCATAAACTCAAAGTTCATCAGATCCCAACAAACACACTGCAAAAGAGTTACATCATATGGATCTCCAGGAGACCAATGTATAGAGAATTCAGCGAGAGAGAGGAAGCCATCTAGCTACTAACTACGGACCTGAAGGTCTACAAAGAACTACTCACGCATCATCGGAGAGGCGCCAATGGAGGTGGTGAACCCCATCCGAGATGGTGTCTAGATTGGATCTGGTGGTTCCGGACTCTGCGGCGGCTGGATGAATATTTTGTCAACTCCTCTAGGGTTTTGGAAATATTGGGGTATTTATAGAGCAAAGAGGTGGTCCGAGGGGCACCCGAGGTGGGCACAACCCACCATGGTACGCCTGGGCCTCCTGGTGCGCCCTGGTGGGTTGTGCCTCCCTCGGGGCACCCCCCTAGGTGCAGCCAGGGCCCATTACGTTCCTTCTGGTCCAAAAAAATCTCTGTGAAGTTTCGTTGTATTTGGACTCCGTCTGATATTGATTTCCTACGATGTAAAAAACATGCAGAAAACAGCAACTGGCACTTGGCACTATGTCAATAGGTTAGTACCAAAAATGACTATAAAATGATTATAAAACATCCAAGATTGATAATATAACAGCATGGAACAATCAAAAATTATAGATACGTTGGAGACGTATCAGCATCCCCAAGCTTAACTCCTACTCGTCCTCGAGTAGGTAAGTGATAAAAATAGAATTTTTGATGTGGAATGCTGCCTATCATGTCATATCATATTCTTTTCTTTATAGCATGGACATTTGGACTTTTATGTGATTCAAAGCAATAGTCTAGTTTTGACATGATAATTTAAATACTCAAGCATGTCAACAAGCAACCATGTCTTCCAAAATATCAACGCTAAAATAAGTTATCCCTAGCCCATCATGCTCAACCATTGATCCATTCATGAAACACACTCGAATATTAGCTACACCCAATACTTAAGTACGATTATATTGCCTCCTAGTTGGTTCTTTTATAAGAGAAGATGGAGACTCAAATTCAAAAATAAAAATTGCATAAAGTAAAAGAAAGGCCCTTCACAGAGGGAAGTAGGGATTTGTAGAGGTGCCAGAGCTCAAAGCAAAAAATTAGAAATAAAAACATTTTGGGAGGTGTATCCATCCCACCAACAAAAACGACTTAGAGTTCCCAACACTTTCCATGCTAGATATATCATAGGCGGTTCCCAAACAGAAAATAAAGTGTATTCCTTTTTCCACCATACTTTCACTTTCCATGCCTAGTTGTATCCACGATTGCCCTCCATACCAACACTTTCCAAGGAATTTATTATTTGACAACATAAAGTAAATTCATTTTTGCATTTCGGGACTGGGCATCCGTAAAACCTTTGCCTTACACTCGTGCAATGACAAGTGCATAAACACTCATTGTGAGAATAACACATCTAGCATGGAAAATATTAGCCACCCCTCTGTGACGCCCTCGATTCAATCGTACACTAATCATACACGCAAATGTGTACGATCAAGATCAAGGACTCACGGGAAGATATCACAACACAACTTTAGACACAAATTAAAATAATACAAGCTTTATATTACAAGCCAGGGGCCTCGAGGGCTCGAATACATAAGCTCGAAAACACAAGAGTCAGCGAAAGCATCAATATTTGAGTACAGACATAAGTTAGACAAGATTGCCTTAAAAGGCTAGCACAAAAGCAACATCGATTAAAAAGGCAAGGCCTCCTGCCTGGGAGCCTCCTAACTACTCCTGGTCGTCGGCGGTCTCCACATAGTAGTAGGCATCGACGGTGGCATCTGGCTCCTGGGCTCCGAGCATGCAGTTGCATCAACCGGAAAGAAGAAGAAAGGGGGAAAAGGGGGAGCAAAGCAACCGTGAGTACTCATCCAAAGTACTCGCAAGAAAGGATCTATACTACATATGCATCGGTATCAATGAAATGGGCTGTATCTGTGGACTGGACTGCAGAATGCCAGAAGAGAAGGGGAAAGCCTAGCCTATCGGAGACTAGCATCTTCAACATCTTCCACGGTCTTGCAGCATTAGAAGAGTACAGATCAACATAATGTAAAGTAGTAGTAGTGTTATCAACCTCGGCCAGAGATCCTTTCTCGACTCCCTGCGAGAAAGCAATTCCAGAGCCATACTATCCAAGTCTCATCACACTCCATTTCTCATCACAAGGATCCAGTTCTAGTTGTATCGATCGGGATACAACTCCAAGTGTTCGTTACCGTAGGACAGGCTATCGATAGATGTTTTCTTCCCTGCAGGGGTGCACCAACTTACCCACCACGCTCGATTAACTCCGGCCGGACACACTTTCCTAGGTCATGCCCGGCCTCGGCCAAACAATACGCTGCAACCCGACATAGGCTTAATAGAGAGGTCAGCACGCCGGACTAAACCTATGCCCCCAGGGGTCATGGGCCATCGCCCCAGGAACTCCTGCACGTTGCGTGGGCGGCCGGTGAGCAGACCTAGCTACCTCCTTAAAAAAGGCAGGAGCTTACCAGTCCAACCCAGCACGTGCCGCTCAGTCGCTGACGTCTAATAAGCTTCGGCTGATGCATATGATGCAGAACGCCCATACAATGCCCACGTGATGGCTAGTGCTATCAGGCCAGAGGCCCCTCGGATCAAATATCCAAATCGTAGTGGATTAGGAGCACGCGGTAACAAGCAGAGACTCATGAAAGATGTGACCCCGTCGCCCCATCTCAAGGACTTGTGGCAAGGGCTAAGAATGCCCGGCCACGCCTCGTAATTATCTCGTGGGCACCCTCCAGGTCAACCCGTCTCCACATCACTCGCGGGTACCCCTCAGGATCGACCCGCCTTTCCAAATAACAGCTGCAAACAATTACAGTAGCAAAATCTAATGCAAGCATGAGAGAAAGGAAATGGGCGATATTGGGATGATCAAAGGGGGCTTGCCTGGTTGCTCTGGCAAGGAGGGGTCGTCGTCGACGTAGTCGATCACAGGGGCGACATCGGTCTCGGGGTCTACCGGAGAGAAGAGGGGGAAGAAACAATAAATATAAAGTAATCATAGCATCACAAAGCATAACATGGCAATATGTTGTGCCGGGGTTGACCTAACGGATGGCTACACGATAAAGGTGAAGGGGGAATTCAACCGGGAATGAATTCCCGGTTCCGGACCTGTGTCAGACAGATGACCGGAGGGGAATGTTCCATGTTCAGATAGTTAGAGGCATCTGACAGGTAAACGGACCGCACACCCGGATTCGTTGGATTTTTCTGAGCAACTTTCATACATAAAGTTTTTCGATCCGAGCTACGGTTTATTTTCTATGTATTTTCAAAGATTAAACCATTTTCAGAAATTATTTGACTTAACAGAAAAGAAATATTGCACCAGCATGACGTCATAGTGACGTCAACAGTCAACAGCCGCACTGACCAGGTCAAACTTGCCCAGTAGGGCCCACTTGTCATTGGCAGTGGGCTAACAGCAGTTCATTTTAATTTAAAAAGAGTAATTAGTGACTGGACCCTACCAGTCAGTGACTCATTAGTTTAGCTAATTATTTTTATTTAGGAAAAAGTTTTAATTAGGTTAACTAGGCGGGGGGCCATGTGTCAGTGGCACTGAGTGCCCAGTCAACATAGTTGACCATGGTCAACGTGGTCAACTGGGTCCAGGAGGCCCACGGGCAGCGACCCAGAGGCGGGCCCCGTCGGTGCCAGGTCAGCGCCGGCGCCGGAGCAACGCCGGCGACCATTTCGCGTGGCGGCGCGCGGCGGACATCGCCGGAAATCGCGCACAGAGCACGGGGAGGGTCGCGCGTGGGTGCGTTGGAAAGAGTGTGCGACGGAGAGGCGATCTGCTGCGGTAGTGTGGCCGGAGGAGCACCGTAGCGACGACGGCGAGCTCATCGGTGGACGGCGACGCTCGGAGCGGCGATAGCGATTAGCGCGATGCGAAGCGCTAGCGAGCAAATAAAAGGCCAGACGGCATCTACGCGATGCGACGAGCGTGAAGGTGGCATGCACGGGACCCAAAGGTCACCGTGGCTACGCCGGCGACGAGCACGAGCGGCGGCGGTGCGTGTGAGCGTGAGCAGCGGTGTGGCGCTGCAGCGTAGGCGCGCGGCTGTGGAGGCAAAGGCGGAGGCAAGGCGAGGCGCGCTAGGATGGGCGGCTAGCGGCGGTCGGCGGCGATGCGGGGCTAGGCGCGCTGGCGGGTAGCGGGAGCGAGCATGCGGGAGCAAAGAATGGGAGGCGGGCGTTACGACGCAGACAAAGGTAAGGAAGCGGGCGACGAGCGCGGCCCCTGGGGCGAGGCAGGGTGTGGCCCCGCGTAGGCACACGCGCAAGAGCGCGGCCCGAACGAGGCAAGGCGCAGGCGGGCACGCGCTCGGGGGCGAGCTCGGGCACGGCCATGGCGACCACAGGTGAGCACGGGAACGACGACTACGGGCATCAAATCGAGTGGGGCAGACAGGGGGAAGGACGACGACTGCTCACCGGGCCCTGTAGTTGTGCTCAAATGGGCTCGGGGAGGCGTGTCGTCACCGGAATCATCGCTGGAGTCGAAGATGGCCGTAGGGGAAGAAGAGGTCGCTGGGCTCGTCTCGGTGGCTCCCGGCTCCAATGGCTTGGACCGGACGACGCGAAGGACGACGGCGGAGCGCTACGTTATCGGGGTGAGGAGAGGGGTCATGGGGAGCGCTTGATCGACGGGCGCGCGGCAGCGGCTGCGCTCGGTGAGGGAGGAGAAGGCTGAAGGGAAGCGAGGGAGGGGAGGCGCAAGTGGGAGTGGGGAGTGGGGAGGGAGCCCGAGGCGTCGGGGCTGCCCTTATCCCCTCGCCGGCGACGTGGCAAGTCTGGCGGGCGCGCCGGTCCCGGGACGCGCCCCGGTCCGATGAGCAGTGGGGAAGGGGACCGACCGCGCGGGGAGGGAAAGGTGGGCCGGCCTGCTGGGATGGGCTGAAGCCCAAGGGGATTCTAGGGGCTCTCCCACCCCATCTTCTTTCCTTTTTTTGCAGCTTTTTCCTTTTCTTTTAGCCACTAATGACTTTGCAAAATTATGCCACTGGCTAAAACAATTCCAAAGAATTATTTTTCATTGCCACAAAAAGATTGTGAGGCTTTTTGAAAAAGGTAGCAATTTTTATAAATTAAAAATGCCATTTAATCTATTGTTTTAGCCAGTGCTTTAATTGGTTTAGGCCATTTAAACACCTTGCAAAAATGTTGGTCCACCACCAATATTAACAAATTATTATTTGCCACAAGATGAACATTTTAGATTTCATGTGTGACAAATAAGAATTTTTGACTTTAGATTGGATTTGAATTTGAATGGTGATTTGGATCAAGTGAAGATTAGCAACAGTAACATGATGACATGGCACCATTAACAGGTGATTACTATAGCATGACACTGGGGGTGTTACACCCTCACCGCTCCGCGAGCGAAACGAACACACAAAAGAGAAGTTTCTTTTGAAAATTAGAGATGGCACATGCAAATTTGCTTAGAATGGCAAAATAATACCGCATATAGGTAGATATAATGGACTCATGTGGAAAAACTGGTTTAAAGGATTTTGGATCCACAAGTAGAGATCATACTTGGTGCAAAATGAAGGCTAGCAAAAGATTGAGAGGCAACCAACCAAGAAACGAATAATCTCATAAGCAAGCATTAAGCATAATTAACACCGAATAATGCACCACAAGTAGGATATAATTTCATTTCATGACTATTGACTTTCGTGCTTACATAGGGAATCACAAACCTTAACACCAATATTCTTACTAAAGCAAAATTTCTCATCAACACAACTCACATATCACATCATCATATCTCAAAACTATTACTAGGAATCAAGTTTATTTTGTCCAATGATCTTCATGAAAGTTTTTATTATATCCTTCTTGGATATCTATCACTCCGGGACTAATTTTCATGTGTTGCTTTTCATAAGCTCAAACAAATATAAGTGAAGATCAAGAGCATAATTTTTCTTTCTCTCAAAATAATTTAAGTGAAGCAAGAGAGAATTTCTTCAAAAATATTAAGCACACCGTGCTCAAAAAGATATAACTGAAGCACTAGAGCAAGTCCATAGCTCATAAAAGATTTAAGTGAAGCATAGAGAGCAATTCTAACAAATCATGACATAATTTTGTCTCTCTCAAATAGGTGTGTCCAGCAAAGATTGATGAGTTAAAACACAAAATAAAACAAGAAAAGACTCATATCATACAAGGCGCTCCAAAAAAACACATATCATGTGACGAATAAAAATATAGCTTTGAGTAAAATACCGATGGTCGTTGGAAGAAAGCGGGGATGCCACGGGGGCATCCTCAAGCTTAGTTGGTTGCTAATTTTTGGATAATAGCTTGGGATACCGGGGCATCCCCAAGCTTATGCTCTTCTATCCTTCCTTCATCCATCGTAAGTTAACCCAAAACTTGAAAACTTCAATCACACAAAAGTCAACAAAACCTTCGTGAGATCCGTTAGTATAAGAAAGCAAACCACTACTATAAGTAATGTATCAAACCAATTCATATTTTGTTTTTGTATTATATCTACTGTATTCCAACTTTTCTATGGCAAAAACTCATCAAAGAAAACCATAGAGCCATCAAAATAAGAACACAACACAAAGAAAACAGAACCTGTCAAAACAGAACAGTCTGTAGCAATCTGACTATTTCGAATACTTCTGTAACTCCAAAAATTCTAAACAAATAGGACGACCAGGGTAATTTTTATATTAATCTTCTGCAAAACTAATTGGCATTTTATCACGTTCTGGTGATTTTTAACAATTGTTTTCGTGAGTGCACAAGTTTCTGTTTTTCAGCAAGATCAAACAACTATCACCCAAGAAGATCCTATAGGATTTACTTGGCACAAACACTAATTAAAACACAAAAAACACAACCACACTAGTAGCATAATTGTGCAAACACACAAAAGCAGAAAGCAAAAGGCAAAAATAAATTTTATTCATTGGGTTGCCTCCCAACAAGCGTTATAGTTTTACGCCCTTAGCTAGGCATAAAGCAAGGATCTAAGTTTTGTCATACAAAGTTTTGGCAACTTTTGCAAGGGTTTTCTCAAACCCGGGAGGCTCTTTACGCTTCCCTAAATTCTCCGGAAAATAAACCATCTTAAGATCCAAAATATCCAATCGCTTGTTGCAAAGAGTAATTAAGGTATTCATGCGATTGATACTACCATTGAGGTGTTTGAGGGGTTCATTATATTTCTGTATTTCAACCATATGTTTATGCAAATTACCAAGTTTTTCCAACATTTGAACTCCCTCAGGGGTAAAGGAAAACCCCTTCTTTTGAGGTGGAATCCCCAAAATTCCTTCTAAAATTTCGTAGGCAGCATTGGCATCAAGATCAATAAAATTTCCTTTAGCGGCAAAATCTACAAGTTGTCTATGATGCAAAGCCAATCCTATGTAAAAAATTACGAAGCAAAACTTTAGCGTCCCCCTTTAAATTGGAAATACGATACGATTCCATAAGCCTATATCAGGCATCTTTCAGATTTTCTCCTTGTCTTTGCTTGAAGTAAAGAACTTCAAAATATGGTGACAAAGGAGGAGTAGGAACGCTAGCCATCAAGACTGGAAAGCAAGAGAACGGCGAACGGAAAAAGAGAGGCGAATAAAAACGGCAAATTTTTGTAAAGTGGGGGAGAGGAAAACGAGAGGCAAAATGGCAAATAATGTAAATTGCAAGGAGATGAGATTTGTGATTGGGAACCTAGTATATGTTGAAGATCCTCCCTGGCAACGGCGCCAGAAATTCCTTTTGATGTCGCTTGAAGCTACGTCGATATTTCCCCAAAGAGGAAGGGATGATGTAGCACAGCGGCGGTAGGTATTTCCCTCAGATATCACACCAAGGTTATCGAACCAGTAGGAGAACCAAGCAACACAACGTAAACAGCCCCTGCACACAGATAACAAATCGTCGCAACCCGACGTGTTAAAGGGGTTGTCAATCCCTTCCGGGGTACGGCGCCTCAAGATAGGCAAACAGACGTGAGATAAATTGTAGTAGATTGATAGATCAAACGCCAAATAAAATAAATAGAAATAAAATGCAGCAAGGTATTTTTGTATCTTTGGTTTAATAGATCTGAAAATAAATGCAAAGGAAAAGTATATCGCAAAGGCAAATATATGAGAAAGAAGACCCGGTGGCCGTAGGTTTAACTAGTGGTTTCTCTCGAGAAAAATAGCAAACGATGGGTAAACAAATTACTGTGGGCAATTGATAGAACTTCAAATAATCATGATGATATCCAGGCAATGATCATTATATAGGCATCACGTCCAAGATTAGTAGACCGACTCCTGCCTGCATCTAGTACTATTACTCCACACATCGACTGCTATCCAGCATGCATCTAGTGTATTAAGTTCATGGAGAAACGGAGTAATGCAATAAGAACGATGACATGATGTAGACAAGATCTACCTATGTAGAGATAGACCCCATCATTTTATCCTTAATAGCAACGATACATACGTGTCGGTTCCCCTTCTGTCACTAGGATCAAGCACCGTAAGATCGAACCCACTATAAAGCACTTCTTCCCATTGCAAGATAAATAGATCAAGTTGGCCAAACAAAACCCAAATATCGGAGAAGAAATACGAGGCTACAAGCAATCATGCATATAAGAGATCAAAGAAATTCAAATAACTTTCATGGATATAAAAAGATATAACTGATCATAAACTCAAAGTTCATCAGATCCCAACAAACACACTCAAGAGAGTTACATCATATGGATCTCCAAGAGACCATTGTATTGAGAATTCAGCGAGAGAGAGGAAGCCATCTAGCTACTAACTACGGACTCGAAGGTCTACAAAGAACTACTCATGCATCATCACAGAGGCACCAATGGAGGTGGTGAACCCCATCCGAGATGGTGTCTAGATTGGATCTGGTGGTTCTGGACTCTGCGGTGGCTGGATGAATATTTCGTCGAATCCCCTAGGGTTTTGGGAATATTGGGGTATTTATAGAGCAAAGAGGTGGTCCGGGGGGCACCCGAGGTGGGAACAACCCACCGAGGCGCTGGGCCTCTGGCCTTCCCCTGGTGGGTTGTGCCTCCCTCGGGGTACCCCCGAGGCACGGTTAGGGCCCATTACGTTCCTTCTGGTCCAAAAAAATCTCCGTGAAGTTTCGTTGCATTTGGACTCCGTCTGATATTGATTTCCTGCGATGTAAAAAACATGCGTAAAAAACAAAGAATCGGCACTTGGCACTATGTCAATAGGTTAGTACCAAAAAATGATATAAAATGATTATAAAACATCCAAGATTGATAATATAACAGCATGGAACAATAAAAAATTATAGATACGTTGGAGACGTATCATGCATCAAGAGCATATCATCCATCTCTGGAGCGTCATCCGTCGGTTGGAGAATCTCTTGATCCTTAAAGACAGGATTGCTTCATCACCACCACCACCTTCTTCACCACCAAAGGAAAACTGAGTATCGGGTATGGGCACTCCCCTTGGCTTCCGCCAAGCTTGGGGGAGTTGCCCCGGTATCGTATCATCCCATTATCTTTTTGCTTTTACTTATTTTAGTTCGATCTTTTGCTTTAGAATGAATAAAATTTTAGTTCGATCCTTTCTTATTTGAGAGTTTGCTTAGTGATCTATCCTTGTAATCGTGTGCAAGTTATATAATAAAGTTTAGTTTGAGTTTTTGCTTTCTTTACTTTCATGTTGCAATTAAAGAAAATAAATAAGAAAGAAAGAAAAAGATAAAGGAAATAAATGAAAGAAAGGAAATAAGATCATATACTAATCCTATGGTAGTTGATAGCACCACATAAGGAAAAGTATAGGTAGAAAACTTTATTAGAGATTGACAAACATAGCATTAGTCAATGATGCAACTCATGAAAGAATTAATAAGGGAAGAGAAGATTCACATATAAATATACTATCCTAGAAATCTTTGTGATTGTGAGCCCTCGTCAAAATATTATATGCCAAAATTGTTGATGTTGGACAAGGAAGACAACTTAATGGTTTATGTTTGTTTATATTCACACAGAAGTCATATTGTCATAGATCCTTTAACATGTGGTGCTTGCCCCCTATCTTTGCTAGCAAAAAATTCCGCACCAAGTAGAGATACTACTTGTGCATCCAAAAATCCTTAAACCCAAATCTTATTTTCAAGTGTCCGCCATACCTACCTAGGGATTGAGCAAGATCTCTCAAGTAAGTTGTCATCGGTGCAAAAAGGCGATAAAAATTGCTTCTAAATGTGTGAGATCATTTAGTGTAAGAGAAAATTGAGCGTTACCTAACTTGTGATGGTGAAGAATAAAACCGACAGACTGCATAATAAAGTTCGCTATCACAAGGGGCAATGCAACATGACGTTCTTTTGTACTAAGGGGTTGAGAATACAAACAAATAAGCGCATGGCAACCTCTGCTTCGCTCTGCAAAGGGCCTATCTTTTACTTTTATGTATTTACTTTTATGCAAAGAGTCAAAGTTTTCCTTCTATCCCTTCTTACTTTTCTCCTTTGGCAAGCATCATGTGGTGAGGAAAGATCTAGGCACATATGTCCAGTTGAATATAGATAGCATGAGTTATAATTGTTGACATCACTCTTGAGGTGAATATGTTGGGAGGCCAAACTATAAGCCCCTATCTTTCTATGTCCCCGGTTGAAACGTTTTGCTCATGTGTACGCGGTGAGTGTTAGCAATCATAGAAGACTATATGATGGTTGAGTATGTGGACTTGCCTAAAGGCTCCGACACGTGACCCTTCCTGAAAATATGCTGAATTGTAGTTGCAAAGTTGACTGAGAACATGGTTTGTTGGTTTCTAATAGAGTTTTTGCTTTATACTTCGATTGTGTGATGAACTGTTACTTATTCATGAGAAGTATATGATAAAAGTCTTATGTTTAAATTTGCTGTTGTTATAATAATCAACATGATGCTTCTATGTCCGTATTTTGTTTTTATCGACACCTCTCTCTCTATCAAAGCATGTGGACATGTTTTTCGATTTCAGTTTTTGCTTGAGGACAAGCGAGGTCTAAGCTTGGGGGATCTGATACGTCCATTTTGCATCATGTTTTCTTACTGTTATTTATAATGTTTTTATCCATAATAATGCTTTTTGGAGTAATTCTAATGCCTTTTCTCTCATAATTTTCAAGGTACACACAAAGAGGGAGAATTAAATTTGGAAATACGGACCTGGAAAAGCTACGTCAGGCCACCTATTCTGCACAACTCCAAACAAGCTGAAACTTCACGAGGATTTTTTATGGAATATTTGAGAATTATTGGAGCAAATAACTACCAGAGGGGGCCCACCAGGTGGGCACAACCCACCTGAGCGCGCCAGGGACCCCAGGTGCACCCTGGTGGGTTGTGCTCACCCAGGCCCACCTCCGGTGCCCATCTTCTAGTATATAGGTCATTTTGACCTAGAAAAAATAAGCAGAGGATTTTTGGGACGGAATGCCGCCGTCTCGAGGCAAAACTTGGGCAGGAGCACTTTTGCCCTCCGGCGGAGCGATTTCGCCGGGGGAACTTCCCTCCCGAAGGGGGAAATCATCGTCATCATCATCACCAACAACTCTCCCATCTTGGGGAGGGCAATATCCATCAACATCTTCAACAACACCATCTCACCTCAAGCCCTAGTTCATCTTTTGTGTTCAATCTTGTTACCGGAACTATAGATTGGTGCTTGTGGGTGACTAGTAGTGTTGATTACATCTTGTAGTTGATTACTATATGGTTTATTTGGTGGAAGATTATATGTTCAGATCCATTATGCTATTTAATACTCCTCTGATCATGAGCATGATTATTATTTATGATTAGTTACTTTTGTTCTTGAGGTCACGGGAGAAATCATGTTGCAAGTAATCATGTGAATTTGATATGTGTTCGATATTTTGATAGTATGTATGTTGTGATTCCCTTAGTGGTGTCATGTGAACGTCGACTACATGACACTTCACCATATTTGGGCCTAAGGGAATGCATTGTGGAGTAGCAATTAGATGATGGGTTGCGAGAGTGACAGAAGCTTAAACCCCAGTTTATGCGCTATTCCGTAACGGACCGATTGGATCCAAAAGTTTAATGCTATGGTTAGAATTTATTCTTAATACTTTTCTCGTAGTTGTGGATGCTTGCGGGAGAGTTAATCATAGGTAGGAGGTTTGTTCAAGTAAGAACAGCACCTAAGCACCAGTCCACCCACATATCAAATTATCAAAGTAGCGAACACGAATTAAACCAACATGATGAAAGTGACTAGATAAAATTCCCATGTACCCTCAAGAATGCTTTGCTTATCATAAGAGACCGTTTTGGCCTGTCCTTTGCCTCAAAGGGATTCGGCTACCTTGCTGCACATTTGTTAGTACTATCGTTACTTGCTCGTTACAAATTATCTTGCTATCAAACTACTCCACTACTACTTGTCATTTCCTTTTGCTCCTCGTTCGGTTCGACACTCTTACTTATCGAAAAGAGCTACAACTGATCCCCTATACTTGTGGGTCATCACACGTGTCTGCAACCAACCGGCGAAAGTCCCCGTTTGTTCACGTGTAATCCGATCGTCCGAGGCGCTCAAGATGTTTGGGCGTAGAAAATTCTTGTGTTCCTCCATATCTTTGAGCCACCAAGGCGGAATTTTGTAGAACTGTGTAGTGTGCTTGGGTGAGAGAATGCCCGTCCATACATATTATTTGTTCCGGTCCTAGCATGCCATTTCCACCCAGTCTGCCCTTATGTCGCGATTCAAGAACACCAATCGGCTTAAGGTCGGGAATAAAGTCAATACAAAACTCAATGATCTCCTCATTTTCATGGCCCTTGGAGATGCTTTCTTCTGGCCTAGCACGGTTATGAACATATTTCTTTAAGACTCCCATGAACCTTTCAAAGGGGAACATATTGTATAGAAATACAGGACCCAGAATGTTAATCTCTTCGCATAGGTGAACTAGAACGTGTGTCATTGTTGAAGAAGGATGGTGGGAACACCAACTCAAAACTGACAAGACATTGCACAAAATCATTCTCTAACCTTGGTATGGTTTCTGGATCGATTACCTTCTGAGAGATTGCATTGAGGAATGCACATAGCTTCGCAATGGCTAATCGAACGTTTTCCAGTAGAAGACCCCTCAATGCAACCGGAAGCAGTTGCGTCATAATCACGTGGTAGTCATGAGACTTTAGATTCTAGAACTTTTTCTCTGCCATATTTATTATTCCCTTTATATTCGACGAGAAGCCAGACGGGACCTTCATACTGAGCAGGCATTCAAAGAAGATTTCCTTCTCTTCTTTGGTAAGAGCGTAGCTGGCATGACCCTGATGTATGTTGTCTTTTCTGTGCATATGTTGTTGATCCTCCCGTGCCTCCGGTGTATCTTTTGTCTTCCCATACACGCCCAAGAAGCCAAGCAGGGTCACGCAAAGATTCTTCGTCACATGCATCACGTTGATTTCAGAGCGGACCTCTAGGTCTTTCCAATAGGGAAGGTCCCAAAATATAGATTTGTTCTTCCACATGGGTGCGCGTCCATCAGCGTCATTCGGAACAGATTGTCCGCCAGGACCCTTTCCAAAGATCACCTTCAAATCCTTGACCATATCATGTGCATCATCACCAGTACGGTGGCGAGGCTTTGTCCGGTGATCTGCCTCACCTTTGAAATGCTTGCCTTTCTTTCTTAAGGGATGCCTGCTCGGAAGAAATCGATGATGTCCCAGGTACACATTCTTCCTACAATTATCCAAATATATACTGTCGGTATCATCCGAACAGTGTGTGCATGTGTGCTATCCCTTGTTTGTCTGTCCTGAAAGGTTACTGAGAGCAGGCCAATCATTGATGGTCACAAACAGCAACGCCTGTAGGTCAAATCTCTTCATGTTTATGCTCATCCCATGCATGTACACCTTTTCCATTCCACAACTATAAGAGTTCTTCAACTAATGGCCTTAGGTACACATCAATGTCGTTGCCGGGTTGCTTAGGGCCTTGGATGAGCACTGGCATCATAATGAACTTCCGCTTCACGCACAACCAAGGAGGAAGGTTATACATACATAGAGTCACGGGCCAGGTGCTATGGTTGCTGCTCTGCTCCCCAAAAGGATTAATGCCATCTGTGCTTAGACCAAACCATACTTTCCTTGTGTCACCTGCAAAGTCCTCCCAGTACTTTCTCTTGATTTTTCTCCACTGCGACCCATCAGCGGATACTCTCAACTTCCCATCTTTCTTACGGTCTTCTCCGTGCCATCGCATCATCTTGGCATGCTCTTTGTTTTGGAACAAACGTTTCAACCGTGGTATTATAAGAGCATACCACATCACCTTGGCAGGAATATTCTTCCTGGGGCGCTCACCCTCGACATCACCAGGGTCATTGTGGCTAATCTTATAGCGCAATGCACCGCATACCAGGCACGCGTTCAAATCCTCTTACTCACCGCGGTAGAGGATGCAGTCATTAGGGCATGCATGTATCTTCTGCACCTCTAACCCTAGAGGGAAGACAGCCTTCTTTGCTTCGTACGTACTATCGGGCAATTCGTTGTCCTTTGGAAGCATCTTCTTTAACATTATCAGCAACTTTCCAATTCCCTTGTCAGATACACCATTCTCTGTCTTCCATTGCAGCAATTCTAGTGTGGTGCCCGGCTTTTTCTTGTCAGCTTTGCTATTCGGGTACAACAATTTCTTGTGATCCTCTAACATGCTTGCACCTTCTTCTTCTCCTTTTCACTTGCTAGCTTTCTCTTTGCATCGGCAATGGCCCGACCTAGATCATCAGCGGGCTCATCTAATGCCTCTTCTTCAGCTTCTTCCCGCATTGCCGGCTCAGCTTCTTCCCCCATTGTTCTACCATCGTATTCAGCAAACTCATGGCCAAGATAGTTGTCGTCGTCCTCTTCTTCTTCATTGTCTTCCATCATAACCCCTCTTTCTCCGTGCTTGGTCCAAACATTATAGTGGGGCATGAAACTGGACTCAAACAGGTGGACATGAATGGTTCTCGACTTAGAGTAATTCTGATCATTCTTACAACCAGCACATGGACAAGGCATAAAACCATCCGCCCGCTTGTTTGCCTCAGCCGCAAGCAGAAAAGTTTGCACGTACATCCATTGCCGGCTCATCTTCATTGCGCAGCACCGAATAGACCAAATTAATACAAGTTCATACAACACTTAAATGCAACATATAAATAACTCTCTGGCTAAAGCATTCAAATGCGACAACAAATGCGATCAAGATCGCAACTAAGGTAACAATTGATCCAACAGCATAATGATACCAAGCCTCACTATCAATGGCATATTTTCTAATCTTTCTAATCTTAAGCGCATTTTCTCCATCTTGATCTTGTGATCATCGACGACATCGGCAACATGCAACTCCAATTCCATCTTGTCTCCCTCAATTCTTTTCAATTTTTCTTTCAAATACTCGTTTTCTCTTTCAACTAAATTTAACCTCTCGACAATAGGGTCGGTTGGAATTTCCAGTTCACATACTTCCTAGATAAAAATACCTATGTCAACTTGATGGGCATAATTTGTCATAAACACGAAATGCAACAAATAGCTATAAAAGAGAATATACCACATCCGAATCATAACCCGGACGAGGGCCGATGGGGACGGATATCAAAACCATGGCACTATGTATAACAAACAACGTACGGGTAATATAATTATACGAGTAACTATATCTAAATCACACAAACATGAATTTTTTATATAAAAAAGATAAGAACAAGAGGCTCACCACAAGGTCGTGCCGGCGACGGGACGGTGCGGGCGATCGACGGTGGTTAGGATGGAGACGGGAAGACACTAAGTAAACCACACCTATATATGCAAACTAAGTGTTATTTTGACTTCAGATTGCATATAAATCAAATACTACCACATATAATTCCTCCCAAAATAAAACCTACAAATCACTATACTTATAGAGCATTGCAAGAGCTAATCTAGCAATGAGAGATGAAAGGACAAAGTTGCTAACCTTTGTGATCACTTGGATGGATGGGTGCCTTCAACTCTTCACAAATTTTGGCAAAAATGGAGTGTGAGCTCGAGAGGAAGAGGAAGGAAACAGAGGAGAGGGAAAAAAACAGAGAGCTTCGGCTCGGGCTGGACGAAGCACTATATATAGTGTAACCTTTAGTACCGGTTGGTTATATGAACCGGGACTAAAGGTTCGTCCCTAGTCCCGGTTCGTGGCATGAACCGTTACTAAAGGTTCTGGTGGGGCCCCAGCCTGACACAAGCCTGCCACTACCTCATTAGTACCGGTTTGTGGCACGACGAACCGGTACTAATGAGCGCCGCCCGGCTAGCTGTTGGAACCGACACTAATGGTCACATTAGTGCCGGTTCAGTTACAAACCGGGACTAATATGCTTCACATTAGTCCTTTTTCTACTAGTGAGAGCTGAAGAGACCGGAGTTTGCCACGGAACGAACCAAAGGAAGATCTGGCAGCACCTATCCCCGCATTGCCCTTCGTCGGCGCCTGATCAGATGTCGTCGAAGTAGGGGTAAACTTAAAAGACCCTTTTTCAATGCGGGAGTGTCACCGTACCTCACCAATACCACCAGGAAACAAGGACCTAGTAGAACTAAGATTAATGAAATGAGTGGGTACCCACTCCTCTGGCTACCGGCGAGGCCGCTGGATGGGAAGGAGGAGAAGTACAGAGGCGAGGACCTAGAAGAGACCCTGGGTGGCAGCTAGGGTTGACGAATGATGAGTCCTCGTTTCCTTGGTTTACCGTTTGTAACTTTGATAGTTTGGGTCGTTAATAGAGGTGGTTCTACTCTGTGCCCACATGTAATCCGAATGTAAAAGACTCCATAATATAATGTAATGAAAAAAATATCAAAGGGACACAAAGTACAATGTACTATTCATAAAGGTGTAGGGACACCCGAGAGCTGTTACACCTTTCTATAGCCCCTCGACTATCAAATCTCAAATATAGCATCAACGATTTTGGAATTTAAGGGAAGCTACATTTATACAAGTTTGAATATTGTTCTAATTCCACCAAGCCCCTCGAACATTATATATTTACCTCCCAATGTAGACAGTCATGTAATACGGAAGGAAGTCATCTTTCACGGCTGAAAAACTTGCTCCGTGATTGTAGCTGAGATGGGAAGAGTGATGACCAACTGCAACCATCAAATGCATATAAACTTTAGTTACTTTGACTTGACAAATAACAAGCGATGGCAAATATTTTAGGCATGGATGGTCGAAAATATCCAATTAAAAAAATGGGAAGTTCACACTTTGTGCTCGTTCTTGACTAGAAAAATCACTAGAATAGAGTTACCACCCGAGTGGTTATAATCAAGATGTCAAATGGATTGTGTGTTGGATGTAATGACGCATAGGATATCAAAAGCTATGTACAATGACACGTCTACTTTATGGTGGTGAATTGTTGTGTTATCATACTTGTTTGGAGACTTAGTCACGCTAACATACCTATATTCAAGCCCTTTGATTCAAGTCTTCTACTAGGAGCATTAGAGCATAGTTAATAATATAGTCAGTTGCTGGTTGTAAGATGTTGTCATGTCATCTATAGTCAGTGTAATAGCCATAGTAATTAGCTGACATACGCCACACTCACAAAGTTTCTAGGAGCACGTGCTCCTCTTTCTTCCAGCTCGGCAAGAATATATTATTTAAATCCTTATAACGGCTTATATCACCTAATTATACTTGTTCTTATTAGGCATAGATTAAAATAGTAAACATGAAAAGCCGTGAAAAGGTAATCAGTGAGACGACAGCTTCCCCTCCCCTCCCCTCCCCTCCCGCGACGCTCCCGCGGGCGTCCGGGGGGCAACCCTAGCGCCGCCGCCGCCACCCTCCCCTTCTCTCTCTCCTCCCTCGCCGCCGCCAAACACGGCGAAGCCGATCGTCGCCCGGCCAGCGGCGGCCATCTCTCCTTCTTGCGGGGGTTGCGGCGCGGGCGGATCTCGCCGGTGGGGATCTTTGCTGCGTCTTGCGGGCGTGCGGTCGGCGCTTCTGGAGTAAACGGCGGCGGCGTGGCGTCGGCGACAAGCGGCATGGTGGTGGTGCAGGCCGGCGGTGGTGGCGGCGGCTGCCAGCCGTGGCGCCTCGTCTGGCGCTTCTGGTCGCGGCGACGGAAGGGCGGCGGCCGTGGATCTCGTGGAGTGGGCGGCGCGGCAGCGGTGGAGGTGGGCCCTTGTCCAGCCGGCCCCTGCGATCGACGGCGGCGCTTCGGCAGGAAGGCCTCCCGGTGGCCTCTCATGGATGTAGCTTCGGCGGTTCCGTCGCGCCTCCTCCTCGGCGTGGGCGGTGGCCGGCGCTCTCTGCGGATCTGGGCATTCGGCCTCGGGGGCGAGACAGGGTCTCGGGGGGGAGCGGGTAGGGGGGACGGGTGCGTCGTTGCATTCCCCGTCGCCGGCGCAGATGCCGGTCGTGGCCATAGGCCGCTCCTCCTCCTCCCCCTTCCCCGGCCATCTGGGCTCGGTTCCCCTTGAGGCATGGTCGCCGGCGGTTCTGAGGTGGTTGGGCTCATGGATCTTGTCCAAGACGTGACCTTTGGGGCTTCTCGGGGTGGTCCGGTGGCGGGCGGCGGCCTGGCGGTGGGAGTCGCGTCGGTCGTGGCGGGCTAGCGACTTCGGATCTTGGCGTGCAACCACGGCCGCTTAGGTGGTATGGTTGCAGTGGTTGGCCAACCGGGATGCAGCGGAAGGTGGAGCACCGGGGTACATCACTTACATGTCCGAACACGGGTCGACGGTGGCGGCGTCCGCGGATGTCGTGTTCCTCCCTGTAGGCTCCGTCGTGGTGCTCTCACTCCTCCCGTCGTGTTCCGGGTAAAAACCTGATCTTTGAATCAGACGATGGCGACGGTCCGTGGTCATGCCCTTCTTGGAGGCATCGTCTTGGAACCCTCGGTCTGGCGTGGTCCGTTGCACTTTTTCCCGGACGATCTCTCATCTTGTTGGTGGTCTCCGTCGGCTACAAGCGGTTCTTTTTGCTTATTTCTGTTGATTCTTGGTAGTCGTTGAAGCTGTGTGTCGGGTTACTTGGATGTAAGTGTTGGTGCTTTATTTATAAAGCGGGGGGAAACCCTTTTTCGGTAAATTTACGAAAGAGAGAATTCATTCATTGAGGCCGTTTCCAAATCTCAATGCTCCACCATGTACTGATGTTAAGCCACATTGCGTAGGCCAAAAGACTGATATAGTAGGGTAACTAAGAGAACCATAGATGATTAGAAAAACATATGTGTATTTTCATTCCTCACGCACAAGCATTTGCTCTAGGCACCGTGCATCGAGAGAGGCCCGACGGTGACTCCGCACATGACCTCAAGAGATTAGAATTAAAATATCACATGCATGCAGCTGGAGGATATCCATCGTCCATGATCGCTCACTGATAACGTCCCGGGGCAATGCGCGCACGCTTCCATGTCGAGCAACTGCCAGTTTTCTCTTGTCAACTTCCACCCTGCCAGCACCATCACACTGTAGCTGCAGTGAGAACACACGCAGTCTGTCTGCCCATGGCAGCTTCCCGGCCATGCATGAGCCGGGACGGAGCTACGAGGCATGGACACGCGCTGGCATCTGACACCGGCGCTAGAAGGCAAGCAAGTACGCGCCCGATCGCCCATCTTGCCCAGATACCTGCTCGGCACAAAGAAACGAGCACGAGCTATCGCTAGTGATCAGTTCGGCTAGCCGGTCGCGCCACCCGAGTCGCTGTCTCCTCTACATATAGGCGGGTTGTAGCAGCGCCCATGCATGCATACACAGGTGCACGCACTGCACCGCGGCATCTCGATCGGAGAAGCTTCTCTTGGTTGGTCTGGTTGGTTCCACGTACCCACGGCCGGCCGTCGCGGCGCGGAAAGCCACGGGGATCGACCGGTCGCCATGTTGCGCGGCAGTGGCCTGACGCGATGCGCCGTCACGACGCGCTCGGCGCCTTGCGCCGGCGATCTCCCGTGACGCCGACGGGGGCTCTAGACGCGCGCTAGCTGGTTGATGATGTGATCTCCTCCCGGCTGTGATCGCGCGGGGTCGTACGGGGTGGGCGTCCGTTGCGCGCGGCCGGATCGAGGGAACAGGTGGCGGTTTCTTCCCGGACGACAGGGCGGTACGGGCCGCCAGGTGCCCGACAGGCGCACGGCGACAACGTCGCGGTGGCGGGGAAACGACGCGGCCGGCCAGCGTGTGGGCAGGGCGGCGGGCCCGATTCGGCGATATCATGCACTATCACTACTGCACGCATTGCGTCCCCACGTCTCTTTTATCCATTTCTTCCATCAGTACGTACGATGCTAACATCTTGCTATATGTCTTTCACGGAACAGCGTCGCCACCACGGACGAGAGGGAAGCGTCCGTGAAGCAGGCCACAGCCGATGCCGATGGATGCGCCGCTGTGCATGCATGCCGTCGACGTACGTGACGGGGCGCACGCATGGGCGCCAGGCGACCTAGCTAGCTCGGGACGGCCCCGATGGGACGTTTACACGCGCCAGCGCGGCGATCGAGTCGAGAGGCAGCCACCAGCCGAGAGCAGTTGTTGCCCAGCTCTCGGCCGGCAGCGCAGTGGACGACGAGGGGCAAACGGTCCATGGGCTTACTGGTGCTAGGACTCGAGGCTTCAGCACCTTCTCTTTGCATTCTTATTGGACAGGGACCCTAGTTTATTATTCTCATTGTACTATTATTAGGTGGACAGATAAATGAACTCCAAGTAGAAAAGAGAATGTAAGGTGTGATCGCCCTCTTTGGTTTCTAAAAGGGAAACGCTTATATCCGGTCGGCCGGCGGAACTTTGCGCCGGTCGCCTCGCGCTGTTGCTCAGGCTTCTCATGCATGCCATGTGCGCATATAGACCCACCTTTTTATCCGAGATTTTTACCCCCAATCGGTATCCAGACGTTTCTTATCCACACATTGCCTTATCTCTTCTCCAAGCGGCTGAGCTCATCCCCATCCTCGGTTTCTTCTCTTCAGCCATGGCCACCCGCTCACTCAATCCTGCCACAAGCCATGGCATGACCACCATGATGCGAGACGGAGGTGCACCACGTGCTGCAACCATGAGACTGGGTGCTACCACGACGGTGACCACACACTGCAATTCGTGGAGGCCGGGTGTGCGTGAAGACGACCGCGGCGACGGCGACCGAGGATGCTCCGTGTCTTGCAAATCGGTGACGGGTGCACCCTGTGGAGGCAGCGATGCTGGAACTAGCTGCCATTTTGCTGCAACCAGCGGTGAAAGGCGCTTTGGAACCAGCGGCGGTGGTCAGTATGGCGATCTTGAACCACGGCGACAAGTGCAGGGAGATCCGGCGACATATTTTTTGTTGGAACCATGATTTGATTTTCTTGGAACCAGCTCAATTTTTGCTACCGGCATCTTCCGTTTTTGTTTGAAACCAATCAATTTTTTTGCTACCACGTTTTGTATTTGCTGGAACCAGTGTATCAATTTGCTACCACCGTCTTTGATATTTGCTGGAACTAACCAAATTTTTGCTGCCATGTTTTTTCGCTGGAACCATTTGTATCACCTTTGCTACAACCGTATTGGATATTTGCTACTACCGGCGCTGTCGATTGTTACATCCGTCTTTGGATGAATCATGAGGTTGCCGAGACCCGGGACTATGTATTCTTTGCTGCAACCGTTATCAATTTTTGCTACTACCGGTGTTCATTGTTATTTTCATGCCCATATAAATAAGAACTGGAGAGATGAGCAACAACGACCATGGAGGGCGGCGATGAGTTTTTCGACGGGCATGGGATGCTGCAAGGTGCATCGACGCAGGGGCGCCACGGTGCCTTGCGGAGCGCCAGGCGGCGTCAACGGCGTGCAAGTCGCGCGTCGGTTGGCGCAGGAGGGGATTTTTTTGCTCGTATATGCGTGATGACTGAACATGTACGGGAAGGCATCTCCACGGGATCAGACGGCCCTGATTCGGCCAATCGGACGGCTGACATCGGACCGGCCGAAATTTCAGCCGGCGGACCGGCGCCTAGTACTGGCCTTTCTAAAAACATGGAAATAGTGTTTCATCATACCACATTAAAAATAGGGAAAAGTCTGAAAAAACCTTGAATTCATGGAAGCGGCCTGAATTTAACCAATCTCTGAAACTGGCACCATAAACTTACTGATCCCAGTCAATTCTGACCTTATCCCAATCAAAGGTTATGGTGCCAATTTCAGGGATTGGGACTTTATGGTGCCAAGTGCAGAAACAATGTCATTTTCAAAAACAAGTCTTATACTGACCCATTGATACTAATCAGGCTAGTTTGCTATTGGATCATGGGCTGGTCCATTCTGCAGATCAAGGAGGAAAGAAGAGAGGCGCCGATGGTGGGAGCAAGACTGCTAGAGCGTGTAGCAAGTGAGATCTACAAAGCTTCGCATGGCTGGTACAATGGAGTCTATCGGTTGGAGTGACCGTTGAAGGTGAAGATCATGTGGGAGCTCTGGAGCTCTATTTGCTGCTGCGTTTTTCCTTTTGTGTGGTATATGCTGGCTGTAATGTGGTTTAAAAACCCCTGGATGTTGCGCCGTCGTCTTTCCTTCCTCTTTTCTTTCTCCTGGGAAGTCGTTCCCTGGAGAATTGATAGTTGTGTTGGCCGAGGGCCTATTGGTTTAGTCTTTCGGGAGAACTCTAACCGCTTGGTTCTTTAATGCAAATCGAAAGGGGAGGCCCTTCTTATGATAGAAGAAATCATGGATTGGGAGTACCGAGTTAGATTCATATTCGCTCTACGAATTCAAGGTTTATTTCAGATTTTTCTCTTAAAGAATATATCTTTCTTACAACTTGCGTTCCAATGAATAAAGTGTGTGTGCATTCCAAAATTCAAGTTCAACTGTGAATTAGACCAATGATATACAAGTTATGCGACTTAAAATCAAACCATTGAAAACTTCTTTCCTATAGGAATCCAAGATATAATCTTTGTCACGGATAATCCACACTTAGCTTGTCAAATTGATGGTCAAGGTTGAATTTTGAAATGTGTGCATAACTTATTCATTGGAATGGAGAGATGTTGAGGTTGGACTCAATGGAAAATTTCTTTTGAAATTGTATCCTACAAAGCAAATCATAGAAATCATTCCTACAGTAGCTAATGGACACATCATTTCAGATCTGTTGGAGATTTCACTTATGAAGCTTACAAAAATTGCTACTATTTGTGTTTTTGTGAAAAAAGATTCTACACCTATGGAGTAAATAAAGAAGACTGTCTACGACTTCCCGCTGATAGGGTTTTACAGCACCAATATCGTGCAAGAGATTACCAGGTTTATTCTGATCTCAATCCTCTACTACTAAGGCGGACAACATGATGATCTCCTTTTAAGGAATCGTCGCCAGCACCCTCTTGGTACTGCTTCCCTGCCTGAAGTGCATGCAAGTTTTCGGAATAACAAGTTTGATCGCCATAAGCATGCCAACAACCCCACAAGTATGTATCAACAATTCATGGGATGCAACCAACCTGCTTAAGGGCAAGGATAAAATATCTCCAAACTCCCACTAAGGGAAATGGGGAGATTTTTTCACAATCGTTCTACATGATACAATAATTGTTGGATCGGGGTGTGCCATCCTTGGGTACTAGACAAAAAAACTAGGGACTCTTTATTGTATCCCAACTCAACTCGTACCCTACTCAACTATAGATATACCATAAGAATAGTGTCCATATTGAAACCCATGACGACAACAAAGAGAAGTATCCCCTCTTTAACAAATATGTGAGCAAATATTTGATAAAATTCTCTCTTTATTGCGAGGATTGTACTAACATACTCCCTCTGTCCCAAATTAAGTGACTCGACTTTGCACTAACTTTAGTACAATGTTAGTACAAAGTTGAATCACTTATTTTGGGACGGAGGGAGTATAATTAAACCGTATAGCACATGTTGCGAATAATAAATTTTCAGAATGTCAATGCATTCCAAATTTGGCTCAATCGCCTTGGTCATCCCAGCATTGAGATGACGCAGAATATTATCATCTATTATGCTTATCCTGATTTAAATGATGCTAAGTTCCACAATCTTAGGTTTTCATGCGCTCTGCCTATGCTACATGAAAGCTTATTTTGAGGTCCTCGTACGTACCACCACTCCAATTCCATGAATGAATGCAAGGCGATATTTCTTATGTCATCTAACTATTGACTAAACCCCGTGTACTTCATGGTTCTAATAGACGGCCTCTTATCCACACATGTAACAATGCATTTGCCAAAGTAATGATATAAATCAAGCTCCAATTAGGCGCTATTGTATAATACGTGTGGTCCGGTGTTCCTCTGTGATGTGCATTAATGGTGGAATGCTTGCCCTTGTTTCTTCTCCATCGATACTAGTTTTGAAAAGATGGATTCTGCGTTATCCTTTCTTTGTACTCTGTTATGAATGTATTCTTTCTTTCTTTTTTGCGGGAATGTATTCTGTTGCATATTGGCTACATGCAGTACATGCGTGCAAAGTTCCTTTGTGATTTATATTTGCTATTATTTTTGTTACAAATAAAAAGAAAATGCTGTTGAAAATTCTAATTTTATGTTGCCATTCCTATGGGAGGTAGTCTCACCATTCCTATGGAATAAGTGAGCTGAATCAAATTACTCGTATTAGATCTTCAACCAAACTTAAGAACGGAACCATTCTATTCTACTTTTTTTATTCCAACCAAACAAGGACAGAACCAACGCATTTCACTTTAAATGGAGCCATGACATTCCATTTCATTCGGTTCCTCAACCATACAAACCTACCCTCCTATAAGTTTAAAACGCTAGAAAAACACAGTATCCGAGCAACTCTTCAAGCATATAACACTGCAATGCTTGCAATAACCTATGTGTGTGTGACAACCTAGTACCATACATAGAATAGTTAGTAGCAAGATACAGTCATGAGAAGACAAAATAATGCGGAGACATTTGGAACATTTTTGAAACACAGTTAAGTGTGACAGTGGGTGCCGGTGTTCTCGACAATGGGGACATATCCACTAACATCCTTTAACAAAACATATATGACTTAATAATGTCACATGAAATAAAACTAGCAAGGCTAAAGTGAAGTGTTGTGTGTATTCAACAAAGATATTGATATTAAATCATGGGATCCAACGAAAGAAGCATCCCAGTGTGGTTGAAACTGACCCAAGTTATGCTTCATGTCTCTCAGGACTGCAAAACGGCTAGTGGACACTATCTCAATGATGGCTGCCACTACCCTGTGCAGAACTGTGACAGCTGACGACTAATTCAGCCTACGAGAAAGAACAAACTGACCAATCTTCTCGAGATTTTATCTTACCTACTATGAGTACTCCTTTTGTCGGCAGATTTGAAGGTTGGAGTTGAAAGAAAATAAAAGTGCTTACATGTAATCCATAACTGGTCCCTTTGATGTCAGTTCAGTGTAAATGTAAGGCATAAGAGAAGTTAAATATCTCGCTTTTAGAAAAAGGAAAAGTAAAATCAGATCACAGAGATTTGACAATCCATGGCAGCATGACCTTGTGCTGATGCACTTTCAGACTGGCATATTATAAGACACGTTACCTACCACAGGCATAAGATAAGAGTGATTTGAATAGGATTTCCAAGTTAAGCAATAGTGCTTAGTGCAACTTCCTTATCAATCAGTGGGTTTAGCGTCAAAGTGTTACAGGACACATGGGGAAAAAGAACAGTAACGAAAATGTGGCCTCTCAGCTTCATGCCATAGTGATCGTTCATCAAAACCAAAGCTTGGATAGATATAATTGGAAGTTAATAACTTGAACCCGGCAGGAGGTATCTCACAATTGTGGGACCTAGCCTAGGATAACGATGGATAATTATTACATGATTGGCTCAAATAATCAGTGATTCTGCAACGGACTCAAATCACAAGGAAGAATACTTACTATTTACAATTTACAACAAAATGGGCCAGCTAATCTGTTGATCTTTCATCAACTTGTCAAAAGCTTTGTCCGTGTCACAGCTTGTATATTTTGGCGAGTAGCGTTTGAAATAAACAATGCAACAATGGAGACAGCCATGCCTCTTTATTTATACATTTAACAAAACGAGGTTCAATGACAAATTATAATTCCATACCGTTTATATTGACACCTTCCATTTGATACTGAGAGCAAAAGAAAAAAGATCTGACAGAATTACCTTCAAAGCTTTACACTGAAATTCTTCAGTAAATGTCTGCAGCTCATACACGTAACTTGGAAACATCTTCACCCTTTATCATCCGATAGCCTTATCTCTGCTATAACAAGGAAGAAATGTAGCACCACATGATAAGTCGTTAAGTACAAGCAATTTAGAACAGTGTGTTGATTTTAAGCAAAGAGCCAAAGAGTGAAAGCACATATCTCAAATGCAAATAGTTGGAATGGAAGATTCGCACTCCCCTTACAAACATACACTACCAGCTAAAATGGGGTATCAACTGGTCAGGTCAGTTGAGGAAGACACAGAAGATTGTAATGTGGCAGCAGGTGCAGAAAAAATATGCCATTGAGCTGCAGACATTTACTGAATATAGATCAAATCCTATCAATATATACTTGCATGTTTTAACCAGCACCTAACCACTTTAACAGCATGTAGGTAGTGCATCTGTAAATGAAAGCAGCTAATGATCATGTATAGTCTGGCTGCACCATTGTTCAGGGTAAAATCCAACAAACTTCTATAAATATTAAGTTCCACAGAATTATAGATTTACTGATCAACTGTATCACAAACTACAGATTAGTGTGCTGTGCACCAAAGTCTCCACCCAGATCACGTCATACTCACAAAATCCTCAAACGGCTTCACGGCAAGCCAAATCACCAGTTATGTAATTCATCAATTATCAACATGAAACATGTCTAGGATTTTGCAAGTATGGTACATGGGCCCAGGTCTACAGTCAAAGTGGAGACCCTGGTAACCCAAAAATCAATAGTTTTGGGTCAGTTTGTCATCAAACCTATAGGCCTGCAAAATTTACTCGTAATACTGTTATGCAGTACTATCAAAGTAGCTAAATATTGTAACACTATTGTCTTCTATTTCCCTTTTAGATATGTCGGGGAAGCTGATCTGGCCCACGGACACCTATGGGACCGGCGGACCGAGCCCCTTTCGGTTCGGCGGGGGGCGGAGGTCGCACGAAGAGCAGATCGAGGCGAAGCACACGAGCAGTTTACCCAGCCGAGCTCTCCGGAGAGATATCACTCCTACTGCTGCATGTCTGAGTGTATTGAGTTCTTGCTCAGGAGCGCTGAGTGCTACAGTACACACAATCTGCTAACGAGACCGAGCGTGAGTGTTCTCTGGCTTCGAACCTTTCGACCCCCTTCCCTACGTTGCGCATGGGCCTCCTTTTATATGCTAAAGGGGTCTCCGACAGGTGTCAACGTAGACAAGGGTAAAAGTGGAAAAGGAATGGTTGGTACAGCTACTTGTACAGTGTATCATACCTAACCCTGACGGCAGGGGACAAAGGCATTAAATGCCCGTCTACGTCGCCCTAACAGTGCAGAAAGGGACCGTCGGGGGGCGCCACCGCTTGCCACGATGGCAATCTTGTCGTGCCGCTTGCCACATCGCTCCGTGGCAAGACCTCTTGCCACGCTGGCGCTGGAAAGGTCCTGTGGCGACACGTTAGTGGATGTCTTTGGAGCGCAGGTACAGAGTGGTGGTCTGCCGCGGCAAGCGCCTTGCCGCGGTTGTTGTCTTGTCGCTTCCGGAAGCTTGTCGCTCACCGGGCCTTCCTGGCAAGCTCCTCTTGCCGGGCCTTGTCTCCTAGGTGCCTTGGGTGGCCTTCCCGGCAAGCTCCTCTTGTCGGGGCCTTGTCTCCTTGGCTTGAATACTTTGTTCTTGAATGGCTCCAAAGGAACCACGGAGGACCTTGGCGGTCACCCGGTAAGCCTTGCCGCGGAGGGCTGCAACTGCCCGTGCACAAGTTCGGGATACTAGGGTACCCCTACTCTAGTACACCGACAAGATAGAACTCCCATTGTTTAAAAAAAAATAAGAAGGTATACTGGCCTCTGGACTTTAACTAACAATTTCACATAACTTCCTGCCTACACATTCCAGACTTACCATACCAAAGAGTAAGACTGCATTTGGCAATGTGGTTGATTATCATAATCATGTTTGTCCCACCCAATTTTGCCAATTTTGGTGTTTGTTTGACCTGTTTGTGCCTATTTTTGTGGCTAATTTCAACATCAGATTATAAAATAAGCACCAAACCAATTTTCTTCAAAGCAGTAATACCTACTACCTCTGTTCATAAATGTAAGACGTCTTACATTTAGGAACAGAGGATGTATTTTACAGCAGAGGAATATGTTATTCGGACTGCAATTATGTTCAATTTCCTGAGATGTGATACTTGTTATGGAGGTTGGCAGAAACCAGAAGTCTTCACAAACAAGTCTTTATTTCTTCTTACGGGTAGGGGGTGATATACAGAAACAGAACTTTCATGTGGATCATCAAATGCAGCAGTTAGAGAAAAGGATGATGTACTGGCAGTAAAAGGTACACATTCAGTATCTGTTGGAATGGTACGTCAAGTCGCACGCCCCAAAGATCAGCTCGGCTTCCTGGAACGGGCCAGGTGCAGCCCACGCCTTCGTCTGCCGCCTCTTATGCGCGATGACCGTGTCTGCCACAGCTGCACACATGGCTCCCTGAATCCCCGCCTGAATATGATCTCATTTGAAAAAAGGATTGATCCAATTTATAAGGAAAACTGGGTCGAAAACCTTAACAGCCTAAGGGGCAATACATCTTGCTGAGGAGGATGATGAAGACAGCACCGCCTACGTGGGACACGGCGTGGATGCGCTGCCACTGTCGTGTCGGGCGAGCTGGCAAGGGATTTCTCCTCACCCCCACACACACCGCAAAGAGGGGGGGTGAGGAGGCCTGACATGCCACCAGGGTGGGATGCAGCGCCCGCGGGCATCGCCGTAGTCAACCGACGGCCGCCGAGTAGATTTCTCTGGCCTACTCGCACACTCCAACCACCTCCACACCCCAGGCCCGACAGAACCGGTGGGCAGCAGATGGACGCAGACCCAGGCACTGAGGGGCGAAGCAAGATCGACAAAGGTGAAGTAGTTGTCACTAGCAAAGGTTCAAGCACCTCGTCAAGGCCTAGGTATGGACCATGTGTCGCAGTTGCGTGGCCGCCACTAGGGAACCAGCAAGCGTCGTCTGGCACGAGGCTGATGTATCTGGGCAGAGAATGATTTAGTCCTCTGCGAGTTCAGGGCTCATTCGGTTTACAGGATTTTCAAATCAAAGGAATATGAAAAGTAAAGGATGGGGATGCCCTCCCCACTCCAATCCATCGGAATTTTCCATGAGGTCTCACCTAATGCTAATAATCCTCAGGAATTAGGCCAATATGGACACAATCCTAAGGAATCTAGTATCTCCATTCCTATGAAACGAATAACATATACATGAAGAAAAACGAGGGTCAAAATCCTATGGGGATCCCCCAAAAATCCTGCAAACCGAATGAGCCCTCAACATCCCTCAACATGCAGGATCATGTGGAGGAGGCCTTCGAACCCCTTCCCTAGAGGGCCGAATGAAGGAAGAACGACATCAACATCGCTCTACAGATGTATGCCACGATCACCGACGAGCTTTACGACTTCATGCGGTTGACGATTAACACCGCCTACACCTTGTGGACTTGGCTCCACACCTTCTTCTGCGACAACCAGCTAGGTTGCACCATTAACATCGGTTTGAAGTTCTACGCCGCCATCCAAGGCGACCTGACGACCGCCGCTTACTACCGCAAGCTCAAGAGCCTGACGTCGGTAACCGTCTCCAACAGATCGCTCACGCTCCATACGATTTGCGGTCTCAACCGCCGCTTCTAGATCATGGCCAGTTGGCCACTAGTTTGCCCATGTAGGTCCCATTCCCTACGTTTGTCCAGCCAGGATCCCGGTCCTTCTCTAAGAGGTCGCCCTGGCCGAGAGTGAGTGCGCCTTTGGCGATGGATCTTCTCCAAACACTGATCATGGCAACAAGTGTCAGCCACCGTTGGAAGGTGGCTGCAGGGGTGGCCAGCACAACACCGGACACATACAACAAGCATCAAAGACTGGATGGGGTACTTTGCACCATGGGGGCAACTATCCACACCAAAAGGGCACCATGGGTACCACCCAATGTCTCGAGCATTCTCAGCCCACGCCCAACACGGACCTACCCCATCGTCTCGCTTAGCGGTCTACGCAAGCATGGGACCATACTCCATGTTGAGTGTCGCCCTCAATGACATCGCGTTACAAACTCCGGCAGAGACTGGTTCATGGACACCGGCGCTTCCTCCCACATCGTAGGTAGTATGGCTAAGCTCTCCAAGTTCTCTTCCTCTTTAATAGATTCTCCTCATTAAATCATCATAGGTACTTGTATACTAAGATACCCATCGTAGCTACCGGTTTGGCTTTCCTCATCTCTCGACCATTTTTACTTCAAAATGACCCCATTTCTCTTTTGAGAACCTAATTTCTATTTTTGTTTCACTCGTTATAACTTATGCAGCGTTGAATTTGATCCTCTCGGTTTCTCTATGAAGGACCTAGCCACCGTGGAGAATCTTGATGAGATAGCAGCTATTGGTTGTACCCGATCTTCCCGAGGAATAACGCCGCCTATGCCGCTCTGTCACTAGCGTCAATGATTTATGGCATCGCCACCTCGCTCACCCAGTCCAACCAATTTTTTAATTCATGTGATAGGCCACTTGAAAATTCAATAGTTTGGGTGGCCAAGGCGATGATGCCATAAATTTCCGACGCTGGTGACAAATACAGCAACATGGTTTGCAGCAGTTGAATTTGATCCTCTCGGTTTCTCTATGAAGGACCTAGCCACCAGGAGAATGCTGATGAGATAGCAGCAGTTGGTTGTACCCGATCTTCCCGAGGAATAACGCCGCCTATGCCGCTCTGTCACTAGCGTCAATGATTTATGGCACTGCCACCTCGCTCACCCAGTCCAACCAATTTTTTAATTCATGTGATAGGCCACTTGAAAATTCAATAGTTTGGGTGGCCAAGGCGATGATGACAAATACAGCAACATGGGTCATGTGATTCCTCAGGAAGAATGGGTACAAATCACCGTCCCCATTGGGTCTTATCAGCATTTTCTTGGTGGCTCAGTCCTTCATAGAGAAACCGAGGGGGGTCAAATTCAATAGTGCATAGGTTATCTTGAGTGAAACGATGAACAAGTATTAGGTTCTTAACGATCGAAGGTGAAACAAGAACATTATGAAAAAAATGGTCGAGAGGTGAGGAAAGCCAAACTAGTAGCTACTATGGCGATCTTAGTGTCGTTACATAGGACAATGTAATGAGGAGAATGCACTTTAAGAGATAGAGAACCTGGAGAGGTCATCCGCATTACCCGCGAAATGGGAAGAAGCATTGGTATCCATGAACTGGTCATGTCGAAGTTCCATTGAGGGTGACACTCAGCATAGAGTATTGGTCCCATGCTTAAAGAGACTGCATGGTAGGTGAGACAATCGGGAAGGCCAGGTGTTAGGCGCCAAGGCACGAGTCAAGAATGCCCACAGTACCGGGTGGTACCTATGGCGCACTCACCTGCGGCGGGAGAGCAATCCAGGGTTGATTGCCAGTGACAAGCACCAACTAGCCCTCGGTGCACTCACGCTCGGCAAAGGCTACTCTTCAAGGAGCCAAATCGCGCCTGAACAAACGTCAGGAGGTGGACCTGCATGGCAAGAGAGTGGTCATGATCTAGAAGTGGTGGTTGAGACCACAAAACATCCGGAGCGTGAGCTATCTGTCGGAGACGGGCTTGGCAACATCGACGAGGCTCTTGAGCTTGCGGCAGTAATGTCACCTTGGACATTGGAGCAAAAATGCGCACTAGCGTGAATGGCGCAACTCAGCTGGTTGTCATGGAAGGTGCTTAGCCGAGTCCACGGGGTGTAGGCAGTGTTGTCCGTCGACCACACAACGTCATAGAGCTCATCGATGATCGTGGCATAGATCTACATAACAATGGTGATCTCATCGTTCCTCCATTCAGCACTACCGTGATGGGGTTTGAAGATCTCCATGTTATCTTGCATGTTGAACTTGCAATGGACAAAGTGGAAGTGTCACGCCACTTGGAGTAGTTGCCCACCACCTGATCAAGCTTGAAGTTGATGTAGTGCGTGATGATGATGTGGTGCATCAATGGCACCCTCGACACGGCTGGAGGTGTAGCATGATTGCTGCTCGCGATGACCGTAGTGTTGGGCCCCCGTAACCACCGCTGCGAGAGTAGCAGGTAGAGAAGTAGGCACAGGGGTGAGAATGTTAGTCATGGCTTCAACGATGTCACCAAGGGAGCGGCTACAAGAGCTCCGATCCCAAGAACGGTGGAAACACTTTGTACCTTGTATCGGTTGAGTAGGGCGTGTGTGTATATACACGTACATGAAAGAGATACAAGGGGAGAAATCTAGTTTGCACAAACCAGGTGCACGTGGCCAAGGAAGCAGCGTGTATAGTCGCAGGGTAAACGGTCATCGCACACAAGAGGCGACAGACGTGGGCGTGTGCTATGCCTAACCCATTCCAAGAAGCTGAGCTAGACATTGCGGCGTGTGTCCTAAAGTTCCATTCCAACATATGGTAAGGTCTCCTTCATATTTTCAAAATCCCGCAAATAGCTTTTGGAATAAAGTTAGGGGTAAGTGGTAGACTGGTTTCAAGGTTTCGAGTTTCGACATCAAGAAAATTTTGCTGACCCTCATAACCGTCAAAAATTCCAGAATTATGTAAATATCCAAATTTGTTTCGAACAAATCAACAAAAAATGTGTTTAAATTTGAATTTAAACAATTGGATATATTTCTGTTGTAGCAGCTCTATCACAAAAGCTGATATATCCTGCTGTTCCTAACATGCACTTAAGTAGAACCAGGATCGATTCTCCGCAACCCTAAGTTTTTTGACAAACTTTCCTACAGCACGCATAAATTGAAATAAAATTAAAAAATATGGACTCGTGGGTTCCGAAAACCACAGACCTGTGGGATGAGGGCAGAAAAGAATTCCACCGTTCTTTATAAGAACAATTTTACACCCGCAAAAAAAAACAATTTTAAAATAACGAAATATTTTAAACGGAACACAAATATTTCACTCACCGTTGAAACGATCAAAATTTCATGAAATTTCAGAAATTTCGTCGATTTTTTTTTCTTTGTTGGTTTGTTACACCTCCCAGGGCGACACCAAGACTCCCATCCGCTGCCCTGCTCCAACCCGTGGTCGACAAAACTGCTGGCATGCTGCCTACCTGGAAGGCGCGCCTCATGAACAAGGCTGGCCGCCTAGCTTTTGTCAAAGCCGTGCTCAGCGCCATCCCCATCCATCAGCTTCTGGCGCTAGCACCACCGAAGCGGATCATCAAGGCGCCGGAGAAGATACTGAGGGATTCCTTTGGGCGGACGCGTTGAAGCCAATGGCGGTAATCGCCATGTCAATCGGCGACGCAGCCGCACGGCCGATCTCGCTTGGAGGACTTGGCGCCCACGACCTCGGCGACAGAGCCTCGCCCTCCGCACACGCCCGTGGCTAAGCCGCACCGACAGCGCCAGTGGCTTGGAGTGGTGCAGACTGCAGCTTCTCCGCCGACGAAGCGTGCCTTTTTCTTTGCCTCGACCACCATGCAGATAGGCAACGCCAGCTCGCTTTGTTCGGGAGGACCGCTGGATTGACGGACGCTCCGTCGGCGAGATTGCGGCGTTATACTCTTGCATCCCCAGAGACGCCGCATGTCGCGGACGGTGGCGGATGGCCTTGAGCCAACAGCTTGCGCGCGACATACTGGCACCATTGGGATTCAAGAGATCGGCGAGTACCGCAACTCGCACATGATTGAGCACACAACGCTCTCCGCCGAGCCGCACCATCTACTCGAAGTGGAGCTCCAAAGGCACCTACACCGCTGATCCGCCTACCTTGCCACGCTCCATGGATCCACCGCATGTGATGCTTGGAAGCTCACTTGAAATGCCGGGCGCCGCCCGCACGCTTCTTCCATTGGCTCGCCCACTTGGACCGGTGTTGGACCGCCGACCGCCTCGCCCGTCGCGGCTTGAAGCACTCGCGTCTGCCGCTCTGTGACCAGCGCGGAGACCTCCAAAGATCTCCTCGCCGCCTGCCCGTTCTCCCGGCAGTCCGGTATGAAATCTCGAGCTGGCTAAGGGTTCCCAAGAACCCGCTGATGGCGAGCCATCAACCAACACTGGTGGCTCAAAGTGCGGTTGCACACGCCCAAGCCTTTTGCAAGAAGGGCTCGCCTCGGCGACACTACTCATTCCTTGGATGTTGTGGAAGCATCGGAATGACTGCGTCTTTGACAGAGCCAGCCTTCCATAGCTACGCTCTTTGGACAAGATCAAGGAGGAGGCGACCCTTTGGGCTGAGCCAGACACGTCGAACTGCGTGCTCTCATTCCCCGGACACTGGATGTACACCGATTGCAACCCCTCACTCTGTATCTTTGCCTCCTAGGAGGATGTAACTGAAACCCCTTCCTTTTCAATGCAATGAAACGCAAATCTTCTGCGTTTTCTCGAAAAAAAAAAGTCCCGACTATAATTGACAGCCACAACGATTTTATCCCAACTGTGTTGCCCTCTTCGCCTCACAGTTGATCACCTACATGGGCCACATATACGTAAGGTGCTACCTCTCGGGACCATCCCCTATACTCTAATCCACCCTAGAACTACCTACCACAACATTATCGCACCAAACACTACTAGAATACTCAGTTCAAGTGAAGTGACAAGCATACTCAGTCTAGAATCACCTAAAATTGCCATGCAAGGCACAAATAAATACATAGATTGTGGAATTAGACATGAAAGTAACTAAAATGGTGAAATTAACTCTTCATTAAGAATAGTTCTCATGCACATTTAATCATGCTCTAATGTTCTTTTACATCACTAACTCGGTATAACTATGGAATTTGCTCACAATTGGTTTTTTAGAAAATTCTTGTTACATCACTGATTTTTTTGTCTAGTTCTGGATATGGCATTGGAATTCCTCCCTCTAGACATGCCACTAAAAATCTGTTGCGGTTATGGATTTACCAATTCAATTACTCACATTAATCAGAGACAATTAATCGGAGGGAGTAGTTGACTATTAATGACCCTTAAGTTTGATAGCTGAAAAGACCATTTTGCCCCTTGTTTTTTGTGCTAGTTAACTAGAAGAGGCATGTTTCAGCAATTACTATTGATTGTCCCTAGTGTTTGTTTTGAAGCTTCCAAGGCCAGGGAAGCATATCCATTTTTCTCATTAACAGTGTTCAAAATGGTCAATATCGTATTTGACTTAATCTGGTCGATAGGAAGTGGCAAATCAAAATTCCATTCGGATTAGTCTCGAAAGGCAACTTTGTTGTTGGGAGAAAATTGGCGCCGACCACGGAACAACCAATCTGCAAAATGCATTAGCCAGGATACCAGAGGAAGAACACAAGCGCACAAAAAAAAGGGCCAAATGATGAAGTCAAAGCGGATCCAACAAGCAAAGAAACCCCTAAAGAAGAGCACCAAGCCCATGGTCAACCACGAGCATATAACAAATTAGACTAAAAATACTCCCACCTTAACCTTCCACCTTAGTTCATCGCCCATTTGACAAAGAGTTCTCCCTTTCCTAGGCGTGGCCTAAGTTTTTTTTTAGGTGATCTTTCTTGTACCAAGGGCTCTCCATCGGCTAAAGAGGAAGCACCCCTAATGAAAAGTTTACTGTTGCCCACAGACCCTCCATTAGCACGGAGCCGAGCATCCCGATGGTGCTCAAAGTCACACCCCCCTCCCCTTCTTCTCCTAGGGAGCGCAAACCCGATTAATATCATTGTGCCATTTGCAATGCGTGTTCAATGCCAAACATCACGGTCGTCAAGCGACCCTTCTACTTAATCGATGATCCTATCCAGGAGCTTGATAGGCAATCCTTCTCTATTGTCGGTTTTTAGTTTTTTCTGCGACAACACATCCCAAATCGGTTCCACCTTAATTAGTTCACCAACATATGGTGTGACCAACTAGCATAATAAAGACAGTATTCCTCAAAATGGATTCTGCAGACTGTCCTTCCCTTATAAGTCAACAAGTGTACCTCCAACCCCATTTTCTTAGACCTATCTTTTGTAGCTTACAGACCCTAATTTCGTTGAATGGTTGATGTGAAAAGCAAGCACTACAGCTTGTGATCTCTCGGCTTAATTTAAGTGAGGCACTTTCTTCCACTAGATCTCATATTAGTATTTTGTCACCTCCGACAAAAATGCACCAAGTTCACATATTATTTTCACATGAGTAGTATTGCCAGTTCATTAACCATGTACCCTATCATAATCATCACCATTCAAACAAAGGCCAGGTAACAGCAAAGGGTAGTCTCTTATTGCTTCTAAAAGGAGTGCACATACAGCTTATCTGGATGTCTTACTTTACTATGGTGACTTAACCCATGACTTTTGAGCGCCATCCAGCAATGACATCCTCTGGCAGGCCCCGAGTATTGACAAATGAATCCATTGAGAAAATAGTCTGCAACAAAAAATTCAAATGTTACAGTTAAGATAGGATGTTCAAGATCCACACTCCTGAATAGTATGCCCAAAAATCATAACATATTAACAGTCAGATAGCTGACATAATACAATAATAATCTATGTTAAAAATGCTGATACAGTTTCTCTAAGGGAAACTTGCACCATGTAGTCAGCATAAAAATAGGCCATCGTGACTTCTAAATAAGTAGGCCACATGTATTATATTCAACTCATAATTAACCATGTTCAGTCATTCATATAAATGCCAGAATGATCTAAATAACATTCGGACATTCAGTTTCCGTCTGCTTAGTCATGATTTGTTCTAAATAGTAAAGGGCAGAGCACACATGCCATAAAAAATACTCAAGAACTAGTATTTTCTGCTTATGCAACAGATAGAAAGACAAGCCTGTTGCACCTTTGATACTTGCACTAGGTGAAAAACAGCATGAAAATCCATTCAGCCAAAAAAGCAAATGTGAATTTCTTGTACGAGATAAAAACATACCGAAGCCGGCTACACCTTTGATAACTAGTTAACTACCCTAGACACATGTACCTTTGATTGTTACACTAGGTGAAAGATGGCATGAAACCCCACTCATTCATATCATTAAGTACCAACTACCAAAAGAACAAATGTAAATTCTTGTACAAGAAGAAAAAACATACCTTCATGTATGTTTTCACATGTGCAAGTGCATCTGGGACAGACCAATTCTTATAGTGACCAAGAGCAATCTCCATGTGATATAATTTCGGAGCAAGAGAGAGATCAGCGGCAGAAATTGTTCCACCATTGATAAATGGACCCTGCATTAAACAGCATCCGAGATCAATATCTAGTAATTTTAATCTATACAGGCAAAGGCAAGTAAATATCAACAACAAAACTAATGATTATAAAAACTACTACCATGACTATATATCGTTACTGCAATAGGTCAGCATAAGGTATCTGAAGAACTATGAATATCAAACTCGAGTATGCCTCCATGAATGTGCAAACTGGCAATAATTTCTAGTACGAGAAGAAACAGTAGAAATAACCTTAGGTATATACGGAATTAAGGCCTGGGGGTATCTTTAACAAGAAAGCAAAAAGAATCTAGTAATGGGCACATTAGAGCCACAAACCTGCTAGTGGTAACAAAAATGCCTAACATGAAGTACTCATACACGCTCGCACTGTTGACCTAGAACCATGTGTACTCCCATTTTACATGATTCGGCTACAAACCGAAAAGACAAAAAGGTATGCAAGCAGATATCAAAGTGAGAGAAAGAACCAAGCTTATTCCTTGTTTTTTGTTCAATTAGCTCAATAAGTTTAATTCACATTCGTGTGTACTACACATATGATATATAAACCTAATTTAAATTTTTATGTTAGTTCTCATTTCCCCTATTGATTCCTATAAATTAAATAATATTCATCTTTCCATGTGAGTCGATTGCTCGGGATCATTTGCTCAGTATTAACAGCAAATATGAATAAAATAGTAAAAAAAACTCTGAAATCATATGCTTCTGATTTTTATTTTTATTTTATTTTGCCGAGACCACCACAAATGTCTTTTCTTCACAAAAAAATGCATGCAGTTAGAAGACACGTCCATGTTCATTGTAAAAAAAATATTTTCTCTTTTTTTTTACTTTTTTTGATTTTAGTGTTCACTCGGGAGCATATGAGCCTGAGCCCGTTTTGATTTTCCATACTTTTCCCCAACTATTGTAGGAGGTACTTATTTTGCATTTGTTTCTGTGTTTGCAAAAACCGATGGCATGTAAGGCATACAGATGGATAAGATTGTGACACTCCACATTTTATTTAAATCATTGTACGGATATGGAAAGCAGATAGGGCTACAACATTGCAGAAGTAGCTATTCTCGTCAAACCAATACTGGTTAGACCATCTCCTGAGACATTGATATTACCACTAAGCACACTTACATTATCTTTTAGATAACTATCGAATGAAGTCAGCTCACTAAGTAGTGTCTGTTCTGTTCCATCGTTGGTATCTTTGCTCTTGACAAAGCCAATGAATGTGGAGAATATTTTTGACCCTCTGCAAAAAAAAATGTGCAAAATTGTTAGGATGGCAGTAGCAACTATGAAATCCCGGCTTAATAGGAATGATAGACTACTCATATCAACAAGGTGCACCTTCTTTTCTAGGAGCCCATGTGAAAGGAACCTCAAAGTTAAGCACGCTTGGCTTGGAGCAATTTGAGGATGGTGTGACCTACCAGGAAGTTGATCCCAAGCTAGTGTTTGTATGTGGGGCTAGTATAGATCCCAGGCGCAACGACCAGGAACCGGTGGGTTTGGGGCGTTACAATTGGCATCAGAGCCGACCCTCGCGGTTACATGGGCGTGTGCGGGTCAGTGATGCGTACATGGGGCACATGTGGATGACACTGGCGTGCACAGATGTGCCACGTGTGCCAAGAGGGAACGTTCCTGCTGGGCCGACGGGGACATCGGTTCCTTTGAGGGGGGTGTATGTGACATCTCTGTTAATAGAATGATAGACTACTCATATCAACAAGGTGCACCTTCTTCTCCGGGAGCCCAACCGAAAGGAACCTCAAAGTTAAGCTTGCTCGGCTTGTAGCAATTTGAGGATGGGTGACCGACCCGGAAGTTGATCCCAAGTGCGCATGAGTGAGGACAGGAAAGACTGTTGTTGGTATGTGGGGCCAGTCTAGATCCAGTCGCAAGGGCCAGGAATCGGTGGGTGAACCAGTGGGTTTGCTCGGGGCGTTACACCAACACAAACGCCTTATAGTAAAAAAAAACAGAACCAAAAGTAACAAAAAAGGCCATAAGCTATAACTGTGGACAGCATAGAGATGTAATCATGTAAGAGATGTGCATGTTACAAACTTACAATTACTAATTTCATGTAATACTGTTGATAAAGGCACCGGAAATACGACTTACATTGAAGCCTTTTCTGGTGGAGTTGCCAAGGATGGTTGAGGATACTTTTCTTCTAACACTTGTGTTATAACATCAGAATCAGCAACCCATTTGTCCTCGAGCTTTACAATAGGTACCTTACCTTCTGGGTTAATTGTAAACAACCTGATGACGTGCCAAAAAAAGATGATGGCAATGGAACTATCAACAAAGGTAACAGCCACTAATAATATGAAATTCAAGAGGTTAGTTTTCTCATCCAGATGCATACCAATCTGGTTTGTTAGCAAGATCAACTAGTTTTAATTCGTAAGGCAGGTTTTTCTCCTCTATCGTCAGCAAAACTCTCATGCGTGAAAGGACCTGCGAGCAACATGTAAATTTAACACAGAATAAAGATGTTTACACAATAGATTATTAAAGTGATAAAATATGCAATGCAGTCAAATTTATCAGTTGGGGCATTGCACTCCTAATATCACAGAAGACGGTAGTTCATGCTCTTGGATTCTAGGAATACACTGCTGCCCGCATGTTGTTCTTTTGTAAAAAATTCAGACGCCAGTATAGATGGCCTTCACTGACTTGCAGAATGAATACTTTTATTTTTTTTAAATGATTACTGACAAAAAAATAACAGTGTGGTATGTCTTATTACTCTAATCAAGTGAAATGTGTAGTTATTACACCCACCCACAATAAAGCATTTATGTAGTGATGTAGACAGAGTTTGCTTGGTCTCTAGTCCATTATGAAACCCGACCATTTCAAATGACATAGGCTGACAAATTACTTCAAAAGATGCTAAGATTACTCTGCATGATAGACTCTTATTAAATATCTATAACTTATTAGTATTCAGCCAGACCCCGGTAACTTTTGGTAAACCCAAAAAACAAATCATAGGAGTGTTAGCATATTTTGTAGACCAGCAAATACCTAATATGAAAGGGTGGCGGTTCCACTGAGAAAGAAACTGAAAGGACTCAACAAAATTCTTAGCCTGACAAACTAGCAATATAGTACCAGAGTCATCATCAACATTCTCGAAAAATTCAAGACAACTCGTGAAGATGAAGAATTACCAAGAAAAAACGAATCAATCTTCCATAGTGTATTGGGTTAACCAATTATGCTTACATGTAGATCTTATGGACAAGTACTTGACACCCAAAAACACAGAGATGGTAACTCAAAGAATCACACAAACCCGAATGCCGTTTGTCAAATCTGGTTCAGCCCCAACTATGAGCTGTAACAACTAGAGTACAACCACTTCGCTGACTCTGATATCTCCTTTGCTCCATGCGTTCCATCACATCATTCACATGGACATGGGAACCAACATGCTAACCATTGTGCCACTAAACTTCAAACCATCGAATATCCGATACTCAATTGCAGTTTTGCCCACTTCTTTTGCACAGCTGAGTATACTTCTGCCCAAACCAAAAGCAGAGCAAAAATAGCGGAGATGCCATATACAATCATACATTACTAATACGTCCAGTCCCTTGCAGTTCCAATGTATATGACAGAAACAAATCGCGCGAGCGGGCACGCAGATAGAGAGCTCACAGTCGCCGAGGCGGTCGGGGACGGTGATGGAGGCCTTGGCGCAAACCTCCAGCGGCTCGGCCGAGGCGCGGGCAGTGAAGGCGCGGCGCGGCGGCGAAGTGCGGGCCGGGAGGAGGCGGCGGCCGCGGCGGAAGGTTGTGGCGAGGAGGGTCGAGGAGGAGCCGGCGGTGGTGGCGGTGGCGCAGGTGGTGGTGCGGAGGAGGACAGCCATGACTACTTGACTAGAGGCTGGTCCCCGGTGTCAGGCGGCGGCGAGCTGTGGGGGGAGAGGTGGAGGCTGAAGGAGGGCTTATCTCGGCGGACGTGATACGTGCGCTTCCTTGGATTCCGGTGCGTATCCGTCCCAGAGGCTTCTCGTCGCGGGTTTTCCGTGTGAGGCGTGAAGCATTTGGAGCCCCATTAGGCCTTCTTGGGTCCATTTAAGTTTTTTTTCATTCACCATTTAAGCCTTCTTGCCTTCTTGGTTTATCCGAAATCACAGGTTAAGGGTACCTTTTGCAAAAGTCACTCTCACCTTCTCTTGTGGTAACAATTAACTCATTTGCAGGTGATACTTGTTGTAACTTCGTAGTTTTGTGTTTTTTCGTTCGGTTTTTCTGTTGTCATGTGTCCAAATCACGAGTTGCTTTCGCCATTGTGTTTATCACATCGAGCTATTCGAATCTAGACCTCATGTTAATAGTTTGGACAAATTCTTTTCTTTCGAAAAGCCAAAAATCGGAAGAAGAAAAAAGGGGAAACCAAACCAACAACAAATCAGAAGAAAAAAAATGCCGGAAAAACAAAAAGGAACCGGAAAAACCAGAAATAGAAAGCACAATTGTGCTTTTCACCTTTTCTTTAAGCACAATTGTGCTCCCCTTTCATTTTTCAAGAAACAAAGCTTTCTTTTTGTGGAAGCACAACTGACCTTTTCACTTTTGAAAAGGACAATTGTACTTCTCGATAAAGCACGATTGTGTTTTTCGCTTTTCGAAAACGAAAAGCACATATGTGATTCACACCAAAGCACGGTTGTGCTTTTCTGTGAAGCACAACTTGTTGAAAAATATTTTGGGACACTTGTTGAAAAAATAATATGGGATTTCAAGAAAAAATTCCTCTTTTCAAACATATTTGCAAATTTGGAAAATTGCAAGAAAAAATGTGTTTAAAAATGTCCATGATATAGAAATTATGCTCGAGTTTCATAAAAATGTTTCCAATTTGTAAAATTATTTTTCACTAAAATTTCCATTTTTAAAAAAAAATGGAATTTCAAAAATTCATGCTTTCGAAAAATCTTTTCAACTTTTAAAAATATTTTAAATTTCAAAATTTGTTCTCAAATTTTCTTTTTAGAAATATCTGCTACAGTAACATAGGCCAATTCCCTCAAATGCTTGATCGTTGCATATGCAAGCTCTTCACTCGTGCGCCAATGGGCCGACCCAGTCGGGCGGCCGCCTGTGCACTTCCCCGACAATCTGCCGCTTATAACGGCACATAGGAGCTCCCCTGTACCGGGGCAGCTACAGCGAACCGGTGCACTGTAACGAGCTAGTTCACTATAGTGAACATTTTTGAAAGTCTAAAACACTTCTTGATAAACGCAACGCTATTTAAAAACACGTCATTTTTTGAAAAGCCCCATAAAATGTCAAAACAAGAACAGTTTTTGAAAACATCTGCAATTTTCTAAATTCCAATTTTTTAAAAACGAAGATTTTTTAGAAAAAACACAACTTTTAAAAAATCCAAACATTTTAAGAAAAGATTGAAAAAATTTACTAAAAAGGGAGCATTTTATGCACAAAAATTCAAAATATTTTATTAAGAAAATGATCATTTTTTGAAATTTATGAACATTAAAAAAATGAAAAAATTGAAACAAAACCTTCTAGAAGGTCCCTAAACACGTAAAACCCGGAAAAGAACCTTTTGGAATGTTCCTAAACTGAGATTCGGCCCTTTTCTCGGTCACTCGCCGTTCGCCTCACTGAAGTGCCAATTGTTAGAGACACAATGCGTCAAATAGGGATTTGTGACTTTGCCACCCGCTCGTTGTGTGTGTGTTGCACACCTTTTCTTTCTTATTTTGACTAGAACACCGCCCGTTGCAACGAGATATAAATGTTGTAATACATTAGCTTGTGATTTACCTGTCAATAATAATATAATTGTGTAAATAAATGTTAATCAAATTCTGACCATGAATTACCTTATATTTTGATTAGAAGTTTGATAAGTAAATTAAAGTGGAATTGATTCAGAAGGTAAGTAAATTAAGGTGATTAATTATCATATACATGTAAGGTTGGGCGAATGGGTGATGGGAAGAAAGGTGAAATGGGAACAATATATTCTTTTAAGTAGCAGAGAAAAAGGAGCATTTCGTGCACAGAAAATCAAAAGTTTTTATTAAGAAAATGATCATTTTTTGAAATTTATGAACATTAATATAAAAATTGAAAATTGAAACAAAACCTTTTAGAAGGTCCCTAAACACATAAAACCCGGACAAGAACTTTTTGGAATGTTCCTAAACCGAGATTCGGCCCTTTTCTCGGCCCCTCGCTGTTCGCCTCACTGAAGTGCCAACTGTTAGAGACACAATGTGTCAAATAGGGATTTGTGAATTTGCCACCCGCTCGTTGTGTGTGTTGCACGCCCTGTAGCTTTTCTTTCTTATTTCGACTAGAACAATGCCCGTGCGTTGTAACGAGATATAAATATTCTAATACATTAGCTTGTGATTTATCTGTCAATAATGATACGATTGTGTAAATAAATGTTCATCAAATTCTGACCATGAATTATCTTATATTTGATTAGAAGTTTGGTAAGTAAATTAAAGTGGAATTGGTTCGCAAGGTATGTAAATTAAGGTGATTAATTATCATATACATGGAAGGTTGGACGAAGAGGTGGTGGGAAGAAAGGTGATGGAAACCTTACGTTCTTTTTCTCTACTCCTAATTGCCCAGTCCGTACGTCGTTCGTTCGTCCGCTAGCCCCCTCCTTCGTTCGTTCGCCCCCCTCCCACCTCTTCGCCCATCGATTTTTCTCTCCCTCTTAAAACCCACGCAACCGGAAATAACCGTGAAAGAGGAAAAAATCGGCCAACGAAACAGAAACAAACGCCCGTCTCTCTCCCACGAGAATCACCACGCTAGCACCGTTAGGCCTTGTACAATGCAAGGTGCTTAGGGGAGGTGCTTAGAGAAATAAACCAGCCTTTCCTTAAGCACCGGTGCTTATTTGTACAGGATGGACGCTTAACTAAGCGTCTCTCCTGTAGAAATAGGCACCGGTGCTTCGGAACAACTCGGTTTATTTTTCTAAGCATCTCCCATTGTACAAGGCCTTAGGGTTCCTTCATGGCCGTTGCGGCACGCCTCCACCCACCACGGCACCCCGGATTCCTTGCCACATGCCAAATTGCCGCCATCCCTCTACGTCACCGGCCCGTACCGCCGCCTCTCCATCACCTCGACCGACCAACGCAACCCACGCTTCTCTTACCCCAACGGAGATCATCCGCCCTTGCCTCCCCTCACCTCATTTCGGGAGGGATCCCCTCGCCCGGTGCCATGCATCTCCTTCCACCACAGTGAGATGCCTCACACGGGACTACAAGATGGTGGGGAATGCAACGTAGATGCCTGGGCTAGGTCAGGATTCCCTTGATTGAGCATTGTTGGTCACTGCCTTCTCCTCCCAACAACACGTGTGGTGGAGGATCTTTGCGGAGGGGAGCGGGGTGGCCAGGGCTTGACGATCTCCTCGAGGATGCATTCAATCCTCTTGAACGCCCGGCTAACCTTGGCGTCCCTCCCGACCATGGCGGCTACCCCACGCCAGCCAAGGGAAGTAGTCGCTAACGTGGAACTCCCGAGCAGTGCAATGGCCTCCTCGAGCAGCGCGTCCACCTTGGCGCGCCACCCGGCCCTGCCCAAGGCGCGCACCCTGAGCACGATCTTCTGAAAGGATCGATATGGTTGACTAGAGGGGGGTGAATAGGCAACTATCAATTTTTAGCTTTTCTTTACCAAATTAAACTTTGCATCAAAGTAGGTTGTCTAGATATGCAACTAGGTGGACAACCTATATGATGCAACAACCATAAGCACACAAGCAAGTAATGGATATAACACAAATAAGCTTGCACAAGTAAAGGGATGAGATAACCAAGAGTGGAGTCGGTGGAGACGAGGATGTGTTACCGAAGTTCCTTCCTTTTGAGGGGAAATACGTCTCCGTTAGAGCGGTGTGGAGGCACAATGCTCCCCAAGAAGCCACTAGGGCCGCCATATTCTCCTCACGCCCTCACACAATGCGAGATGTCGTGATTTCACTATTGGTGCCCTTGGAGGCGGCAACCGAACCTTTACAAACAAGGTTGGGGCAATCTCCACAACTTAATTGGAGGCTCCCAACGACACCACGAAGCTTCACCACAATGGACTATGGCTCCACGGTGACCTCAACCGTCTAGGGTGCTCAAACACCCAAGAGTAACAAGATCCGCTAGGGATTAGTGGGGGGAATCAAATTTCTCTTGGTGGAAGTGTAGAACGGGGCCTTCTCAACCAATCCCGAGCAAATCAACAAGTTTGATTGGCTAGGGAGAGAGATCGGGCGAAAATGGAGCTTAGAGCAACAATGGAGCTTTTGGGGGAAGAGGTGAGTCAACTTTGGGGAAGAAGACCCCCTTATATAGTGGGGGGAACAATCCAACCGTTACCCCCCAAAACAGCCCTCACAGAGGGCGGTACTATCATAGGAGGCACCAGTACTACTGGCTCGGTACTACCTCTCCCATCAAGCAGATCTTGCCATGCAGTCTGGAAGGCAGGGGAGAAAGACCAGGAGAGGGACCCAGTGCGGTACTGCCGCGGTGGTAGGGCGGTACTACCGCTCATGAGCGGCACTACCGCTCTACTGTCGTTGCTTAGTGTCGCACAATCCGACACGAGAAGCGGCCCCCTCGAATCGACGCGGTAGGGGCCTGGTACCACAATACTACGGCCGAGGACCCACCATTGTACTATCGCCGAGGAGCGATCATCGCCATCAGTGACTCCTAAGCGGTACTACCGCTGGGACCAGACAAAGCCCAAAGAAAGGGGGGGGAAGAGCTCTCCATTGAAGCGGAAAGGCTCAGAGGGTGTGAAAAGGATGTGTATGTGTTGATTCCACCCTAGCCTTACCAAAGCGGACCCCCTCTTGATAGTACGGTGACTCCTACGGAACTAGTCCACCAAAATAGAAGCGAAAGAGCTACACCGTCTTGAATAACACTCCGAGGGGAAAGAAATCGTCTCGTGCCAAAGGATGATTCTCTGAAATGCTCAAAGCACATGATTAGTCCGCAAACATGTCGTCATCAATCACCAAAACTACATCTAGAGAGATATGCCTTAACAATCTCCCCCTTTTTGGTGGATTGGTGACAACCAGGGATTTGCACAAGGATATATCCTGAAAGTAAAGATACTTAGGACTACAAAATATAGACGGGCTCCCCCTGAATGTGTGCACCTACTTAGTAGTGCCTTTGGAATGCAAGACACACACATTAGGATCAATACTCCCCCTATATTTTATAGTCGAACAACCTAAGCATAGGATACATGAGAGCAGGGTATAAAACAGGATAAACAGGCAACTCATAAGATACCAAAGTACTAGATAGACATAGATAAAGATAAGGTAGCATATGTCTCACACCATATGTCTGGAACTTAGGTCTCACTGGCACAAAACCAAACAAAGCAAATGGCGAGAAAACACAACGACACTACAAAGAAACGACGAGAAACGACGACGCCACAAAGCACAAATCCCTAAACTCTCTCCCCCTTTGGCATCGAGACACCAAAAGGGCAAAGAGCGACGCTACGGCTCCAGGTGAAAGCAAACTGAGGAGCACTCTCATCACATCCTGGCAGGGTCATCTGCACTGCCATCCTCAGTCGGAAACTGCTCGGTGTCGGAATCGGTCCACGGACAGTGCTGCTGAATCCACTCCTCTTCCTCAGTGATCTGACCCTCCGACCCACTGACAATGGCCGCACCCAGCTGATGCATGAGCTCCTTGTGACGCCCCCTGGCCTTCTTCTCCGCCACATGAGTCATGTACTGACCATAAGACTCCATGCAGAAGAGCTTCTTCATCTTGCGCTTGAGCTTCTTTGCCCAAGAGGGCTCTGTCCCAGAAGGCTCATAGTCCTCATCGTCATCATCGTCCTCGGCCCGCCCTCGATGCATGTCAAGATGTGATAGATGGACCCCAGATTTAGGAGCCGGGTGCCCCAATTGTCCTTCTTCCTCAGACGCTTGATCTCATGAGAAACCAATTCTCTAGTTTCCAGCACAACCTTGGGATAGACACGTGCCCAAGCCTTCTCAATGAGCAGCATGATGAACGGACCATAGATCGGGCACTTGCGCTCAGAAATGGTAGTAAGAAGTTCAGACCACATAACATGAGAAATGTCCAAGGACTCGCCAGTGTTTGCTTCCTTCTCATGCTGGCAGAAGAGAAGCATGTCCACGAGATAGGAGTGGACCATATCCAGATTCCCGATGCGAGGGAAGAGGGTCTCTAAAAGACACGATGAAGGATGTCCAGAAGGTAGATAGCTCATAGGTTTCCTTCTGAGTCACAGGGTTAACCTTCACAGAACAGTAGGGCCAGAGGGCTTGCTTGTGAGTGGAGTTTGCATTGCGGTGAGGGTGGAAGCCGACAGGAGTCTCAAGCCCGTGATCTTCTACCTCAAGTAACTCCATGAAGGCCTTCCACTTGATAGAAAGCAACTTGCCATTTGTCATCCAAGTCAGAGTCCTTTCTGCATCAGTCCCAAGATGGACAGTGGCATAGAATTGAACCACCAAATCAGCATCAAAATCCTTGTTGAACTGCATGATCCTGAGAATGTTCAGCTGAGAACACATCCAAGAGCTTCACCAAAGTACTCAGGATCCTTTTCCATGGCATCCGTGTCGATGGAGCGAACATCAACATAGAGATTCTTCTTGGCCTTGATCACATCAAAGTAGATGGCAAACTGAAAGCGATTCCAAAACGGGCGGTTGACCAAATTGGGTTCTTGGGCTTCCGCATAGGGGTTATGGCGATGCCTTTCCCAGAACTCCTTGGCAGTCATCTCAGTCACAGACTTGCCCCTTGGCTTCGGCCTGCTAAGGTGTTTCTTCTGGAGTTGAGGCGGAGGTGGCGCACTGGAGGAAGCACCTGATGACTCAGAGGTGCGGTAGCGCTTGGAGGTTACACATCCGGGGTTGACACGGCGGACTTGCTGCTCAGGATGTTCATCACCTGGAACCAAACACACGAGCAACGGAAACAACACGAAAAAAAGAGCATAAGCCACCAAACAAAACAACATGGATCAAGGTGTGGTAGTAAATGATGGAACTGGGCATCCGGCGGTAGTACCGCAACCTACCCGCGGTAGTACCGCTCAAGATGGGGAACGGCGGTTCCCTACTGCCGTGGACAGATCCGGCACTACCGGGATGCCAAATTCAAAAATTAATCCTACCAAACATCAATCCAAAGAGCCTAGAAGCTATCTCCATCCTACTTAAGCCTCTTCATAGCCAAAAACGAGAAAACAATGCCTATTGCCCCTAAGAACTAGATGCAAGATCTAGGCAAAGAGAAAATGGGAACGGGGGCAATACCGGCATCCATGGCTAGAGGACATGGTGGGGAACGACTCCACCGGAGGAAATGGAGAGGAACGGCCCAAAAACGGCGGCCGGCCGGAGCCCTCCCGCGGTGAGACGTCGCTGGAGCGACGAGGAAGACGAGCGAGTGGGGGCGAATGGGTATGGGGGAGAAAACAACTCCCCCTGCCCCAACATAACCCCCCATCACCCGCCCAGCAGTAGTATCACTGGGTGGGCGGTAGTACCGCTGACGCTCATAAGCGGTAGTACACGCACCTGCCGTAGTACTGCTCAACGAAAAAAGGACCGGCCCAAAAAAGGCTTAGCTCAAGAAAAAGGAAACCGAGACAAAACAAGAACAGACACACACACAAAGCCAACAAACGAGAGCGAGAAACACACACCTCTCCAAGAGAGGGCGGTGGCCAAGGCCACCTATGTTTGAGTCAATTGGTATGGCACCGCGAAGAATTATCCTTGGGCCCATGACCAAAACTCATCTTTAAAGCACGAGTACCATAAAAAATGGCTAATGTGAAAGAGTTGATCAATTTATGCATAATGGGGGGAGGGAGAGTTCACTGAGAGAACACCACTGCCCCTATGTCCATGCCTACACCTAATCAAGATAACAAGTTGAGTATGGTGGGGTGTGCAAGGGTTCAAGCAACTTTGCTCGAATCAATGATATTTAGCGCATGCCTTAACTCGTAAAATATTGCTTCATCCAAAGGCTTCGTGAAGATATCTGCAAGGTTATCATGAGTGTTGACATAGTTGAGCTCGATCTCCCCTCGCCTAATATGATCCCGGATGAAGTGATACCGTATCTCAATATGCTTCGTCTTGAAGTGTTGCACCGGGTTGAGAGAAATCTTGATGGCACTTTCATTGTCGCACCAAAGAGGCACTTTGTCACAAATGAAACCGTAATCCTTTAAAGTTTGCCTCATCCATAAGAGTTGTGCACAACAACTGCCGGCCGCCACATACTCCGCTTCGGTGGACGAGAGAGACACGCAACTTTGCTTCTTGGAAGACCAACTCACCAAAGAGAAACCAAGAAATTGGCACCCTCCGGAAGTGGACTTCCTATCCACTTTTTCTCCTGCCCAATCGGAATCCAAATACCCTACAAGCTTGAAATTTGCTCCTCTTGGGTACCATAAGCCAAAGTTTGGGGTATGAGCCAAATATCGAAAGATTCGCTTGACCGCCACATAGTGGCTTTCCTTAGGTGCGGCTTGAAACCATGCACAAATTCCCACACTCAACATGATATCCGGTCTAGATGCACAAAGGTAAAGCAAGGATCCAATCATGGAGCGATATACCTTTTGATCCACCGCTTTACCATTGGGATCAATATCAAGTTGGCACTTGGTGGGCATTGGAGTGGAAGCCGGCTTGACATCACTTAGCTTGAATCTCTTGAGCATGTCTTGAGTGTATTTGGCTTGGTTGATGAAGGTTCCTTATCTTCTTTGCTTCACTTCGAATCCGAGGAAGAACTTCAACTCTCCCATGGAAGACATCTTGAACTTTGAGGTCATGATATTGGCAAATTCCTCATTGAAAGCTTTGTTAGGGGAACCAAAAATAATATCATCAACATATAGTTGGCACACAAACAACTCCCCTTTGACCTTCTTAGTAAAAATAGTGGGGTCGATTAGCCCAACTTCAAATCCACGATCTTGTAACAACTCGGTAAGGTGGTCATACCACGCACGTGGGGCTTGTTTAAGGCCATGGAGTGCCTTATCGAGTTGATACATGTGATCGGGAAAGTAGGGATCCTCGAACCCGGGGGGTTGTTTGACGTAGACCAACTCATTAATGGGACCATTAAGAAAAGCACTCTTCACATCCATTTGTTGCAACTTAAAGTTATGATGAGAAGCATAGGCAATTAACATGCGAATGGACTCAAGGCGAGCGACGGGAGCAAAGGTTTCACCGTAGTCGATACCCTCGACTTGGGAGTAGCCTTGTGCTACCAAACGAGCCTTGTTGCAAATGATAGTTCCATGAGCATCTTGCTTGTTCTTGAATATCCACTTGGTTCCAATGACATTATGGTTCCAGGTTGGCCTTGGCACCAATCTCCACACCTTGTTGTGCTCGAAGTTGTTGAGTTCTTCATGCATCGCACTTAACCAATCCGGATCCTTGAGAGCTTCATAAACCTTTTGGGGTTCCACACAAGAGACAAACGCATGATGTTCACAATAATTTGCTAATTGTCTACGGGTGCTTACCCCCTTAGTTAAGCTTCCAAGCACATTCTCCATGATGTGCCCTTTGGTGGTGAGCTTGGAAGCAATCTTGGCGGCACGACGCTCCAATTCCTCCTCGGAAGTGAGATGAGGAGAGGAAACTTGATCATCTTGAGCACCGTCATGAGCTTGTTCTTGATCTTGAGCTTGCTCTTGATCTTGAACTTGCTCGGAGGAGAGAACTTGACCTTGGGCATCATGAGGTGGTTTACCACCATCTTGAGAGAGATCTTGCCCTTGGTGTTGTTCATTTGGTTGAGGGCCTTCACTATGTTCTTCGAAAGCGTGTGGGTCTTGAGTTGGTGATGGTTCCACTTGAGTGGAACATTGTCCTTCTCCTTCGTCCACAAGGGGTTCCTCAATGGGTAGGATAAATCCAACACCCATTCTTCTTATGGCTTGGGGAGGAATTTCATCACCTACATCACAAGTACCACTTTGCTCCACTTGGAGCCGTTATTTTCATCAAACTCCACGTTACATGTTTCCTCAATAAGTCCCGTGGACTTATTGAGAACACGGTAATCATGAGAGTTTGTAGCATAACCAACAAATATGCCCTCATAAGCTCTAGCCTCAAATTTAGACAAACGAACACCTTTCTTGAGAATGAAACACTTACACCCGAACACCCGAAAGTACTTGAGGTTGGGCTTGTTACCGGTGAGTATCTCATATGGAGTCTTGTTCAAGCCTTTGCGGAGATAGAGCCGGTTTGAAGCATGACACGCGGTGTTGATGGCTTTTGCCCAAAAGTTGTAGGGAGACTTGAACTCCGCCATCATGGTCCTTGCCGCATCCATCAATGTCCGGTTCTTCCTCTCCGCAACACCATTCTTTTGAGGGGTATAGGGTGCAGAATATTGATGCTTGATTCCCTCATCACTCAAAAACTCGTCCAAGGTGTAGTTCTTGAACTCAGAGCCGTTTTCACCTCTTATAGTCAAGATCTTTGCATTGTGTTGTCTTTGAGCTTCATTTTGCAAAGTTGATGACGGTTTGTTGGGTCTCACTCTTCCTCTTGAAGAAATATACCCAAGTGTATCTTGAATAGTCATCCACAATCACCAAGCAATACTTTCTACCCCCAAGACTATCAAAGGATGGAGGCCCAAATAGATCCAAATGAAGGAGCTCCAAAGGCCTCTTCGAGTAAATGATAGTCGTGGGCGGGTGAGCCTTCTCATGTAGTTTCCCTTCGATACAAGCACTGCAAGCACGATCTTTAGCAAAGCTAACATTTCTTAGTCCACGGACATGGTCCCCCTTGAGAAGACTTTGCAAAGATCTCATATTGACATGGGCAAGACGGCGATGCCACAACCATCCCACGTCAACTTTAGCCATTAGGCATGTCACGGTCTTAGTGGGTCGCTCCGAAAAGTTAATCACATAGAGACCATTCTCGACATGCCCAACAAAGGCTACTTTAAGAGTCTTGCTCCACAAGAGGGCCACGGTATCAATATCAAAGAAAGTGGTAAAACCCATGATTGCAAGTTGACGAACGGAAAGTAAATTGTATGCAAGGGACTCAACGAGCATGACCTTCTCGATCGTGAGATCATGAGAAATGACAACCTTGCCGAGTCCCAATACCTTAGAAGATGAGGCATCACCCCACTCGACATTGGTGGGCATAGATGGAGTCTTGAGTACGTCCACCACCAAGTCCTTGCTTCCGGTCATATGATTTGTAGCTCCACTATCGAGCAACCATGATCCCCCACCGGAAGCAAACACGTACAAGAGATCAATGCTTGGTTTTAGGTACCCATTTTGTAATGGGTCCTTTGATGTTAGTGACAAGGTTCTTAGGAACCCAAATAGACCATTCAATGTACTCATAAGGAGAACCAACAAATTTGGCATAAACATGCCCATCACTAGCACGGCACAACACATAAGAAGGGTTAAAGTCGCCGGCTTTGTTGGGAAGGGTGGCATTGCCCTTCTTGACACTATCACCCTTCGCATTGTTCTTCTTCTCCTTGGAAGCACCCTCTCCTTCTTTCACAAAGGTTTGCTTGAGAGGAGGAGGTCGTTTGGTCTTGTCATTCTTCTTCTTGTTCTTGGGCTTGGGTGTAACCCAATCCCTCCTTAGCCACAACTTCCTTTTGATTGCTCAAAAGGTCGTTGAGGTTCTTCTCACCTTGTATGCATGACACAAGGCCTTTCTCAAGTTGCTCCTTCAACTTAGCATTTTCCTCAATAAGATGCACATGCTCACAACATGGGTTAGTATCATTTGCATTATCAATTACTAGCACATATGCCCGTACGTTGCAACGGGAGGAAAAATAAAGTGCACTTGATGTAGTGATAATTATATATGCAAGAAAATCCCCGTGTGCACGTCAAAAAGGAACTTTTGGCTATGTGTTTCGCCGCGTGTGAAGTAATCAATCCACTATTTTTTCATTAATTGATCGAGTGGATTTAAGAGTTTTATTAGGTCATCGCACGCCCGAGAAGGTCCGTGAATTATTCAATCTATTTTTTCATTCATTTGAGGGGATTTTAAGGCATGAAGTTCAATAATATGGAAATGAGGTGGGTCTTCTCTTTTCCATGTACAAGCCACCGATATATACAACCGGAGTTAATTGTACTCCACTATTTTGCGTTCCATGGTCGAGGGGATTTAAGATTGAAGTTCCATAATGTGGGAGGCCGCCAGGTCTTTTCTTTTTCATGCATCTAGCTCACGTAGTCGGGTCTTCTCTTCTCTTTGCTTCGAGTAGGAATGCTTGAGAAATTTAGGGCCCTTTTGTAGATAGTTCACCTAGCAATCTACCCATCTAGCTCACGTACTGGATTTAATTCCCTTTACGAATCCATCCATCCTTCATTCGGTTTAATTCATCCATCGTTCATTCAGTTCACTACATATAGTTTCGCACACGTATATAAATTGGTACGACTGTATGTAAACGAGTAATATGCGACTATTGAGCATATTTTATTTTCCTTATTTCCTAGGTAGCTGGGCTGGCTAAACTGCGCGGGGTGTGAAATTCTCAGACATCGAATCGACTTGTGATTGTAAGGCGTGAGTAAAAATCCAGAAAGAAAGATGAGTTGAAGGATCGTACTCACGATCTCAAACACCCGACACAGTGTTGTCATTCACTCGAATAAACATGTCCTGCTAACCAATGACCAACGTAAATATTTAAGAACATACCGGAATGTTAGATTCGAAACATTCTATGATTTTTTTACTTTTTAAAAAATAATTATAATTATGAATTGCCAAATATTCTTCGAAACATGAATAAAATTTGAAATCCCAAACAATTTTCAAAACTTCAATTTGTTTTTTGGAAGTTTCATACATTTTCAGAAATACAGAAACAAAATTTCAAACGGGAACATTTTTCAAAAACATTGACCTTTTATAAGAACACGAGCATTTTTAGAATTTCTGAACAATTTTCAAAAAAGGGAACATGTTTACCATTCAGAATAATTTTAGAAAATGTGTAATTTTTTAACGCGAACATTATTTGAATTTGTGAACATTCCTCTAAAGCAAGAATATTTTTCCATTTTGGAGCATTTTATAAAATGCACTTTTCTTTAAGAATCTTGAACAATTTTGGAAAATACAATTTTTTTTCAAAAAAATGGGAACATTACTTTTCATTTAAAATTTCAGTGTCCTTTTCCAGCAAGCTCATGTGCCAATTCATCCATCCGTCGTCCGACATAATAGATCCATACTTCATATATCTTATTATTAGTACATGTAGGTTCACACACGTTTATAAATTGGTACGACCGTATGTAAAGAGCAATATGGGTCTATTTAAAATATTTTTATGTTGAACTCTTGAACATTTCACTACAATAAGAATTTTTTTCGAATTTGGAACATTTTTAAAAATGCAATTTTTTTAAAATTCTCGAACAATTTTGTAAAATAGAAACATTTTTTCCGTTTCAACAAATTTCAGAATGACACTTTTTTTAATATCTGAACATTTTTAGAAAGGCAATAAATTTTTGGAAGTCTGACCATTCTTCAAAATTTTGAACAAAATTGAAATTCTAAGCATTTCATAAAATAATTATTTGATCAAAAAAGTAAAAAAAAAAGAAAAAAGAAAAAAGAAAGAGGAAATAAAAAGAGAAAGGAACATAAAATGTTAAATATAAAATGAAAATAAAAAACTTAAAACGGGCCGGCCCAATCCAGGGCTATCTGTGAGAACCTCTGACTATTTGTCGCCACGTGCGGTAAATAGGATTTTCCCACCTGCGTGGTCAGGGAAATAAGCAGGCTGCCTTTAATGGGCTATAGCGCGCGGCCCATGTACGAAATTCTGGACAAACCATTATTTTCTTCTAACAGACGGACGCACAAAAAATCAGTACCACCTCGGATAGTAAAAAAAAATATTCGGCGGTGAACGGATGAAAAAATCGGAGAAACACACCTTACTTTATTAGTAGGTATAGAAAACCATACGAGGAAAAGTGGCTTTCTCCTTAGTTAGCTTCACTTGGATTTTATCATGAGACTCCTTGAGGCTAGCATGAATACCTTTCAAGGCCTTGTGAGTCTTGTCAAGTATATCAAACTCCTCCTTGAGTCTAGCAAGATCAACCCCAAGTTTGGCCTTCTCGGAATTTAGCACACGAGAAACAACAATAGCATGATCAAGATCTTTCTTTAACTTAGCATGGTCATCGTTGTGTGACTCCTAAAGAGCCAAACGAAGACCACACTCCTCCTTAAGTGCATTGGAAAGATCCGAAATCTCATCGGCATAGTCTCGACTATGACCCTCCATCTTAGAGATGGTATCTTCGTGAGCCTCGATCATGTCATTGGCTTCACCAAGTTGTTCCAAGAGAGCAACGAAGTGCTTCTTGGATTTACCCTTGATCTTACCCATAAAGGATTCAAACTCATTCTCCTCCACATTAGATCCCTCATGTTCATCAATACAATCCACAAAGAAGGATGATCAATGAAGGTAGTTTTGATGTTGGGGGTTACCTTGTTGGTGGCTTTAGCCATGAGGCACTTGGTGGTGATGCTCTCATTAGGAGAATCGAAGAGAGACACCCGTGGAGTCGTCGCAATGGCAACAGAGGCCACGGGAACCGACCCACCATCTTCATCATCATCATCATCCTCATTGTACTCTTCTTGTACCACCAACGCCTTGTGAGGAGTCTTATTGGTGAAGTTGCTCTTGTTGGGGAAAGACTTGGCCTTGTCCTTTCGGATGAGCTTGCCACCATTGTCTTCCCTCTTCTCATAAGGGCACTCCGCAACAAAGTGACTCACATTGCCACAATTATAGCAAGTTCTCACACGTTGCTTGACCTTAGCGCCACTTGAGTTGCTCTTGTTGAAGTTGGGCCTTGAGTTCTTCTTGTTCCAAAATTGCCTAGAAGCAAGGGCCATGTGTTCATGATAGTCATACTTTGTGTCTTCGGGGTTACTCTCCTCATCTTCCTCTTCTTCCTCTTCTTCAACACAAACCTTGGCCTTCAATGCAAGGTTGGGCTTCTTTGCTCTTTGTGAGCGAAGTACCGCATTGTCGGCGGTCTTGTCCAATATGCTCATTGCCACAAACTCATCCAACACCTCGCTTGAGGTCAAGGTGTGGAAGTCCGGCCTTTGACGAATGACGGAGGACATGGCCTTGTGGTAAGGCATCATTGCCTTGAGGAATTTTCGCTTGATCCAATTGTCATCCGTGTCCTTGCTCCCATGATCTCGGAGTGAAACCGCGAGTTTGGTTACTCTCCGATAAATCTCGCGAGGTTCTTCATCCTCTTTCATTTCAAACTCGTCGGCTTCATCTTGCACCACTTCATAGTTGGAGCGTTGAATGCTTGCACTTCCTCGGTAGAGGGACACAACTTGGAGCCATGCATCTTTGGCCATAGCGTAGGGCTGGAGGTGAGGAAGATCTTCGGGTGGTATTGCATCTTGGATGATGAAGAGAGCATTCTCATTGAATTGATTATCCGCGGCTTCTCTAGGAGTGAAGTTGCTTCGGTCGTGTGGATAAAAACCTTCTTCAATGATTCTCCAAATATTAGTATTCACATGATTTAAATGACGCTTAAAACGATAGACCCAATAATCAAAGTCCTCCCTTTTATCAATCTTGGGGGGAGGACCGGCATGATTCAAGTGAGTAGAAGGAATCGGTCCACCATAAACGGGTGGAGGTTCCACATGGGCAAAGATGCCGGTGCCATTCTTACCACTAGAAGAAGGAGCTTTCTCACTAGTAGCTTCCCCCTTGTCGGGGTTAGCATCCGTCACCTTGTTAGCGGGGTCACCCACTTTCGATGGTGCGGCGGAAAGTTTAAGCCCTTCTATGAATTTATTAAACATGCTTTCAACCTCGGTCATCATGGAGGTCTTCAATGTGTCCAAAGCCACATTGAATTCCTCACGAGAGATCAAGGTTTCCCCATCGGCCGTAGACGAGATTGGATTCACATTGGAGTGCTCCTCCGCTCCGTCTACGGTGTCAACCATACTCTTCGGATGGCAAAGTCCTTAATAAAGAGACGAGGCTCTGATACCAATTGAAAAGATCGATACAGTTGACTAGAGGGGGGTGAATAGGCAACTATCAATTTTTAGCTTTTCTTTACCAAATTAAACTTTGCATCAAAGTAGGTTGTCTAGATATGCAACTAGGTGGACAACCTATATGATGCAACAACCATAATGTAGGATCTTGAGAAGAGGTGTCTAGAGGGGGGGTGATTAGACACTAAGTACCAAAGTTGCAGTTTTTAACTTCTTTTAGGTTTAAGTGGAGTTTAGGCACAAGTTTAACTTTCTAAATACATAACAAGCAAGCATGCAAAGAGTATGTGAGCAGCGGAAAGTAAAGCATGCAACTTGCAAGAATGTAAAGGGAAGGGTTTGGAGGATTCAAACGCAATTGGAGACACGGATGTTTTTGTCATGGTTCCGATAGGTGGTGCTATCGTACATCCACGTTGATGGAGACTTAAACCCACGAAGGGTAATGGTTGCGTGAGTCCACGGAGGGCTCCACCCACGAAGGGTCCACGAAGAAGCAACCTTGTCTATCCCACCATGGCCGCCGCCCACGAAGGACTTGCCTCACTAGCGGTAGATCTTCACGAAGTAGGCGATCTCCTTGCCCTTACAAACTCCTTGGTTCAACTCCACAATCTTGCTCGGAGGCTCCCAAGTGACACCTAGCCAATCTAGGAGACACCACTCCAAGAAATAACAAATGGTGTGTTGATGATGAACTCCTTGCTCTTGTGCTTCAAATGATAGTCTCACCAACACTCAACTCTCTCTCATAGGATTTGGATCTGGTGGAAAGAAGATTTGAGTGGAAAGCAACTTGGGGAAGGCTAGAGATCAAGATTCATATGGTTGGGATGGAATATCTTGGCCTCAACACATGAGTAGGTGGTTCTTTCTCGTAACCGGTAAGTTGGAAGTGTAGGTTTGTTCTGATGGCTCTCTCCACGAATGAAGAGGAGGTGGAGGGGTATATATAGCCTCCACACAAAATCTAACCGTTACACACAATTTAGCAAACTTGGTGGGACCGAATCATAAAACTCGGTCAGACCGATTTAGTAAACCTAGTGACCGTTAGGGTTTTCGGTGGGACTGACATGCAACTCGGTAGGACCGATATGGTTAGGGTTAGGGCATAATGTAATCTCGGTGAGACCGACATACAAACTTCGGTGAGACCGAATTTGGTAATTAGCTAACCAGAGAGTTGGTCAGGTAAACTCGGTGGGACCAATTTGCTCTTTCGGTGAGACCGAAACGTTACAAAAGGGAAGCAGAGAGTTTACATTGTAATCTCGGTGGGACCGATTCACTCTTCCGGTGAGACCAAAAAGTTACGAAAGGGAAACAGAGAGATTAAAATCCCATCTCGGTGAGACCGAGATCCCTATTGGTGAGACCGATTTGCCTAGGGTTTGTGGCAGTGGCTATGACATCTGAACTCGGTGGCGCCGGATAGAAAGAATCGGTAGGGCCGAGTTTGACTTTAGGTTTCGGTCATATGTGTGGAAGTGGGAAAGTAGTGGAGGGTTTTGGAGCATATCACTAAGCACATGAAGCAAGAGGCTCATTAAACAACACCTCATCCCTCCTTGATAGTATTGGCTTTTCCTATAGACTCAATGTGATCTTGGATCACTAAAATGTAAAATGAAGAGTCTTGAGCTTGAATCTTGAGCCAATCCTTTGTCCTTAGCATCTTGAAGGAGTTCCCACATCCTTTAGTCCATGCCACTCCATTGTTGAACTTATCTGAAACATACTAGATAAAAGTGTTAGTCCAACAAGAGATATGTTGACATTAATTACCAAAACCACCTAGGGAGCACTTGTGCTTTCACATAAGCACACAAGCAAGTAATGGATATAACACAAATAAGCTTGCACAAGTAAAGGGATGAGATAACCAAGAGTGGAGCCAGTGGAGACGAGGATGTGTTACCGAAGTTCCTTCCTTTTGAGGGGAAGTACGTCTCCGTTAGAGCGGTGTGGAGGCATAATGCTCCCAAGAAGCCACTAGGGCCATCAGATTCTCCTCACGCCCTCACACAATGCGAGATGCCGTGATTCCACTATTGGTGCCCTTGGAGGCGGCAACCAACCTTTACAAACAAGGTTGGGGCAATCTCCACAACTTAATTGGATGCTCTAACGACACCATGAAGCTTCACCACAATGGACTATGGCTCCACGGTGACCTCAACCGCCTAGGGTGCTCAAACACCCAAGAGTAACAAGATCCGCAAGGGATTAGTGGGGAATCAAATTTCTCTTGGTGGAAGTGTAGATCGGGGCCTTCTCAATCAATCCCGAGCAAATCAACAAGTTTGATTGGCTAGGGAGAGAGATCGGGCGAAAATGGAGCTTAGAGCAACAATGGAGGTTTTGGGGGAAGAGGTGAGTCAACTTTGGGGAAGAAGACCCCCTTATATAGTGGGGGGAACAATCCAACCGTTACCCCCCAAAACAGCCCCGCAGAGGGCGGTACTACCAGAGGCAGCAGGTACTATCATGGGCTCGGTACTACCGCTCTGGGCATCTTGTCATGCGATCTGAAAGGCAGGGAGAAAGACCAGGAGAGGGACCCGGTCTTGATCTTGTCGCGGTGGTAGGGCGGTACTACCGCTCATGAGCGGCACTACCGCTCTACTGCCGTTGCTTAGTGCCGCACAATCCGACACGAGAAGCGCCCCCCTCGAATCGACGCGGTAGGGGCCTGGTACCACAGCGGTACTATGGCTGAGGACCCACCAGCGGTACTACCGCTGAGGAGCGGTACTGCCGCCTGTGACTCCTAAGAGGTACTACCGCTGGGTACCGTGGTACTACCGCTGGGACCAGACAAAGCCCAAAGAAAGGGTGGAAGAGCTCTCCATTGAAGCGGAAAGGCTCAAAGGGTGTGAAAAGGATGTGTACGTGTTGATTCTACCCTAGCCTTACCAAAGCGGACCCCCTCTTGATAGTACGGTGACTCCTACGGAACTAGTCCACCAAAATAGAAGCGAAAGAGCTACACCGTCTTGAATAACACTCCGAGGGGAAAGAAATCGTCTCGTGCCAAAGGATGAATCTCTGAAATGCTCAAAGCACAAGATTAGTCTACAAACATGTTGTCATCAATAACCAAAACTACATCTAGAGAGATATGCCTTAACATCTGCCCGTTCACGTCCTTGGCGAAGCCGCTTAGCCGCACCATGCTGTGACGCCCTCGATTCAATCGTACACTAATCATCCACGCAAATGTGTACGATCAAGATCAAGGACTCACGGGAAGATATCACAACACAACTCTAGACACAAATAACAATAATACAAGCCTTATATTACAAGCCAGTGGCCTCGAGGGCTCGAATACATCAGCTCGAAAACACAAGAGTCAGTGGAAGCAACAATATCTGAGTACAAACATAAGTTAGACAAGTTTGCCTTAAGAAGGCTAGCACAAAAGCAACATCGATCGAAAAGGCAAGGCCTCCTTCCTGGGAGCCTCCTAACTACTCCCGGCCGTCGGCGGCCTCCACGTAGTAGTAGGCACACTCGGGGTAGTAGTAGTCATCAGTGGTGTCGTCTGGCTCCTGGGCTCCACCATCTGGTTGCAGCATCCGAGAAGAATGGAAAGAGGTGGAAAAAGGGGAGCAAAGCAACTGTGAGTACTCATCCAAAGTACTCACAAGCAAGGATCTACACTACATATGCATCAGTATCAATGAAATGGGCTGTATCTGTGGACTGAACTGCAGAATGCCAGAAGAGAAGGGGGAAAGCCTAGCATCTTCAAGCAGCTCCAAGCATCTTGCAGCATCAGAAGAGATAAGAGTAGCATAAAGTAAAGTAGTAGTGTTATCAACCTCGGCCAGAGATCCTCTCTCGACTCCCTACGAGAAAGCAATCCCAGAGCCATACTATCCAGTTATCACCTCAAGTATCCAGTTCTAGTTGTATCGGTCGGGATACAACTCCAAGTGTCCGTTACCGTAGGACAGGCTATCGGTAGATGTTTTCTTCCCTGCAGGGGTGCACCAACTTACCCACCACGCTCGATTAACTCCGGCCGGACACACTTTCCTGGTTCATGCCCGGGCTCGGCCAAACAATACGCCGCAAACCGACCTAGGCTTAATAGAGAGGCCAGCACACCGGACTAAACCTATGCCCCCAGGGGTCATGGGCCATCGCCTCGGGAACTCCTGCACGTTGTGAACGCGGCCGGTGAGCAGACCTAGCTACCTCCTTCAAAAAGGCAGGAGCTTACGCAGTCCAACCCGACGCGTGCCGCTCAGTCGCTGACGTCTATTAAGCTTCGGCTGATGCATACGACGCAGAACACCCATACTATGCCCACGTGATGGTTAGTGCTATCAGGCCAGAGGCCCCTCGGATCAAATATCCAGATCGTAGTGGATTAGGAACGCGCGGTAACAAGCAGAGACTCACGAAATATGTGACCCCGTCGCCCCGTCTCGAGGACTTGCGGCAAGGGCTAAGAATGCCCGGCCATGCCTCATAATTATCTCGCGGGCACCCTCCAGGTCAACCCGACTCCTCATCACTTGCAAATATGCTCGCGCGGGTACCCCTCAGGACCGACCCATCTTTAGTAACAGGGTTCAATGTAAAGTCATAGTAACCATAGTAACTGTGTGTCTAACACCAAGGGGAAAACCTGAGGAATCACCCTTGACGGATTCCACTCGATGTAATCATCAAGGTGAACGTAAGAGGATCCACCCTCGAGGTTCACACTTGAAGGGTTGCACGACAGATTCGTATCGGAAGTTGTTAAGGCGGAATCACCCTCGATGACCACGACCGAATAGCTACACTCTGAGGTTAACATCGGCGCCGATGAGGTCTCACCTCGGCACTCGATAGTAACCCAATAGTGTCGAACAACTAAGGGGAAAGTGATGTGCGGTGCCGGGGCCTGGTCTTCGATACCGTTGATCGGCTCTTCGATGATGAAGCAGGAGCAACAGGGACAAGGTAGGGGTCACTGATGGATCACTAACCAACCTATACTAAGCAGTTTAGGATAAGCAGGTAGGTAATGATACGTTTCCAACGTATCTATAATTTTTTATTGTTCCATGCTATATTATATTCTGTTTTGGACATTAATGGGCTTTATTATACACTTTTATATTATTTTTGGGACAAACCTATTAAACAGAGGCCCAGCCTGTAATTGTTGTTTTTGCCTATTTGAGTTTTGCGTAAAAAGAATATCAAACGGAGTCCAAACGGAATGAAACCTTCGGGAACGTGATTTTCGGAACGAACGTGATCCAGAGGGCTTGGACCCTACGTCAAGACATCAACCAGGAGGGCACGAGGTAGGGGGCGCGCCTACCCCCTGGGCACGCCCTCCACCCTCATGGGCCCCATGTTGCTCCAATGACATACTTCTTCCTCCTATATATACCTACGCACTTCAAACTACTGTGACACGGAGCCAAAAACCTAATTCCACCGCCGCAACCTTTTGTACCCGTGAGATCCCATCTTGGGGCCTTTTCCGGAGCTCCGCCGGAGGGGGCATCGATCACGGAGGGCTTCTACATCAACGCCATAGCCTCTCTGATGATGTGTGAGTAGTTTACCTCAGACCTTTGGGTCCATAGTTATTAGCTAGATGGCTTTTTCTCTCTTTTTGGATCTCAATACAATGTTCTCCCCCTCTCTTGTGGAGATCTATTCGATGTAATCTTCTTTTGCCGTGTGTTTGTTGAGACCGATGAATTGTGGGTTTATGATCAAGTTTATCTATGAACAGTATTTGAATCTTCTCTGAATTCTTTTATGTATGATTGGTTATCTTTGCAAGTCTCTTCGAATTATCAGTTTGGTTTGGCCTACTAGATTGATCCTTCTTGCAATGGGAGAAGTGCTTAGCTTTGGGTTCAATCTTGCGGTGTCCTTTCCCAAAGGATGATGAGGGGCAGCAAGGCACGTATTGTATTGTTGCCATCGAGGATAACAAGATGGGGTTTATATCATATTGCATGAATTTATCCCTCTACATCATGTCATCTTGCTTACATGCGTTACTTTGTTCTTATGAACTTAATACTCTAGATGCATCCGGATAGTGGTCGATGTGTGGAGTAATAGTAGTAGATGCAAAGGTGAGTCGGTCTACTTGTCTCGGACATGATGCCTATATACATGATCATACCTAGATATTCTCATAACTATGCTCAATTCTCATCAATTGCTCAACAGTAATTTGTTCACCCACTGTAATACTTATGCTCTTGAGAGAAGCCACTAGTGAAACCTATGGCCCCAGGGTCTATTTTCCATCATATTAATCTCCCGTCAACAAGCTATTTCTGGCGCCATTTTTATTTTGCTTTATTTACTTTGCATCTTTATCATAAAAAATACCAAAAATATTATCTTATCATATCTATCAGATCTCACTCTCGTAAGTGACCGTGAAGGGATTGACAACCCCTTTATTGCGTTGGTTGCGAGGATTTATTTGTTTGTGTAGGTGCGAGGGACTCGTCGTGGCCTCCCACCGGATTGATACCTTGGTTCTCAAAAACTGAGGGAAATACTTACGCTACTTTGCTGCATCACCCTTTCCTCTTCAAGGGAAAACCAACGCAGTGCTCAAGAGGTAGCAGGTAACAATAAGCAGGTTACAAAAGCAGGCTATGCATCTGTAAGGGCATATTTATCCCTAAGGTGTTTTGGTGATTGATGACAATGCTTTTGCGGACTAATCGTGTGCCTTGAGTTTCTCAGACGCTTCATCGCTAGGCACAAGACGGTTTGGTGCCCCTCGAAGACTATTGAAGACCGCGTTTTTCTATGTTTCTTTTTGGTGGATTTGAGTCGTAGGAAAGCCGTACTATTAAGAGGGGGTCCGTGTCGGAAAGGTTCGGGTGGAATCATCACGTACACGTTTCCTTCCTTGTCTCCACCTTCCCTTGCACTTTGGAGCATCCCACGTTTATCCTCTATGCGTTTGTCTTGGCTGCTTTGTTCGAGCTTGCGGTAATCGCTCCTCGAGCGGTAGTACCGCGAGCACTTGATAGTACCGTGCCACGGCGCGGTAGTACCGCTCCTCTGGAGCCGTAGTACCGTGGCTCCCAGGCCAAGTGCCGCTGCATCGCGGTAGTAGGGGCGGATGTAATTTTTTACATCCGCGCCTCCGCGGTAGTACCGCACTTCATGCATGGTAGTATCGCGCGCAGCCTGGTTCAGCTGCCATGCGGTAGTACCGCTCCCCAGCGGTAGTACCGTGTCGGATTTTTGCAGAGCAGAGAGCCAACCTAAGGAGCGAGCTTGTTGTAGTTGGTCTAAAGGGGGAAATAAAGGACTATCCCGCTACTACTTCCTTGATTCCCGGTCGATTGATTTCCAGCGGAAGTAGGCACAGATGTAATTTTATTCATCCGTGCCCTTCCCAGGCTAGGACTTTCCTGCCTTGCGGTAGTACCGCAAGGGGGAGCTGATAGTACTGCGCTCATGGAAATCTTGCTCTCAGTCAGGCATGTTCTAGTCTCTGCAGCTACCGCGGTAGTACCGTGGTCCCTCACGATAGTACCGCATGGCCTTGCGGTAGTACCGCGTTTCTGGAGCGGTAGTACCGCATGTCGCGGGCTGGTTAAGTGGATAACGGTTGGATTTTGTCCACAACTATAAAAGGGGTGTCTCCTACCTCTAGTTGACCACCTCTTCCAACCCTAAGCTCCATTTTCGCCCGATCTCACTCCCTAGCCAATCAAACTCGTTGATTTGCTCGGGAGTGGTTGAGAAGGCCCCGATCTACACTTCCACCAAGAGAAATTTGATTCCCCCCACTTATCCCTTGCGGATCTTGTTACTCTTGGGTGTTTGAGCACCCTAGACGGTTGAGGTCACCGCGGAGCCATAGTCCATTGTGGTGAAGCTTCGTGGTGTCATTGGGAGCCTCCAATTAAGTTGTGGAGATTGCCCCAACCTTGTTTGTAAAGGTTCGGTCGCCGCCTCCAAGGGCAACAATAGTGGAATCACGGCATCTCGCATTGTGTGAGGGCGTGAGGAGAATACGGTGGCCCTAGTGGCTTCTTGGGGAGCATTGTACCTCCACACCGCTCCAACGGAGACGTACTTCCCCTAAAAGGGAAGGAACTTCGGTAACACATCCTCGTCTCCACCGGCTCCACTCTTGTTTATCTCGTGCCTTTACTTGTGCAAGCTTATTTGTGTTATATCCCTTGCTTTCTAGTGTGCTTATCATTGTTGCATCATATAGGTTGCTCACTTAGTTGCATATCTAGACAACCTACTTTGATGCAAAGTTTAAATTGTTAAAGAAAAGCTAAAAAATGTTAGTTGATATAAAAACAGCAAGGTAGCAAGTGATAAAAGTGAGCGTAAACGGTATTGCAATGCTAGGAAACAAGGCCTAGGGTTCATACTTTCACTAGTGCAAGTTCTCTCAACAATAATAACATAATTGGATCATATAACAATCCCTCAACATGCAACAAAGAGTCACTCCAAAGCCACTAATAGCGGAGAACAAACGTAGAGATTATGGTAGGGTCGAAACCACCTCAAAGTTATTCTTTCGGATCTATTCAAGAGTTTGTACTAGAATAACACCTTAAGGCACAAATCAACCAAAACCCTAATGCCACCTAGATACTCCAATGTCACCTCAAGTATCCGTGGGCATGATTATACGATGTGCATCACACAATCTCAATTCATCTATTCAAATCAAGACAAAGTACTTCAAAGAGTGCCCCAAAGTTTCTGCCGAAGAATCACGACGAAAACGTGTGCCAACCCCTATGCATAGGTTCATGGGAGGAACCCGCAAGTTGATCACCAATCCATACATCAAGTGAATCACGTGATATCCCATTGTCACCACAGATACGCACGACAAGACATACATCAAGTGTTCTCAAATCTTTAAAGACTCAATCCGATTAGATTACTTCAAAGGAAAACTCAATCCATTACAAGAGAGTAGAGGGGGAGAAGAAACATAAGATCCAACTATAATAGCAAAGCTCGCGATACATCAAGATCGTGCCAAATCAAGAACACGAGAGAAAGAGAGATCAAACACATAGCTACTGGTACATACCCTCAGCCCCGAGGGTGAACTGCTCCCTCCTCGTCATGGAGAGCGTCGGGATGATGAAGATGGCCACCGGTGAGGGTCCCCCCCTCCGGTAGGGTGCCGAAACAGGGTCCCGATTGGTTTTTGGTGGCTACAGAGGCTTGCGGCGGCGGAACTCCCGATCGAATCTCTGTTCTGGAAGTTTTAGGGTACGTGGAGTTATATAGGCGGAAGAAGCACGTCAGGGGAGCCACTAGGGCCCCACGAGGTAGGAGGCGCGCCCTAGGGGGGTGGGCGCGCCCCCACCCTCGTGGCTTCCTCGTTCCTTCCTTGACGTGGGGTCCAAGTCCATCGGGTAGCTTTCGTTCCAAAAATAACTTCTCTAGTTGATTTCGTTCCGTTTCGACTCCGTCGATATTCCTTTTCTTCAAAACATCAAATAGGCAAAAACAAAGAATCTGGCTGGGCCTCCGGTTAATAGGTTAGTCCCAAAAGTAATATAAAAGTGGAAAATAAAGCCCAAGATTGCCCAAAAACAGTAGATAATATAGCATGGAGCAATCAAAAATTATAGATACGTTGGAGACGTATCAGGCATCCCCAAGCTTAATTCCTGCTCGTCCTCGAGTAGGTAAATGATAAAAAAGAGAATTTTTGATGCGGAGTGCTACTTGGCATAATTTCAATGTAACTCTTCTTAATTGTGGTATGAATATTCAGATCCGAAAGATTCAAGACAAAAGTTCATATTGACATAAAATAATAATACTTCAAGCATACTAAGTAAGCAATTATGTCCTCTCAAAATAACATGGCCAAAGAAAGTTCATCCCTACAAAATCATATAGTTTAGTCATGCTCCATTTTCACACACAAGAATGCTCTCATCAAGCACAACCCCGATGACAAGCCAAGCAATTGTTTCATACTTTAATAATCTCAAACTTATAAACCCTCACGCAATACATGAGCGCGAGCCATGGACATAGCACTATGGGTGGAATAGAATATGATGATGGGGGTTATGTGGAGAAGACAAAAAAGGAGAAAGTCTTACATCAATGAGGCTAATCAATGAGCTATGGAGATGCCCATCGATTGATGTTAATGCAAGGAGTAGGGATTGCCATGCAACAGATGCACTAGAGCTATAAATGTATGAAAGCTCAACAAAAGAAACTAAGTGGGTGTGCATCCAACTTGTTTGCTCACGAAGACCTAGGGCATTTGAGGAAGCCCATCGTTGGAATATACAAGCCAAGTTCTATAATGAAAAATTCCCACTAGTATATGAAAGTGACAACATATGAAACTCTCTATATGAAAAACATGGTGCTACTTTGAAGCACAATATATGAGACTCGCTATATGAAGAACATGGTGCTACTTTGAAGCACAAGTGTGGAAAAAAGGATAGTAGCATTTCCCCTTTTTATTTTATTTTATTTTATTTTTTTATTTTTTGGGCCTTCTTTTTTTTCTTTGGCCTTTCTCTTTTTTTGGGACAATGCTCTATTAAATGATGATTATCACACTTCTATTTATTTACAACTCAATGATTACAACTCGATACTAGAACATAGTATGACTCTATATGAATGCCTCCGGCGGTGTACCAGGATATGCAATGAATCAAGAGTGACATGTATGAAAGAATTATGAACGGTGGCTTTGCCACAAATACTATGTCCACTACATGATCATGCTAAGCAATATGACAATGATAAATGTGTCATGAAGAACGGAATGGTGGAAAGTTGCATGGCAATATATCTCGGAATGGCTATGAAAATGCCATAATAGGTAGGTATGGTGGCTGTTTTGAGGAAGATATAAGGAGGTTTATGTGTGAAAGAGCGTATCATATCATGGGGTTTGGATGCACCGGCGAAGTTTGCACCAACTCTCAATGTGAGAAATGGCAATGCACTGCAATCAAGAGGCTAGCAATGATGGAAGGGTGAGAATGCGTATAATCCATGGACTCAACATTAGTCATAAAGAACTCACATACTTATTGCAAAAATCTACAAGTCATCACAAACCAGAGCACTACGCGCATGCTCCTAGGGGGATAGATTGGTAGGAAAAGACCATCGCTCGTCCCCGACCGCCACTCATAAGGAAGACAATCAAAGAACACCTCATGTTTCAAATTTGTTACATAACGTTTACCAGACGTCCATGCTATGGGACTTGCAAACTTCAACACAAGCATTTCTCAAATTCACAACTACTCAACTAGCACGACTTTAATATCACTACCTCCATATCTCAAAACAATCATCAAGCATCAAACTTCTCTTAGTATTCAACACACTCATAAGAAATTTTTTACTAGTCTTGAATACCTAGCATATTAGGATTAAGCACATTACCATGCTGTTTAAGACTCTCAAAATAATATAAGTGAAGCATGAGAGTTGATCTATTTGTTGAAAATAAAACTACCACCATTGTGCTCTAAAAGATATAAGTGAAGCACTAGAGCAAACGACAAACTACTCCAAAAAGATATGAGTGAAGATCAATGAGTAGTTGAATAATTATGTAACTATGTGAAGACTCTCTAACATTTAAGAATTTCATATCTTGGTACTTTATTCAAACAGCAAGCAAAGCTAAAGAAAATAAAATGACGCTCCAAGCAAAACACATATCATGTGGTGAATAAAAATATAGCTCCAAGTAAAGTTACCGATGAACGAAGACGAAAGAGGGGATGCCTTCCGGGGCATCCCCAAGCTTAGACGTTTGGTTATCCTTGAATATTACCTTGGGGTGCCTTGTGCATCCCCAAGCTTAGGCTCTTTCCACTCCTTATTCCATAGTCCATCGAATCTTTACCCAAAACTTGAAAACTTCACAACACAAAACTTAACAGAAAACTCGTAAGTCCGTTAGCTTAAAGAAAACAAAACACCACTTGAAAGTACTGTAATGAACTCATTATTTATTTTTATTGGTGTTAAACCTACTGTATTACAACCTCTCTATGATTTATAAACTATTTTACTAGCCATAGAGTCATCAAAATAAGCAAACAACACAATGAAAACAGAATCTGTCAAAAACAGAACAGTCTGTAGTAATCTGTAACTAACGCAAACTTCTGTAAGTACAAAAATTCTAAAATAAATTGGTGGACCTGATGATTTTTTCTAGTAATCATCTGCAAAAAGAATCAACTAAATAGAACTTTCCAGTAAAAAGTTCTATCTAATCTCGTGAGCGCTAAAGTTTCTTTTTTTTACAGCATGATCATAAAGACTTCACCCAAGTCTTCTCAAAGGTTCTACTTGGCACAAACACTAATTAAAACATAAAACCACATCTAAAAAGAAGCTATATGGATTATTTATTCCTAAACAGAACCAAAAATCAAGAAACTAAAATAAAATTGGGTTGCCTCCCAACAAGCGCTATCGTTTAACGCCCCTAGCTAGGCATGATGATTTCAATGATGCTCACATAAAAGATAAGAATTGAAACATAAAGAGAGCATCATGAAGAATATGACTAGCACATTTAAGTCTAACCCACTTCCTATGCATAGGGATTTTGTGAGCAAACAACTTATGGGAACAAGAATCAACTTGCATAGGAAGGTAAAACAAGCATAACTTCAAGATTTTAAGCACATAGAGAGGAAACTTGATATTATTGCAATTCCTACAAGCATATATTCCTCCCTAATAATAATTTTCAGTAGAATCATGAATAAATTCAACAATATAACCAGCACCTAAAGCATTCTTTTCATGATCTACAAGCATGGAAAATTTACTACTCTCCACATAAGCAAAATTCTTCTCATTCGGAATAGTGGGAGTCATAAGAGACTTGAATACTACAAATTGTTTCCATATTAAAAGAGTAATGTTCAGAAAAAGAGTAATCATAATCATGAAATTTTTTATAAATATAATCATCACTACTTTGTATAGCATAAGTTTCATCACAATAATCATCATAAGTAGCAACTTTGTTCTCATCATAATCAATTGAAACCTCTTCCAAGATAGTGGAATCATTACTAAATAAAGTCATGACCTCTCCAAATCCACTTTCATAAATATTATAAGATTCAACATCCTCCAAAATAGTGGGATCACTACTTCCTAAAGTTGACACTCTTCCAAACCCACTTTCATCAATACAATCATCATAGGTAGAAGGCATGCTATCATCATAACAACTTTGCATATCAAAGCTTGAGAGGCTAAAAATATCATATTCATTATTAATCATAGCATCCCCAAGCTTGGGAAAAACATTAATTTCAGCAAATATATTCTCAAATATGTCATCCTTATTAAACATAGCTTCCCCAAGCTTGGGCCTTTTCATGTCATAAGCATAATCACTCTCATCATTAATAGTATAGATAGCACCAACAGTATAGCAAACATTATTATCATATTCTTCCAAGCAAGTGCCAAAAATATTTTCAAGATCATAAGGAGTATCATTATCTTCCCAATCATAATCATCACAACAAGCAATAGGCATAACGAGATCATCATCAAGTTTATCATCTTCATTTTCATGAGGCACAACAATAATACGAGCAACTTTATTTGGGAGAGATATCTTTTTACCTCTCTTCCTTTTTATTTTCTTCTTCTTCACCTCATGTGTGGGTTCAATCCTATTTTTGGAGCTCCTTATTAATGAGATTGGTTGGATAGAAGGCTCCTCCTCGTTACCTGATTCATCATAAGAGATAATAGGAGGATATTGGGAAGTCTCTTCCCTTTCATTAGTATTCTCTTCGTCTTCTATTTGTTTTGTTTTCTTTATGTAGTTGGCAATATAAGGATTTTCAATACAATTCACCGCACAATACATATAAACCTTCTCTAGATCAAAATCAAGAAATCTATCAAGATTAAATTTTGGAATACCTTCAGTTATACGTTTCATTTCTTCATACCCCAAAAGAAGGCTAAGCTCTTTATGATGCTCAAGGGTAATCAAATTATCACAATATTTAGACACGACTTGATCATGAAACAAATAGAATTGGAGCTTTAAATGACCATGTTCATTGCAAAGTTCACAAGGGGCACGAAAAATATTGAATCTTTCAGCACATTCATCTAGCTCTTCTTGCAACAATTTGGTTTCTAAGTACTTATGCCTCTTGCAATATCTATCTTCCCTATTTGGTGTGTACTTACAAAACCCAATTCACTCCACAAAAATTGACATGTTTATAGGAGACATTTTCATCATAACTAGAGCAATCATCATTAGTACTATGGATATTCAAGGAGTTCATACTAACAACATTGCAATCATGCTCATCATTCAAAGATTTAGTGCCAAACATTTTAATGCATTCTTCTTCTAACACTTTGGCACAATTTTCTTTTCCATCATACTCACGAAAAATATTAAAAAGATGAAGCGTATGAGACAAACTCAATTCCATTTTTTATAATTTTCTTTTATAAACTAAACTAGTGCTAAAACAAGAAACAAAAAGATTCGATTGCAAGATCTAAATATATACCTTCAAGCACTCACCTCCACGGCAACGGCGCCAGAAAAGAGATTGATGTCTACTACACAACCTTCTTGTTGTAGACGTTGTTGGGCCTCCAAGTGCAGAGGTTTATAGGACAGTAGCAAATTTCCCTCAAGTGGATGACCTAAGGTTTATCAATCCGTGGGAGGCGAGGGATGAAGATGGTCTCTCTCAAGCAACCCTGCAACCAAATAACAAAGAGTCTCTTGTGTCCCTAACACACCCAATACAATGGTAAATTGTATAGGTGCACTAGTTTGGCGAAGAGATGGTGATACAAGTGCAATATGGATGGTAGATATAGGTTTTGTAATCTGAAAAATATAAAAACAGCAAGGTAGCAAGCGATAAAAGTGAGCGTAAACGGTATTGCAATGCTAGTAAACAAGGCCTAGGGTTCATACTTTCACTAGTGCAAGTTCTCTCAACAATAATAACATAATTGGATCATATAACAATCCCTCAACATGCAACAAAGAGTCACTCCAAAGCCACTAATAGCGGAGAACAAACTTAGAGATTATGGTAGGGTATGAAACCACCTCAAAGTTATTCTTTCGGATCTATTCAAGAGTTCGTACTAGAATAACACCTTAAGACACAAATCAAACAAAACCCTAATGCCACCTAGATACTCCAATGTCACCTCAAGTATCCGTCGGCATGATTATACGATGTGCATCACACAATCTCAATTCATCTATTCAAATCAACAAAAAGTACTAAAAAGAGTGCCCCAAAGTTTCTGCCGGAGAATCACGACGAAAACGTGTGCCAACCCCTATGCATAGGTTCATGGGCAGAACCCGCAAGTTGATCACCAATCCATCCATCAAGTGAATCACGTGATATCCCATTGTCACCACAGATACGCACGGCAAGACATACATCAAGTGTTCTCAAATCTTTAAAGACTCAATCCGATAAGATTACTTCAAAGGGAAAACTCAATCCATTACAAGAGAGTAGAGGGGGAGAAGAAACATAAGATCCAACTATAATAGCAAAGCTCACGATACATCAAGATCGTGCCAAATCAAGAACACGAGAGAGAGAGAGAGAGAGAGAGAGAGAGAGAGAGAGAGAGAGAGAGAGAGAGATTAAACACATAGCTACTGGTACATACCCTCAGCCCCGAGGGTGAACTACTCCCTCCTCGCCATGGAGAGCGCCGGGATGATGAAGATGGCCACCGGTGAGGGTCCCCCCCTCCGGTAGGGTGCCGAAACAGGGTCCCGATTGGTTTTTGGTGGCTAAAGAGGCTTTTGGCGGCGGAACTCCCGATCTAATCTCTGTTCTGGAAGTTTTAGGGTACGTGGAGTTATATAGGCGGAAGAAGCACGTCAGGGGAGCCATGAGGGCCCCACGAGGAAGGGGGCGCGCCCTAGGGGGGTGGGCCCCCCCACCCTCGTGGCTTCCTCGTTCCTTCCTTGATGTGGGTCCAAGTCCATCGGGTAGCTTTCGTTCCAAAAATAACTTCTCTAGTTGATTTCGTTCCGTTTCGACTCCATTTGATATTCGTTTTCTTCAAAACACTGAAATAGGCAAAAAACAACAAATCTGGGCTGGGCCTCCGGTTAATAGGTTAGTCCCAAAAGTAATATAAAAGTGGAAAATAAAGCCCAATATTGCCCAAAACAGTAGATAATATAGCATGGAGCAATCAAAAATTATAGATACGTTGGAGACGTATCAGTTGACGTCGTAGAAGGTTCAGAGGAGCACTCCGGTGCAAATCCGGTCTCTTCTACGAGAGATGGGGTAACCGTGATCTCTCATGAGGAGTTCAATGTGGCATTGGAAACATTGTAAACCTCCATGACGACCGAGGTCAAAGGCATGTTTCATGAATTCTTAGAAGGGTTAAACTTTCCACCACACCGTTGAAAGTGGGTGATCCCGCCAACAAGGTGACGGATGCTACCTCCGACAAGGGGGAAACTACTAGCGAGAAAGCCCTTCCTTCTAGTGGTAAAAGTGTCACCGGCATCTTTCCCCATGTGGAACCTCCACTTGTCTATGGTGGACCGATTCGTTCTACTCACTTGAATCATGCCGGCCCTCCCCCAAAGATTGATAAAAAGGGGGATTTTGATTCTTGGGTCTATCGTTTTAAGCATCATTTAAATCATGTGAACACTAACCTTTAGAGAATCATTGAAGAAGGTTTTTATCCGCATGACCGGAGCAACTTCGCTCCTAGAGAAGTCGTGGATGATCAATTCAATGAGAATGCTCTCTTCATCATCCAAGAAGCAATCCCTCCCGAAGACCTTCCTCATCTCCGGCCCTACTTGTCGTGGTTCTAAGTCTGACAGTAGAATGGGGGGTAGGAATGGAGAGGCAAGATCCTAGCTATGGAGTAGTTGTATACGCAAGGGATTTACGAGTTCAGGCCCTTCTCGGAGGAAGTAACAGCCCTACGTCTCGGAGCCCGGAGGCGGTCGACTGGATTATATGCGTATGTGTTACAGGGGTGCGAACCCTTCTGCCTATGGAGGGGGTGGCTTATATAGAGTGCGCCAGGACCCCAACCAGCCCATGTAGCAGAGGGTTTAAGGTACGTTAAGACCTGGCGTTACTGGTAACGTCGGACATAAAGTGTCATCATGACCATAAAGACTACTTAATTACGCACCGCTTTGGATCTGAGTGATTCCTGAGCACTGATGGTCGAGTGAGCCTTCTTGGTCGAGTGTCTCCGATTACGTCGAGTGGAAGCCTACCAGTCGGTGGAAGGCAGCTTCTTTCGCGAGTGTCCTTGGGGAGGGTACCTTTGGGCAGGTCTATGACCCTACCCTAGGTACATGACTTCATCATTAGCCCCCGAATGGATCGAGGTTTGAGTGAGGAAGGAGTTGATAATCTTTCCGACCTGTTATTTTTTTTGCAGGTGTGTCTTACTCTGGATCAACGACCTTTTAGTGATGGCGTCAACTTCTCTTTCAGTCGCCTTGATCCATTCTTCACATTTGTCGAGTGAACTTTGTGAACTTGAGGATTTCCGAGCGACGGATCAGAGGAAATCTGTCGTTCGACAAAGTTGCTCCGGTTAGCGGATTTCATGAGATCTGAATTTTGGGAAGCGTGCGAAGCGGAGAAAAGCTGCGGCACTTTTCGGATGGGATAAGGCGATGACGCCTCGATCTTCGCGCCGCCTTTTTTCGCCACATATCGCCTTGGCGCGCTGTTGGATTTGACAGATTGCTGGGCCTACCAAATCACCACTCGGAAGCGGCCTCATATAAGGCATCGGACGGGGTATTTTGAACAGTGTGACCCCAATCTTCCCCTCCCTCCACCTCCAAATCCTTCTGCTGCGCCCTTAGCCTGCTCAGCGCCGCAACTCAGTACCTGCTTTGCCGGCGACCATGGTGAAGGAGAAGACCGCAACCTTGGAGCGGGTGAAGAAGGCGGCGGCAAAGGCGAAGGGGAGAGCGCCCAATCGGGGCGGATCTTCTTCGCGGTCCAAACTGCCGCAAGGTTGGGTCCAGGGAGATTGGATCCGCTCGACCATCACCGGGAAGGAACTCAACGATCTGGCCAACAAGGGACTGATCCCCCATGGGTCGGCGAGGCTTCCGGGAACGGAGTGGCAGCCGCAGCCTAAAGAGGGTGCGTAGATCGGGGATTTTCTCTACCGTCGAATCCTTTCTTCCGGGGGTTTCTGAACTTTTTTGGAGCGCAACTCCATCATTTCACTCCCAACTCCATTGCCTATCTTGCTGCTTTCGTGTCGTTGTGCGAAAACTTCTTGGGTTGTCGGCCGCACTGGGGCCTCTTCAAGCATATATTCACTTGTCGCTCTCAGACGGTGAAGAAAGCGAACCCGAATGACGAGAAAACCCAAGTAATCCAGATGTGTGGGGGACTCGGGGTCCAGATGAGGGGGAAGAGCGCTGTGCTATGACTCTCCCCGACTTGGTTAGAGGGTGGCGATCGACCTGGTTCTCTTGCCAAGACCAGCCGACGCCTTGGCGATCGTGGACTCCCTCCTTTCTCCATGAGTCGAGTGAACAAGCCATCTTCCACGAAGGTGCTACCAGAGGAGAAGGCCCAAGTAAAATTGTTGATGGAACGTAGTCCAGCTCATTCATGACGGGGTGACCGCATGGATCTTCGGAAGTTTTCCTCCGACGGCGTATTCAGCCACTCCAATACCGAGGCCATCCGATGTGGATGTACTCGCAGACGGATGATACCACTCGGGTCCATCCAGAGGAGGTCAATGACGCCCACTTTGGAGAAGTGGATGACCGCCATCACAGAAACAAAGATAATCCTCACGGAGCTAGGAGGATTCCCCACTCGACCATTCTTACGATCCGCATAAGGTATAACCACTTATCTCCAACTGTGATTCTGCTGCATTCATTCTGTTTTGATGCCAATTCGTCGACTGACTTTTTCCTTGTTTTGTTGTCTTCTAGGCCACCACTGAGATGTACTCGATGCCCAACGGGGCACAGGAACCAGTCGAAGAAGAAGAAGGAAGCGGAGGTGAAAGCTAGGAGGAATGGGAGTCCAACGGCGAGGAGGATGAGGGGGACGACAGCTCTGGTGAAGAGGAGGAGGAGGAGGAAGAGGAGGAAGACGTCAATCCTCCCCGCCGGAAAGAAGGTCCAAGTTGACGATGACCCGCGGCCGAAAGCAGTAAAGCTGTTATGCCATCGGGCAGTCGGCAAGCGACCTCGGACAACTTCCCTGCCGACCGAGAAACCGCCAAGCAACCTCGAGCAACGTCGTCGAAGGCGGCGGCGAAGGCCCCGCCTAAGATGCGGATGGTCATTCCCACCATCTCCGGTAATCAGCAGAACTTGTATTTCCCTATTCAACATGAGTGTACTTTTGGTCGACTCGATGGTCGATCACCGATTCTTGAAATCTGCGGTCTTTGCTACCTCCGAGACCTCAGCCAAGCACGAAGATCAGGAAATGGAAGATGCCGTCACCTCCAACCTTGGTACGATCTCTGCGGTTCGCTTTTAGTCGATTGGATTTCCATGTTTACTTTTGAATCTTTCTTGTAGTTCCGCCTCATGTCATTGATCTCCCGATGATGACGAGGAAACGCCGTTGAGGAAGAGGAAGGACAAGAGGGTGCCCTTGGCAAGGCTGCTCCAGTTGTGACGATACCGAGACGCTGGTTTCCAAGGAGGCAACACCGCTCGGGCCTCTGTGTCTTTTGCTGTACATCACGACAAGTGCCCGACCCACTTCGCCGATCGCTGATCCACCATCCCTTTTGCTACACACCACGTCCCGGAAGACCAAGTGAGTCTTTGCTAAGGAGGCTATACGCCAGTGGGATCATGATGGAGCAAGTGAAGGCAGTCCGAGAGGCCAGCCCAGCGGCCTATGATGCTAGTTCAGCTCTCGAGCAATGTCCAAGTAAGTCGATCGTTGCTTGCTCTGTTAGGATATGCTACCAAACTGCTTGCTCTGTTAGGACATGCTACACAAATCGCTTCTTCTCAAGATTTCCATATCTGTACACCCACCGGGTGGGTGTGTCGATTGAGTTTTTGTGGGGCACGCTGAGTGCACCCACCGGGTGTAGTCCCCGAGACTATGGTGGATCATGCGTGCAATGATCGTAGTCTTTACACTTTGAACTTCTTCACTCGGCCTGGTCGGACCAAGTCGAATGGAACCATAAAACCGGTGGGGGCACGCTGAGTGCACCCACTGGGTGTAGTCCCCGAGACTATGGTGGACTGCGAGCAGTCGGCTATAGTCTAAAGAACTGTTTTTTTGTTTTTTTTACCGTGGCTGACCGCTGACAATTAGCCGTGGTTTTAGAATCATAACCTTTTTGCCTCTTTTGGTCGACTGGTCGAACCAAATTGGTAAAACCAAGTATCGCTGAGTGCACCCGGCCGGGTGTAGTCCCGAGACTACCGTCGAATGTTTTGATTCCCGTAGTCTTAGAAATGCTATGATTTTTCCTTAGTCACTCGGAAGTGATCTGTCTTTGATGTCTTTTGTTGATTGACTCTTTGTAGAAACCTTGCGAGCTTGTGGCTTGCTATACTGAGTTAGAGAACAAACAGTTCCAGCTCAACCTCGACTTGAAGCTTGCTCAGGAGAATTTGCGTAAGCGAAGGATGAAGCAAAAGGTATGGCTGGTGAGAACTTGACGATTGTCTTTGTTTTTCTGCTCATTCTCAACTCTGTTATCATTGTTGCTTTGCGATAAACCGGAGGAGACTCGAAGAAGAAGGACCTTGACCTTGTAGAGGCACGTAAGGCGCTTTGGAGAAAACAAAGCTCATTGAAGAGAAACTTGCCTCGGTCCGGCAAACTTGAAGATGAAAATGCCAAGCTGAAAGCCGCTCTTGTGTGACCAACAAGGAAGTTAGTCGATCAAGAATGACAAGATTGCTCTGTCTAACAAGGCTGGCCAATCAAGGGAAGCGAAATGACACGGAGGTCTATCTTGGAGGGCTCGCCAAGAAGCTGTTCCTCATGCTTGAAGGTAATCTCTTTTATCCGATTGTCTTGCTATCACCGCTCATCGCATGATTGTTGTTTTGAGTCCGAGATGTGTTTTCAGAATTCTGTCAAAACTTCAAGAAGAAACCGGTCAGTGGAAACCAGCCTGACCCCATCAACTCTCCTGTGAAGGACGAAGGTGCTATGAATGTGCTCCGACTGGAGTCTCGCGTTGCTAGCGTGGTGGATTATCTTGCTCGACTGAAAGCTGCGGTGTCGCGGATCGACTCAACTCTCTGGCCAGAGCAGACGCTTCAGAATGACCTTGAATCCTTAATGACTCGACTGAATGAGATTCCAAGTTGAGTGCAAGAATGGAAAAAGTCTTCTGCCAGGTGTGGTGCTGATGTTGCTCTGTCTCTGGTTCGTGTCCACTGCAAGGAAGCACAAGAGGAAAAGCTGGCATCCCTCAAAGTTGCCAACACCAGGAAGTACGGCTTCCGATCTTTCATGGAGACCTTCATCGCTGCTGCTACCCGTATTGCCGACGGAATCGACCTCGACCAGTTTGTTGCACCTTCCAGTCCTCCACCGGAGGAGTAAAAAACTTCTAAGTCCCACCTTAAATTTGCCTCAGAATGCCGAGTGGTTTTTGTAACCGGCAAATTTTAACAGGCTTAACGCCTGAGGACTTTCGGATCCGTAGGACGTTTATCCGAACTTGATCTATCCTTGAACATGCTTTATTTGCCTTCGAGAGAACTTTGCTCTTCACTCCAGTCGACTTGTACTTCATCTATCTTGCAGGTAGAGATGGAGCACAGACTGCGACTGACCTCGTCGTTCTTGCGGATTGGGATGGACCACACGTTGTACTTGTGGCGAAGCTCCAAAGGAGAAGGTAGCAGCCGACCTGTACCTCGTCGTCCTTGTGGATTGGGATGGACCGTATGTTGTACTTGTGGCGAAGCTCCGAAGGAGAAGGTAGCGGTCGACCTGCACCTCGTCGTCCTTGCGGATTGGGATGAATTCCTTACTTAGCTAGCACTGGACTGCAGCTAAGCCTCCGAGCGGAGGTGTGCTCTCCACTCGGTAGGATTTTTATCACTTAGGCGAGCACTGGCTGCAGCTAAGCCCCCGAGTGGGGGTTTGCTCTCCACTTTCGGTAGGGTTTTTATTACTTAGGCGAGCACTGGCTGCGGCTAAGCCCCGAGTGGGAGGTTTGCTCTCCACTCGGTAGGATTTCTATTACTTAGGCGAGCACTGGCTGCAGCTAAGCCCCCGAGTGGAAGGTTTGCTCTCCTCTCGGTAGGGTTTTTATTACTTAGGCGAGCATGTGGCTGCAGCTAAGCCCCGAGTGGGAGGTTTGCTCTCCACTCGGTAGGATTTTTACTATGTAGCTCTGAAGGAGAAGGTAGCAGCCGACCTGCACCTCGTCGTCCTTGTGAAGCGTTCATTATATTGAATGTTTAAGCGAATCCTTGGGCTGTTGCTAAGCCCCCGAGTGAGAGGCTGACTCTCCACTCGGTAGGATTTAAATACTTAGGCGAGTACATGGACTGCAGCTAAGCCCCCGAGGGGGAGGCTGGCTCTCCCCACGGTCGGATTTTGAATACTTAGGCGAGTACTTGGATCAGAAGCTAAGCCCCGAGTGGGAGGCTGGCTCACCACTCGGTGAGGATTTTGAATACTTAGGCGAGTACTTGGATCAGCTTAAGCCCCGAGTGGGAGGCCGGCTCACCACTCGGTAGGGATTTTGAATACTTAGGCGAGTACTTGACTGCAGCTAAGCCCCGAGTGGGAGGCTGGCTCACCACTCAGAGGATTTTGAATACTTAGGCGAGTACTTGGATCAAGCTAAGCCCCGAGTGGGAGGCTGGCTCACCACTCGGTAGGATTTTGAATACTTAGGCGAGTACTTGGACTGCAGCTAAGCCCCGAGTGGGAGGCTGGCTCCACTCGGTAGGATTTTGAATACTTAGGCTAAGCGGATTCGCAGCTAAGCCCACGAGAGGGAGACTGGCTCGCACCACGGAAAGGATTTTTTTTACAAACTTAGGCGGACCGGTTTCGCAGCTAAGCCACCCACTGGGGGAAATTTCAACAAAAAGTAATAACAATCACTGGGAAAATTATAACATTCTTGTCTTAGATAAACAAACTACAAAAGTACTTTTATTACATCTCAACCGAGTGAGTATTTAAGTATAAAAGGGGCGGAGCAGCTCCACATTCCAAGCTCGAGGCTCGTCGATCTGGCGATCAACGTTGTAGAGATGATACGCTCCGTTGTGGAGAACTCTTGTGACGATGAAGGGACCTTCCCAAGTGGGAGCGAGCTTGTGGTTTCTGTTGATCCACTCGAGGACCAAATCACCCTCTTGGAAGGCTCGACTCTTCACATTTCGGCATGGAATCGACGCAAGTCTTGCGATAGATAGTCGAGCGGATCGGGGCCATCTCCTCTCCTCTTCCAAGAGGTCGATTGCATCTTGCCGGGCTTGTTCCGCTTCTTCTTCAAGTATAGTTCGACTCGAGGCGCATTGTGAAGCAAGTCACTCGGCAGAACTGCTTCAGCTCCATAGACCAGGAAGAATGGAGTTCTCCCAGTCGACCGATTAGGAGTGGTCCTCAATCCCCATAGAACTGATGGAAGTTCGTCGACCCAAGCTCCTGCTGCGTGCTTGAGATCACGCATCAGCCGTGGTTTCATCCCTTTGAGAATAAGGCCGTTTGCACGCTCTGCTTGTCCATTCGGCGAGGATGAGCAATCAAGCATAGTCGACCAGCGTGCCTCCGAGAGGCGCAGAAGGCTTTGAACTTGTCATTATTGAAGTTTGACCCATTGTCGGTGATGATGCTATGCGGAACTCCATATCTGAATATCAACTCTCCGATGAAACCGATAGCGTGCATGCATCGAGGTTCTTGATGGGCTTGGCTTCGATCCACTTGGTGAACTTGTCGATCGCTACTAGCAAATGAGTGAAGCCGCTTCGCCAGTTCTCAGCGGTCCAATCATGTCTAATCCCCAAACAAATAAGGGCAGACGAGTAGAATGGTCTTCAAGGTCGAGGCCGGCTTGTGTGACATGTTGGAATAGAACCGACACCCTTCACACTTGTCGACTATTTCTTTTGCCATTTCATTTGCTTTCGGCCAAGAAAATCCCGCCGGTATGCTTTAGCCACAATGGTCCGAGAGGACGATGATGGCCGCAGGTCCCCGAGTGGATATCCTCAAGAATTATCTCGACCTTCTTACGGGCGTGATACACTTGGCCGACTCGATCCACGCTTTCTCCGTATAACCGTCCCTTGATCATCAGAAGGTCTTGGATCGACGGACGATCTGTCGAGCCTCTTCTTCATTCTCTGGGAGCTCTTTCCTTAGGATATATGCGATGTACGGCACTGTCCAGTCGGGAGTGATGACCACAACTTCCATAATCAGGTCGACCATGGTTGGGACCTCAACTTCGATCGGATCATTGGCACTCTTTTGTCATGGGCTTCTTACGTGAAAGGATCCTCCTGCATCGATGGTGCATGAATGTGCTCCAAAAATACATTACTGGGAATGGCTTCCTCTTGGACCCTATCTTCGCCAAATCATCCGCAGCTTGATTTTTAGTCGGGTATATGATGAAGCTCTAACCCTCGAATTTCTTCTCCAGCTTTCTCCTTTGCATTACAAGAACCTGTCATAGCTGGGCTTCGACATCCCACTCCTTCATCACTTGATTAACAACCAGATCCGAGTCGCCAGTAGACCATAAGGCTGACGGACGCCGAAAGTGAAATGGCCATACGCAACCCATACAGAGTGCTTCATATTCGCTTCGTTGTTGGAAGAATCTAAGTGAATCTGGAGAACATATTTGAGCTTATCTCCTCGGGGAAACCAATACAACCCCCGCACTGTAATCGTTCAAAGATCTTGGAACCATCAAAAACATAGTCCAAAGGTTCGAGTGAACTTGAGTTGGAAGTTGTTGTTCACCCACTCGGCGAGGAAGTCTGCTATTGCTTGGGACTTGATGGCTTTCTTTGCCTCAAATTTGATATCAAGGGGAAGGAGTTCAATCGCCCATTTAGCCACTCGACCAGTTGCATCTCTATTATGAAGAATTTCCGACAACGGCCACCGATGACCGTAATGGAATGATCGAGAAATAATGAGCAACCTTCTTTGTGGTCATATAAATCCCATAAACAAGCTTCGATAGTGAGGGTATCTTTGCTTTGATGGGGTCAAGACTTCGTAAAGATAATAAATCGGGCGTTGAACTTTGAAGGCTTTTCCTTCTTCTTCCCGCCGACCGTAAGTACGCAGATCGACGACTTGTCCAAAGGGCTGCAATGTAAAGCAACAAGGGCTCTTTGGTCGATAGGGAGCAGCAAGCACCGGTTGGTGGAGAGCGAGCTTTTAGCTCGCAAACGCTGCATCGAGCTTCGAGTCCACTCGAACTTGTCTCGACTTCTTCATCGGTCGGTAAAGAGGCAATGCCTTTTCACCGAGGCGAGATGAATCGACTTAAAGCGGCCAAGCATCGAGTAAGCTTCGGACATCATGCACACGCATTGTGGCGCTTCATTCGGAGTATAGTGCCAACCTTTTCGGGGTTAGCATCGATTCCTCGCTCAGAAACGAGAAAACCGAGTAACTTTCCACCAGGAACTCCAAATGTGCATTTTGATGGGTTAAGCTTGATATCATACCTCATGAGATTGGCAAATGTTTCAGCAAGGTCAGTCAACAGGTCGTAACCCTTTCATGACTTGACCACTATATCATCCATGTACGCTTCCACATTCCGACTGATTTGAGTGATCAAACACTTCTGAATCATCCTCATGAATGTGGCTCCGGCATTCTTGAGACCGAATGGCATGGTGACATAACGAAGCACCGAATGGAGTGATGAACGCTGTTTTGATCTCATCGGGTCCATACTGACGGATCTGATGGTACCCGGAATAGGCGTCTAAAAAGACAACCTCTCACATCCCGCAGCTTGAGTCGACTATTTGGTCAATGCGAGGAAGAGGGAAATGATCTTTGGGCAGGCCCGTTGATATGCTTGAAATCGATGCACATGCTAACGACTTGTCCTTCTTGGGGACCATGACGACATTGGCGAGCCACTCGAGTGGTAGATCTCTCGGATGAACTCTGCCACTAAGAGCCGAGCCACCTCTTCACCAATGGCCTTTCTTCCGGACGGCGGACCGTCGAAGATGTTCTTTAACCGTTTGACTTTTGGGTCGACTTCGTAGGCGGTGCTCAGCCAGCCCTCGAACACCCGGCATGTCGTGAGGCTTCCATGCAAAGATGTCCTAGTTCTCACGGAGGAACCGGATGAACGCTTCTTCCTATTTTGAGTCGAGTGTTGTTGAGATGTTGGTCGGAGCAGCATTGGGATCACCGGTGAATGTGAACCTGTTTCGTCTCACCGGACGACCGAATCTGACCAGAAGCGGCTTCTTAGCTTGCAACAAATCACCGGATCTGCAGTTTCGATACTCTTGTAACTCTACCATCGCCAACCGAGCATCGGCGATCTTAGAGCCCTTCCGAAGCACTCTTACACCTTATTCCGATTGCTCGTAATAGTGATCACGCCCTTGGGGCCGTGCATCTTCGCTTTAAGATAGACGTAACATGGTCGGGCCATGAAAGCGTGCATCTGGCCTTCCCGAATAAGCGTGATAAGTGCTCGAAATCCACGACCTCAAAGGTCAACTTTTCTTTCCGGAAATGCTTCAATCACCAAAACTACATCAAGAGCAATTGGCCGAGTGACTCAGCCTTCTTTCCGTGAATGACTCCATGGAAGCTCATGTTATCGGTAATCGAGTCCGGACATCGGAATGCCCATCCCTTTCAACGCCTCTGCGTACAATATGTTCAAGCCACTACCACCATCCATCGTAACTTTGGTCACGAGTGCCTTCGACGATCGGGTCGACCACTCAACGCTTGCCTCCTGTGGGTGGCAATGTGCCGGGGTGATCGGATCGGTCAAATGTGATGGCGATGCAGGACCATTTCAGATAGTTGGGCGTCACGAGCGACCATGTTCACTTCCGATTGATAACCTTCAATCGACTTCGCTTTCGACGCCAAGAAAAATCATCAGGGTGGAATTGACCTAGGGATATCCATCATCGCTGTCATCTTTGTCCTCAACTTTGTCTGTCTCCTTATCCTTATCCTTGGGTTGTCTCCCTTGGAACTGCTGAATCAAGAGCCGACACTGTCGAGTGGTATGTTTCGGGTAAATGAGTTTACCCTTTTCATCTTTCTTCGTGTGAATGTGACATGGCAAATCCAACACGTCATTTCCATCCTGGTCTTTCACCTTCTTGGGGTTCCAAGGACCCTTGGGTTTCCCCTTGAACTTTCACAGGGGTCATGACCAAGGCCTCTCCGGAGCAAATTGGCTCGGCTTTTGCGCTTCGCTCGACCGAATTTCCTCCGCTTGACCTCATTAGCGGCCGATTTGTATTTACCACTCGAGCCGATCCTCTTCTTCACCATTTGCATACTTGGTGGCAATCTCCATCATCCGACTCAGGGTCATATCTCCGGTTCGACCAATTTCAAACTCAACTCTCTGTTCTTGACACCTTCTTTGAAGGCACAGATCGCCTGGTGATCGAGATACATTCTCAACTGTGGTGCAAAGTGATCCACCTCTGGATATAATCTCTCAAAGTTTCACTCGACTTATGCACACACGATCGCAACTCCGGCCAACCCTCGCTGGTCGCTTGCAAGTCCCTTCAAATGTCTGTCAAACACTCGGGCAAGATCTTCCCAAGTGTAAATCTTCATTGGGTGCTAACTGATTCAACCACGCTCTGGCTGAACCCTCCAACATAAGAGGCAAATGTTTCATGGCTACCTCATCGTTGCCGCCGCCGATCTAAACAGCCACTCGGTAATCTTCAAGCCAAGTGTCAGGCTTGGATTCACGAAAGGAACTTATCGACTCCACCGCCAACCTAAAGTTGGGAGGAATCACCGCGGCTCGATGGCTCTCTTGAAACACTCGCCCCGAGACATGAACTCGCTGTTGAGGGAACATCTCTGTCATGGCCTTCTCGGCGAAGCTCTGTTCTGCCGACCAAACCTTGAACGATAATAGATCTCGCATCAAAGCCTGGTTCCCTGGGGTCGACTGGAACTCTTCGCCCAACACTGTGCTGGCGTCTGTCGTCCTGCTGCCGAGGAGCGTATGATCCACCCCTTGGGGGAGGAGTGGGCACTCGACGTCGATCATTGCGATCGAATCGGTGCTCATATTGCTCGCGGCTCTTGTACTGATCATCACGCCGGCCCCCACATTCCTCACGCCTCGGGGGCGATCTCGGACTATGGGCCGATCGATCGAATTCGCAGCGACGGGTCGGCTGTGAATCCTGTTCCGCGATCGTGATACGATCGAAGTTTTGGTCTCCTGCCGCCCGGAGCAGATCTACGATTTGTAGCAAACCTCTACCCGCCTCGATCGGGAAGGCTGAATTGACTCTACTATACGACCGCATTGCTAAATTCTGAATCGGAGTTCGATATACCTGAGTTGGTGGCTGGAAGAGTCGACGCCGATGGATTACGGAACCCTTGGTCGCTACAAGGCCGTCGAGTACTTTTGAAGGTTCTCGGCCGAGTGCACTCAGCCAGTTGGCTAAGCACGCATCCTCCAAGGCACGAGCCTCGGGGGTTACTCCACTGATAGGAGTGTGAAGCGCATCCATGTTCCGACGGCGAAGCTCCTCCCTCTGAAGCGAAGTGAGGGGCTCGGGCAGGTACTCTTCGTGGGCTTGCGCCGGATCGCCTCCACCGTCACCTCTGTTGGTGCGGGGGAATCCGGGGGGACTGCATGGTCCATCGACCATCAGAACCTCTGCCGCCGGTCATCGCTATCGCTTTTCGGACGCTTGATCTCTGCGAACCCGATCAACAAGTCGAACAGGCCGTAGAGAGATTCATCGGGCTCGATCGCCGCGACTTGGGGGGTGGCCGACTGGCGAGCTACCGCATGCCTCACCCACCGCTGAAGCCTCGACCGACCGGAACGCTTGCGCCGGCGGGAGACTGGGAGCGAGGACGGCACAGGAGCCGACCCATACTGGGTCGATGGTTGCCGCAGGAGGACGCCGCAGACACATGCGCGAAAGTGCGTCGCTCCGCGGACGGGGAGCGCGTCCACGTCGAGTGGAGCCTCCTGGAGCCAAGCGGAGTCGTCGGCGACGAACATGAGCGCACCGAGACGAATATCGCGGCCCTCGACCAGAACTCCACCTGAAACCATGATGTAGGAGATCGAAAGAATCCCAACTTCTCCAACAAATCGCTAGAACACCTGCCCCACAGTGGGCGCCAACTGTCGTGGTTCTAAGTCTGACAGTAGAATGGGGGGGGTAGGAATGGAGAGGCAAGATCCTAGCTATGGAGTAGTTGTATACGCAAGGGATTTACGAGTTCAGACCCTTCTCAGAGGAAGTAACAGCCCTACGTCTCGGAGCCCGGAGGCGGTCGACTGGATTATATGCGTATGTGTTACAGGGTGCGAACCCTTCTGCCTGTGGAGGGGGGTGGCTTATATAGAGTGCGCCAGGACCCCAGCCAGCCCACGTAGCAGAGGGTTTAAGGTACGTTAAGACATGGCATTACTAGTAACGTCGGACATAAAGTGTCATCATGACCATAAAGACTACTTAATTACAGACCGTTTGGATACAGAGTGATTCCTGAGCACTTGATGGTCGAGTGAGCCTTCTTGGTCGAGTGTCTCTGATTCTGTCGGGTGGAAGCCTACCAGGTCGACTGGAAGGCAGCTTCTTTCGCGAGTGTCCTTGGGGAGGGTACCTTTGGGAAAACTCAATCCATTACAAGAGAGTAGAGGGGGAGAAGAAACATAAGATCCAACTATAATAGCAAAGCTCACGATACATCAAGATTGTGCCAAATCAAGAACACGAGAGAGAGAGAGAGAGAGAGAGATTAAACACATAGCTACTGGTACATACCCTCAGCCCCGAGGGTGAACTACTCCCTCGTCATGGAGAGCGCCGGGATGATGAAGATGGCCACCGGTGAGGGTCCCCCCTCCGTAGGGTGCTTGGAATAGGGTCCCGATTGGTTTTGGTGGCTACAGAGGCTTGCGCGGCGGAACTCTGATCTAATCTCTGCTCGGAAGTTTTAGGGTACGTGGAGTTATATAGGCGGAAGAAGCACGTCAGGGGAGCCACAAGGGCCCCACGAGGCAGGGGGCGCGCCCTAGGGGGGTGGGCGCCCCCCCACCCTCGTGGCTTCCTCGTTCCTTCCTTGATGTGGGGTCCAAGTCCATCGGGTAGTTTCGTTCCAAAAATAACTTCTCTAGTTGATTTCGTTCTGTTTCGACTCCATCTGATATTCCTTTTCTTCAAAACACTGAAATAGGCAAAAAACAGCAAATCTAGGCTGGGCCTCCGGTTAATAGGTTAGTCCCAAAAGTAATATAAAAGTGGAAAATAAAGCCCAATATTGCCCAAAACAGTAGATAATATAGCATGGAGCAATCAAAAATTATAGATACGTTGGAGACGTATCAGTTGACGTCGTAGAAGGTGTGGAGGAGCACTCCGGTGCAAATCCGGTCTCTTCTACGGGAGATGGGGTAACCGCGGTCTCTCGTGAGGAGTTCAATGTGGCATTGGAAACATTGTAAACCTCCATGACGACCGAGGTCAAAGGCATGTTTCATGAATTCTTAGAAGGGTTAAACTTTCCACCGCACCGTTGAAAGTGGGTGATCCCGCCAACAAGGTGAGGATGCTACCTCCGACAAGGGGGAAGCTACTAGCAAGAAAGCCCTTCCTTCTAGTGGTAAAAGTGGCACCGGCATCTTTCCCCATGTGGAACCTCCACTTGTCTATGGTGGACCGATTCCGTCTAGTCACTTGAATCATGCCGGCCCTCCCCCAAAGATTGATAAAAAGGGGGATTTTGATTCTTGGGTCTATCGTTTTAAGCATCATTTAAATCATGTGAACACTAAACTTTGGAGAATCATTGAAGAAGGTTTTTATCCGCATGACCGGAGCAACTTCGCTCCTAGAGAAGCCGTGGATGATCAATTCAATGAGAATGCTCTCTTCATCATCCAAGAAGCAATCCCTCCCGAAGACCTTCCTCATCTCCGGCCCTACTCATTGGCCAAAGATGCTTGGCGCCAAGTGGTTTCCCTCTATCGGGGAAGCGCAAGCATTCAACGCTCCAACTATGAAGTGGTACCAGATGAAGCCGATGAGTTTGCAATGAAAGAAGATGAAGAACCTCGTGAGCTCTATCAGAGAGTAACCAAGCTCGCGGTCTCTCTCCGAGATCATGGAAGTAAGGACACGGATGACAATTGGATCAAGCGCAAATTCCTCAAGGCAATGATGCCCTACCACAAAGCCATGTCTTTCGTCATCCGTCAAAGGCCGGACTTCCACACCTTGTCCTCAAGTGAGGTGTTAGATGAGTTTGTGGCTATGAGCATATTGGACAAAACCGCCGACAATGCGGTACTTCGCTCTCAAAGAGCAAAAAGGCCCTACCTTGCATTGAAGGCCAAGGTCTATGTCGAAGAAGAGGAAGAGGAGGAAGAAGAGGAGAGCAACCTCGAAGATACAAAGTATGCCTGTCATGAACACATGGCACTTGCTTCAAGGAAATTTTGGAGCAAGAAGAACTCAAGGACCAACTTCAACAAGAACAATTCAAGTGGCGCAAACGGCAAGCAACGAGTGAGGACTTGCTTCAATTGTGGCAATGTGAGCCACTTTGTTGCGGAGTGCCCTTATGAGAAGAGGGAAGACAACGGTGGCAAGCTCATCCGTAAGGACAAGGCCAAGTCGTTCCCCAACAAGAGAAACTTCACCAAGAAGACTCCTTCCAAGGCATTGGTGGTAAAAGAATAGTACAATGAGGACGATGACGATGATGAAGATGGTGAGTCGGTTGCCATGGCCTCCGTTGCCATTGCGACGACTCCACGGGTGTCTCTCTTCGACTCACCCAATGAGAGCATCACCGCCAAGTGCCTCATGGCTAAAGCCACCAACAAGGTAACCCCCAACATCAAAACTACCATCATCAATCATCCTTCTTCGACGGATAGCATTGATGAACATGAGGGAACTGTGGAGGAGAATGAGTTTGAGGCCTTTATGGATAAACTCAAGGGCAAATCCAAGAAGCACTTTGTTGCTCTCTTGGAACAACTTGGTGAAGCCAATGACATGATCGAGGCTCACGAAGATACCATCTCTAAGATGGAGGGGCATAGTCGTGACAATGCCGATGGGATTTCGGATCTTTCCAATGCTCTTGAGGAAGAGCGTGGTCTTCGTTTGGCTCTTGAGGAGTCATACAACGATGATCATGCTAAATTAAAGAAAGATCTTGATCATGCTCTTGTTGTTTCACGTGTGGTAAACTCCGAGAAGGCAAAGCTTGGGGTTGATCTTGCTAGACTCAAAGAGGAGTTTGACATTCTCGACAAGGCTCACAAAGTCTTGAAGGGTGTTCATGCTAGCCTCAAAGAGTTTGATGATCAACTCCAAGTAAAGCTAACCAAGGAGAAAGCCACTTTTCCTCATATGGTGTTGATTGATAATGCAAATGCTACTAACCCTTGTTGTGAGCATGTGCATCTTCTTGAGGAGAATGCTAAGTTGAAGGATCAACTTGAGAAAGGCCTTGTGACATGCATACAAGGTGAGAATAACCTCAATGACCTTTTGAGCAATCAAAAGGAAGCTGTGGCCAAGGAGGGGATTGGGTTCGCACCCAAGCCCAAGAACAAGAAGAAGAATGACAAGACCAAACGACCTCCTCCTCTCAAGCAAACTTTTGTGAAGGAGGGAGAGGGTGCTTCCAAGGAGAATACGAAAAAGGCGAAGGGTGGCGGTGTCAAGAAGGGCAATGCCACCCCTCCCAACAAAGCCGGTGACTTTAATCCTTCTTATGTGTTATGCCGTGCTAGTGATGGGCATGTTGTTGGAAATATGCCCTAGAGGCAATAATAAATTGGTTATTATTATATTTCCTTGTTCATGATAATCGTTTATTATCCATGCTACAATTGTATTGATAGGAAACTCAGATACATGTGTGGATACATAGACAACACCATGTCCCTAGTAAGCCTCTAGTTGACTAGCTCGTTGATCAACAGATGGTTACGGTTTCCTGACCATGGACATTGGATGTCGTTGATAACGGGATCACATCATTTGGAGAATGATGTGATGTACAAGACCCAATCCTCAGCCTAGCACAAAGATCGTGTAGTTCGTATGCTGAAGCTTTTATAATGTAAAGTATCTTTTCCTTAGACCATGAGATTGTGCAACTCCCGGATACCGTAGGAATGCTTTGGGTGTACCAAACGTCACAACAATCGGGTGGCTATAAAGGTGCACTACATGTATCTCCGAAAGTGTCATTGGGTTGTACGAATCGAGATCGGGATTTGTCACTCTGTAAACGGAGAGGTATCTCTGGGCCCACTCGGTAGGACATCATCATAATGTGCACAATGTGACCAAGGGGTTGATCACGGGATGATGTGTTACGGAACGAGTAAAGAGACTTGCCGAACGAGATTGAACAAGGTATCGGTATGCCGACGATCGAATCTCGGGCAAGTACAATACCGTTAGACAAAGGGAATTGTATACGGATCAATTGAGTCCTTGACATCGTGGGTTGATCCGATGAGATCATCGTGGAACATGTGGGAGCCAACATGGGTATCCAGATCCCGCTGTTGGTTATTGACCGGAGAACGCCTCGGTCATGTTCAAGATGGTTCCCGAACCCGTAGGGTCTACACACTTAAGGTTCGATGACGCTAGGGTTATAGGGAATAGATATACGTGGTTACCGAATGTTTTTCAGAGTCCCGGATGATATCCCGGACGTCACGAGGAGTTCCGGAATGGTCCGGAGGTAAAGATTTATATATGGGAAGTCCTATTTTGGCCACCGGAATATGTTCGGGATTTTTCGGTATTGTACCGGGAAGGTTCCGGAGTGGGGCCCACCTGCATGGGGGACCCACATGAACGTGGGTAGTGGGGGCAAGGCCCCACACCCCTGGTCAAGGCGCACCAAGATCCCCCCTTAGAAGGAATAAGATCATATCCCGAAGGGATAAGATCAAGATCCCTAAAAAGGGGGATAACAATCGGTGGGGAAAGGAAAGGATGGGATTTCTTTCCTCCCACCTTTGCCAACGCCCCAATGTACTTGGAGGGCAAGAGATAACCCCCCTCCACCCCTATATATAGTGGGGAGGCGCATGGGAGCTGAACCCTTGCCCCTGGCGCAGCCCTCCCCCTCTCCCAAGTCCTCCTCCTCTCCCGCGGTGCTTGGCGAAGCCCTGCAGGATTGCCACGCTCCTCCATCACCACCACACCGTCGTGCTGCTGTTGGATGGAGTCTTCCCCAACCTCTCCCTCTCTCCTTGCTGGATCAAGGCATGTGAGACGTCACCGGGCTGTACGTGTGTTGAACGCGGAGGTGCCGTCCGTTCGGCACTAGGATCTCCGGTGATTTGGATCACGACGAGTACGACTCCTTCAACCCCGTTCTCTTGAACGCTTCCGCTTAGCGATCTACAAGGGTATGTAGATGCTCATCCTCTCCCTCTCTTGTTGCTAGAATCTCCATAGATTGATCTTGGTGATGCGTAGAAAATTTTGAATTTCTGCTACGTTCCCCAACACATGTTTATGCCAAATTTGTTGGTTCTCCTCATGAATACATTGAATGGTCTATTTGGGTTCCTAAGACCCTTGTTACTAACATCAAAGGACCCATTACAAAATGGGTACCTAAAACCAAGCATTGATCTCTTGTAGGTGTTTGCTTCCTGTGGGGGATCATGGTTGCTCGATAGTGGAGCTAGAAATCATATGACCGGATGTAACGCCCTCGATGCGGCTATATCTCCCACGTGTCGAGGCATGACTTAGAGGCATAACCGCATTGAAAGCAATGTCGCAAGTGAGGTAATCTTCACACAACCCATGTAATACATAAGGGAAAGAGATACATAGTTGGCTTACAAATGCCACTTCACACAATACATAAATAAACATCCATCATTCAGAGTACACTCAAGGTCCGACTACGGAACCAAAAATAAAAGAAGATACCCCAAATGCTACATTGCATCCCCGATCGTCCCCAACTGGGCACCACTATCGATCATCAGGAAAAGACACATAGTAACGACCACGTTCCTCGTCGAACTCCCACTTGAGCTCGGTTGAGTCACCAGACCGCATCGTCGGCACTGCAACGCTTTTGAAGTATCTGTGAGTCACGGGGACTCAGCAATCTCACACCCGCGAGATCAAGACTATTTAAGCTTATAGGAAGGACAGAGTAGTATAGTGGAGCTGCAGCAAGCGACTAGCATATATGGTGGCTACTTCGCAAAAAGAGAGCGAGAAGAGGAGCAAAGCACGGACGTGAAGCTAGTAGGGATCAAGAAGTGATCCTGAACTACTTACGCCGACATAACTCCAACATCGTGTTCACTTCCCGACTCCGAGAAGAGACCATCACGGTTACACACGCCGTTGATGTGTATTTTATTTGAGGTCAACTTCGGGTTTTCTACAACCGGACATTAACAAATTCCCATCTCGCCTCATAACATGGGCACGGCTTTGAAAGATATTACCTGCAGGGTGTCCCAACTTAGCCCATTATAAGCTCTCACGGTCAACGAAGGATATTCCTTCTACCGGGAAGACCCGATCAATCTCGGAATCCCATTACAAGACATTTCGACAAAGAATAAAACAAGACCAAAGAAGCCGCCCGATTGTGTCGACAAATCCCGATAGGAGCTGCACATATCTCGCTCGTGGCACATCGGATGAGCCAGACGTCCGGGTTGGCATAAACCTGATTGCCCAAGGGCGCCGGACATCGCTCAAGTTGGACCAGCACTCGAAGGAGAACTGGCCCGGGGGTTAAAATAAAGATGACCCTCGGGCTCGCGAAACCCGGGGGAAAAAGGCTTAGGTGGCAAATGGTAAAACCAATGTTGGGCCTTGCTGGACGAGTCTTATTCAAAGCGAACTGTCAAGGGGGTCCCATAAATCACCCAACCGTGTAAGGAACGCAAAAATCAAGGAACATAACACCGGTATGACGGAAACTAGGGTGGCAAGAGTGGAACAAAACACTGTGCATAAGGCCGAGCCTTCCACCCTTTACCAAGTATATAGATGTATTAATTATAGCAGATATATATTGTGATATCCCCAACAAGTAAACATGTTCCAACAAGGAACAACATCTCCATGTTCCAACAAGGAACAAACTTCATCTTCACCGCAACTAGCAACGCTTATAAGAGGGCCGAGCAAAGCGGTAACATAGCCAAACAACGGTTTGCTAGGAAAGGATGGTTAGGGGCTGACATGGCAATATGGGTGGCATGATAAGCAAGTGATAGGCATCGTAGCATAGGCATAGCAAAAGAGCGAGCAACTAGCATAGCAAAGATAGAAGTGATTTCGAGGGTATGGTCATCTTGCCTGCAATGTTCTCAGAGTTGTCGAAAGCTTGATCCTCGTAAGCGTTCTCAACGGGTTCCTCGTTCACGTACTCGTCTCCCGGCTCTACCCAAACAACACAAACAAAGGAACCACAATAAATCACGGTGCAATGGACAATCAACATGATGCAAAACATGACAAGATATGCGAGATGTGATATGCAATGCGTATCTGCGCTCCGAAAGGAAAATGATGAACTAGGCATCAACTTGGCAAACCAAGTATTCCACTGGAAAGATGAGATGATTTCGGTTGAAATCGATATAAAGATCACCGGAATCGGATGCACGGTTTGGAAATGACAAGCAAAACAAGAATGACACAAATCTGCCATTAACAGCATGATGCCACTTAGCAAGCAACAAGAAATTAAGCTACTGCACCCAAACGTATCAACAAAGTATATGGAAGTGATCTACACAAGATGCTTGACAAAAGATGAGCACTGAGCTTCAGCTAAATCACATCATAACAGGTTCAAACAAGCATGGCAAAAGTGCACAAAATATCAGGCTGGACATGGCAAAAACAGCATCAGGTTGCAATGTTCAGAGCAGCAAAACTACATGCTACAGGACCTTAGAATAGCAAAACATGGCATGTCGTGAATCTACTCAAAGCATAGAACAAAAGTCCCTTACTGACCATAAGCCAAAAAGGATTAGAAAATATAGTAACACCCATGTCAATATCGTACGTTTCGTTAACAGATTCAGCAACATATGTCAAAAACTGGTAACAAGTAGACATGTTTACAAGCTCAATGCACTCACTACAGAGCCTTAAATGATAAACTAAGCATACATACATCAAGAAGACATGGCATAGAAGACATACATGGCAAGAACAATAACATAGCATACATGGATCAACCACAACAACCTTGGCAAAATTGAATAACATGTAAACAATCTGCCAGGAAACATTTGATAGCAAAAGTAGAGCTCGATTGACTCAAGCTATGGCACTCCATAATTGCAAACAAGGGCATGGATGGATAGAGCATAACCATATGTTCAAAACATCCTTACTGAAGTATCTCAAAATATGCATGGATCTCTCGGTAGCATCAAGTTAACATGGCATCAAAATAACAGCAAAACAGAGCTGAAAACAGCAACATCAGGACACCTACTTTGCATGCTTGTGCTAGTCACCACATAGATCACAAAAATACATGGCATACACTCCTGGAAAGATGGCATGGCATATTACAAAACACATGTAGGAGTCAAATTCATAGGGTGCACACATTAATCATGGCAAAAATAACAAAAGTGCAAGTTCTGTTAAGAAACAGAAACTAACATCACATAGCCCTCTTCCAACAGCATTTCGGGCATCAAGATGAGCTCAAATGAGAATAATGCAATGATATGAAATGATCTACACTTCGAGACGAACATTTAGATATATTATACGCGCAAAATGGAGCTACAGATGCAAAGATATGCTATGGTGAAATTGCCACGAAATGTTAACAGGATTAAAAACTTAGAAGAAAATAGAGGAGGGGGGACGACGTCAACGGCTCCGGATCCGATCGGGATCCGGCCCGATCGGGCGACGGGCGGCGGGCGCTGGCTCACGGAGTTCGGGCGAGGCCGAGGAGGGAGAGGAGGCGGGCCGGGAAGGAAGGCGGCGCCGGAGGGAGGCGGCGCGACCCGGAAATGGGCGGCGGGCGCCGGGCGGCGGATCCGGCGGCCGGGCGGCGGGGCAAGGGCGTGGCGGGCGGCGAGGGCCGGAGGAGGCGGGCGCGCCGATGGCGGCGGAGGGCGCGGGCGCCGGGCGGCGGGGCCGGCGCGGAGGCGGAAAGGCGGTCTGACGGCCCTGGGCTGCCGACTGGGCTCGCTGGCTCAAGGGAGAAGGGCGGCGGCGGGACAGGTGTCGCGCCCTGATTGGCCGAGGGCGGCGGCGCTGGTGGGGCGGACGTGTCCGGGCGGCGCGGACGTTTCGTCCGGGCGCGAGGTAGGAGAAGGCTAGGGTTAGACCCGAGATTGGAATGGGGTTTGTTTAAATAGGCATAGAGGGAGCTAGGAGAGTCCAAATGAGGTGTAGTTTTCGCCCACACGATCGTGATCGAACGACGGAGAGCATGGAAGTGACTTAGATGGGTTATTGGGCTGTTTTGGAGGGGTGTTGGGCTGCAACTTAAAAGAGGCCTTTGCGAGAGTGCGGTTAACCGTTGGAGTACCAAACGAGCTCCAAATGACCCGAAACTTGACCGGTGGTCTACGGGTGGTATACCAAGGCCACTAGACAAACCTCGGTCCATTCCGAGAAGGTTTAGTACCGGCACACGGAAAAACGTAAAAGGGGCCGCCGGGGTAGATAGGAGTGTCGGATTGCAAAACGGACAACGGGAAAAATGCTCGGAATCATGAGACGAACACGTATGCAAATGCGATGCACATGATGACATGAAGTAAAATGCATGACATGGACAAAATGCAAAATGAAGAAAACCCAACCACGAAGGGAAAATCATATCACAATGCCGAAAATGGCAAGAGTTGGAGTTACAAATATGGAAAGTTACATCCGGGTGTTACAACACTCCACCACTACAAGAGGATCTCGTCCCCGAGATCTAGGACTGAAAGAACTCCGGATATTCAGAACGGAGGTGATCCTCGCGCCCTGTGTGGCTTCTCGGTCGGAATGGTGTGACCACTTCACTTTCAGGAATTTGATTGACTTGTTGCGAGTCTTGCGCTCGGTTTCTTCAAGAATAGCAACGGGGTGCTCATGATAAGAGAGATCTTCCTGAAGGTCAATCTCTTCGAAGTTGATAGTGCGTTCTGGAGTCTTGAAGCACTTGCGAAGCTGTGACACGTGAAACACATTGTGCACGTTTGCAAAGTTGGATGGAAGCTCAAGTTGATAGGCGAGATCGCCTCTTTTGCCAATGATCTTGAAAGGACCCACGTATCTAGGGGCAAGCTTCCCTTTGATACCGGGTTGACGCGTGCCTTTCATTGGAGAGACGCGAGGTAGACATGGTCTCCGATTTCAAAAGCCACATCACGGTGCTTATCATCATAATAGCTCTTTCCGCGCGATTATGCGGCTTTGAGATTCTCACGAATGACTTGGCACATTTCTTCCGCTTCAGGATCAAGTCATTGCCAAGAAGTTGGCGTTCACCTGTCTCGCACCAGTTGAGAGGAGTACGGCACTTTACGCCATAGAGAATTTCGAATGGGGCCTTGCCCGAACTCGCTTGGAAGCTGTTGTTGTAGGAGAACTTCGGCATATGGAAGACAATCTTCCCACTTCATACCGAAGGAAATGACACAAGCCCCGAGCATATCTTCAAGGATTTGATTGACTCGCTCGACTTGGCCACTTGTTTGAGGGTGGAAAGCTGTCTTTGAAACGAATGTTGGTGCCCATGGCCTTCAAAAGAATCCCGTAACTTGGAGGTGAAGATGCTGCCACGGTCCAAGAGATCAATTGTGGAATGCCGTGCAAGGAGACAATCCTGGAGGTGTATAGCTCTACCAACTGAGCTGCTGTGATAGATTCTTTGATAGGAAGAAAATGAGCCACTTTAGTGAGTTTGTCAATGACAACGAAGATAGCATCATTTCCACGCTTGGACTTTGGAAATCCAGTCACGAAGTCCATTTCAATATGATCAAACTTCCATTCAGGAATAGCAAGAGGTTGAAGGAGACCAGCTGGTCTTTGGTGTTCGCTTTCACTCTTCCGCAGACATCACATTCATTCACGAATTGAGCAATTTCTCGCTTCATTCGAGTCCACCAATATGACTGCTTGAGATCATGGTACATCTTCGTACTTCCGGGATGAATGGATAGAAGCGAATTGTGAGCCTCGCTCATAATGACTTTTCAGAGATCACCCTTAGGAACCACAATCCGGTCCTCAAAGAAAAGAGTGTCTTTGTCATCGACGTGGAAGCACTTGTACTTGGAAATGCCCTTGTCGATACCATCGCTTCACCTTCTTCACCATGGTATCCAGAAGTTGAGCCTCACGAATCTGATCTTCCAAAGTAGGAGAGACTATGAGGTTGGCAAGAAAGCCTTGAGGAACAACTTGAAGATTCAGCTTATGGAAAGCTTCACAAAGATCCTACCGGAAGGGCTTGAGGATTAGACTGCTGCAGTAAGCCTTCCTGCTCAAAGCATCTGCAATGACATTGGCCTTGCCGGAGTATATTCAATACTTGGGTTGTACTCTTGAATCATTTCACCCATCGAGTCCGCCTCGAGGTTGAGGTTGGGTTGAGTGAAGATGTACTTGAGACTCTTGTGATCGGTGAAAATGTCCACTTTCCTTCCCAACAAGAGATGTCTCCATGTTATCAATGCATGGACAATCGCCGCCAACTCAAGATCATGAGTGGGGTAGTTCTTTTCGTTGGGCTTCAATCAAGTAGAGGTATAAGCCACAACCCTCTTCTCTTGCATTAACACAAAGACCGAGACCTTGAAGAGAAGCATCACGTAAAACTTGAATGGCTTGGATTCATCAGAGGAGTCAAGACAGAGCTGTGACGAGTTTCTCTTTGAGAGTATTGAAAGCAACATCACAATCGGGAGACCGGACATACTTCACATGCTTCTCGAGGAGGTTGGAAAGAGGCTTTGCAATCTTGGAGAAATTCTCAACGAATCTTCGCAATAGCTTGCAAGACCAAGAAAATCATGGAGCTGCTTGACATTCCGAGGAGGTTCCCAATTCACAATTGCGGACACCTTCTCGGATTAACAAATGATGCCCTTGGTGGAGATGATATGACCAAGATAAAGCACTTCATCAAGCCAAAATTCACATTTGGAGAACTTAGCATAGAATTGATACTCTACGAGTTTGTCTAGCACCAATCGCAAATGTTTGGCATGATCCTTCTTATTCTTGGAGAAGACCAAAATATCATCAAGATAGACCAAGACGAATTCATTGGTATAGGGGTTGAATATGAAGTTCATCATCCGAGAGAAAGTTGGAGGAGCATTGACGAGGCCGAAAGACATGACAAGATATTCATAAGAACCAAAGCTTGTTACGAATGCTGTCTTGGGAATATCTTGTTCACGAATGCGAATCTGATGATAACCCATACGAAGGTCAAGCTTGGAGAACACTTTAGCACCTTTGAGTTGCTCGAAAAGCTCATTGATGTTGGGAAGTGGATACTTGTTCTTGATTGTCTTCTTATTCAATGGACGGTAATCGACGCAAAGTCGGTCCGTGCCATCCTTCTTCCGGACAAAAAGAACACCACAACCCCAAGGAGATGAACTCGGTCCGATCAAACCCAGACGCTCTTGTTCATCGAGCTGCTTCTTCAATTCCTTCAGCTCATTAGGTCCAAGCTTGTATGGACGCTTGCAAACGGGTTCGATGCCGTGCTCAAGATCAATAACGAACTCAATCGGCGGTGAGGAGGCATTCTGGAAGCTCTTCCGGAAAGACATCTTGGTACTCACAAACGATCGAATCGAGAGATAGCATCCAATTCGCCCTTCTCATTGAGAGAAAACAACCGAATGGTTTCATCACGAAGCGGCATAGATGATCACATCATTAGAAGAGTGAGTCAATTGAATTACCTCGGCAGCACAATCAAGCCGAGCTTTGTGCCGAGAAAGCCGATCCATCCCGAGAATAAGATCAATATCCGAGTCACCAAGAACAATTGGTTTAGTCGAAATCTATAATCGCCCATCTTGATAGAAACATCCGGAACCATGGAGCTTGCATGCATGAATTTACCCGAGAGACAACTGATAATGGTTTAGGCAAATCTTGAAAACCAACTCATGCTTAGATGCAAAAGGTCTTGAAATGAAAGAATGCGATGCACCAAAGATCAAATAAGACTTTTGCAGAATATCATTAATCGGAAGATTACCCATTATCACATCGTAAGATTCCTCCGCTTGAGCTGCATTCATCATATTCACCTTGGCAGACTTTGGGATTATGCTTGACCACCGCATTGCTGGAAGATTTCACAGAGGAGGAGGCGGAAGGCGCCTTTGGTTGAAGCACTTGTTCGCATAGTGACCTTCTCACGACACTTGTTGCAAGTCACCTCTGAGAGCGGACGGTGATAAGGAGCATTTGACCTTGGAGCTTGAGAATTAGACTTGTTACGATAGCTGTGGTTGGATGGGTGGGAAGATCCACGGCCACCTGAGTTCTTCTGGCGATAAGGCCGACGGAATGGAGGAGGAGGAAGGTAGAACTTCGCTTCTTAGCTGCCACTTGAGAGGAAGAAGAAGACTGAATCGCATCCCCGATTCTTTTCTTAGAAGCCTCACATTTGAGCTGGGCAGCTTCTTGCTTCAAAGCCATGTTGTAGAATTCATCATACTTATCTCGCTCAAAAAGCACAAGAGGTAATTGCAGATCTTCTCTCGGACCACCTCCGAATTGATATATCATACTCTTTTCATCGTGAACGCCTTGCTTAGCAAAACGAGCGAAGCTTCGAACTGGATATTGTATTGATAGACAGACATGTTGCCATGCTTGAGATTGCGGAACTCCTCACGCTTGCTCTCAACAACACTTTTCGAATGTGGTGAGCTCACGAAATCTCGGCGGAACTCATCCTGTGTAATGACACGACCTCCTCCGGAATCTTTGTATTGATGGTACCACTCAGCAGCTTGATCCTTGAGTTGAAACGATGCAAACTTGAAAAGTCCTCGTGTCCGACATTGCTACAATCAAAATGCTTGCAGATGTCCACAAGCCAATCGTCAGGCGTCGTGGCCTCGACACGTAAACTCAAAGACTTCGCTGATTAGCGAGGAACCGATCGAGAGTAGCAAAGTGCGGCTGATTGTTGCCTTGACCTTGATTTCCTTGACTGCCTTGCCCTTGAGTACGCTTCTTGCAAGAGCTGCAAAATCATCTCGAGCATTGGCATTGGTGGCTGCCATGATAGCTTGCCAGCCTCCGGAGGCGGAGGTGGAGGTGGAGGGTCTGACCGATCCCCATCATTACGATCCGGATTCAGACGCCAGAGGCAGAGCCATCCTGAAGAGGGTGACATCCGTTAGTCCTTTGATAGACAAATAGACAAGTTGAATCAACGGATAGAAATTGCAACATATAGTCTTCACAATAAACATTCGAACAAGAACGAACGAATGAATTCCAAAGTTAATCATCACACGTCCATTAAGGTGAGAAACCACTTAGATAAAGGATATGGAAACAACATCCGCCTTAGAAACAAATCGAATATCACAACTGAAAACAAAAGATTGGCTTCTAGAATGAGCCGGAACAAACACATGATAGAGATTTCGCCCAAAGTGTTCGTGGTGGGGCCCACACGGCACGACGTATAGCGGCAAATCACGAATGACAAACAAGACGTCCCGAATCAGCATAGCCAATGATTCTTTAAGACGCCTCGCGACCAATCAGAAATCGACCGTGAATGGGCGGACCACTAGACGTTGGACCCCAATCTCAAATCATACATCCGCCGGAAAGATATCCTGTAAGCTACTAGAATTCCCACCTATAAACTCCGAAACTTTACGGTTATGCAATCTGGTGTTGGGGATACAGGGACACAAAATATATCACCCAAACTAACAATACCTAGATCCAAATTGTATCAATTCACAACACATAACCAAGAAATCCTCGGAAATCGTGGTACCTCGACCTTGAAAAACATCCGTTATACAAGTCATGGCAATACTCCGCACTTTTCGCCAAGATCGGGCTATCAGGGTTATCTCACCAACAACCGCACAAAAGAGATTTCGATGTCGGCAAAACTCGTGTATTCCAGAATCAAGAACGATAAAATTGTGACGACAACACCTCGGAGCTCAACTCCCGGACACCGCCACAACCCCTAAATGTCGAGGCACCAAGAACAATGTTCTCGCCACAAAACCATCTAACGATTCCAAGATACCCACGTGATCCTAAAATTTTTTAGTGAAATTTGAGGAGAGAAGAGTCAAAACACTACGTCAGGATACCTCACAGAGCTGACGAAGGACTGGAAGTAAAAAGAATCCTACTCTCCGATATATATAATCCTAAGACTCAAAACATTTTTCCATTCTAGACTCAACAACGCCAAAGAAACAATCAAGTAGGGGGCTCCTAAGTCGGGAAGGCTCTGATTACCAACTTGTAACGCCCTCGATGCGGCTATATCTCCCACGTGTCGAGGCACGACTTAGAGTCATAATCGCATTGAAAGCAATGTCGCAAGTGAGGTAATCTTCACACAACCCATGTAATACATAAGGGAAAGAGATACATAGTTGGCTTACAAATGCCACTTCACACAATACATAAATAAACATCCATCATTCAGAGTACACTCAAGGTCCGACTACGGAACCAAAAATAAAAGAAGATACCCCAAATGCTACACAGATCCCCGATCGTCCCCAACTGGGCACCACTACCGATCATCGTGAAAAGACACATAGTAACGACCACGTTCCTCGCCGAACTCCCACTTGAGCTCGGTTGAGTCACCCGTGACCGCATCGCCGGCACCGCAACTGTTTTGAAGTATCTCGTGAGTCACGGGACTCAGCAATCTCACATCCGCGAGATCAAGACTATTTAAGCTTATAGGAAGGACAGAGTAGTATAGTGGAGCTGCAGCAGCGTTTACTAGCATATATGGTGGCTACTTCAAAAAGAGAGCGAGAAGAGGAGCAAAGCACGGTCGTGAAGCTAGTAGCGATCAAGAAGTGATCCTGAACTACTTACGCCGACATAACTCCAACATCAGTGTTCACTTCCGGACTCACCGAGAAGAGACCATCACGTTACACACGCGTTGATGTTTATTTTTTTTTGAGGTCAACTTCGGGTTTTCTACAACCGGACATTAACAAATTCCCATCTGCCTCATAACCGCGGGCACGGCTTTCGAAAGATATTACCCTTCAGGGGTGTCCCAACTTAGCCCATTATAAGCTCTCACGGTCAACGAAGGATATTCCTTCTACCGGGAAGACCCGATAAATCTCGGAATCCCGGACTACAAGACATTTCGACAAAGAATAAAACAAGACCAAAGAAAAGCCGCCCGATTGTGCCGACAAATCCCGATAGGAGCTGCACATATCTCGTTCTCGTGGCACATCGGATGAGCCAGACGTCGGGTTGGCATAAACCCCGATTGCCCAAGGGCGCCGGACATCGCTCCCGTTGGACCAGCACTCGAAGGAGAACTGGCCCGGGGGTTAAAATAAAGATGACCCTCGGGCTCGCGAAAACCCGGGGGAAAAAGGCTTAGGTGGCAAATGGTAAAACCAATGTTGGGCCTTGCTGGACGAGTCTTATTCAAAGCGAACTGTCAAGGGGGTCCCATAAATCACCCAACCGGGTAAGGAACGCAAAAATCAAGGAACATAACACGGTATGACGGAAACTAGGGTGGCAAGAGTGGAACAAAACACTGTGCATAAGGCCGAGCCTTCCACCCTTTACCAAGTATATAGATGTATTAATTATAGCAGATATATATTGTGATATCCCCAACAAGTAAACATGTTCCAACAAGGAACAGCATTCCATGTTCCAACAAGGAACAAACTTCATCTTCACCGCAACTAGCAACGCTTATAAGAGGGGCTGAGCAAAGCGGTAACATAGCCAAACAACGGTTTGCTAGGAAAGGATGGTTAGGGCTGACATGGCAATATGGGTGGCATGATAAGCAAGTGATAGGCATCGTAGCATAGGCATAGCAAAAGAGCGAGCAACTAGCATAGCAAAGATAGAAGTGATTTCGAGGGTATGGTCATCTTGCATGCAATGTTCTCAGAGTTGTCGAAAGCTTGATCCTCGAAGCGTTCTCAACGGGTTCCTCGCTCACGCACTCGCCTCCGGCTCTACCCAAAGAAAGAACACAAACAAAGGAACCACAATAAATCACGGTGCAATGGACAATCAACATGATGCAAAACATGACAAGATATGCGAGATGTGATATGCAATGCGTATCTGCGCTCCGAAAGGAAAATGATGAACTAGGCATCAACTTGGCAAACCAAGTATTCCACTGGAAAGATGAGATGATTTCGGTTGAAATCGATATAAAGATCACCGGAATCGGATGCACGGTTTGGAAATGACAAGCAAAACAAGAATGGCACAAATCTGCCATTAACAGCATGATGCCACTTAGCAAGTAACAAGAAATTAAGCTACTGCACCCAAACGTATCAACAAAGTATATGGAAGTGATCTACACAAGATGCTTGACAAAAGATGAGCACTGAGCTTCAGCTAAATCACATCATAACAGGTTCAAACAAGCATGACAAAAGTGCACAAAATATCAGGCTGGACATGGCAAAAACAGCATCAGGTTGCAATGTTCAGAGCAGCAAAACTACATGCTACAGGACCTTAGAATAGCGAAACATGGCATGTCATGAATCTAATCAAAGTATAGAACAAAAGTCCCTTACTGACCATAAGCCAAAAAGGATTAGAAAATATAGTAACACCCATGTCAATATCGAACGTTTCGTTAACAGATTCAGCAACATGACATGTCAAAAACTGGTAACAAGTAGACATGTTTACAAGCTCAATGCACTCACTACAGAGCCTTAAATGATAAAATAAGCATACATACATCAAGAAGACATGGCATAGAAGACATACATGGCAAGAACAATAACATAGCATACATGGATCAACCACAACAACCTTGGCAAAATTGAATAACATGTAAACAATCTGCCAGGAAACATTTGATAGCAAAAGTAGAGCTCGATTGACTCAAGCTATGGCACTTCATAATTGCAAACAAGGGCATGGATGGATAGAGCATAACCATATGTTCAAAACATCCTTACTGAAGTATCTCAAAATATGCATGGATCTCTCGGTAGCATCAAGTTAACATGGCAGCAAAATAACAGCAAAACAGAGCTGAAAACAGCAACATCAGGACACCTACTTTGCATCCTTGTGCTAGTCACCACATAGATCAAAAAAATACATGTCATACACCCCTGGAAAGATGGCATGGCATATTACAAAACACATGTAGGAGTCAAATTCATAGGATGCACACATTAATCATGGCAAAAATAACAAAAGTGCAAGTTCTGTTAAGAAACAGAAACTAACATCACATAGCCCTCTTCCAACAGCATTTCGGGCATCAAGATGAGCTCAAATGAAAATGATGCAATGATATCAAATGATCTACTCTTCGAAACGAACATTTAGATATATTGTATGCGCAAAATGGAGCTACAGATGCAATGATATGCTATAGTAAAAATGCCACGAAATGTTAACAGGATTAAAAACTTAGAAGAAAATAGAGGAGGGGGGAAGAAGTCAACGGCTCCGGATCCGATCGGGATCCGGCCCGATCGGGCGACGGCGGCGGCGGCGCGGGCTCGCCGGAGCCCGGGCGAGGCCGAGGAGGGAGAGGAGGCGGGCCGGGCGGCGAGGGAGGCGCCCGGCGACCGAGCGGGCGGGCGTGGTGGCACCGGGCCATGGGGGCAAGGGCGCAAGGGCGAGGGCCGAGGAGGCGGGCGCGGCCGGTGGCGGCGGAGGGCGCGGGCGGCGCTGGCGGCGGCCGGCCGGGCGCGGTGGGAGGCGGAGGCGCTGGTCGCCCGATGCTCGGCTGGGCCGACTGTGGCTCATGGGTTCATGCATACAAGCGGCGGCGCGGGGACAGGTGTCGCGCCTGATTGGCCGAGGGCGGCGCTGGTGGGCGGACGAACCGGGCGGCGCCGGGACGCTGTCCCGGCGCGAGGTAGGAGAAGGCTAGGGTTAGACCCGAGATTGGAATGGGGGTTTGTTTAAATAGGCATAGAGGGAGCTAGGAGAGTCCAAATGAGGTGTAGTTTTCGCCCACACGATCATGATCGAACGATGGAGAGCATGGAAGTGACTTAGATGGGTTATTGGGCTGTTTTGGAGGGGTGTTGGGCTGCAACTTAAAAGAGGCCTTTGCGAGAGTGCGGTTAACCGTTGGAGTACCAAACGAGCTCCAAATGACCCGAAACTTGACCGGTGTTCTACGGGTGGTATAACAAGGCCACTAGACAAACCTCGGTCCATTCCGAGAAGGTTTAGTACCCTTTACGGAAAAACGTAAAAGGGGCCGCCGGGGGAGATAGGAGTGTCGGATTGCAAAACGGACAACGGGGAAAATGCTCGGAATCATGAGACGAACACGTATGCAAATGCGATGCACATGATGACATGAAGTAAAATGCATGACATGGACAAAATGCAAAATGAAGAAAAACCCAACCACGAAGGGAAAATCATATCACAATGCCGAAAATGGCAAGAGTTGGAGTTACAAATATGGAAAGTTACATCCGGGGTGTTACACCGGAAGCAAGGACTTGGTGGTGGACGTGCACAAGATTCCATCTATGACCACCAATGTCGAGTGAGGTGATGCCTCGTCTTCTAAGGTATTGGGACTCGGCAAGGTTGTCATTTCTCATGATCTCACGATCGAGAAGGTCATGCTTGTAGAGTCCCTTGCATACAATTTACTTTCCGCTCATTAACTTGCAATCATGGGCTTTGCCACTTTCCTTGATATTGATACCGTGGCCCTCTTGTGGAGCAAGACTCTTAAAGTAGCCTTTGTTGGGCATGTCGAGAATGGTCTATATGTGATTAACTTTTCGGAGCGACCCACCAAGACCGCGACATGCCTAATGGCTAAAGTTGACGTGGGATGGCTTTGGCATCGCCGTTTATCCCACGTCAATATGAGATCTTTGCAAAGTCTTCTCAAGGGGGACCATGTCCGTGGACTAACGAATGTTAGTTTTGCTAAAGATCGTGCTTGCGGTTTGTATCGAAGGAAAGCTTCATGAGAAGGCTCACCCTCCCACGACTATCATTTACTCGAAAAGGCCTTTGGAGCTCCTTCACTTGGATCTCTTTGGGCCTCCATCCTTTGATAGTCTTGGCGGTAGGAAGTATTGCTTGGTGATTGTGGATGACTACTCAAGATATGCTTGGGTGTATTTCTTCAAGAGGAAGAGCGAGACCCAACAAACCGTCATTGACTTTGCAAATGAAGCACAACGTCAACACAATGCAAAGATCTTGACAATAAGAAGTGACAACGACACCGAGTTCAAGAACTACACCTTGGATGAGTTTCTTAGTGATGAGGGGATCAAGCATCAATATTCTGCACCCAACACCCCTCAACAAAACGGTGTTGCGGAGAGGAAGAACCGGACGTTGATGGATGCGACAAGGACCATGATGGCGGAGTTCAAGTCTCCATACAACTTTTGGGCCGAAGCCATCAACACCGCATGTCATGCATCCAATCGGCTCTACCTCCGCAAGGGCTTGAACAAGACTCCATATGAGATACTCACCGGTAACAAGCCCAATCTCAAGGACTTTTGGGTGTTCGGTGTAAGTGTTTCATTCTCAAGAAAGGTGTTCGGTTGTCTAAATTTGAGGCTAGAGCTTATGAGGGCATATTTGTTGGTTATGCTACAAACTCTCATGTTATCGTGTCCTCAATAAATCCACGGGACTTATTGAGGAGACGGTAATGTGGAGTTTGATGAGAATAACGGCTCCCAAGTGGAGCAAAGTGGCACTTGTGATGTAGGTGATGAAATTCCTCCTCAAGCCATAAGAAGAATGGGTGTTGGTTTTATCCTACCCATTGAGGAACCCCTTGTGGCCGAAGGAGAAGGACAATGCTCCACTCAAGTGGAGCCATCACCAACCCAAGGCCCACACGCTCAAGAACAAAGTGAAGGCCCTCAACCTCATGAACAAGACCAAGGGCAAGATCATGCTCAAGACGGTGTTGACACACCAAGTGATGCCCAAGGTCAAGTTCTCTCCCCGAGCAAGTTCAAGATCAAGAACAAGCTCAAGACAGCGCTCAAGATGATCAAGTGATCGCTCCTCAACTCACCACCGAGGAGGAATTAGAGCGTTGTGCCGCCAAGATTGCTTCCAAGCTCTCCACCAAGGGTCATCTCATGAAGAATGTACTTGGAAGCATTCAAAAGGGGTAAGCACTCGTAGAAAATTGGCAAACTATTGTGAACATCACGCATTTGTCTCTTGTGTTAAACCCCAAAAGGTATATGAGGCACTCGAAGATCCGGGTTGGCTTAATGCCATGCATGAAGAACTCAACAACTTCGAGTACAACAAGGTGTGGAGATTGGTGCCAAGGCCAACAGGGAACCACAATGTCATTGGGACCAAGTGGATTTTCACAAACAAGCAAGATTCTCATGGGACCATCATTCGCAACAAGGCAAGATTGATGGCACAAGGCTACTCCCAAGTCGAGGGTATCCGACTACGGTGAAACCTTTGCTCCCATTGCTCGTCTTGAATCCATTCGGTTGTTGATTGCTTATGCTTCTCATCACAACTTTAAGTTGCAACAAATGGATGTGAAGAGTACTTTTCTTAATGGTCCTATTAATGAGTTAGTTTACGTCAAACAACCCCCCGGGTTCGAGGATCCCTACTTTCCCGATCATGTGTATCAACTCTATAAGGCACTCTATGGTGTTAAACAAGCCCCACGTGCGTGGTATGACCACCTTACCGAGTTGTTACAAGATCGCGGGTTTGAAGTTGGGCTAATCGATCCCACTCTTTTTACTAAGAAGGTCAAAGGGGAGTTGCTTGTGTGCCAACTATATGTTGATGATATTATCTTTGGTTCCCCTAACAAAGCTTTCAATGAGGAATTTGCCGCACTAATGACCTCAAAGTTCAAGATGTCTTCCATGGGAGAGTTGAAGTTCTTTCTCGGTTTCGAAGTGAAGCAAAGAAGAGAAGGTACCTTCATCAACCAAGCTAAATACACTCAAGACATGCTCAAGAGATTCAAGCTAAGTGATGTCAAGCCGGCTTCCACTCCAATGCCCACCAAGTGCCAACTTGACATTGATCCCAATGGTAAAGCGATGGATCAAAAGGTATATCGTTCCATGATTGTATCCTTGCTTTACCCTTGTGCATCTAGACCGGATATCATGTTGAGTGTGGGAATTTGTGCACGGTTTCAAGTCAAGACTCTAAGGAAAGCCACTTTGTGGCGGCCGTTTAATCTTTCGATATTTGGCTCATACCCCAAACTTTGGCTTGTGGTACCCAAGAGGAGCAAACTTCAAGCTTGTAGGATATTCTGATTCTGATTGGGCGGGAGACAAAGTGGATAGGAAGTCCACTTCCAGAGGGTGCCAATTCCTTGGTTGCTCTTTGGTAAGTTGGTCTTCTAAAAAGCAAAGTTGTGTGTCTCTCTCATCCACCGAAGCGGAGTATGTGGCGACCGGTAGTTGTTGTGCACAACTCTTATGGATGAGGCAAACTTTAAAGGATTACAGTGTCATTTGTGACAAAGTGCCTCTTTGGTGTGACAATGAAAGTGCCATCAAGATTTCTCTCAACCCGGTGCAACACTTCAAGATGAAGCATATTGAGATTCGGTATCACTTCATCCGGGATCACATTACGCGAGGGGAGATCGAGCTCAACTACGTCAACACTCATGATAACCTTGCGTATATCTTCACGAAGCCTTTGGATGAAGCAAGATTTTGCGAAGTTAAGGCATGAGCTAAATATCATTGATTCGAGCAATGTTGCTTGAGCCCTTCCACACCCCACCATACTCGACTTGTTGTCTTGTTTAGGTGTAGGCATGGACATAGGGGGAGTGTTGTTCTCTCAATGAACTCTCCCTCCCTCCATTATGCATAAATCGATCAACTCTTTCACATTAGCCATTTTTTATGGTACTTGTGCTTCAAAGACGAGTTTTCGTCATTATGGGCCCAAGGATAATTCTTCATGTGCCATACCAATTGACTCAAACATAGGTGGCTCCGGCCACCGCCCTCTCTTTGGAGAGGTGGTGTCGCGTGGTTGTTTCTTGTTGACGTTTGCCTTTCTGCCTTTGTGTTGAGCGTGTTCTTGTGGTGTTTCTTGTGGTCGAAGTTTCCTTGCGAAGACCTCTATTTTCGTGTGTTTGAAACCTGTTTTTCTTGAGCTCACGGTACTACCGCGTGTGGAGAGCACGGTACTACCGCCCCAGCGCGGCAGTAATTTTTTACTGCCACCTGGGAAGCGGTACTACTGCTTTGGTGCGGTACTTCAGCCCAAGCGGTACTACCGCGATGATGTGCGGTACTACCACGCTGTCGCAGACGCGTGGGGGATAAGGACGGGCAGGGGGAGTTCTAACTCCCCCATACCCATTCATCAGTTTTCCCCACTTCGTGTCTCCTCTCTCGCTCAAGAATGGGGCCGGAGTCCCTCGCCTGATCTCCGCTTCCGGCTGCTCTCCTGCGATTCTGACCGGTGGGATCATTCCCCACCACGTGCTCTTGCCATGGAACAAGGTCCTTCCCCAAATCCCTCTCTCTTTTGGTTGTTTTCTTTGCCTCTAGGTTTTTGGGGAGATGCATGTGTTCTTGAGATTTTAGGCTAAATCTTTGCAAGAGTAGGATGTAGGAGAGCAGTATTCCATAGGGATTATACTTGATATGTTGTCCTGTGATAGATTTGATCAACCGTAGTACCGCCATGGTTTCGCGGTTCTTCTCAGATTCAAAATCTGGTTCGGATCTAACGCGGTGTGGTACTACCGCGTCACATGTGAGGTACTACCGCTCGTCCGGTACTACCGCCCGTCTGGTGCGGTACTACCGCATGAGTTGTGGCACTAAGATCTTACTACCGCTCCCAGCCCCGGTACTACCGAGACATCACACAGTACTAGCGCGACTAGGAGCGGTACTAAAATTTTAGTACCGCAACACCAGGCAGTACTACCGTTGGGTCCAATCTCTCTCGTGGCAATTATCACGTATGCGTTCTACATGTTTCTTTTGCTTTGTCGTGGTCTTTGCATTGATCCTTCTTGCTTGTCGTGGGTGTTTTGCGCTTTGTGTCTCAGGTGGTGGCTCTCGCCATTCCAATCCCAGTCGTGACACTGGCTCCAAGCGTCTGCGCAATCAAGGTGAAGCACCAGAGGGCTCCAATGCCCCCAAGCGCCATGTCAAGACCACGGCTAGCAAGCACAAGGAACCCGCTAAGGGCATGGACGAGATTCCCCTTTTCGAGTTCATCCGTCTCAAGCAGATCAACCCGTATGTGAATCCTCGTGCTACCATCAGAGGCAGTGAATTGTTTTGGACCAAGCAGCAGACTCTCACTTATCTGGATGTCATCAAGAACAAGCAAAATACCTACGTGGATGTCAAGTGGATAGACATGCATCACCTGAGGAAGGACAAGTTCCGTGAGTACTTTGGAAAAGCTCTGGATTTGGTGGAGCAGTTTGGTATTGAACATGTGATCTCTTTCCACCTTGACTGTGACCCTGAGCTTATCTGTCAGTTCTTTGCCTCAGTTTTCTTTCACTCTGGGGAGGAGCGAAGCGATGACTGGATGACCAATGGCCGCTGGGTTGATCGCTACCGGAAGGAGTTCATGGATCCGCTTCTGTGTTCACGATGACGGGCTCAACACACCTGTGGGTGTTCGCCCCCATGCCAATCCTGAGTCTGCTAACAAGAACAAGATTCATCCGTTCTATGTTGAGAAGGTGCTTCCCAATGGCAAGTCATCTTGGGTGCTCAACTCCTTTCTGGATATCATGTATCGCATCTTTCGCAACTCTCTGTTCCCTCGCATTGGCAACAAGGACAAGGTTCATGCCTATATGGTGGATATGATGCTCCTGTGCGAGGAGGCACGTGTGTCTCAGACTCAGCCACTTGATGTCTCACACATCATGTGGTGTGAGCTTCGGTTTGCGGTGTTCAACCGCAAGGTGCCTATCTATGGACCATACCTATTTCTGTTGATCTCCAAGACTTGGGAGAAGCTGTACCACAGTGATGAGTTCCTTGCTCCAGATCGATTCGCATGATCCCATCGGCCTCCGTGTCAAGCCCAACTGGGCCAACACTACTACTCGTGCTGAGGCGTCTGCTGCTAGGAGGGCTGTTGATGAGGAGGAGGCTGGAGCAGAGGATGTTGCTGAGGACCGTGCTGCTAGGTCTTACCATAGTTCCTCTGAGCCCTCGTGGGCCAAGAAGCTGAAGGACAAGATGAAGACTCTTTTCTACATGCAAGCTAAGGGGCAGTACAGGACTCATGTGGCATCCAAGGAGAGTCGCCGCCACGACAAGAAGATTATGAAGGTCTTTGGAGAGGACGTGTCTGGCGGTTCTGAGGAGGTCATCACCCCGGAGGCCGGATGGATGGCGAAGCAAGGCTTCAAGTGGTCTGACTCTGAGGAGGATATCGAGGAGGACGTCCCTGCCGCCGAGTCTGACGGGGAGCGTTGGGATGATTTCTCTGCTTGAGCCACCCCTTGTGTGTAGGTGTCCTCTCTGCCTTTTTTTGGCGTCTCGATGCCAAAGGGGGAGAGAGTGTAGGGATTTCCGAGTCGTGTGTCGTGTTTGGTGTGTTTGCTCTCTCGTTTGAACCTCGTTTGAACCTCGTTTCGGTTGCTTTGATTTGGTTTGAGACTTATCCTTCATATGGTGTAAGACATATGCACTCTACCTATCTTAGTGAGCTTGTGATATATTGTGCTACCTATGTTTTATGCTCCTGCTTAGATGTTAGTCTTACCATTGCAAGATATGCCTTGTCTCTAAAATATAGGGGGAGTGTTGATCCTAGTTTGTGTGCTGTGCAGTCCAAAGCATCCATCTAGATTGCACACATCTAGGGGGAGCCCGTCTATATTTTAGAGAGGAGGGGTTTGCCTCGCTCAATATTATTTCCTTATGCAAATCAGTATTGTCATCAATCCACCAAAAGGGGAGATTGTAAGGGCATATTTATCCCTAAGGTGTTTTGGTGATTGATGACAATGCTTTTGCGGACTAATCGTGTGCCTTGAGTTTCTCAGACACTTCATCGCTAGGCACAAGACGGTTTGGTGCCCCTCGAAGACTATTGAAGATGGCGTTTTTCTACGTTTCTTTTTGTGGATTTGAGTCGTAGGAAAGCCGTACTATTAAGAGGGGGTCCGTATCGGAAAGGTTCGAGTGAAATCATCACGTACACGTTTCCTTCCTTGTCTCCACCTTTCCCTTGCACTTTGGAGCATCCCCCGTTTATCCTCTATGCAATTGTCCTGGCTGCTGTTGTTGAGCTTGCGGTAGCACTGCTCCCTGGAGCGGTAGTACCGCAGGCACCTGCGGTAGTACCGTGCCACGGCGCGGTAGTACCACGGGAGCCCACGGTAGTACCGCTCCTCTAGAGCGGTAGTACCGTGGCTCCCAGGCTAAGTGCCGCTGCATCGCGGTAGTAGGGGCAGATGTAATTTTTTACATTCATGCCTCCGCAGTAGTACCGCACTTCATGCGCGGTAGTACCGCGCGCGGCCTGGTTCAGCTGCCATGCGGTAGTACCGCTCCCCAGCGGTAGTACCGTGTCGGATTTTTGCATCGATTGATTTCCAGCGGAAGTAGGCACGGATGTAATTTTATTCATCCGCGCCCTTCCCAGGCTAGGACTTTCCTGCCTTGCGGTAGTACCGCAAGGGGGAGCGGTAGTACCGCGCTCGCGAAAGTACAGCTCTCAGTCAGGCATGTTCTAGTCTCTGTAGCTGTCACGGTAGTACTGTGGTCCCTCACGGTAGTACCGCGTGGCCTTGCGGTAGTACCGTGTTTCTGGTGCGGTAGTACCGCATGTCACGGGCTGGTTAAGTGGATAACGGTTGGATTTTGTCCACAGCTATAAAAGGGGTGTCTCCTATCTCCAGTTGACCACCTCTTCCAACCCTAATCTCCATTGTTGCTCCAAGCTCCATTTTCGCCCGATCTCATTCCCTAGCCAATCAAACTCGTTGATTTGCTTGTGAGTGGTTGAGAAGGCCGTGATCTACACTTTCACCAAGAGAAATTTGATTCCCCCCACTTATCCCTTGCGGATCTTGTTACTCTTGGGTGTTTGAGCACCCTAGACGGTTGAGGTCACCGCGGAGCCATAGTCCTTTGTGGTGAAGCTTCATTGGTGTCGTTGGGAGCCTCCAATTGTTGTGGAGATTGCCCCAACCTTGTTTGTAAAGGTTTGGTCGCCGCCTCCAAGGGCACCAATAGTGGAATCACGACATCTCGCATTGTGTGAGGGCATGAGGAGAATACGGTGGCCCTAGTGGCTTCTTGGGGAGCATTGTGCCTCCTAATCGCTCCAACGGAGATGTACTTCCCCTCAAAGGGAAGGAACTTCGGTAACACATCCTCGTCTCCATCGGCTCCACTCTTGGTTATCTCGTGCCTTTACTTGTGCAAGCTTATTTGTGTTATATCCCTTGCTTGCTAGTGTGCTTATCATTGTTGCATCATATAGTTGCTCGCTTAGTTGCATATCTAGACAACCTACTTTGATGCAAAGTTTAAATTGTTAAAGAAAAGCTAAAAATTGTTAGTTGCTTATTCACCCCCCCTCTAGTCAACTATATCGATCCTTTCAGCATCTGAATAGGAGCAAACAATAACAGTAGCAAAATCTAATGCAAGCATGACTAGAATGGAATGGGCGATATCGGGATGATCAAAAAGGGGGCTTGCCTCGAAGCTCTGCTGAAAGGGAAGAAGGGTCATAGTCGACATAGTCGATCACGGGGGCATCCTCGGACAAATTGAATAATTTTTCGTTTTTAAGGGTGCTCATGAAGTTGCTTCTTTGATTGAAAAGTATGATTTTACTCTCAACAAATCTGAAAATTCCATCATACTTAAATATTGCAATGAAAACTTTGCTCATAATGTCTATGCCCAAGAATTTACTGAAAGAATGACCGTTGCTTTGGAAGAAAATAATGATATGCATGAATCTATAGATAATGATGATTCCGATGATTTGATTGAAATATCCCTTGATGAACATGATGCTTGCTATTCTTGTGGCCATGATGCCAATATTTATGAAGATGAATTTGCTATAGTCCCTTATGTTAAACATGAGATCGTTGCTATTGCACCCATACTTATTAGTTCCTTCGGTGAAAAGCATGATTGCAATGATGTTACTATAAATTCTCTTGATGTCAGTTGTGCTAATAATATGCAAAACCCTAAGCTTGGGGATGCTAGTTTTGCTATGTCTACTACTTGTTGCAATGATCATGATTGGGGTGATTCTTCTTTGATCTTGAAAATTTATTTAAGCCCCATGATGAATATGAGATTGATAATAGTGTTTGCAATAATATTGAAAGTGGGTTTGGAAGAGTGTCAACTTTAGATCCCACATATTTGGATTTTGATCAATCTTATGAAGTTTTTGATAAAAGTGGGTTTGGAGAGGTCATGACTTTAGTTAATGATAATCCCACTATTTTGGAAGAGTGTCAACTTTGCATCCTCGGAAGTGGGTTTGGAAGAGTGTCAACTTTGCATGCATGTGGATCGTGTTGAAAATATTTTATGTGGTAGCTATTTTGTTGAATTTTCTTATGATCCCACATGTAATTATTATGAGAGAGTAAAATATGGTTGTATAAGTTTTCATGATAATAAATTACCTCTCGTTATGTTGAGATTGCTATTGTTTCTTTCCGCTTCCTAGCATATGCTAGTTTTTGCTTGCTATGATAAAATGCCTATGCATAGGAAGTATGTTAGACTTAGATGTGACTTTCACATGTTTTATGATGCTCTCTCTTTGTGCTCCAATTCTTGTCTTTCATGTGAGCATCTTCAAATATATCAATGCCTAGCTAGGGGCGTTAAACGATAGCGCTTGTTGGGAGGCAACCCAATTTTTTTTTGCTTCTGTTTAGGAATAAATATTTGATCTAGCCTCTGGTTAGATTTTTTTTATGTTTTAATTAGTGCTTGTGCCAAGTTTAACCTATAGGATCTTCTTGGATGATAGTTATTTGATCTTGCTGAAAATTGCAGAAACTTTCTGTTCACTAAAATAATTGTTAAAAATCACCAGAACGTGATAAAATATTGATTCCAATTGCTGATGATCAATAAAAAAATTGTCTAGGTCTTCCTATTTTGGCTGAATTTCCAGAAGTTTGCGTTAGTTACAGATTACTACAGACTGTTCTGTTTTTGACAGATTCTGTTTTCGTGTGTTGTTTGCTTATTATGATGAATCTATGGCTAATAAAATAGTTTATAAACCATAGAGAAGTTGGAATACATTAGGTTTAACACCAATATAAATAAAGAATAAGTTCATTACAGTACCTTGAAGTGGTGTTTTGTTTTCTTTCACTAACGGAGCTCACGAGATTTTCTGTTAAGTTTTATGTTGTGAAGTTTTCAAGTTTTGGGTGAAAGATTTGATGGATTATGGAACAAGGAGTGGCAAGAGCCTAAGCTTGGGGATGCCCATGGCACCCCAAGATAATCTAAGGACACCAAAAAGCCAAATCTTGGGGATGCCCCGGAAGGCATCCCCTCTTTCGTCTACTTCCATCGGTAACTTTACTTGGAGCTATATTTTTATTCACCACATGATATGTGTTTTGCTTGGAGCGTCTTGTATTATTTGAGTCTTTATTTGTTAGTTTGCCATAATCATCTTTTCTGTACACACCTTTTGAGAGAGACACACATGATTCGGAATTTATTAGAATACTCTATGTGCTTCACTTATATCTTTTGAGTTATATAGTTTTTGCTCTAGTGCTTCACTTATATCTTTTAGAGCACGGTAGTGGATTTGTTTTATAGAAACTATTGTTCTCTCATGCTTCACTTAGATTATTTTGAGAGTCCTACAAAACAGCGTGGTAATTTGCTTTAATAGGCATTCAAGATTAGTAAAAAAAATCTTATGAGTGTGTTGAATATTATGAGAAGTTTGATACTAGATATTTGTTTTGAGATATGAAGATGGTGAAATTATAGAGTCATGCTAGTTGAGTAGTTTTGAATTTGAGAAATACTTGTGTTAAAGTTTGTGATTCCCGTAGCATGCACGTATGGTGAACCGTTATGTGATGAAGTCGGAGCATGATTTATTTATTGATTGTCTTCCTTATGAGTGGCGGTCGGGGATGAGCGATGGTCTTTTCCTACGAATCTATCCCCCTAGGAGCATGCGCGTAATACTTTGCTTTGATAACTTTTAGATTTTTGCAATATGTATATGAGTTCTTTATGACTAATGTTGAGTCCATGGATTATACACACTTTTCCTCCTTCCACTATTGCTAGCCTCTCTAATACCGCGCACGTTTCACCGGTATCTGCTACCTCTTGTGCACTGCGTTGGATTTCCCCGAAGAGGAGAGGATGATGCAGCAAAGTAGCGTAAGTATTTCCCTCAGTTTTTGAGAACCAAGGTATCAATCCAGTAGGAGGCCACGCACAAGTCCCTCGTACCTGCACAAAACGATAGCTCCTCGCAACCAACACGATTAGGGGTTGTCAATCCCTTCACGGTCACTTACGAGAGTGAGATCTTGATAGAGATGATAAATAATATTTTTGGTATTTTTGGTATAGAGATGCAAAGTGAAAAGTAAAAGGCAAAGTAAAAACAAAGCAAGTATTAAAGTAATGGAGATTGATATGATGAGAATAGACCCGGGGGCCATAGGTTTCACTAGTGGCTTCTCTCAAGAGCATAAGTATTCTACGGTGGGTGAACAAATTACCATTGAGCAATTGACATAATTGAGCATAGTTATGAGTATATCTAGGTATGATCATGTATATAGGCATCACGTCCGAGACAAGTAGACCGAAACGATTCTGCATCTACTACTATTACTCCACTCATCGACCGCTATCCAAAGATGCATCTAGAGTATTAAGTTAAAAACAGAGTAACGCCTTTAAGCAAGATGACATGATGTAGAGGGATAAATTCATGCAATATGATAAAACCCCATCTTGTTATCCTTGATGGCAACAATACAATGCGTGCCTTGCTGCCCCTTCTGTCATTGGGAAAGGACACCGCAAGATTGAACCCAAAGCTAAGCACTTCTCCCATTGCAAGAACTACCAATCTAGTTGGCCAAACCAAATGGATAATTCGAAGAGACTTGAAAATATAACCAATCATACATAAAAGAATTCAGAGAAGATTCAAATATTATTCATAGATAATCTGGATCATAAACCCACAATTCATCGGTCTCAACAAACACACCGCAAAAAGAAGATTACATCAAATAGATCTCCACGAGAGGGGAGAACATTGTATTGAGATCCAAAAAGAGAGAAGAAGCCATCTAGCTACTAGCTATGGACCCAAAGGTCTAAAGTAAACTACTCACACTTCATCAGAGGGGCTATGGTGATGATGTAGAAGCCCTCCATGGTGGATGCCCCCCTCATGAGCTCGGAACAAGCCCCAAGATGGGATCTCGTGGATACAGGAAGTTGCGGCGGTGGAATTAGGTTTTGGCCCTGCTACGATCGTTTGGGGGTATGTAGGTATATATAGGAGGAAGGAGTACGCCGGTGGAGCGACAGGGGGCCCACGAGGCAGGGGGCGCGCCCTAGGGGGGCGTGCCCCCCACCCTCGTGACCGGCTCTTTCGTTCCTTGGAGTAGGGTCCAAGTCCCCTGGATCACGTTCGGTGAGAAAATCACGTTTCCGAAGGTTTCATTCCGTTTGGAATCCGTTTGATATTCTGTTTCTTCAAACATTAAATAGGCAAAAAAACAGCAATTCGGGTGGGCCTCCGGTTAATAGGTTAGTCCCAAAAATAATATAAAAGTGAAAAATAAAGCCCAATATAGTCCAAAACAGTAGATAAAGTAGCATGGAGCAATCAAAAATTATAGATACGTTGGAGACGTATCAGTATCATACACCCACCATATACCTTCCTCAAAACAGCCACCATACCTACCTATCATGGCATTTCCATAGCCATTCCAAGATATATTGCCATGCAACCTACCACCGTTTCGTTTATTATGACATGCTCCATCATTGTCATATTGCTTCGCATGATCATGTAGTTGACATCGTATTTGTGGCAAAGCCACCGTTCATATTTCTTTCATACATGTCACTCTTGATTCATTGCATATCCTTACATCACGGAGGCATTCACATAGAGTCATATTTTGTTCTAAGTATTGAGTTGTAATTGTTGAGTTGTAAGTAAATAAAAGTGTGATGATCATCATTTTTTAGAGCATTGTAACAAGTGAGGAAAGGATGATGGAGACTATGATTCCCCCACAAGTCGGGATGAGACTCCGGACGAAAAATAAAAAAAAGAAAAAGAAAAAAAGAGGCCATAAAAAAAGAGAGAAGAAAATGCCCAAACAAAAAAATGAGAGAAAAAGAGAGAAGGGACAATGTTACTATCCTTTTACCACACTTGTGCTTCAAAGTAGCACCATGATCTTCATGACAGAGAGTCTCCTATGATATCACTTTCATATACTAGTGGGAAATTTTCATTTAGAACTTGGCTTGTATATTCCAATGATGGGCTTCCTCAAAATGCCCTAGGTCTTCGTGAGCAAGCGAGTTGGATGCACACCCACTTAGTTCCTTTTGTTGAGCTTTCATATACTTATAGCTCTAGTGCATCCGTTGCATGGCAATCCCTACTCACTCACATTGATATCTATTAATGGGCATCTCCATAGCTTATTGATACGCCTAGTAGATGTGAGACTATCTTCTCCCTTTTTTTGTCTTCTCCACAACCACCATTCTATTCCACATATAGTGCTATGTCCATGGCTCACGCTCATGTATTGGGTGAAGATTGAAAAAGTTTGAGAACACAAAAGTTTGAAACAATTGCTTGGCTTGTCATCGGGGTTGTGCATGATTTAAATATTTTGTGTGGTGAAGATAGAGCATAGCCAGACTATATGATTTTGTAGGGATAACTTTCTTTGGCCATGTTATTTTGAGAAGACATAATTGCTTAGTTAGTATGCTTGAAGTATTATTATTTTTATGTCAATATTAAACTTTTGTCTTGAATCTTTCGGATCTGAATATTTATACCACAATTAAGAGAATTACATTGAAATTATGCCAAGTAGCATTCCACCTCAAAAATTCTGTTTTTATCATTTACCTACTCGTGGACGAGCAGGAATTAAGCTTGGGGATGCTTGATACGTCTCCAACGTATCTATAATTTTTTATTGTTCCATGCTATATTATATTCTGTTTTGGACATTAATGGGCTTTATTATACACTTTTATATTATTTTTGGGACTAACCTATTAACCAGAGGCCTAGCCCAGAATTGCTGTTTTTTGCCAATTTAAGAGTTTCGCAGAAAAAGAATACCAAACGGAGTCCAAACGGAATGAAACCTTCGGGAACATGATTTTCGGAACGAACGTGATCCAGAGGACTTGGACCCTATGTCAAGACATCAACCAGGAGGGCGCGAGGTAGGGGGGCACGCCTACCCCCTGGGCGCGCCCTCCACCCTCGTGAGCCCCACGTTGCTCCACCGACGTACTTCTTCCCCCTATATATACCTACGTACCCCCAAACTGCCAGATACGGAGCCAAAAACCTAATTCCACCGCCACAACCTTCTGTACCCGTGAGATCCCATCTTGGGGCCTTTTCCGGAGCTCCACCGGAGGGGGCATCGATCACGGATGGCTTCTACATCAACACCATAGCCTATCCGATGATGTGTGAGTAGTTTACCTCAGACCTTTGGGTCCATAGTTATTAGCTAGATGGCTTCTTCTCTCTTTTTGGATCTCAATACAATGTTCTCCCCCTCTCTTGTGGAGATCTATTCGATGTAATCTTCTTTTGCGGTGTGTTTGTTGAGACCAATGAATTGTGGGTTTATGATCAAGTTTATCTATGAACAATATTTGAATTTCTCTGAATTCTTTTATGTATGATTGGTTATCTTTGCAAGTCTCTTGAATTATCAGTTTGGTTTGGCCTACTAGATTGATCTTTCTTGTAATGGTAGAAGTGCTTAGCTTTGGGTTCAATCTTGCGGTGTCCTTTCCCGATGTGATGAGGGGCAGCAAGGCACATATTGTATTGTTGCCATCGAGGATAACAAGATGGGGTTTATATCATATTGCATGAGTTTATCCTCTACATCATGTCATCTTGCTTAAAGCGTTACTCTGTTCTTTTGAACTTAATACTCTAGATGCATCTTTGGATAGCGGTCGATGTGTGGAGTAATAGTAGTAGATGCAGCAGGAGTCGGTCTACTTGTCTCGACGTGATGGCTATATACATGATCATACCTAGATATTCTCATAACTATGCTCAATTCTCACAATTGCTCAACAAAGAATTTGTTCACCCATCGTAATACTTATGCTCTTGAGAGAAGCCACTAGTTAAACCTATGGCCCCCAGGTCTATTTTCCATCATATTAATCTCCCGTCAACAAGCTATTTCTGGCACCATTTTTATTTTTCTTTCTTTACTTTGCATCTTTATCATAAAAAATACCAAAAATATTATCTTATCATATCTATCAAATCTCACTCTCGTAAGTGACCGTGAAGGGATTGACAACCCCTTTATTGCGTCGGTTGAGAGGATTTATTTGTTTGTGTAGGTGCGAGGGACTCGTGCGTGGCCTCCTACTGGATTGATACCTTGGTTCTCAAAAACTGAGGGAAATACTTACGCTACTTTGCTGCATCACCCTTTCCTCTTCAAGGGAAAACCAGCGCAATGCTCAAGAGGTAGCAGGTAACAATAAACAGGTTAAAAAAGCAGGCTATGCATCGGAATAGGAGCAAACAATAACAGTAGCAAAATCTAATGCAAGCATGACTAGAATGGAATGGGCGATATCGGGATGATCAAAAAGGGGGCTTGCCTGGAAGCTCTGCTGAAAGGGAAGAAGGGTCGTCGTCGACATAGTCGATCACGGGGGCATCATCGGTATCGGGATCTACCGGAGAGAAGAGGGGAAAGAAACAATATAGAGCAAACAGAGGTACCTCTAAGCATGACAAGACGATAGGCAGAACTAGGGTCGACCTAACGTAGTACTGCACGATATAGGTGAAGGGGGAATTCAACCCTAGTGTCAGACAGATGATCGGAGGGGAATGTTCCATGTTCATCATGCTAGGGGCATGTGACAGATGAACGGACCGCATATTTGGATTCGTCTCGTTTTTCTGAGCAACTTTCATGTAGAAAACATTTTCATCTGAGCTACGGTTTAATTTCTATGAATTTTCAAAGTTTAAACAATATTCTGGAATTAATTAAATTAACAAAAAAGAAATGCTAGGTCAGCATGACATAACCATGACGTCAGCAGTCAACAGGATGGCTGACCAGGTCAAACTGACCAGTGGGTCCCACCTGTCACTGGTAGTGGGCTAACAACAGTTCATCTTAATTTAAACAGAGTAATTAGTGATTGGATGATACGTCTCCAACGTATCTATAATTTTTGATTGCTCCATGCAACTTTATCTACTGTTTTGGACTATATTGGGCTTTATTTTCCACTTTTATATTATTTTTGGGACTAACCTATTAACCGGAGGCCCAACCTGAATTGCTGTTTTTTTTGCCTTTTTCGTTTCAAGAAATGTAATATCAAACGGAGTCCAAACGGAATGAAACCTTCGGAAACGTGATTTTCTCACCGGACGTGATCCAGGAGACTTAGACCCTACGCCAAGGAACAACGGAGGCAGTCACTAGGGTGGGGGGCGCCCCCCTAGGGCACGCCCCCTGCCTCGTGGGCCCCCTGTTGCTCCACCGACGTACTCCTTCCTCCTATATATACCTACGTACCCCCAAACCATCAGAACAGGAGCCAAAAACCTAATTCCACCGCCGCAACTTCCTGTATCCACGAGATCCCATCTTGGGGCCTATTAGGAGCTCACGGAGGAGGGCATCCACCATGGAGGGCTTCTACATCAACATTAAAGCCTCTCCGATGAAGTGTGAGTAGTTTACTTCGCACCTTCAGGTCCATAGTTAGTAGCTAGATGGCTTCTTCTCTCTTTTGGATCTCAATACAATGTTCTCCCCTCTCTCGTGGAGATCTATTCGATGTAATCTTCTTTTGCAGTGTGTTTGTTGAGACCGATGAATTGTGGGTTAATGATCCAGCTTATCTATGAATAATATTTGAATCTTCTCTGAATTCTTTTATGTATGATTGAGTTATCTTTGCAAGTCTCTTGAATTATCCGCTTGGATTGGCCAACTAGATTGGTAGTTCTTGCAATGGGAGAAGTGCATGGCTTTGGGTTCAATCTTGCGGTGTCCTTACCCAAAGGATGTAAAAGGGTTGCAAGGCACGTATTGTATTGTTTCCATCGAGGATAACAAGATGGGGTATTTATCATATTGCATGAATTTATCCCTCTACATCATGTCATCTTGCTTAAGGCGTTACTCTGATTTTAACTAAATACTCTAGATGCATGCTGGATAGCGGTCGATGAGTGGAGTAATAGTAGTAGATGCAGAATCGTTTCGGTCTACTTGTCATGGACGCGATGCCTATATACATGATCATACCTAGATATACTCATAACTATGCTCAATTCTGTCAATTGCTCAACAGTAATTTGTCCACCCACCGTAGAATACTTATGCTCTTGAGAGAAGCCACTAGTGAAACCTATGGCCCCCGGGTCTATCCTCATCATATCAATCTCCATTACTGTTGGGGATATGACTATTTGTGTAAACCGCCCAGGAGGGGCCGGGTTACGCAAAGAGACTCATCAGAGGAAGCCCAAGACCAAGCATGAAGATGGCGATTCAATAAAGGGCTTAAGGCCCACGGGCGACTTAAAGGCCCGTTGTAGTAAAGCGCCATAATAGCATGACTTGTATCATAAGGTAGACTTGACTAGTCACCGAGTTGGACACTGTTTATGAGCCGGCCGGGACTCTGTAAGCCGCAGGGCGTCAACCCGTGTATATAAGGGGACGACCCGTGAAAGTGCAACTATACCTAGGTGGTTTTGGTAATTCATAACAACATATAGCTCATTGAGCTAATGCTATTCCAAGACTATTATTTCAGGAAAGCTCAATGAATGGCATGGCATGGATGATGAAAGTGGATCCCTCAAAATACTAAGGACAAAGGATTGCCTCAAGCTCAAAAGCTCAAGACTCTTCATTTTACATTTTAGTGATCCAAAATCACACTGAGTCTATAGGAAAAGCCAATACTATCAAGAAGGGATGAGGTGTTGCTTAATGAGACTTTTGCTTCATGTGCTTAGTGATATGCTCCAAAACCCTCAACTACTTTCCCACATCCACAAATGACCTAAACTTAAAGCCAAAATCGGTCACACCGATTCTTTCTATCCAGCGCCACCGATTCCAAAAGTCATAGCCACTGCCACAAACCCTAAGCAAATCGGTCTTACCGATAGGGATCTCGGTCTCACCGAGATGGGGTTGCAATCTCTCTGTTTCCCTTCGTAACGTTTCGGTCCAACCGAAGTGAGCGATCGGTCCCATCGAGATTGCAATATAAACTCTCTGTTTCCTTTTTGTAACATTTCGGTCTCACCGAAAAGAGCAAATCGGTCCCACCGAGTTTACCTGACCAACTCTCTGGTTAGCTAATTACCAAAATCGGTCTCACCGAGTTTGTGTAATCGGTCTCATCGAGATTACATTATGCCCTAACCCTAACCATATCGGTCTCACCGAGATGCATGTCAGTCCCACCGAAAATCACTAACGGTCACTAGGTTTACTAATTCGGTCCGACCGAGTTTAACCATTCGGTCCCACCGAGTTTGGTAAATTGTGTGTAACGGTTGGATTTTGTGTGGAGGCTATATATACCCCTCCACCTCCTCTTCATTCGTGGAGAGAGCCATCAGACTGAACCTACACTTCCAACTTACCATTTCTGAGAGAGAACCACCTACTCATGTGTTGAGGCCAAGATATTCCATTCCTATCATATGAATCTTGATCTCTAGCCTTCCCAAGTTGCTTTCCACTCAAATCATCTTTCCACCAGATCCAAAACCTATGAGAGAGAGTTGAGTGTTGGGGAGACTATCATTTGAAGCACAAGAGCAAGGAGTTCATCATCAACACACTGTTTGTTACTTCTTGGAGAGTGGTGTCTCCTATATTGGCTAGGTGTCACTTGGGAGTCTCCGACAAGATTGTGGAGTTGAACCAAGGAGTTTGTAAGGGCAAGGAGATCGCCTACTTCGTGAAGATCTACCGCTAGTGAGGCAAGTCCTTCGTGGGTGACGACCATGGTGGGATAGACAAGGTTGCTTCTTCGTGGACCCTTCGTGGGTGGAGCCCTTCGTGGACTCAGCAAGAACTGCTACCCTTCGTGGGTTGAAGTCTCCACCAACGTGGAAGTATGATAGCACCACCTATCGGAACCACGCCAAAAACATCCGTGTCTCCAATTGCGTTTGAATCCTCTAAACCCTTCCCCTTACTTTCTTGCAAGTTGCATGCTTTATTTTCCGCTTTCAATATACTCTTTGCATGCTTGCATGAATTGTGTGATGATTGCTTGACTTCTCCAAAAATAGCTAAAATCTGCCAAACTATAAAATTGGGAAAATGCATAGCTTTTATTGGTCAAGTAGTCTAATCACCCCCCCTCTAGACATACTTCAAGGTCCTACAAGTGGTATCAGAGCTTTGGTCTCCATTTGCTTTGATTTCCATAGCTTTTGGTGGTCATAGCCTTGGTTTCACAACCTAGGAGAGTATGGCGTCTAACGAGGGAAATTATCACCGTAGAGGTCCTTACTTTGATGGTACTAATTTTGCTAGTTGGAAGCATAAGATGAAAATGCATATTCTTGGACATAACCCCACCGTTTGGGAAATTATTTGTATTGGCTTGCAAGGTGAATTTTTCGATGGGAGAGAACCGAACCGTGAAGCTAATGCGGAAGCATTGAAGATGCTACAATACAACGCTCAAGCATGTGACATCATCTTCAACGGATTGTGCCCCGAAGAATTCAACAAAATCAGCCGTCTTGAGAATGCAAAGGAAATTTGGGATACTTTGATTGATATGCACGAAGGTACCGAATCTGTCAAGGAATCCAAGTTGGATGTGCTCCAAAGTCAGCTTGACACGTTCAAAATGAAGGATGGTGAAGGTGTCGCTGAAATGTACTCTAGGCTTGCTCTTATCACAAATGAGATTGCCGGCTTAGGGAGTGAAGAGATGACCGACAAATTCATCATCAAGATGATCCTAAGAGCATTGGATGGAAAGTATGATACCGTGTGCACATTGATCCAAATGATGCCAAACTACAAAGATCTCAAGCCAACGGAAGTCATTGGAAGGATTGTTGCTCATGAGATGTCACTCAAGGACAAGGAGGAACTTCAGAACAAGTCAAGTGGTGCTTACAAAGCCTCAAGTGAAGCCCCCACATCATCAAGTGAGAAACCAACCTTCAATGAAGAATTGAGGTTAATGGTGAAGAACTTCAACAAGTTCTACAAAAGTAGAAGCAAAGAAAGAAACTCCAAGTCAAGGTCTTACAATGACAAGAGATCTTCTAGTCGAGAGCGCAATTGCTACAACTGTGGGAGACCCGGACACTACTCCAATGAGTGTGCGGCACCCTACAAAAGAAGAGAATATTCTCCAAAAAGAAGAAGCAAAAGAGAAGAATCACCACCGAGAGAGAGGAGGAGTAGAGATGATCGTTATGAACGAAGACCCTCACAGAGAAGCAAGGATTCGGAAAGAAAGGACAAGTCATCAAGGAGCTACACAAAACGAAGACATCAAGCTCATGTTGGTGAATGGGTTTCCGGCTCCGACTCCGACAATCACTCCGAGAGAAGCTATCACTCCGACTCCGAACATACTCAAGATGAAGGTGTTGCCGGTCTAGCACTTGTTTCAACCAACTCCTACGACATATTTGAATCACCAAATGAAGGTGTTGGAAGATGCTTCATGGCCAAAGGTCCAAAGGTAACACATCCCGAGTATGTTGATTTTAATGGTGACGAAGATGACTTGCTAGGTGATGATGATTTACTTGTTGACAACTCTAGTGATGAATACTATGATGAAACGTCAATTAATCATGCTAATCAAACGAATGACAATGATAAGGAGAAAATTGAGCTTCTAACTAAAGAACTAAACACTCTTAAGTTGGCTCGTGAAACTATCTTCAAGATCATCGAGAACTTTTAAGGGCTCATGAGAAGTTATTCTTTGAAAAGCTCAATCTTGAGCAAGAGCATGAGTTCTTAAAGGCAATCAATGATGATCTCCGCAAGAAAAGTTCTTCTTACATTGCCAAGCGTTTACTCTTATCTACTTACATGCCTCAAGTCAAGTCTAGTAACAAGTACACGAAAGATACTTCCTCTAGTAGTAACAATAATAATGTCAAATCCAATGTTGTTGCTTCTAGTAGTTCTCTTGATTCCACTAATGATTCTCTTAGCCAAGTTACACTTGAGCAAGAATATAATTTATTGAAGGGAATTATAGAGAAAGGTGTTTACAAGAGCCTTGCCGGGAGTAAGCAATTCGAGGAAATTGTACGCAAGCAAGGAAGGCACCGGAAGAATCAAGGTGTTGGTTTTGAACGAAAGTTCAACGCCAATGGAGTTGAGTGGGAAGAAGATCAATACCCCAAGACGAAGTTTGTTCCTCAACAAGAGAAGTATGATCCTACTTCCTTCAAGGGGACACAAGCTCAAGATGATCTTCCACCACAAGACCACAAGAACAAAGGCAAGGACAAGCTTCAAGAAGAGATTGATGCATTTTAAGAAGCACCTAAAGCCTCATTCGAGTGGGTCCCCAAGACTACGTCAAGTTCTACTTCATCAAGTACAACTACAACTCCAAGGATTCCCATCAAGATGATGTGGATCCTGAAGAAGAAGAACTAGAGAGTTCTTGAGGGTGACTCCGCCAACCTTTTTCACTCATATCATTTTGGCAAGAACAAGTGCAATCAACTTTCACATCTTGCACTAGTTTAAGGAGTCACAAACCCTCATGTTGGTAAGGCAAGGGATAAGGTAACCTAATGTTTTCATGGACATCATCTTGTGTGTGCATCACTCTATGTCTATGGATATTCTTGTTTGTTCCTTGTGGGACTAACCCATGTAGGCAAGTTGAAAGTGCAACTCACTCCAAAGGATTGCTCCAAATGATCTACATCAACATTGAGCATCTACATCTTCAACACCTACATGAAGTCATCATCGACAAAACCCAAGGTTAGTTCATCCCTCTAAGGGGGGATCTCACATCTAGGGGGAGCTTAACTCTAAGAATTGAGTCAAAGCAACTCTAATGATGTGAACACATTAATGCATTATGTAAAAGTGGTAACCCCGCTTGAGCTTAAATGATGAGTATGACCTATGATCAAATGTTCTCATTTGACTCCTAAGTCAATATACTCATATATAGATGACCTAGTCATCGCCAATTGTTTGATAGATGCTAGAATTGGTTGTGCATGCTTTGCCACATATTTCAATTGCCATCTTATTGTGTGAGCATGTTGGTGCATATTTTACTCATTCAAGGACATCCACTTGTTGTTTTGGTTGATTGGTTCTTTCTTCTTTTGGCCAAGTGGATGGACAAGAATGCCTAAGAACCTTCTTTAGCTATCTATGTTTTTCTCGTCTCAAACTCTATTCATGCTACATCACAAAATTTGATCAAGTCAGATTCGAACCACTCTGTGTGAGGAGCACTCGGAGTCCCCGATTCGTCATAGACTTAAACTTCCAAAACCTCTTAGTGATTCTCGGTCTGACCGATCCTATCATTTCGGTCCTACCGAGATCATCAAGTTGATCTGAGTTTTCAATCTCGGTGCAACCGATTTGAACTTTTCAGTCACACCGAGTTGCTGTAACTGCTTGCAGTTATGCATCTCGGTGCCACTGAGTTGTTCCACTTGGTCACACCGACAGTGTCGGGCTATATATAGTCACGGGCAAAATTTTGGAAATTTCTCCAAAACCCTTCGCCCGCGCATCAGCTCGCTCTGCCATCGTGGTCTCCGGATCGTCTCCTCGCCGCCAGCAGCCTCCTGTCGCTGGTCTTCGCCGCCGTCAACGGATTTCGTCCCCGCCGTTGCCGCCGTAGCAAGTCCACCGCCAAGTTAGGGTATGGACTTGATCTTTGTGCTATCCATGTCCGATTCCTAGCACATTGTTTTCACATTGAATCTTGCCACGATTGCAACTCATCTATCCAGCCAAAGTAGATCATAGATTAGTTGTGATTCGAATTTTTAGGTTTAGGTTTCCGCCGAAACCATCTCGGACCCACCGAGTTGAGAAACTCGGTCTCACCGGTTTGGCTTATGCCATTGCACAAGTGGCTCTCGGTCTGACCGAGATTTACTAATCGGTGCAACCGATTTGAGAATTCTGTGAAACCCTAGCAGTCTCGGTGCCACCAAACTGAAACTCGGTCCAACCGAGATCATCGATCCAAAACTGCTTCGGTATCACCGAGTTTGAAAATCGGTGGATCCGAAATGCTTTCTGTGGAAAACTAAAACTAAACTTTTGAGTCATTCTTTTGCAAAAACCTCTGCATTTTGTGATGCTCATCTTTTCTATCTCATCTATAAACTCTTCACAGTGGTCAGTCAGCTTTTGCGGTATATGTCGATCAAAGTGACAGCTTAACAGGTCAAGAGCAGATAAACTTGAGTGAGGGCACTAGTCCCTCAACTTCAGATGAAGGGAGCAGAAGTACTCCTAGCAACTTGCCTAAGGCTGCTACTAGGCAAAGGAGGAAAAGAAATTCAGATTCAGAGGATGAAGATTACAGGGCTGAGGAAGATGAGGCAACTTCAAAGAAAGAGGTGGTCAAGAAGGAAAGGGTCATGAAGACCAAAGGGACTGCAGGAAGACAACCAATGTCTAAGGCTAGAACATCAACTCAACTGCCTGAAAATCCTGATCCCAAAGAGCCAGTTGCTGAGAGCAAGAAGAGGAAGGAAAGGGTCAAGATAACCATGGCCAAAGTTATTGGGAAGCCTTCCATGATGGAAGAGGAAGAGCCTCACTGCACCAAAGACCAAAGGCACCAAAGCTAATGGGTGATGCAATAAGATCGTGGGCTGCCACATCTAAGCCCAAGGAAGCACCTAAAGCTGCCCCCAAGGCCAAGTCTGCACCAAAGAGGAATACTAGGAGTATTCCGTTCTTTGAGAAGAACAAGGCCCCAAAGTGCACGAAGTTGATGAAGAAGATGAAGAAGAACAAGTTCTGAGGAAGCTCAAGCCCAAGATACCAGACCACAATGATGCCCATCCTGTGGCTGAGAACATGAGAGTCAGGAAGGAATCAGGGCTGAGGAAATGGAGATTGGAAGATCCATATGCTTCAAGGAGAAGGACTGCTGTTGACTACATGTTCCACACAAAGGAACAACAGGACTTTTATGAGACAATCTTGTTAGACAAGAAGCCCATTGTCTGTGACATGAGATGGGTCGACTGGAACTTCATCAAGGAGAATGAAGAGCACTATCCTGGAGTGCAGGACAGCTTTGTGAGTTGTGGAGTTGCAGATTTTGTTGGGAAGAAGCTCACAAATTGGAATGATGAGCTTATCATGCAGTTTTACTCCACAACACATTTCTACCCAGATGGGAGAATTGTTTGGATGTCTGAAGGTACAAGGTACCAGTCAACTATTGAGGAGTGGGCAAAGCTAATAAATGCCCCAGAGGAGAATGAGGATGACCTAGACATCTATGCAAATAAGAAAAAGGATCACAATCCAATGGCTCACATGTACAAGGAAATTCCAAACAAGGCATTAGCAACTCACAAGTTTGGATCAGTTCACTATCTCGTCAGGGTTGCCAACCATCAATTGGATTCTCGAGGCACACTTTGTTGCCCAAGTCAGTGACCATAACATGATCAGAGGGCATGCCATCAACATGTTGCATGTGTTTGATGTGTCACAAAAGTTTAAAGTCATGAGCCTGATCATTGAAACTATCAAGAGGACTGCAGCAGATCAGAAGAGGAGTTGTGGATATGCACCTCAGATTCAAGAATTGATAAACTCAAAGACGGGCACAGGAAAATATCAGTTGGATAAGGAACATTTCCACTTTATCCAGACTTTGAGGACAATGAGGTTATCATGAATGAAGATGATCCACAATCAGTTCAAGCTCAGGAGAAGAAGGAGAAGGCAAAGAGGGAGAAGTCTGCCAAGATGCCAACTCAAGAGGAGGCATCTGAGTATCTCTTGAAGAACAAGCAGGAGCAGCTTGGTTACTTAATAGCATCAACCTTGAGGATTGAGAAGGGATTGGCCACCCTCACTCAAAATCAGGAGAGCTTGAGAGAATCATAGAACAAAAGTTCTATAACTTAGATGTGAAAGTAATCGAGATCTGCATCTGCAGTGGAGGAGCTACAAGAGGACATGCAGGAGAGGAAGGGCAAGACAACAACAAATGTGTTTGCCAGAGTGCCTAGAGCCCAGAGGTCATCGGTTGTGCCGATTTCGACATGAGAGCAACTTCGTGCACCAGCTACAGCCTCGGTGCCACCAGCTCCGGCACCTTCATCAGCTCCAGCTCCATCTACATCGATGTAAGTCTTCGTCCAAGGAGCCATCTCTACACCACCACCGGAAGATCAAGCACGAGAGTCGATCTAGCACTATGCATTTTCTATGAACTTTTTGGTAACTTGTTGCCAAAGGGGGAGAAAAATGTATAGATCATAGGCTTCGAGAGAGAGAGTGTCTTTTGTTCTCTCTTGCTTTATTTGGTGGTTTTTCAAACTTTGTTTGCTTTTGGTTGAGATACTATGTGTGTGAGACATTGATGATCATGTGTTTGATCATAAGCTACACTTATGCATGCTTGATATTATCCTATCTATCTTATGTGATCACTCACTTTGCTTGGTGATGAGTGCATGCATTCATTGTTTATTATTTTGAGCGCTCCACCAAGATGTATGTGACATGGAAGAGTAACCCATGAGCCTAATTCATTGTGCATTTGCAGTCCAAAGCAAATCTAAATCTATGCACAAATTTAGGGGGAGCTCTTACTTATCACATACTTCTCAAAGCGACGATGTTATTTCAATCTTATTATCATTTGTCGAAGCTTTGATCTATATGTTGTCATCAATTACCAAAAAGGGGGAGATTGAAAGTGCAACTATCCCTAGGTGGTTTTGGTAATTCATAACAACATATAGCTCATTGAGCTAATGCTATTCCAAGACTATTATTTCAGGAAAGCTCAATGAATGGCATGACATGGATGATGAAAGTGGATCCCTCAAAATACTAAGGATAAAGGACTGGCTCAAGCTCAAAAGCTCAAGACTCTTCATTTTACATTTTAGTGATCCAAGATCACATCGAGTCTATAGGAAAAGCCAATACTATCAAGAAGGGCTGAGGTGTTGCTTAATGAGCCTTTTGCTTCATGTGCTTAGTGATATGCTCCAAAACCCTCAACTACTTTCCCACATCCACAAATGACCTAAACTTAAAGCCAAAATTGTTCACACCGATTCTTTCTATCCGACGCCACCGATTCCAAAAGTCATAGCCACTGGCACAAACCCTAAGCAAGTCGGTCTTACCGATAGGGATCTCGGTCTCACCGAGATGGGGTTGCAATCTCTTTGTTTCCCTTTGTAACGTTTCGGTCCAACCGAAGTGAGCGATCGGTCCCATCGAGATTCAATGTAAACTCTCTGTTTCCTTTTTGTAACATTTCGGTCTCACCGAAAAGAGCAAATCGGTCCCACCGAGTTTACCTGACCAACCCTTTGGTTAGCTAATTACCAAAATCGGTCTCACCTAGTTTGTGTAATCGGTCTCACCGAGATTACGTTATGCCCTAACCCTAACCATATCGGTCTCACCGAGATGCATGTCAGTCCCACCGAAAATCACTAACGGTCACTAGGTTTACTAATTCGGTCGACCGAGTTTAACCATTCGGTCCCACCGAGTTTGGTAAATTGTGTGTAACGGTTGGATTTTGTGTGGAGGCTATATATACCCCACCACCTCCTCTTCATTTGTGGAGAGAGCCATCAGACTGAACCTACACTTCCAACTTACCATTTTTGAGAGAGAACCACCTACTCATGTGTTGAGGCCAAGATATTCCATTCCTATCATATGAATCTTGATCTCTAGCCTTCCCAAGTTGCTTTCCACTCAAATCATCTTTCCACCAGATCCAAATCCAATGAGAGAGAGTTGAGTGTTGGGGAGACTATCATTTGAAGCACAAGAGCAAGGAGTTCATCATCAACACACCGTTTGTTACTTCTTGGAGAGTGGTGTCTCCTAGATTGGCTAGGTGTCACTTGGGAGCCTCCGACAAGATTGTGGAGTTGAACCAAGGAGTTTGTAAGGGCAAGGAGATCGCCTACTTCGTGAAGATCTACCGCTAGTGAGGCAAGTCCTTCGTGGGTGACGGCCATGGTGGGATAGACAAGGTTGCTTCTTCGTGGACCCTTCGTGGGTGGAGCCCTCCGTGGACTCGCGCAACCATTACCCTTCGTGGGTTGAAGTCTCCACCAACGTGGAAGTACGATAGCACCACCTATCGGAACCACGCCAAAAACATCCGTGTCTCCAATTGCGTTTGAATCCTCTAAATCCTTCCCCTTACTTTCTTGCAAGTTGCATGCTTTATTTTCCGCTGCCAATATACTCTTTGCATGCTTGCATGAATTGTGTGATGATTGCTTGACTTCTCCAAAAATAGCTAAAATCTGCCAAACTATAAAATTGGGAAAAGGCATAGCTTTTATTGGTCAAGTAGTGTAATCACCCCCCCCCCCTCTAGACATACTTCAAGGTCCTACAACCCGCCGGCGGCTTAGGGCAGGAAACAACACTTAGAAAACCGGGCATAGCGTATCTCGCTCCCTGGTCATCGAAACCTCAAGCAATACCAACCCAACTAGACGTAGGCTTACCTTCACCGTAAGGAGCCGAACTAGTATAAACCCTCTCGTGTCCTTTGTCCCGATTAACCCCTTTAAGCTTCCTAGTTACGATGGCTCCACGATTAAGTCCTTGCAAGAGGACATCTGCCGTGACAATTCCACGACAGTTGGCGCCCACCGTGGGGCGGCCGCAGTGGATTTGAGTTCTTGAAGGGCAGCTTGAAGGGCTCAAGGGATACGCAGTGGGGCCGGATGACCAAGAGCCGTCAGTAAGATCTACATCGACAACGAAGGCTGGGGCCCGAGGCCGACTCAATTGAAATCTGGTACCGGGTCCCCTTTGGCGGAATTCACGTTTTCATCGGCCGGATTGGTGAGCTGTGCCCAGGCCGGACAGCTGTACCGACCTCATTGAGACGGCTCGGCGGCGAGACCCGCCAGATTCAACCTGTGATGAAGCGTGCCTTTGTGGGCTGTGTTCATGGAGGGGCACTTCCGGAAGGATCTAAAGATGGCGAAGAGACGGCCGTCCCATCAGATGATGATTCGTCCTCCGGCTCAACAGATTCTCTGTATCAGGTCCAAGAAGGCATGCTAGGGGGTTGTTCTGACGACTCTAGCATTCCATATTACTATGAGCCGCCAAACTGGGCAGGAGTCTTCATGGCTAGTACTCAACCCGGCCAAAACTCGACGGCTGCGACAGCAATAACATCCGGGTTAGGAGCGGCTGGGGCAGGAGGCCCCGCGCGCCCGCCGGCTCAGGTGCTGATGGATCTTATGGACAAGTTGACGGCTTTGTTAACCTCCACGGTTATTCCTGCGAATCCAGATGAGCATAACGCTGAGGTGGCAAAGGTGCGTGAGGAGATAGCCCAGACCAAGGAGGCCTTGGCGGCTGAGGACATCAGGCTAGCTGCAGAGCGGGCGGCTTTGGATGCACAGGCGCAACGACTCCAGTCAGAGGCTTTACAGCTTAACATGAATCCGAATGCATCCAATGAGGTGATGAGAAGGAGGCATCAGAAAACCCAGTCCCGTCTGCCTCCGGTTTACGATCCTCGGAATCTTTTCACGACACCCGGAGCTGGTCCTAGCAATCCACCCGAAGCCAATAAATTTATGACACCCGGAGCGGGAGGGCCGGCTCAGCCTCGAGAGACGGCACCTCTTCACGGGAGCATGGCCCCGCCCCGATACATACCAACACCTCCGGGCCACTTTTCCAACCCCATGGAGAACCTGATAGCAGCATCGGCGCGACTGGCGGCTCTTCCAGAGGATGGTGACGACCCGACGATGGTGGAAACCCGGAGAGCTAGGGAGCTTCTTCAGACGGCCTTGGCACAGCAAGAGGCCTATTCTTACAGCAGGGACAAGATTCATTCCACTCCTCAGCCTTGGGTAGCACCTCGACCAAACCGGAGTCCGAGTTATAGCAGACACATGGAGTCGGAGGCTTTATCAAGTAATGCCCAGCATCGCAACCAACCCGGCGGCTATAACCCGGTGCAGGATCGATTGCGTCAGGAGGATGAACGGGTGGCTCAATTAGCGGCTCAGCAGACGGCGTATGATGGTTTCCTAGAGTATCCAATGACTTCTGTTGGAGCCGGGGTGGCCACTAGAACCGGCGGTGTCCCTTATGCAGTGCCGGCTCTTCGAGATGTGCGTCTGCCCAAGGATTTCAAGGGTCCTCGAAAGGTGCCGAATTACACGGCCGACTTACAAGCGGGGGCGTCGATTGAAAGTTACGAGATGGCCATGGAATTATTGGAAGTCACCGACGCGGCAATGGCTAAGTATTTCACCATGATGTTAGATGGAACGGCCCGAACTTGGTTGAAAAGCTTGCCTCCCAATTCCATCAGTTCATGGGCCGAGTTAAAGGCCCAGTTTATCGAACTTTAAAGATACTTGCAAGCAATCTATGTCCATTGTGGACTTGACCAATTGTAAGGTGGAGGAGGGTGAGTCCACAACTCATTGGGTGCTGGGTCAAAGAAATAATACATTCATCCGATAAGATGGATGCCGTCTCTTGATACTTATGCTCCATCGTAATTGTCGTTTTGTCTTCTTTGAAGCGGTAGGCGCCTTAAGCGTGATTGCAATGACATGGGTACGCTGATGGCGGCTTTGGTTAAGTATGCCGATTACGATACTCATCAAGATCCCGTGTCCGAGGAGGAAAAGACAGGAAGGGAAAGGAGAACGGCAACGGAAAGGGTCAAGACAATACCGGCAAATCAAGGTGGTAACAAACGTAAGCGGACGGTAACCCGCGTTTGTGGCCAATGCTAATGCTCAAGGTAATAACAAGAAGCGTAAGGGAGAGGACCTCCTCGATCTAGTGGCTCAGGTCCATCTCTTGAGCAGCTTCTGAATGAGCCTTGTCCAAGACACGGTACTCGAGAAAATCCTGCCACCCACTTATGGAAGGACTGCGCGATCATGAAGGCATTCAAGAATTCAAACATGTTTGATGGCAATCATGGGTCAGGCGGCGGTTCAGGAGCAGGTGGTTTCCATGGCCCGGATGGCGGCTCAAGTTCTGGCTTTCAAGGTGGTCAAGGCGGCTATAATCAGCAGCAGTCCGGTCAAGGAGGACAGCAGCAGCAGCAGTCAGGTTATGAGAGCCATACAAAACAGTTAAACAGTGGGCAATACCATGTGTTTACCACTAACTTGTGTAAACGTGACCAGAAGGTTCATAAAAGGGCTGTGAATTCGGTTGAACCGGCGGTTCCCCGTTATCTGAGGTGGTCAGAACAGCCTATCATCTAGAGTAGAGAAGATCACCCCCCCCCGGGTTGATAACCCGGGTCAGTTAGCCTTGGTGGTAGCCCCTCACGTTGGTGGATATAAATTCACTAAGGTGCTGATGGACGGCGAAGCAAAGATCAATATTCTCTATTATGAGACCTTTACCGTATGGGTCTGACTGATACGGACTTGAGGACGTCCACCACTGTTTTCCATGGGGTGGTACCCGGTAAGTCGGCGTATCCTGTTGGAAAGACCGAGCTGGAAGTGGCTTTTGGAGACGAATACGATTCCAGGGCTGAGAAGCTGACGTTTGAGGTAGTCAAAATCAGAAGCCCATATCACGCTCTGTTTGGACGGCCGGCTTATGCCAAGTTTATGGCACGGCCGTGTTATGTTTATCTGCAACTCCAAGCTTTGACTTCTCGGAGCTAAGCACACGAGACACAACAAGAGCATGATCAAGGTCTTTCTTTAATTTAGCATGATCATCGTTGTATGACTCCTCAAGAGCCAAACGAAGACCACGCTCTTCCTCAAGAGCATTGGAAAGATCCGAAATCTCATCGGCATAGTCACGACTATGCCCTTCCATCTTAGAGATGGTTTCTTCATGAGTCTCGATCATAACATTGGCTTCACCAAGTTGTTCCAAGAGAGCAACGAAGTGCTTCTTGGATTTGCCCTTGAGTTTACTCATAAAGATCTCAAATTCATTCTCCTCCACATTAGTCCCCTCATGTTCATCAATGCAATCCACAAAGAAGAATGATTGATGATGGTAGTTTTGATGTTGGGGTTACCTTGTTGGTGGCTTTAGCCATGAGGCACTTGGCGGTGATGCTTTCATTGGGTGAACCGTAGAGAGACACCCGAGGAGTCATTGCAATGGCCACGGAGGCCATGGCAACCGATTCACCATCCTCATCATCATCATCATCCTCATTGTACTCTTCTTGAACCACCAAGGCTTTGTGAGGAGTCTTCTTTGGGAAGTTGCTCTTGTTGGGGAAAGACTTGGCCTTGTCCTTACGGATGAGCTTGCCACCATTGTCTTCCCTCCTCTCATATGGAAACTCCGCAACAAAGTGACTCACATTGCCACAATTGAAACAAGTCCTCACTCGTTGCTTGCCCTTAGTGCCACTTGAGTTGCTCTTGTTGAAGCTGGGCCTTGCGTTCTTCTTGCTCCAAAATTGTCTTGAAGCAAGGGCCATGTGTTCATGATAATCATACTTAGTATCTTGAGGTTGCTCTCTTCTTCTTCCTCCTCTCCATCTTCTTGACACAAATCTTGGCCTTCAAAGTGAGGTTGGGCTTCTTTGCTCTTTGGGAGCGAAGCACCGCATTGTCGGCGGTCTTGTCCAATATGCTCATAGCCACAAACTCATCCAACACATCACTTGAGGACAAGGTGTGGAAGTCCGTCGATTGACGGATGACGGAGGACATGGCTTTGTGGTAGGGCATCATTGCCTTGAGAAATTTGCGCTTGATCCAGTTGTCATCGGTGTCCTTACTTCCATGATCCCGGAGGGAGACAACTGTTGGGGAACGTTGCAGAAAATTAAAATTTTCCTACGGTTTCACCAAGATCTATCTATGAGTTCATCTAAGCAACGAGTCACGAGAGAGAGTTTGCATCTACATACCACTTGTAGATCGAGTACGGAAGCGTTCGAGGGAGTGGTGATGATGAAGACGTTCCCAACGTGATTCCGATCACCGATGACCAAGTGCTGAACGGACAGCACCTCCGCGTTCAACACACGTACGGAACGACGGCGTCTCCTTCGTCTTGATCCAGCAAGGAGGAAGGAGAGGTTGAGGAAGATCACTCCAATGGCAGCACGACGGCGTGATGCAGATGGAGGGATCAGTACTCTACAGGGCTTCGCCAAGCGTATGCGGAGGAGGAGAGGTGTTGGGGAGGGAGGGCTGCGCCTTTAATCGTGTGTGCAGCCCTCCCTCTACCCCTCTATTTATAGGGGAAGGGAAGAGGGGCGGCCCCTCTAGATCCATCTAGAGGGGGCGGCGGTTAAGGGAGGGGCTTGCCCCCAAGCAAGGGCCGCCCCTTAGGGGTTCCCCCCTCAACCCTAGGCGCATGGGCCAAGGGAGGGGTGCACCCAGCCAACAGGGGCTGGCTGCCCCACGCAGCCCAAGTGGCCCCCCAAAGGGGTGGCCCCTCCGGTGGTCCTCCGGAACCTTTCCGGTGGACCCTCCATAATATCGATATGACCAAACTTTTCGGTGTCCGTTTGATGACTTCCCATATATAAATCTTTACCTCCGGACCATTCCGAACTCCTCGTGACGTCCGGGATCTCATCCGGGACTCAACAACATTCGGTAGTCACATACAAGTCTTCCTATTAACCCTAAGCGCCACCGAACCTTAAGTGTGTAGACCCTACGGGTTCGGAGATATGCAGACATGACCGAGACGCTCTCCGGTCAATAACCAACAGCGGGATCTGGATACCCATGTTGGCTCCCACACGCTCCTCGATGTTGTCATCGGATGAACCACGATGTCGAGGGTTCAAGCAACCCTGTATGCCATTCCCTTTGTCAGACGGTATGTTACTTGCGAGACTCGATCGTCGGTATCCCAATACCTCGTTTAGTCTCAATCGGCAAGTCACTTTACTGCACCGTAATGCATGATCCCGTGACGGACACTTGGTCACTTTGAGCTCATTTTGATGATGCACTACCGAGTGGGCCCGATGATACCTCTCCGTCATACGGAGTGACAAATCCCTGTCTCGATCCGTGTCAACCCAACAGACACTTTCGGAGATACCGTAATGCACCTTTATAGTCACCCGATTACGTTGTGACGTTTGGTACACCAAGGCATTCCTACGGTATCCGGGAGTTACACGATCTCACGGTCTAAGGAAGAGATACTTGACATTTGGAAAAGCTCTAGCAAAACGAACTACACGATCTTTGTGCTATGCTTAGGATTGGGTCTTGTCCATCACGTCATTCTCCTAATGACGTGATCCCGCTGTCAATGACATCCGATGTCCATAGTCGAGGAAACCATGACCGTATGTCGACCAACGAGCTAGTCAACTAGAGGCTCACTAGGGACGTATTGTGGTCTATGTATTCACACGTGTATTACGATTTCCGGATAATACAGCTTATAGCATGAATAAAAGACAATTATCATGAACAAGGAAATATAATAATAATGCTTTTATTATTGCCTCTAGGGCATATTTCCAACAGTCTCCCACTTGCACTAGAGTCAATAATCTAGTTTACATTGTGATGAATCGAACACCCATAGAGTTACGGTGTTGATCATGTTTTGCCCGTGGAAGAGGTTTAGTCAGCGGATCTGCGACATTCAGATCCGTATGCACTTCTAAATTTCTATGTCTCCATCACGAACATTTTCACGGATGGAGTTGAAGCGACGCTTGATGTGCCTGGTCTTCTTGTGAAACACAGGCTCCTTGGCAAGGGCAATAGCTCCGGTGTTGTCACAGAAGAGTTTGATCGACCCGACGCATTGGGTATGACTCCTAGGTCGGTGATGAACTCCTTCACCCAAATTGCTTCATGTGCTGCCTCCGAGGCTGCCATGTACTCCGCTTCACATGTAGATCCCGCCACGACGCTTCGCTTGCACCTGCACCACCATCGCTCCACCATTCAACATATACACGTATCCGGTTTGTGACTTAGAGTCATCCAGATCTGTGTCAAAGCTAAGCGTCGACGTAACCCTTCTGACGAGCTCTTCGTCACCTCCATAAATGAGAAACATGTCCTTTGTCCTTTTCGTGTACTTCAGGATATTCTTGACCGCTGTCCGGTGTTCCTTGCGGGATTACTTTGGTACCTTCCTACCAAACTCACGGCAAGATTTACATCAGTGCAGTACACGGCATGGCATACATAATAGATCCTATGGCTGAGGCATAGGGGATGACACTCATCTCTTCTTTATCTTTTGCCGTGGTCGGGCATTGAGCTGAGCTCAATCTCACACCTTGCAATATGTGCAAGAACCCTTCTTGGACTGATCCATTTTGAACTTCTTCAAAATCTTATCAAGGTATGTGCTTTGTGAAAGACCTATGAGGCGTCTCGATCTATCTCTATAGATCTTGATGCCTAATATATAAGCAGCTTCTCCAAGGTCCTTCATTGAAAAACACTTATTCAAGTAGGCCTTAATGCTGTCCAAGAATTCTATATCATTTCCCATCAAAAGTATGTCATCTACATATAATATGAGAAATGCTTCTGAGCTCCCACTCACTTTCTTGTAAACGCAGGCTTCTCCATAAGTCTGCATAAACCCAAACGCTTTGATCATCTCATCAAAGCGAATGTTCCAACTCCGAGATGCTTGCACCAGCCCATAAATGGATCGCTGGAGCTTGCATACTTTGTTAGCATTCTTAGGATCGACAAAACCTTCCGGCTGCATCATATACAGACTCTTCCTTAAGATATCCGTTAAGGAACGCTGTTTTGACGTCCATCTGCCATATCTCATAATCATAGTATGCGGCAATTGCTAACATGATTCGGACGGACTTAAGCTTCGCCACGGAGAGAATGTCTCATCGTAGTCAATCCCTTGAACTTGCCGATAACCTTTAGCGACAAGTCGAGCTTTATAGATGGTGACATTACCATCCGTCCGTCTTCTTCTTAAAAATCCATTTGTTTTCTATCGCCGCCGATCATCGGGCAAGTCGGTCAAAGTCCACACTTTGTTTTCATACATGGATTCTATCTCGGACTTCATGGCTTCTAGCCATTTGTTGGAATCTGGGCCGCCATCGCTTCTTCATAGTTCGAAGGTTCATTGTTGTCTAACAACATGATTTCCAAGACAGGGTTGCCGTACCACTGCAGTGCGGAGCGTCCTTAATGGACCTACGAGGTTCAGTAGCAACTTGATCCGAAGTACCTTGATCATTATCATTAATTTCCTCTTCAGTTGGTGTAGGCATCACAGGAACATTTTCCTGAGCTGCACTACTCTCCTGTTCAAGAGGTAGTACTTCATCGAGTTCTACTTTCCTCCCACTTACTTCTTTCGAGAGAAACTCTTTTCCGAGAAAGGTTCCGTTCTTGGCAACAAAAATCTTGCCCTCGGATCTTAAGTAGAAGGTATACCCAATGGTTTCTTTAGGGTATCCTATGAAGACGCATTTTCCGACTTGGGTTCGAGCTTTTCAGGTTGAAGTTTCTTGACATAAGCATCGCATCCCCAAACTTTTAGAAACGACGACTTAGGTTTCTTCCCAAACCATAATTCATACGGTGTCGTCTCAACGGATTTAGACGGTGCCCTATTTAAAGTGAATGTAGCTGTCTCTAGAGCGTATCCCCAAAATGATAGTGGTAAATCGGTAAGAGACATCATAGACCGCACCATATCCAATAGAGTGCGACACGACGTTCGGACACACCGTTACGCTGAGGTGCTCCAGGTGGCGTGAGTTGTGAAACGATTCCACATTTCCTTAAGTGTGTACCAAATTCGTGACTTAAATATTCTCCTCCACGATCTGATCGTAAAAATTTTATCTTTCGGTCGCGTTGATTCTCTACTTCATTCTGAAATTCCTTGAACTTTTCAAAGGTCTCAGACTTGTGTTTCATCAAGTAGACATACCCATATCTACTCAAGTCATCAGTGAGAGTGAGAACATAACGATATCCTCCATGAGCCTCAACGCTCATTGGACCGCACACATCGGTATGTATGATTTCCAACAAGTTGGTTGCTCGCTCCATTGTTCCGAGAACGGAGTCTTGGTCATCTTGCCCATGAGGCATGGTTCGCATGTGTCAAATGATTCATAATCTAAGGACTCCAAAAGTCCATCAGCATGGAGCTTTTTCATGCGCTTGACACCAATGTGACCAAGGCGGCAGTGCCACAAGTATGTGGGACTATCGTTATCAACTTTACATCTTTTGGTATTCACACTATAAACATGTGTAATACTACGCTCGAGATTCATTAAGAATAAACCATTGACCATCGGAGCATGACCATAATACATATCTCTCATATAAATAGAACAACCATTATTCTCGGATTTAAATGAGTAGCCATCTTGCATTAAACAAGATCCAGATACAATATTCATGCTCAAACTTGGCACCAAATAACAATTATTAAGGTTCATAACTAATCCCGTAGGTAAATGAAGAGGTAGCGTCGACGGCGATCACATCGACTGAACCATTCCCGACGCCGCATCGTCACCTCGTCCTTTGCCAGCTTCGCTTATTCCGCAGCTCTGCCGTGAGTTACAAATATGAGCAACGACACCGTATCAAATACCCAAGAGTTACTACAGTAATCGGCAAAGTACACATCAATTACATGTATATCGGATATACCTTTGGTGTTGCCGGCCTTCTTATCCGCTAAGTATTTGGGGCAGTTCCGCTTCGATGACCCCTCCTTGCAATAAAAGCACCTTTCAGTCTCGGGTTTGGGTCCATTCTTTGACTTCTTCGGCAACTTGCTTAGGCGCGGCAACCTCCTTGCCGTCCTTCTTGAAGTTCTTCTTACCCTTGCCCTTCTTGAACTTAGTGGTCTTATTGACCATCAACACTTGATGTTCTTTCTTGATCTCAACCTCGGTGACTTGACATAGAGAACACTTCAGGAATGGTCTTTACCATCCCCGCATGTTGTAGTTCATCACAAAGCTCTTGTAGCTTGGTGGGAGCGACTGGAGGATTCTGTCAATGACCGCCTCATCGGGGAGGTTAATATTCGATTGGGTCATACGGTTGTGTACCAGACATCTTGAGAATATGCTCACCGATGTAACTATTTTCCTCCATCTTACAACTATAGAACTTGTCGGAGATGTCATATCTCTCGACCGAGCGTGAGCTTGGAAAACAAGTTTCAGCTCCTCGAACATCTCATATGCTCCGTGATGCTCAAAACGCTTTTGGAGCCCCGGTTCTAAGTTGTAAAGCATGCCGCCTTGAACGAGGGAGTAATCATCGGTAGCGAGTTTGCCAAGCATTCATAATGTCTTGGTTCTGCAGGGACGGAGGCGTCACCTAGCGGTCCTTCTAGGACGTATTGTTTCTCGGCAGCTATGAGGATGATCTCGTGTTCCGGACCCAGTCCGTATAGTTGTTGTCGTCATCTTTCAGCTTGGTTTTCTCTAGGAACGCGTTGAAGTTCAAGTTGACATGAGCGTTGGCCATTTGATCTACAAGACATATCATTTAAAAGTTTTAGACTAACATGATAATTAAGTTCATCTAATCAAATTTAAATGAACTCCCACTTAGATTAGACATCCCTCTAGTCATCTAAGTGTTACATGATCCGAGTCGACTAGGCCGTGTCTGATCATCACGTGAGACGGACCAGTCTCATCGGTGAACATTCTCATGTTGATCGTATCTTCCATACGACTCGTGTTCGACCTTTCGGTCTCTGTGTTCCGAGGCCATGTACGTACATGCTAGGCTCGTCAAGTAAACCCCAAGTGTTTTCGGCGTGTGTAAATCTGTCTTACACCCGTTGTATGTGAACGTAAGAATCCATCACACCCGATCATCACGTGGTGCTTAGAAACGACGAACTTTGGCAGCGGTGCGAGTTAGGGAAACACTTCTTGAAATTTTGTAAGGGATCATCTTATTTACTACCGTCGTTCTAAGTAAACAAGATGTATAAACATAATAAACATCACATGCAATTATATAGTAGTGATATGATATGGCCAATATCATAAAGCTCCATTGATCTCCATCTTCGGGGCTCCATGATCATCTTGTCACCGGCATGACACCATGATCTCCATCATCATGATCTCCATCATTGTGCCTCCATGAAGTTGTCACGCCAACGACTACTTCTACTTCTATGGCTAACGCGTTTAGCAATAAAGTAAAGTAAATTACATGGCGTTCTTCAATGACACGCAGGTCATACAAAAAATAAAGACAACTCCTATGGCTCCTGCCGGTTGTCATACTCATCGACATGCAAGTCGTGATTCCTATTACAAGAACATGATCTCATACATCACAATATGTCATTCATCATTCATCACAACTTGGCCATATCACATCACATGTCAATTGCTGCAAAAACAAGTTAGACGTCCTCTAATTGTTGTTGCATCTTTTACGTGGCTGCAATTGGGTTCTAGCAAGAACGTTTTCTTACCTACGAATAACCACAACGTGATCTTGTCAACTTCTATTTACCCTTCATAAGGACCCTTTTCATCGAATCCGCTCCAACTAAAGTGGGAGAGACAGACACCCGCCAGCCACCTTATGCAACTAGTGCATGTTAGTCGGTGGAACCGGTCTCACGTAAGCGCACGTGTAAGGTTGGTCCGGCCGCTTCATCCCACAATACCGCGGAAGCAAGATAAGACTAGTAGCGGCAAGTAAATTGACAAGATCCACGCCCACAACTATATTGTGTTCTACTCGTGCAAAGAGAACTACGCATAGACCTAGCTCATGATGCCACTGTTGGGGAACGTTGCAGAAAATTAAAATTTTCCTACGGTTTCACCAAGATCTATCTATGAGTTCATCTAAGCAACGAGTCATGAGAGAGAGTTTGCATCTACATACCACTTGTAGATCGAGTACGGAAGCGTTCGAGGGAGTGGTGATGATGAAGACGTTCCCAACGTGATTCCGATCACCGATGACCAAGTGCTGAACGGACAGCACCTCCGCGTTCAACACACGTGACGGGCAGCGGCGTCTCCTTCGTCTTGATCCAGCAAGGAGGAAGGAGAGGTTGAGGAAGATCACTCCAATGGCAGCACGGCGTGATGCGGATGGAGGGCCATACTCCGGCAGGGCTTCGCCAAGCGTATGCGGAGGAGGAGAGGTGTTGGGGAGGGGAGGGGCTGCGCCTTTAATCGTGTGTGCAGCCCTCCCCTCTACCCCTCTATTTATAGGGGAAGGGAGGAGGGGGCCGGCCCCCTCTAGATCCATCTAGAGGGGGCGGCAAGGGAGGGGCTTGCCCCCAAGCAAGGGGCGCCCCTTAGGGTTCCCTCAACCCTAGGCGCATGGGCCAGGGGAGGTGCGCCCAGCCCAACAGGGCTGGCTGCCCCCACGCAGCCCAAGTGGCCCCCCAAAAGGGGTGGCCCCTCCGGTGGTCCTCCGGAACCTTTCCGGTGGACCCTCCATAATATCGACATGACCAAACTTTTCCGGTGTCCGTTTGATGACTTCCCATATATAAATCTTTACCTCGGACCATTCCGGAACTCCTCGTGACGTCCGGGATCTCATCCGGACTCGAACAACATTCGGTAGTCACATACAAGTCTTCCTATTAACCCTAGCGCCACCGAACCTTAAGTGTGTAGACCCTACGGGTTCGGAGATATGCAGAACATGACCGAGACGCTCTCCGGTCAATAACCAACAGCGGGATCTGGATACCCATGTTGGCTCCCACGCTCCTCGATGTTGTCATCGGATGAACCACGATGTCGAGGGTTCAAGCAACCTCGTATGCCATTCCCTTTGTCGACGGTATGTTACTTGCCCGAGACTTCGATCGTCGGTATCCCAATACCTCGTTTAGTCTCGTTACCCGGCAAGTCACTTTACTCGTGCCGTAATGCATGATCCGTGACCAGACACTTGGTCACTTTGAGCTCATTTTGATGATGCACTACCGAGTGGGCCCAGTGATACCTCTCCGTCATACGGAGTGACAAATCCCTGTCTCGATCCGTGTCAACCCAACAGACACTTTCGGAGATACCTGTAATGCACCTTTATAGTCACCCAGTTACGTTGTGACGTTTGGTACACCCAAGGCATTCCTACGGTATCCGGGAGTTACACGATCTCACGGTCTAAGGAAGAGATACTTGACATTTGGAAAAGCTCTAGCAAAACGAACTACACGATCTTTGTGCTATGCTTAGGATTGGGTCTTGTCCATCACGTCATTCTCCTAATGACGTGATCCCGCTTGTCAATGACATCGATGTCCATAGTCGTGAAACCATGAGTCTGTCGACCAACGAGCTAGTCAACTAGAGGCTCACTAGGGACGTATTGTGGTCTATGTATTCACACGTGTATTACGATTTCCGGATAATACAGTTATAGCATGAATAAAAGACAATTATCATGAACAAGGAAATATAATAATAATGCTTTTATTATTGCCTCTAGGGCATATTTCCAACAACAACAAGCTTGGTTACTCTCCGATAGAGCTCACGAGGTTCTTCTTCTTCCTTCATTGCAAACTCATCGGCTTCATCTTGGACCACTTCATAATTGGAACGTTGAATGCTTGCGCTTCCTCTATAAAGGGAAACCACCTTGAGCCAAGCATTTTTGGCACGGGAGTAAGGCCGGAGATGAGGAAGGTCTTCGGGAAGGATTGCTTCTTGGATGATGAAGAGAGCATTCTCATTGAATTGATGATCCACGACCTCTCTTGGAGAAAAGTTGCTCGGATCATGCGGGTAGAAACCTTCTTCAATGATTCTCCAAAGGTTAGTGTTCACATGATTTAAATGACGCTTAAAACGATAAACCCAAGAATAAAAATCCTCCTTTTTATCAATCTTAGGTGGTGGACCGGCATGATTCAAATGAGTGGAAGGAATCGGCCCACCATAAACGGGAGGTTGCACATGAGCAAAGATGCCGGTGCCATTCTTACCACTAGAGGAGGGGGCTTTCTCACTAGTATCTTCCCCCATATCGGAGTTAGCATCCGCTCCCGTGTTGGCGGGATCACCCACTTTCACGGGTGCGGTGGAAAGTTTAAGCCCTTCTAGGAATTCCTTAAACATGTCCTTGACCTCGCTCGTCATGGAGTTTGTCAATGTGTCCAACGCCACATTGAATTCCTCACGAGAGATCGAGGTACCCTCATCTCCCGTAGATGATATCGGATTCGCACCGGAGTGCTCCCCCACATCATCTACGACGTCAACCATACTCTTCGGACGGTAAAGTCCTTAAAAAGAGACGAGGCTCTGATACCAATTGAAAGGATCGATATAGTTGACTACAGGGGGTGAATAGGCAACTAACAATTTTTAAGCTTTTCTTTACCAATTTAAACTTTGCAATAATAAAGGTTGTCTAGATGTGCAACTAGGTGGACAACCTATATGATGCAAACAACACAAGCACAAAGGCAAGGAAGGATAGGAACACAAATAAGCTTGCACAAGTAAAGGGATAAGATAACCAAGAATGGAGCCGGTGGAGACGAGGATGTGTTACCGAAGTTCCTTCCCTTTGAGGGGAATGCGTCTCTGTTAGAGCGGTGTGGAGGCACAATGCTCCCCAAGAAGCCACTAGGGCCACCGTAATCTCCTCACGCCTCGACAATGCAAGAGCCGTGATTCCACTATTGGTGCCCTTGAAGGCGGCGTGACCGAACCTTTACAAACAAGGTTGGGGCAATCTCCACAACTTAATTGGAGGCTCCCAACAACACCACGAAGCTTCACCACAATGGAATATGGCTTCACAGTGACCTCAACCGTCTAGGATGCTCAAACACCCAAGAGTAACAAGATCCGCAAGGGATAAGTGGGGGGAATCAAATATCTTGTGGTGGAAGTGTAGATCGGGCCCTTGTCACCCAATCCCGAGCAAATCAACAAGTTTGATTGGCTAGGAGAGAGATCGGGCCAAAATGGAGCTTGGAGCAACAATGGAGCTTGGGGAGAGAAGAGGTGGTCAACTAGAGGTTGAAGACGCCCCTTATATAGTCGTGGGAAAAATCCAACCGTTATCCACTTATTCAGCCCGCGACGCGCGGTACTACCGCTCCAGGGGCGCGGTACTACCGCGAGGCTGCCGCGGTACTACCGTGGCGGACCATGGTACTACCGCGACAGCAGCACAGGCCGGAACTAGCCTGACTAAGGGGCAGTACTACCGCTTGCGCGGTACTACCGCTCCCCCTTGCGGTACTACCGCAAGGCAGGAGAGTCACGGCACAGGAAGGCGCGGATGAAATAAATTACATCTGTGCCAACTTTGAAACTGCGGTAGTGCAAAATCCGACGCGGTACTACCGCTCGAGGAGCGGTACTACCATGGCGTGCCTACTACCGTGAAACTACGGTACTTTCGGTAGGAGGGCCCGCGGTACTACGGCTCATAGGGAGCAGTACTACCGTGGGCTCCGCGGTATTACCGCACTGGACGAGCGGTACTACCGTGGTGGGCGCGGATGTAAAAAATTACATCCGCCCCTACTACCGCACCGGAGCGGCACTAGGCCTGGGAGCCGCGGTACTACCGCTCCAGGGGAGCGGTACTACCGTGGCACCCCGCGGTACTACCGCGTGTACCTGCGGTACTACCGCAAGTACAGTAGTAGTTGTCAGATTTCCGCACAACCAAGATAACGAAGGGAAGCTCCAAAGTGCAGGGAAAGGAGGGACAAGTGTACGTGTTGATTCCGCCCTAACCTTTCCGAGGCGGACCCCCTCTTAATAGTACGGCTCTCCTACGACTCAAATCCTCCAATATGAATCGTAGGTCGACGCCGTATTGAATAGTCTCCGAGGGGCACCGAATCGTCTCGAGCCTAGAGATGAACCATCTGAGGAACTCAAAGCATACGATTAGTCCACAAAAGTATCGTCATCAATCACCAAAACATTTACGGGATAAATATGCCCTTACAATCTCCCCCTTTTTGGTGGATTGATGACAATACGGGATTTGTACAAAGATACAATAATATAGAGCAAGGGCAAACCCCTCCTCTCCAAAATATAGACGGGCTCCTCCTAGATGTGTGCACTCTGGATGAATGCTTTGGACTGCATAGCACACGTACTAGGATCACCACTCCCCCTATATTTTAGAGACAAAGGTCCAAGAATAACATCTAAGCAACATATAGCACGATATAACATAAGCTTGCTAAGATAGATAGAGTGCATATGTCTTACACCATATGAAGGAAAAGCAACTAAAACGAGGTTCAAACGAGGTTCAACAGAAACGCATAATAAACACACCAAACACGAACACGACACAAGACGCCAAATCTCACGCTCTCTCCCCTTTGGCATCGAGACGCCAAAAGGCAGAGAGGACACCTACACACCTGGCGGTGGCTCAAGCAGAAGGGAACTCGTCCCAACCCTCTCCGTCGAGACTCCTCGGAAGCAGGGATGGACTCCTCGACGTCCTCCTCAGAATCAGTCCACTTGTAGCCTTGCTTCGCCATCCACTCGGCCTATGGAGTGATGTGCTCCTCAGACCCGCCAGACACATCCTCACCATAGAGCTTCAAGATCTTCCTGTCCCGATGACGACTCTCCTTGGATGCCACGTGAGTCATGTACTGCCCCTTGGCTTGCATGCAGAAAAGAGTCTTCATCTTGTCCTTCAGCTTCGTGGCCCATGAAGGCATAGGGGAGCTCTGGGAAGACCTAGCAGCATGGCCCTCATCAACATTCTCGGCGCCAGCATCCTCCTCTCCAACAGCAGCCCTAGCAGCAGACGCCTCGGCACGAGTAGTAGTGTTGGCCCAGTTGGGTTTGACACGCAGACAGATGGGATCATGGCGAATCCAGTCAGGGGCAAGGAAGTCCTCACCAGGGAACATCTTCTCCCAGGTCCTCGAGATCAGCAGAAACAGATAGGGCCCGTAGATAGGCACCTTGCGGTTGAACACCGCAAACCGAAGCTCACACCACATGATGTGAGAGACATCAAGTGGCTGAGTCTGAGATGCACGAGCCTCCTCGCAGATGAGCATCATATCCACCATATAGGCATGGACCTTGTCCTTATCACTGATGCGAGGGAACAAGGAGTTGCGGAAGATGCGGTACATGATATCCAGGAAAGAGTTGAGCACCAACCCTATCTTGCCACTTGGAAGAGTCTTCTCAACATAGTACGGTGCAAGCCTGTCCTTGTTGGCAGAGTCAGGGTTGGCATGGGGACGAACACCCACGGGAGAGTCAAGCCCGTCATCAGGAACTTGGAGCAAATCCATGAACTCTTTCCAGGTAGCAGTCATCTTACGGCCATTTGTCATCCAGGTCATCCTCCTCTCCTCATTAGGGTGAAAGTAAGCGAAGCAAAGAACTGACCAATGAGCTCAGGATCATAGTCAAGATGAAAGGAGATCACATGCTCAATGCCAAACTGCTCCACCAAGTCCAGAGCCTCTCCAAAGTAGGCACGGAACTTCTCCTTCCTCAAGTGATGCATGTCAATCCACCTTACATCCACATAGGTATTCTGCTTGTTCTTGATGACATCCAGATAGATGTTGGTTTGATGCTTGTTCCAGAACAGCTCACAGCCCCTGACAGAGGAACGAGGGGTCACGTACGGATCCATTTGGCTGAGACGGACGTAGTCAGATTGGGGCATCTCATCCATGCCCTTGGCTGGCTCCTTGAACTTGTTGGCGATTGTCTTGACATGACGCTTGGGGGCGAGAGAGGAGGAGCCCTCTGGTGCTTCACCGGGATTGCAGACGCTTGGAGCCGGTGTCACGGCTGGGATTGGACGGCGAGAGCCACCACCGAGACACACGCAAAGCACCAAAGACGCAAAGAAGATCAATGCAAAGGCCACGATAAAGCACAAGAAACACATAGGAGACATATGAGAACGTTGGCATGCGATAGGTGTGAGTCATGCTAGGATCGCCATCACTGCGGCACTAAAGCAGATAATCTTGCTCCAAACACGGTAGTACCGTGCAAGGTCACTGATAGTACCGTGGTTGGAGCGGAAAGTAGAGCTTTAGTGCCGACAAAGCGATAGTACCGCGTCCTAAGCGGATCCAACAATCGGTTTGAATCTGAAAAGAACCATGAAACAACGGTGGTGCTACGGTGATCAGATCTAGCGCATGACAACAATACACATATAAATCCTATGCAATACCACACTCCATCATCCTATTCTTGCAGAGATTAGGCCTATCAATCTCAAGAACACACAAGCCTCCCCCAAAACCTAGAAACACCAAACACCATCAACAAGGAGAGGGAATTGGGGAAAAACCTGGGTCCATAGCAAGAGCACGTGGTGGGGAACGATCCCACCGGTCGGAATCACGGGAGGGCAGCCGGTGGAGGAGATCCGGTGAGAGACGCCGGCTCCGTTCTTGAGCAAGGGAGAGAAGGAGGCGACGTGGGGAGAAGACATCGAATGGGTATGGGGAGTTAGAACTCCCCCTGCCCGTCCTTATCCCCACGCCCTCGAACCGTCGCGGTAGTACCGCGTGTCATCGCGGTAGTACCACTCGGGTGAAAGTTCCGCACCGAGGCGGTAGTACAGCTCAACCGGGCGGCAGTAAAAAATTACTGCCGTGAGGTTGCGGTAGTACTGCAGCTCCAAGAAGCGGTAGTATTGCAGGCTGCGGTAGTACCGCAGCTGGCCGCGGTAGTACCGTGAATCTCAAGTCACCGCAGGTTTCAAAAACGAAAAGAGGGCCTTTGAAAGGAAACTTTTCACACACAAGACACCACAAACTCTAGCACAAACCAGAGGCAAAAGACAACAAGGAACCACCAAACGACAAGGACTCTCAAGGAGAGAGGGCGGTGGCCGAAGCCACCTATGTTTGGGTGGGATGGTATGGCACCGCGAAGAATTATCCTTGGGCCCATGACCAAAACTCGTCTTTGGAACACAAGTACCATAGAAAATGGCTAATGTGAAAGAGGTGATCGATTTATGCATAATGGGGAGGGAGAGTTCATTGAGAGAACAACACTCCCCTATGTCCATGCCTACACCTAAACTAGACAACAAGTTGAGTGTGGTCGGGAGTGCACGGGCTCAAGTCACATTGCTCAAATCAATGATATTTAGCTCATGCCTTAACTCGCAAAATCTTGCTTCATCCAAGGGCTTCGTGAATATATCTGCAAGGTTATCCTGAGTGTTGACATACTTGAGCTCGATCTCCCCTCGCCTAATGTGATCCCGGATGAAATGATACCGAATCTCGATGTGCTTCGTCTTGAAGTGTTGCACCGGGTTGACAGAAATCTTGATGGCACTTTCATTATCACACCAAAGAGGCACTTTGTCACAAATGACACCGTACTCCTTTAAAGTTTGCCTCATCCATAGGAGTTGAGCACAACAACTACCGGCCGCCACATATTCTCGGGCGGTGGACGAGAGAGACACACAACTTTGCTTCTTGGAAGACCAACTTACCAAGGAGCAACCAAGAAATTGGCACCCTCCTAAGTGGACTTCCTATCCACTTTGTCTCCGCCCAATCGGAATCCGTAAATCCTTCAAGCTTGAAGTTTGCTCCTCTTGGGTACCATAAGCCAAAGTTTGGGGTATGAGCCAAATATCGAAAGATTCGCTTGACCGCCACATAGTGACTTTCCTTGATGCGGCTTGAAACCGTGCACACATTCCCACACTCAACATGATATCCGGTCTAGATGCACAAAGGTAAAGCAAGGATCCAATCATGGAGCGATATACCTTTTGATCCACCGCTTTACCATTGGGATCAATGTCAAGTTGGCACTTAGTGGGCATTGGTGTAGTAGCTGGCTTGACATCACTTAGCTTGAATCTTTTGAGCATGTCTTGAGTGTATTTGGCTTGGTTGATGAAGGTTCCTTCTCTTCTTTGTTTGATATCGAAACCAAGGAAGAACTTCAACTCTCCCATCGAAGGCATCTTGAACTTGGAGGTCATGAGAGCGGCAAATTCCTCATTGAAAGCTTTGTTAGGAGAACCAAAGATAATATCATCAACATATAGTTGGCATACAAACAACTCCCCATTGACCTTCTTAGTACAAAGAGTGGGATCGATTTGCCCCACTTCAAAACCACGATCTTGTAACAACTCGGTAAGGTGGTCATACCACGCACGTGGGGCTTGTTTAAGGCCATAGAGTGCCTTATCGAGTTGATACACGTGATCCGGGAAGTAGGGGTCCTCGAACCGGGGTTGCTTGACATAGACCAACTCATTAATGGGACCATTAAGAAAAGCACTGTTCACATCCATTTGTTGCACCGTCCCGTTGGGATGGGAAGCATACGCAATCAACAAACGAATGGATTCAAGGCGAGCAACGGAGCAAAGGTTTCACCGTAGTCGATACCCTCGACTTGGGAGTAGCCTTGTGCTACCAATCTTGCCTTATTGCGAATGATGTTCCCATGAGCATCTTGCTTGTTCTTGAAAATCCACTTGGTTCCAATGACGTTGTGGTTCTCCGATGGCCTTGGCACCAATCTCCACACCTTGTTGTACTCGAAGTTGTTGAGTTCTTCATGCATGCCATTGAGCCAATCCGAGTCTTGGCGCCTCATAGACCTTTTGAGGTTCAACACAAGAGACAAACGCGTGATGTTCACAATAGTTTGCCAATTGTCTACGAGTGCTTACCCTTTTCTTAGGCTTCCAACCACATTCTCCATGAGATGGCCTTTGGTGGTGAGTTTGGAAGCAATCTTGGCGGCACGACGCTCTAATTCCTCCTCGGAGGTGAGATGAGGGGTCACTTGATCATCTTGAGCGCCGTCTTGAGCATGATCTTCATCTTGAGCATTCTCGGGGGAGAGAACTTGACCTTGGGCATCATTTGAGGTGATATCATCGTCTTGAGCACGATCTTGCCCTTGGTATTGTTCATGAGGTTGAGGGCCTTCACTTTGTTCTTCGGAAGCGTGTGGGCCTTGGGTTGGGGATGGCTCCACTTGAGTGGAGCATTGTCCTTCTCCTTCGGCCACAAGGGGTTCCTCAATGGGTATGATAAAGCCAACTCCCATTCTTCTTATGGCTTGGGGAGGAATTTCATCACCTACATCACAAGTGCCACTTTGCTCCACTTGGGAGCCGTTATTCTCATCAAACTCCATGTTACACGTCTCATCAATAAGTCCCGTGGATTTATTGAGGACACGGTAAGCATGAGAGTTTGTAGCATAACCAACAAATATGCCCTCGTGAGCTCTAGCTTCAAATTTAGACAAACGAACACCTTTCTTGAGAATGAAACACTTACACCGAACACCGGAAGTACTTGAGGTTGGGCTTGTTGCCGGTGAGTATCTCATAAGGAGTCTTGTTCAAGCCTTTGCGGAGATAGAGCCGATTGGATGCATGACAAGCGGTGTTGATGGCTTCGGCCCAAAAGTTGTATGGAGACTTGAACTCCGCCATCAAGGCCCTTGCCGCATCAATCAACGTCCGGTTCTTTCTCTCCGCAACACCATTTTGTTGAGGGGTATATGGTGCAGAATATTGATGCTTGATTCCCTCATCACTAAGAAACTCATCCAAGGTGTAGTTATTGAACTCGGTGCCGTTGTCACTTCTTATAGTCAAGATCTTTGCATTATGTTGACGTTGAGCTTCATTTGCAAAGTCGATGACGGTTTGTTGGGTCTCACTCTTCCTCTTGAAGAAATATACCCAAGTGTATCTCGAATAGTCATCCACAATCACCAAGCAATACTTTCTACCTCCAAGACTATCAAATGATGGTGGCCCAAAGAGATCCATGTGAAGGAGCTCCAAGGGTCTTTTTGAGTATATGATGGTCGTGGGAGGGTGAGCCTTCTCATGAAGCTTTCCTTCAATACAAGCACTTTCGCAAGCACGGTCTTTGGCAAAACTAACATTTGTTAGTCCACGGACATGGTCCCCTTGTGAAGACTTTGCAAAGATCTTATATTGACATGGGCTAAACGGCGATGCCAAAGCCATCCCACGTCAAATTTAGCCATTAGGCATGTCGCGGTCTTAGTGGGTCGCTCGAAAAGTTAATCACATAGAGACCGTTTTCGACATGCCCAACAAAGGCTACTTTAAGAGTCTTGCTCCACTAGAGGGCCACGGTATCAATGTCAAAGAAAGTAGCAAAACCCAGGACTGCAAGTTGACGACCGGAAAGCAAATTGTATGCAAGGGACTCAACAAGCATGACTTTCTCGATCGTAAGATCATGAGAAATGACAACCTTGCCGAGACCCAATACCTTAGAATGTGATGCATCACCCCGCTCGACTTCGGTGGGCATAGATGGAATATCTTGCACGTCCACCACCATGTCCTTGCTCTCAGTCATATGATTTGTTGCTCCACTATCGAGCAACCATGATCCCCCACCGGAAGCAAACCCCTACAAGAGATCAATGCTTGCTTTTAGGTACCCATTTGGTAATGGGTCCTTTGATGTTAGTAACGTGGGTCTTAGGAACCCAAATAGACCATTCAATGTACTCATAAGAAGAACCAACAAATTTAGCATTAACATGCCCATCACTAGCACGGCACAACACATAAGAGGGGTTAAAGTCGCCGGCTATGTTCATGGGGATGACGTTGTCCTTCTTGACATTGCCACCCTTTGCACGATTCTTCTTCTTCTTGGAAGCACCCTCTCCCTCCCTCACAAAAGTTTGCTTGAGAGGAGGAGGTTGCTTGGTCTTGTCATTCTTCTTCTTGCTCTTGGGCTTGGGCGCAAACCCAATCCCCTCCTTGGCCACAACTTCCTTTTGATTACTCAAAAGGTCGTTAAGGTTCTTCTCACCTTGAATGCATGTGACAAGGCCCTTTTCAAGTTGCTCCTTCAACTTAGCATTCTCCTCAACAAGATGCACATGCTCACAGCAAGGGTTAGTAGCATTTGCATTATCAATTAATATCATATGAGGAAAGGTGGCTTTCTCCTTGGTTAGCTTCACTTGGAGTTGATCATGGGACTCTTTGAGACTAGCATGAGCACCCTTCAAGACTTTGTGAGCCTTGTCGAGAATGTCAAAGTCCTCGTTGAGTCTAGCAAGATCAACTCCAAGCTTTGCCTTCTCGGAGCTAAGCACACGAGACACAACAAGAGCATGATCAAGGTCTTTCTTTAATTTAGCATGATCATCGTTGTATGACTCCTCAAGAGCCAAACGAAGACCACACTCTTCCTCAAGAGCATTGGAAAGATCCGAAATCTCATCGGCATAGTCACGACTATGCCCTTCCATCTTAGAGATGGTTTCTTCACGAGTCTCGATCATGACATTGGATTCACCAAGTTGTTCCAAGAGAGCAACGAAGTGCTTCTTGGATTTGCCCTTGAGTTTACTCATAAAGATCTCAAATTCATTCTCCTCCACATTAGTCCCCTCATGTTCATCAATGCAATCCGTCAAAGAAGAATGATTGATGATGGTTGTTTTGATGTTGGGGGTTACCTTGTTGGTGGCTTTAGCCATGAGTCACTTGGCGGTGATGCTTTCATTGGGTGAACCAAAGAGAGATACCCGAGGAGTCATTGCAATGGCCACGGAGGCCATGGCAACCGATTCACCATCCTCATCATCATCATCATCCTCATTGTACTCTTCTTGAACCACCAAGGCTTTGTGAGGAGTCTTCTTTGGGAAGTTGCTCTTGTTGGGGAAAGACTTGGCCTTGTCCTTACGGATGAGCTTGCCACCATTGTCTTCCCTCTTCTCATATGGACACTCCGCAACAAAGTGAGTCACATTGCCACAATTGAAACAAGTCCTCACTTGTTGCTTGCCCTTAGTGCCACTTGAGTTGCTCTTGTTGAAGCTGGGCCTTGCGTTCTTCTTGCTCCAAAACTGTCTTGAAGCAAGGGCCATGTGTTCATGATAATCATACTTAGTATCTTCGAGGTTGCTCTCTTCTTCTTCCTCCTCTCCATCTTCTTCGACACAAATCTTGGCCTTCAAAGCGAGGTTGGGCTTCTTTGCTCTTTGGGAGGCGAAGCACCGCATTGTCGGCCGGTCTTGTCCAATATTCTCATAGCCACAAACTCATCCAACACATCACTTGAGGACAAGGTGTGGAAGTCCGATTAGATTGACGGATGACGGAGGACATGGCTTTGTGGTAGGGAATCATTGCCTTGAGAAATTTGGCGCTTGATCCGGTTGTCATCGGTGTCCTTACTTCCATGATCACGGAGGGAGACAGCAAGCTTGGTTACTCTCCGATAGAGCTCACGAGGTTCTTCTTCTTCCTTCATTGCAAACTCATCGGCTTCATCTTGGACCACTTCATAATTGGAGCGTTGAATGCTTGCGCTTCCTCGATAAAGGGAAACCACCTTGAGCCAAGCATTTTGGCACGGGAGTAAGGCCGGAGATGAGGAAGGTCTTGGGAAGGATTGCTTCTTGGATGATGAAGAGAGCATTCTCATTGAATTGATGATCCACGACCTCTCTTGGAGAAAAGTTGCTCGGATCATGCGGGTAGAAACCTTCTTCAATGATTCTCCAAAGGTTAGTGTTCACATGATTTAAATGACGCTTAAAACGATAAACCCAAGAATCAAAATCCTCCTTTTTATCAATCTTAGGTGGTGGACCGGCATGATTCAAATGAGTGGAAGGAATCGGTCCACCATAAACGGGAGGTTGCACATGAGCAAAGATGCGGTGCCATTCTTACCACTAGACGAGGGGCTTTCTCACTAGTAGCTTCCCCTTATTGGAGTTAGCATCCGCTCCCGTGTTGGCGGGATCTCCCACTTTCACGGGTGCGGTGGAAAGTTTAAGCCCTTCTAGGAATTCCTTAAACATGTCCTTGACCTCGCTCGTCATGGAGTTTTTCAATGTGTCCAACGCCACATTGAATTCCTCACGAGAGATCGAGGTACCCCCATCTCCCGTAGATGATATCGGATTCGCACCGGAGTGCTCCCCCACATCAGCTACGACGTCAACCATACTCTTCGGACGGTAAAGTCCTTAAAAAGAGACGAGGCTCTGATACCAATTGAAAGGATCGATATAGTTGACTAGTGGGGGGGTGAATAGGCAACTAACAATTTTTAAGCTTTTCTTTACCAATTTAAACTTTGCAATAATAAAGGTTGTCTAGATGTGCAACTAGGTGGAAAACCTATATGATGCAAACAACACAAGCACAAAGGCAAGGAAGGATAGGAACACAAATAAGCTTGCACAAGTAAAGGGATAAGATAACCAAGAATGGAGCCGGTGGAGACGAGGATGTGTTACCGAAGTTCCTTCCCTTTGAGGGGAAGTACGTCTCTGTTAGAGCGGTGTGGAGGCACAATGCTCCCCAAGAAGCCACTAGGGCCCGTAATCTCCTCACGCCCTCGCACAATGCAAGAGCCGTGATTCCACTATTGGTGCCCTTGAAGGCGGCCAGAACCTTTACAAACAAGGTTGGGGCAATCTCCACAACTTAATTGGAGGCTCCCAACAACACCACGAAGCTTCACCACAATGGAATATGGCTTCACAAAGTGACCTCAACCGTCTAGGATGCTCAAACACCCAAGAGTAACAAGATCCGCAAGGGATAAGTGGGGAATCAAATATCTTGTGGTGGAAGTGTAGATCGGGCCCTTGTCACCCAATCCCGAGCAAATCAACAAGTTTGATTGGCTAGGAGAGAGATCGGGCCAAAATGGAGCTTGGAGCAACACTGGAGCTTGGGGAGAGAAGAGGTGGTCAACTAGAGGTTGAAGACGCCCCTTATATAGTCGTGGGAAAAATCCAACCTTTATCCACTTATTCAGCCCGCGACGCGCGGTACTACCGCTCGGTAGCGGTACTATCAGCGAGGCTGCCGCGGTACTACCGTGGCGGACCATGGTACTACATGGCGGCAAAGAAAGACAGGCCGGAACTAGCTCGACTATAAGGCAGTACTACCGCTATGCTGCGGTACTACCGCTCCCCTTGCGGTACTACCGCAAGGCGTGAGAGTCACGGCCTGGGAAGGGCGCGGATGAAATAAATTACATCTGTGCCAACTTTCGCTGAAACTGCGGTAGTGCAAAAATCCGACGCGGTACTACCGCTCCGGAGGAGCGGTACTACCGTAGCGCGTGCCTACTACCGTGAAACTACGGTACTCGGTAGGAGGGCCACGGTACTACGGCTCATAGGGAGCAGTACTACCGTGGGCTCCGCGGTACTACCGCGCTGGACGAGCGGTACTACCGTGGTGGGCGCGGATGTAAAAAATTACATCCGCCCCTACTACCGCACCGGAGCGGCACTAGGCCTAGGAGCCGCGGTACTACCGCTCCTAGGGAGCGGTACTACCGTGGCACTCCGCGGTACTACCGCGTGTACCTGCGGTACTACCGCAAGTACTGTAGTAGTTGTCAGATTTCCGCACAACCAAGATAACGAAGGGAAGCTCCAAAGTGCAGGGAAAGGAGGGACAAGTGTACGTGTTGATTCCGCCCTAACCTTTCCGAGGCGGACCCCCTCTTAATAGTACGGCTCTCCTACGACTCAAATCCACCAAAAAGAAACGTAGGACGACGCCGTCTTCAATAGTCTCCGAGGGGCACCGAATCGTCTCGAGCCTAGAGATGAACCATCTGAGGAACTCAAAGCATACGATTAGTCCACAAAAGTATCGTCATCAATCACCAAAACATTTACGGGATAAATATGCCCTTACAATCTCCCCCTTTTTGGTGGATTGATGACAATACGGGATTTGTACAAAGATACAATAATATAGAGCAAGGGCAAACCCCTCCTCTCCAAAATATAGACGGGCTCCTCCTAGATGTGTGCACTCTGGATGAATGCTTTGGACTGCATAGCACACGTACTAGGATCACCACTCCCCCTATATTTTAGAGACAAAGGTCCGAAGAATAACATCTAAGCAACATATAGCACGATATAACATAAGCTTGCTAAGATAGATAGAGTGCATATGTCTTACACCATATGAAGGAAAAACAACTAAAACGAGGTTCAAACGAGGTTCAACAGAAAACGCAATAAACATACCAAACACGAACACGACACAAGACGCGCAAATCCCTACGCTCTCTCCCCCTTTGGCATCGAGACGCCAAAAAGGCAGAGAGGACACCTACACACAAGCGGTGGCTCAAGCGAAGGGAACTCGTCCCAACCCTCTCCGTCGAGACTCCTCGGCGGGGATGGACTCCTCGGCGTCCTCCTCGAGAATCAGTCCACTTGTAGCCTTGCTTCGCCATCCACTCGGCCTATGGAGTGATGTGCTCCTCAGACCATGAGACACATCCTCACCATAGAGCTTCAAGATCTTCTGTCCCGATGGCGACTCTCCTTGGATGCCACGTGAGTCATGTCTTGCCCCTTGGCTTGCATGCGAGAAAGAGTCTTCATCTTGTCCTTCAACCGTGGCCCATGAAGGCATAGAGGAGCTCTGGGAAGGCCTAGCAGCATGGCCCTCATCAACATTCTCGGCGCCAGCATCCTCCTCTCCAACAGCAGCCCTAGCAGTAGACGCCTCGACACGAGTAGTAGTGTTGGCCCAGTTGGGTTTGAGACGCAGACAGATGGGATCATGGCGAATCCAGTCAGGGGCAAGGAAGTCCTCACCAGGGAACATCTTCTCCCAGGTCCTCGAGATCGCGAAGCAGATAGGGCCGTGAGATAGGCACCTTGCGGTTGAACACCGCAAACCGAAGCTCACACCACATGATGTGTGAGGCATCAAGTGGCTGAGTCTCGAGATGACGAGCCTCCTCGCAGATGAGCATCATATCCACCATATAGGCATGGACCTTGTCCTTATCACTGATGCGAGGGAACAAGGAGTTGCGGAAGATGCGGTACATGATATCCAGGAAAGAGTTGAGCACCAACCCTATCTTGCCACTTGGAAGAGTCTTCTCAACATAGTACGGTGCAAGCCTGTCCTTGTTGGCAGAGTCAGGGTCGGCATGGGGACGAACACCCACGGGAGAGTCAAGCCCGTCATCAGGAACTTGGAGCAAATCCATGAACTCTTTCCAGGTAGCAGTCATCTTACGGCCATTTGTCATCCAGGTCATCCTCCTCTCCTCATTAGGGTGAAAGTAGACAGAAGCAAAGAACTGACCAATGAGCTCAGGATCATAGTCAAGATGAAAGGAGATCACATGCTCAATGCCAAACTGCTCCACCAAGTCCAGAGCCTCTCCAAAGTAGGCACGGAACTTCTCCTTCCTCAAGTGATGCATGTCAATCCACCTTACATCCACATAGGTATTCTGCTTGTTCTTGATGACATCCAGATAGATGTTGGTTTGATGCTTGTTCCAGAACAGCTCACAGCCCCTGACAGAGGAACGAGGGGTCACGTACGGATCCATTTGGCTGAGACGGACGTAGTCAGATTGGGGCATCTCATCCATGCCCTTGGCTGGCTCCTTGAACTTGTTGGCAGTTGTCTTGACATGACGCTTGGGGGCAGAGGAGGAGCCCTCTGGTGCTTCACCGGGATTGCGCAGACGCTTGGAGCCAGTGTCACGGCTGGGATTGGACCGGCGAGAGCCACCACCTGAGACACACACGCAAAGCACCAAAGACGCAAAGAAGATCAATGCAAAGGCCACGATAAAGCACAAGAAACACATAGGAGACATATGAGAACGTTGGCATGCGATAGGTGTGAGTCATGCTAGGACTGCCCTTTACTGCGGCACTAAAGCGATAATCTTGCTCCAAACACGGTAGTACCGTGCAAGGTCACGGTAGTACCGTGGTTGGAGCGGAAGTAGAGCTTTAGTGCCGCACAAAGCGCGGTAGTACCGCGTCCTAGCGGATCCAACAATCGGTTTGAATCTGAAAAGAACCGCGAAACAACGGTGGTGCTACAGTGATCAGATCTAGCGCATGACAACAATACACATATAAATCCTATGCAATACCACACTCCATCATCCTATTCTTGCAGAGATTAGGCCTATCAATCTCAAGAACACACAAGCCTCCCCCAAAACCTAGAAACACCAAACACCATCAACAAGGAGAGGGAATTGGGGAAAACACGGGTCCATAGCAAGAGCACGTGGTGGGAACGATCCCACGGTCGGAATCACGGGAGGGCAGCCGGTGGAGGAGATCCGGCGAGACGCCGGCTCCGTTCTTGAGCAAGGGAGAGAAGGAGGCGACGTGGGGAGAAGACATCGAATGGGTATGGGGAGTTAGAACTCCCCCTGCCCGTCCTTATCCCCACGCCCTCGAACCGTCGCGGTAGTACCGCGTGTCATCGCGGTAGTACCACTCGGGTGAAAGTTCCGCACCGAGGCGGTAGTACAGCTCAACCGGGCGGCAGTAAAAAATTACTGCCGTGAGGTTGCGGTAGTACCGATGCTCCATAAGCGGTAGTATCATGGCAGGCTGCGGTAGTACACAGCTGGCCACGATAGTACCGTGAATCTCAAGTCACCGCAGGTTTCAAAAACGAAAAGAGGGCCTTTGAAAGGAAACTTTTCACACACAAGACACCACAAACTCTAGCACAAACCAGAGGCAAAAGACAACAAGGAACCACCAAACGACAAGGACTCTCAAGGAGAGAGGGCGGTGGCCGAAGCCACCTATGTTTGAGTGGGATGGTATGGCACCGCGAAGAATTATCCTTGGGCCCATGACCAAAACTCGTCTTTGGAACACAAGTACCATAGAAAATGGCTAATGTGAAAGAGGTGATCGATTTATGCATAATGGGGGGAGGGAGAGTTCATTGAGAGAACAACACTCCCCTATGTCCATGCCTACACCTAAACTAGACAACAAGTTGAGTGTGGTCGGGAGTGCACGGGCTCAAGTCACATTGCTCAAATCAATGATATTTAGCTCATGCCTTAACTCGCAAAATCTTGCTTCATCCAAGGGCTTCGTGAATATATCTGCAAGGTTATCCTGAGTGTTGACATACTTGAGCTCGATCTCCCCTCGCCTAATGTGATCCCAGATGAAATGATACCGAATCTCGATGTGCTTCGTCTTGAAGTGTTGGACCGGGTTGAGATAAATCTTGATGGCACTTTCATTATCACACCAAAGAGGCACTTTGTCACAAATGACACCGTACTCCTTTAAAGTTTGCCTCATCCATAGGAGTTGAGCACAACAACTACCGGCCGCCACATATTCTGCTTGATTGGGCAGAGAGACACACAACTTTGCTTCTTGGAAGACCAACTTACCAAGGAGCAACCAAGAAATTGGCACCCTCAGGAAGTGGACTTCCTATCCACTTTGTCTCCGCCTAATCGGAATCCGTAAATCCTTCAAGCTTGAAGTTTGCTCCTCTTGGGTACCATAAGCCAAAGTTTGGGGTATGAGCCAAATATCGAAAGATTCGCTTGACCGCCACATAGTGACTTTCCTTGGTGCGGCTTGAAACCGTGCACACATTCCCACACTCAACATGATATCCGGTCTAGATGCACAAAGGTAAAGCAAGGATCCAATCATGGAGCGATATACCTTTTGATCCACCGCTTTACCATTGGGATCAATGTCAAGTTGGCACTTAGTGGGCATTGGTGTAGTAGCTGGCTTGACATCACTTAGCTTGAATCTTTTGAGCATGTCTTGAGTGTATTTGGCTTGGTTGATGAAGGTTCCTTCTCTTCTTTGTTTGATATCGAAACCAAGGAAGAACTTCAACTCTCCCATCGAAGGCATCTTGAACTTGGAGGTCATGAGAGCGGCAAATTCCTCATTGAAAGCTTTGTTAGGAGAACCAAAGATAATATCATCAACATATAGTTGGCATACAAACAACTCCCCATTGACCTTCTTAGTACAAAGAGTGGGATCGATTTGCCCCACTTCAAAACCACGATCTTGTAACAACTCGGTAAGGTGGTCATACCACGCACGTGGGGCTTGTTTAGGGCCATAGAGTGCCTTATCGAGTTGATACACGTGATCCGGGAAGTAGGGGTCCTCGAACCCGGGGGGTTGCTTGACATAGACCAACTCATTAATGGGACCATTAAGAAAAGCACTTTTCACATCCATTTGTTGCAACTTAAAGTTGTGATGGGAAGCATAAGCAATCAACAAACGAATGGATTCAAGGCGAACAGCAGGAGCAAAGGTTTCACCGTAGTCGATACCCTCGACTTGGGAGTAGCCTTGTGCTACCAATCTTGCCTTGTTGCGAATGATGTTCCCATGAGCATCTTGCTTGTTCTTGAAAATCCACTTGGTTCCAATGACGTTGTGGTTCTCCGATGGCCTTGGCACCAATCTCCACACCTTGTTGTACTCGAAGTTGTTGAGTTCTTCATGCATGCCATTGAGCCAATCCGAGTCTTCGAGCGCCTCATAGACCTTTTGAGGTTCAACACAAGAGACAAACGCGTGATGTTCACAATAGTTTGCCAATTGTCTCAGTGCTTACCCCTTTTCTTAGGCTTCCAACCACATTCTCCATGAGATGGCCTTTGGTGGTGAGTTTGGAAGCAATCTTGGCGGCACGACGCTCTAATTCCTCCTCGGAGGTGAGATGAGGAGGGTCACTTGATCATCTTGAGCACCGTCTTGAGCATTATCTTCATCTTGAGCATGATAGTTGGAGATAACTTGACATTGGGAATCATTTGAGGTGATTTAATCGTCTTTTGCTGGATCTTTCCCTTGGTATTGTTCATGAGGTTTAGGGCCTTCAGTTTGTTCTTGAGCGTGTGGGCCTTGGGTTGGGGATGGCTCCACTTGAGTGGAGCATTGTCCTTCTCCTTCGCCACAAGGGGTTCCTCAATGGGTATGATAAAGCCAACTCCCATTCTTCTTATGGCTTGGGGAGGAATTTCATCACCTACATCACAAGTGCCACTTTGCTCCACTTGGGAGCCGTTATTCTCATCAAACTCCATGTTACACGTCTCATCAATAAGTCCCGTGGATTTATTGAGGACACGGTAAGCATGAGAGTTTGTAGCATAACCAACAAATATGCCCTCGTGAGCTCTAGCTTCAAATTTAGACAAGCGAACACCTTTCTTGAGAATGAAACACTTACGGCGAACACGGAAGTACTTGAGGTTGGGCTTGTTGCGGTGAGTATCTCATAAGGAGTCTTGTTCAAGCCTTTGCGGAGATAGAGCCGATTGGATGCATGACAAGCGGTGTTGATGGCTTCGCCCAAAAGTTGTATGGAGACTTGAACTCCGCCATCAAGGCCCTTGCCGCATCAATCAACGTCCGGTTCTTTCTCTCCGCAACACCATTTTGTTGAGGGGTATATGGTGCAGAATATTGATGCTTGATTCCCTCATCACTAAGAAACTCATCCAAGGTGTAGTTATTGAACTCGGTGCCGTTGTCACTTCTTATAGTCAAGATCTTTGCATTATGTTGACGTTGAGCTTCATTTGCAAAGTCGATGACGGTTTGTTGGGTCTCACTCTTCCTCTTGAAGAAATATACCCAAGTGTATCTCGAATAGTCATCCACAATCACCAAGCAATACTTTCTACCTCCAAGACTATCAAATGATGGTGGCCCAAAGAGATCCATGTGAAGGAGCTCCAAGGGTCTTTTTGAGTATATGATGGTCGTGGGAGGGTGAGCCTTCTCATGAAGCTTTCCTTCAATACAAGCACTGCAAGCACGGTCTTTGGCAAAACTAACATTTGTTAGTCCACGGACATGGTCCCCCTTGTGAAGACTTTGCAAAGATCTTATATTGACATGGGCTAAACGGCGATGCCAAAGCCATCCCACGTCAAATTTAGCCATTAGGCATGTCGCGGTCTTAGTGGGTCGCTCCGAAAAGTTAATCACATAGAGACCGTTTTCGACATGCCCAACAAAGGCTACTTTAAGAGTCTTGCTCCACAAGAGGGCCACGGTATCAATGTCAAAGAAAGTAGCAAAACCCATGACTGCAAGTTGACGAGCGGAAAGCAAATTGTATGCAAGGGACTCAACAAGCATGACTTTCTCGATCGTAAGATCATGAGAAATGACAACCTTGCCGAGACCCAATACCTTAGAATGTGATGCATCACCCCACTCGACATCGGTGGGCATAGATGGAATATCTTGCACGTCCACCACCATGTCCTTGCTCCCGGTCATATGATTTGTTGCTCCACTATCGAGCAACCATGATCCCCCACCGGAAGCAAACCCCTACAAGAGATCAATGCTTGCTTTTAGGTACCCATTTGGTAATGGGTCCTTTGATGTTAGTAACGTGGGTCTTAGGAACCCAAATAGACCATTCAATGTACTCATAAGAAGAACCAACAAATTTAGCATTAACATGCCCATCACTAGCACGGCACAACACATAAGAGGGGTTAAAGTCGCCGGCTATGTTCATGGGGATGACGTTGTCCTTCTTGACATTGCCACCCTTTGCACGATTCTTCTTCTTCTTGGAAGCACCTCTCCCTCCCTCACAAAAGTTTGCTTGAGAGGGGAGGTTGCTTGGTCTTGTCATTCTTCTTCTTGCTCTTGGGCTTGGGCGCAAACCCAATCCCTCCTTGTCCACAACTTCCTTTTGATTACTCAAAAAGGTCGTTAAGGTTCTTCTCACCTTGAATGCATGTGACAAGGCCCTTTTCAAGTTGCTCCTTCAACTTAGCATTCTCCTCAACAAGATGCACATGCTCACAGCAAGGGTTAGTAGCATTTGCATTATCAATTAATATCATATGAGGAAAGGTGGCTTTCTCCTTGGTTAGCTTCACTTGGAGTTGATCATGGGACTCTTTGAGACTAGCATGAGCACCCTTCAAGACTTTGTGAGCCTTGTCGAGAATGTCAAAGTCCTCGTTGAGTCTAGCAAGATCAACTCCAAGCTTTGCCTTCTCGGAGCTAAGCACACGAGACACAACAAGAGCATGATCAAGGTCTTTCTTTAATTTAGCATGATCATCGTTGTATGACTCCTCAAGAGCCAAACGAAGACCACACTCTTCCTCAAGAGCATTGGAAAGATCCGAAATCTCATCGGCATAGTCACGACTATGCCCTTCCATCTTAGAGATGGTTTCTTCACGAGTCTCGATCATGACATTGGATTCACCAAGTTGTTCCAAGAGAGCAACGAAGTGCTTCTTGGATTTGCCCTTGAGTTTACTCATAAAGATCTCAAATTCATTCTCCTCCACATTAGTCCCCTCATGTTCATCAATGCAATCCGTCAAAGAAGAATGATTGATGATGGTTGTTTTGATGTTGGGGGTTACCTTGTTGGTGGCTTTAGCCATGAGTCACTTGGCGGTGATGCTTTCATTGGGTGAACCAAAGAGAGATACCGAGGAGTCATTGCAATGGCCACGGAGGCCATGGCAACCGATTCACCATCCTCATCATCATCATCATCCTCATTGTACTCTTCTTGAACCACCAAGGCTTTGTGAGGAGTCTTCTTTGGGAAGTTGCTCTTGTTGGGGAAAGACTTGGCCTTGTCCTTACGGATGAGCTTGCCGCCATTGTCTTCCCTCTTCTCATATGGACACTCCGCAACAAAGTGAGTCACATTGCCACAATTGAAACAAGTCCTCACTTGTTGCTTGCCCTTAGTGCCACTTGAGTTGCTCTTGTTGAAGCTGGGCCTTGCGTTCTTCTTGCTCCAAAACTGTCTTGAAGCAAGGGCCATGTGTTCATGATAATCATACTTAGTATCTTGAGGTTGCTCTCTTCTTCTTCCTCCTCTCCATCTTCTTCGACACAAATCTTGGCCTTCAAAGCGAGGTTGGGCTTCTTTGCTCTTTCGGAGCGAAGCACCGCATTGTCAGCGGTCTTGTCCAATATTCTCATAGCCACAAACTCATCCAACACATCACTTGAGGACAAGGTGTGGAAGTCCGGTCGTTGACGGATGACGGAGGACATGGCTTTGTGGTAGGGAATCATTGCCTTGAGAAATTTGCGCTTGATCCAGTTGTCATCGGTGTCCTTACTTCCATGATCCCGGAGGGAGACAGCAAGCTTGGTTACTCTCCGATAGAGCTCACGAGGTTCTTCTTCTTCCTTCATTGCAAACTCATCGGCTTCATCTTGGACCACTTCATAATTGGAGCGTTGAATGCTTGCGCTTCCTCGATAAAGGGAAACCATCTTGAGCCAAGCATTTTGGCACGGGAGTAAGGCCGGAGATGAGGAAGGTCTTGGGAAGGATTGCTTCTTGGATGATGAAGAGAGCATTCTCATTGAATTGATGATCCACGACCTCTCTTGGAGAAAAGTTGCTCGGATCATGCGGGTAGAAACCTTCTTCAATGATTCTCCAAAGGTTAGTGTTCACATGATTTAAATGACGCTTAAAACGATAAACCCAAGAATCAAAATCCTCCTTTTTATCAATCTTAGGTGGTGGACCGGCATGATTCAAATGAGTGGAAGGAATCGGTCCACCATAAACGGGAGGTTGCACATGAGCAAAGATGCCGGTGCCATTCTTACCACTAGACGAGGGGGCTTTCTCACTAGTAGCTTCCCCCTTATTGGAGTTAGCATCCGCTCCCGTGTTGGCGGGATCTCCCACTTTCACGGGTGCGGTGGAAAGTTTAAGCCCTTCTAGGAATTCCTTAAACATGTCCTTGACCTCGCTCGTCATGGAGTTTTTCAATGTGTCCAACGCCACATTGAATTCCTCACGAGAGATCGAGGTACCCCATCTCCGTAGATGATATCGGATTCGCACCGAGTGCTCCCCACATCAGCTACGACGTCAACCATACTCTTGGACGGTAAAGTCCTTAAAAAGAGACGAGGCTCGATACCAATTGAAAGGATCGATATAGTTGACTAGTGGGGGTGAATAGGCAACTAACAATTTTTAAGCTTTTCTTTACCAATTTAAACTTTGCAATAATAAAGGTTGTCTAGATGTGCAACTAGGTGGAAAACCTATATGATGCAAACAACACAAGCACAAAGGCAAGCAAGGATAGGAACACAAATAAGCTTGCACAAGTAAAGGCATAAATAACCAAGAGTGGAGCCGGTGGAGACGAGAATGTGTTACCGAAGTTCCTTCCCTGTGAGTGGAAGTACGTCTCCGTTAGAGCGGTGTGGAGGCACAATGCTCCCCAAGAAGCCACTAGGGCCACCGTAATCTCCTCACGCCCTCGCACAATGCAAGAGCTGTGATTCCACTATTGGTGCCCTTGAACGGCTGATCGAACCTTTACAAACAAGGTTGGGGCAATCTCCACAACTTAATTGGAGGCTCCCAACAACACCACGAAGCTTCACCACAATGCAATATGGCTTCACAGTGACCTCAACCTTCTAGGATGCTCAAACACCCAAGAGTAACAAGATCCGCAAGGGATAAGTGGGGGAATCAAATATATTGTGGTGGAAGTGTAGATCGGGCCCTTGTCACCCAATCCCGAGCAGATCAACAAGTATGATTGGCTAGGGAGAGAGATCGGGCCAAAATGGAGTTTGGAGCAACAATGGAGCTTGGGGAGAGAAGAGGTGGTCAACTAGAGGTTGAAGACGCCCCTTATATAGTCGTGGGAAAATCCAACCGTTATCCACTTATTCAGCTCATGACGCCAGCGGTACTACCGCTTCCAGGGCGGTATTATCATGAGGCTGCGTGGTACTACCGTGGCGGACCACGGTACTACATGCAGCAAGACAGGCCGGAACTAGCTCGACTAAGGGCAGTACTACCGCTATGCTGCACTTGTCGCTCCCCTTGCGGTACTACCGCAAGGCAGGAGAGTCATGGCCTGGGAAGGGCGCGGATGAAATAAATTACATCCGTGCCAACTTCCGCTGAAACTGCGGTAGTGCAAAAATCCGACGCGGTACTACCGCTCCGGAGGAGCGGTACTATCGTAGCGCGTACCTACTACCGTGAAACTACGGTACTCGGTAGGAGGGCCACGGTACTACGGCTCATAGGGAGCAGTACTACCGTGGGCTCCGCGGTACTACCGCGCTGGACGAGCGGTACTACCGTGGTGGGCGCGGATGTAAAAAATTACATCCGCCCTACTACCGCACCAGAGCGGCACTAGGCACAGGAGCAGCGGTACTACCGCTCGAGGCGGTACTACCGTGGCACCTCAGCGGTACTACCGCGTGTACTGCGGTACTACCGCAAATCTGATAGTAGTTGTCGATTTCCGCACAACCAAGATAACGAAGGGAAGCTCCAAAGTGCAGGAAAGGAGGGACAAGTATGCGTGTTGATTCCGCTAACCTTTCCGAGGCGGACCCCTCTTAATAGTACGGCTCTCCTACGACTCAAATCCACCAAAAGAAACGTGGACGACGCCGTCTTCAATAGTCTCCGAGGGGCACCGAATCGTGTCGAGCCTAGAGATGAACCATCCGAGGAACTCAAAGCATACGATTAGTCCTCAAAGTATCATCATCAATCACCAAAACATTTACTGGGATAAATATGCCCTTACAATCTCCCCTTTTTGGTGGATTGATGACAATACGGGATTTGCACAAAGATACAATAATATAGAGCAAGGGCAAACCCCTCCTCTCCAAAATATAGACGGGCTCCCCCTAGATGTGTGCACTCTGGATGAATGCTTTGGACTGCATAGCACATGTACTAGGATCACCACTCCCCCTATATTTTAGAGACAAAGGTCCGAAGAATAACATCTAAGCAACATATAGCACGATATAACATAAGCTTGCTAAGATAGATAGAGTGCATATGTCTTACACCATATGAAGGAAAAGCAACTAAAACGAGGTTCAAACGAGGTTCAACCGAAAACGCAATAAACACACCAAACACGAACACGACACAAGACGCGCAAATCTCGCTCTCTCCCCTTTGGCATCGAGACGCCAAAAAGGCGGAGAGGACACCTACACACAAGCGGTGGCTCAAGCGAAGGGAACTCGTCCCAACCCTCTCCGTTAGACTCCTCGGCTGAAGAGGATGGACTCCTCGGCGTCCTCCTCGTAATCAGTCCACTTGTAGCCTTGCTTTGCCATCCACTCGGCCTCTGGAGTGATGTGCTCCTCAGACCCGCCAGACACATCCTCACCATAGAGCTTCAAGATCTTCATGTCCCAACGACGACTCTCCTTGGATGCCACGTGAGTCCTGTACTGCCCCTTGGCTTGCATGCAGAAAAGAGTCTTCATCTTGTCCTTGACCGTGGCCCATGAAGGCATAGAGGAGCTCTGGGAAGACCTAGCAGCATGGCCCTCATCAACATTCTCGGCGCCAGCATCCTCCTCTCCAACAGCAGCCCGAGCAGTAGACTCCTCGGCACGAGTAGTAGTGTTGGCCCAGTTGGGTTTGACACGCAGACAGATGGGATCATGGCGAATCTAGTCAGGGGCAAGGAAATCCTCACCAGGAAACATCTTCTCCCAGGTCATCGAGATCAGCAGAAACAGATAGGGCCCGTAGATAGGCACCTTGCGGTTGAACACCGCAAACCGAAGCTCACAGCACATGATGTGTGAGACATCAAGTGGCTGAGTCTGAGACAGACGAGCCTCCTCGCAGATGAGCATCATATCCACCATATAGGCATGGACCTTGTCCTTATCACCGATCTTGAGGGAACAAGGAGTTGCGGAAGATGCGGTACATGATATCCAGAAAGCGTTGAGCACCAACCCTATCTTGCCACTTGGAAGCGTCTTCTCAACATAGTATGCAGTGCAAGCCTGTCCTTGTTGGCAGAGTCGAGGTTGGCATGGGGACGAACACCCACGGGAGAGTCAAGCCCGTCATCGGAACTTGGAGCAAATCCATGAACTCTTTCCGTGTAGCAGTCATCTTACGGCCATTTGTCATCCAGGTCATCCTCCTCTCCTCATTGGGGTGAAAGTAGGCGAAGCAAAGAACTGACCAATGAGCTCGGGATCATAGTCAAGATGAAAGGAGATCACATGCTCAATGCCAAACTGCTCCACCAAGTCCGTAGCCTCTCCAAAGTAGGCACGGAACTTCTCCTTCCTCAAGCGATGCATGTCAATCCACTTTACATCCACATAGGTATTCTCGCTTGTTCTTGATGACATCCAGATAGATGTTGGTTTGATGCTTGTTCGAGAACAGCTCACAGCCTCGACGGAGGAACGAGGGGTCACGACGGATCCATTTGGCTGAGACGGACGTAGTCGATTGGGGCATCTCATCCATGCCCTTGGCTGGCTCCTTGAACTTGTTGGCGCTTGTCTTGACATGACGCTTGGGGAGAGGAGGAGCCCTCCGGTGCTTCACCGGGATTATGCAGACGCTTGGAGCCAGTGTCACGGCTGGGATTGGACGGCGAGAGCCACCACCGAGACACACGCATAAAGCACCAAAGACGCAAAGAAGATCAATGCAAAGGCCACGATAAAGCACAAGAAACACATAGGAGACATATGAGAACGTTGGCATGCGATAGGTGTGAGTCACGCTAGGACTGCCACTGCCTGCGGCACTAAAGCAGTAGTACTGCTCCAAACGCGGTAGTACCGTGCGAGGTCACGGTAGTACCGTGGTTGGAGCGGAAGTAGAGCTTTAGTGCCGCACAGAGCGCGGTAGTACCGCACCCGTAGGGCGGTAGTACCGTGCAAGCGGTAGTACCGCGCCATATGGGTGGTAGTACCGCGTCATAGCGGATCCAACAATCGGTTTGAATCTGAAAAGAACTGCGAAACAACGGCGGTGCTACAGTGATCAGATCTAGCGCATGACAACAATACACATATAAATCCTATGCAATACCACACTCCATCATCCTATTCTTGCAGAGATTAGGCCTATCAATCTCAAGAACACACAAGCCTCCCCCAAAACCTAGAAACACCAAACACCATCAACAAGGAGAGGGAATTGGGGAAAACCTGGGTCCATAGCAAGAGCACATGGTGGGGAACGATCCCACCTGCCGGAATCAGGGAGGGCAGCGGTGGAGGAGATCCGGCGAGAGACGTCGGCTCCGTTCTTGAGCAAGGGAGAGAAGGAGGCGACGTGGGGAGAAGACAATGAATGGGTATGGGGAGTTAGAACTCCCCCTACCCGTCCTTATCCCCACGCCCTCGAACCGTCGTGGTAGTACCGCGTGTCATCGCGGTAGTACCGCTCGGGCAGAAGTTCCGCACCGAGGCGGTAGTACCGCTCAACCGGGCGGCAGTAAAAAATTACTGTCGTGAGGTTGTGGTAGTACCGTGCTCCCGCAAGCGGTAGTACCATGGCAGGCTGCGGTAGTACCGCAGCTGGCCGCGGTAGTACCGTGAATCTCAAGTCATCGCAGGTTTCAAAAATGAAAAGAGGGCCTTTGAAAGGAAACTTTTCACACACAAGACACCACAAACTCTAGCACAAACCAGAGGCAAAAGACAACAAGAAACCACCAAACGACAAGGACTCTCAAGGAGAGAGGGCGGTGGCCGAAGCCACCTATGTTTGAGTGGGATGGTATGGCACCGCGAAGAATTATCCTTGGGCCCATGACAAAAACTCGTCTTTGGAACACAAGTACCATCAAAAATGGCTAATGTGAAAAAGGTGATCGATTTATGCATAATGGGGGGAGGGAGAGTTCATTGAGAGAACAACACTCCCCCTATGTCCATGCCTACACCTAAACTAGACAACAAGTTGAGTGTGGTGGGGAGTGCACGGGCTCAAGTCACATTGCTCAAATCAATGATATTTAGCTCATGCCTTAACTCATGAAATCTTGCTTCATCCAAGGGCTTCGTGAATATATCTGCAAGGTTATCACGAGTGTTGACATACTTGAGCTCGATCTCCCTCGCCTAATGTGATCCCGGATGAAATGATATGAGAATCTCGATGTGCTTCGTCTTGAAGTGTTGCACGGGTTGAGAGAAATCTTGATGGCACTTTCATTATCACACCAAAGAGGCACTTTGTCACAAATGACACTTTGTACTCCTTTAAAGTTTGCCTCATCCATAGGAGTTGAGCACAACAACTACCGGCCGCCACATATTCCGCTTGGTGGACGAGAGAGACACACAACTTTGCTTCTTGGAAGACCAACTTACCAAGGAGCAACCAAGAAATTGGCACCCTCCGTAAGTGGACTTCCTATCCACTTTGTCTCCCGCCCAATCGGAATCCGTAAATCCTTCAAGCTTGAAGTTTGCTCCTCTTGGGTACCATAAGCCAAAGTTTGGGGTATGATCCAAATATCGAAAGATTCGCTTGACCGCCACATAGTGACTTTCCTTCGGTGCGGCTTGAAACCGTGCACACATTCCCACACTCAACATGATATCCGGTCTAGATGCACAAAGGTAAAGCAAGGATCCAATCATGGAGCGATATACCTTTTGATCCACCGCTTTACCATTGGGATCAATGTCAAGTTGGCACTTAGTGGGCATTGGTGTAGTAGCCGGCTTGACATCACTTAGCTTGAATCTTTTGAGCATGTCTTGAGTGTATTTGGCTTGGTTGATGAAGGTTCCTTCTCTTCTTTGTTTGATATCGAAACCAAGGAAGAACTTCAACTCTCCCATCGAAGGCATCTTGAACTTGGAGGTCATGAGAGCGGCAAATTCCTCATTGAAAGCTTTGTTAGGAGAACCAAAGATAATATCATCAACATATAGTTGGCATACAAACAACTCCCCATTGACCTTCTTAGTACAAAGAGTGGGATCGATTTGCCCCACTTCAAAACCACGATCTTGTAACAACTCGGTAAGGTGGTCATACCACGACGTGGGGCTTGTTTAAGGCCATAGAGTGCCTTATCGAGTTGATACACGTGATCCGGGAAGTAGGGGTCCTCGAACCCGGGGTTGCTTGACATAGACCAACTCATTAATGGGACCATTAAGAAAAGCACTTTTACATCCATTTGTTGCAACTTAAAGTTGTGATGGGAAGCATAAGCAATCAACAAACGAATGGATTCAAGACGAGCAACGGAGCAAAGGTTTCACCGTAGTCGATACCCTCGACTTGGGAGTAGCCTTGTGCTACCAATCTTGCCTTGTTGCGTAATGATGTTCCCATGAGCATCTTGCTTGTTCTTGAAAATCCACTTGGTTCCAATGACGTTGTGGTTCTCCAATGGCCTTGGCACCAATCTCCACACCTTGTTGTACTCGAAGTTGTTGAGTTCTTCATGCATGCCATTGAGCCAATCCGAGTCTTCGAGCGCCTCATAGACCTTTTGAGGTTCAACACAAGAGACAAACGCGTGATGTTCACAATAGTTTGCCAATTGTCTACGAGTGCTTGCCCCTTTTCTTAGGCTTCCAACCACATTCTCCATGATATGGGCTTTGGTGGTGAGTTTGGAAGCAATCTTGGCGGCACGACGCTCTAATTCCTCCTCGGAGGTGAGATGAGGAGGGGTCACTTGATCATCTTCAGCGCCGTCTTGAGCATGATCTTCATCTTGAGCATGCTCGGGGGAGAGAACTTGACCTTGGGCATCATTTGAGGTGATATCATCGTCTTGAGCACGATCTTGCCCTTGGTCTTGTTCATGAGGTTGAGGGCCTTCACTTTGTTCTTCGGAAGCGCAGGGCCTTGGGTTGGTGATGGCTCCACTTGAGTGGAGCATTGTCCTTCTCCTTCGGCCACAAGGGGTTCCTCAATGGGTAGGATAAAGCCAACTCCCATTCTTCTTATGGCTTGGGGAGGAATTTCATCACCTACATCACAAGTGCCACTTTGCTCCACTTGGGAGCCGTTATTCTCATCAAACTCCATGTTACACGTCTCCTCAATAAGTCCCGTGGATTTATTGAGGACACGGTAAGCATGAGAGTTTGTAGCATAACCAACAAATATGCCCTCATGAGCTCTAGCTTCAAATTTAGATAAACGAACACCTTTCTTGAGAATGAAACACTTACACCCGAACACCCGGAAGTACTTGAGGTTGGGCTTGTTGCGGTGAGTATCTCATAAGGAGTCTTGTTCAAGCCTTTGCGGAGATAGAGCCAATTGGATGCATGACAAGCGGTGTTGATGGCTTCGGCCCAAAAGTTGTATGGAGACTTGAACTCCGCCATCATGGCCCTTGCCGCATCCATCAACGACCAGTTCTTTCTCTCTGCAACACCATTTTGTTGAGGGGTATATGGTGCAGAATATTGATGCTTGATTCCCTCATCACTAAGAAACTCATCCAAGGTGTAGTTCTTGAACTCGGTGCCGTTGTCACTTCTTATAGTCAAGATCTTTGCATTATGTTGACATTGAGCTTCATTTGCAAAGTCGATGACGGTTTGTTGGGTCTCACTCTTCCTCTTGAAGAAATATACCCAAGTGTATCTTGAATAGTCATCCACAATCACCAAGCAATACTTTCTACCTCCAAGACTATCAAATGATGGTGGCCCAAAGAGATCCATGTGAAGGAGCTCCAAGGGTCTTTTGAGTATATGATGGTCGGGAGGGTGAGCCTTCTCATGAAGCTTTCCTTCAATACAAGCACCGCAAGCACGGTCTTTGGCAAAACTAACATTTGTTAGTCCACGGACATGGTCCCCTTGAGAAGACTTTGCAAAGATCTCATATTGACATGGGCTAAACGGCGATGCCAAAGCCATCCCACGTCAACTTTAGCCATTAGGCATGTCGCGGTCTTAGTGGGTCGCCCAAAAGTTAATCACATAGAGACCGTTTTCGACATGCCCAACAAAGGCTACTTTAAGAGTCTTGCTCCACAAGAGGGCCACGGTATCAATGTCAAAAAAGTAGCAAAACCCATGACTGCAAGTTGACGAACGGAAAGCAAATTGTATGCAAGGGACTCAACAAGCATGACTTTCTCGATCGTAAGATCATGAGAAATGACAACCTTGCCGAGACCCAATACCTTAGAATGTGATGCATCACCCCACTCGACTTCGGTGGGCATAGATGGAATCTCTTGCACGTCCACCACCATGTCCTTGCTCTCAGTCATATGATTTGTTGCTCCACTATCGAGCAACCATGATCCCCCACCGGAAGCAAACCCCTACAAGAGATCAATGATTGGTTTTAGGTACCCATTTGGTAATGGGTCCTTTGATGTTAGTAACGAGGGTCTTAGGAACCCAAATAGACCATTCAATGTACTCATAAGAAGAACCAACAAATTTAGCATAAACATGCCCATCACTAGCACGGCACAACACATAAGAGGGGTTAAAGTCGCCTGCTATGTTCATGGGGATGACGTTGTCCTTCTTGACATTGCCACCCTTTGCACGATTCTTCTTCTTCTTGGAAGCACCCTCTCCCTCCCTCACAAAAGTTTGCTTGAGAGGGGGAGGTTGCTTGGTCTTGTCATTCTTCTTCTTGCTCTTGGGCTTGGGCGCAAACCCAATCCCTTCCTTGTCCACAACTTCCTTTTGATTACTCAAAAGGTCGTTAAGGTTCTTCTCACCTTGAATGCATGTGACAAGGCCCTTTTCAAGTTGCTCCTTCAACTTAGCATTCTCCTCAACAAGATGCACATGCTCACAGCAAGGGTTAGTAGCATTTGCATTATCAATTAATATCATATGAGGAAAGGTGGCTTTCTCCTTGGTTAGCTTCACTTGGAGTTGATCATGAGACTCTTTGAGACTAGCATGAGCACCCTTCAAGACTTTGTGAGCCTTGTCGAGAATGTCAAAGTCCTCGTTGAGTCTAGCAAGATCAACTCCAAGCTTTGCCTTCTCGAGCTAAGCACACGAGACACAACAAGAGCATGATCAAGGTCTTTCTTTAATTTAGCATGATCATCGTTGTATGACTCCTCAAGAGCCAAACGAAGACCACGCTCTTCCTCAAGAGCATTGGAAAGATCCGAAATCTCATCGGCATAGTCACGACTATGCCCTTCCATCTTAGAGATGGTTTCTTCATGAGTCTCGATCATGACATTGGATTCACCAAGTTGTTCCAAGAGAGCAACGAAGTGCTTCTTGGATTTGCCCTTGAGTTTACTCATAAAGATCTCAAATTCATTCTCCTCCACATTAGTCCCCTCATGTTCATCAATGCAATCCGTCAAAGAAGAATGATTGATGATGGTAGTTTTGATGTTGGGGGTTACCTTGTTGGTGGCTTTAGCCATGAGTCACTTGGCGGTGATGCTTTCATTGGGTGAACCAAAGAGAGATACCTGAGGAGTCATTGCAATGGCCACGGAGACCATGTCAACCGATTCACCATCCTCATCATCATCATCATCCTCATTGTACTCTTCTTGAACCACCAAGGCTTTGTGAGGAGTCTTCTTCGGTAAGTTGCTCTTGTTGGGGAAAGACTTGGCCTTGTCCTTACGGATGAGCTTGCCACCATTGTCTTCCCTCTTCTCATATGGACACTCCGCAACAAAGTGAGTCACATTGCCACAATTGAAACAAGTCCTCACTTGTTGCTTGCCCTTAGTGCCACTTGAGTTTCTCTTGTTGAAGCTGGGCCTTGCGTTCTTCTTGCTCCAAAATTGTCTTGAAGCAAGGGCCATGTGTTCATGATAATCATACTTAGTATCTTCGAGGTTGCTCTCTTCTTCTTCCTTCTCTCCATCTTCTTCGACACAAATCTTGGCCTTCAAAGCGAGGTTGGGCTTCTTTGCTCTTTGGGAGCGAAGCATCGCATTGTCGGCGGTCTTGTCCAATATTCTCATAGCCACAAACTCATCCAACACATCACTTGAGGACAAGGTGTGGAAGTCCGGTCGTTGACGGATGATGGAGGACATGGCTTTGTGGTAGGGAATCATTGCCTTGAGAAATTTGCGCTTGATCCAGTTGTCATCGGTGTCCTTACTTCCATGATCCTGGAGGGAGATAGCAAGCTTGGTTACTCTCTGATAGAGCTCACGAGGTTCTTCTTCTTCCTTCATTGCAAACTCATCGGCTTCATCTTGGACCACTTCATAATTGAACGTTGAATGCTTGCGCTTCCTCGATAAAGGGAAACCACCTTGAGCCAAGCATTTTTGGCACGGGAGTAAGGCCGGAGATGAGGAAGGTCTTCGGGAAGGATTGCTTCTTGGATGATGAAGAGAGCATTCTCGTTGAATTGATGATCCACGACCTCTCTTGGAGAAAAGTTGCTCGGATCATGCGGGTAGAAACCTTCTTCAATGATTCTCCAAAGGTTAGTGTTCACATGATTTAAATGACGCTTAAAACGATAAACCCAAGAATCAAAATCCTCCTTTTATCAATCTTAGGTGGTGGACCGGCATGATTCAAATGAGTGGAAGGAATCGGTCCACCATAAGCGGGAGGTTGCACATGAGCAAAGATGCGGTGCCATTCTTACCACTAGACGAGGGGCTTTCTCACTAGTAGCTTCCCCTTATTGGAGTTAGCATCCGCTCCCGTGTTGGCGGGATCACCCACTTTCACGGGTGCGGTGGAAAGTTTAAGCCCTTCTAGGAATTCCTTAAACATGTCCTTGACCTCGCTTGTCATGGAGTTTTTCAATGTGTCCAACGCCACATTGAATTCCTCACGAGATCGAGGTACCCCCATCTCCCGTAGATGATATAGGATTCGCACCGGAGTGCTCCCCTACATCATCTACGACGTCAACCATACTCTTCGGACGGTAAAGTCCTTAAAAAGAGACGAGGCTCTGATACTAATTGAAAGGATCGATATAGTTGACTAGAGGGGGGGGTGAATAGGCAACTAACAATTTTTAAGATTTTCTTTACCAATTTAAACTTTGCAATAATAAAGGTTGTCTAGAAGTGCAACTAGGTGGACAGCCTATATGATGCAAACAACACAAGCACAAAGGCAAGCAAGGATAGGAACACAAATAAGCTTGCACAAGTAAAGGGATAAGATAACCAAGAGTGGAGCCGGTGGAGACGAGGATGTGTTACCGAAGTTCCTTCCCTTTGAGGGGAAGTACGTCTCTGTTAGAGCGGTGTGGAGGCACAATGCTCCCCAAGAAGCCACTAGGGCCACCGTAATCTCCTCACGCCCTCGCACAATGCAAGAGCCGTGATTCCACTATTGGTGCCCTTAAAGGCGGCGACCGAACCTTTACAAACAAGGTTGGGGCAATCTCCACAACTTAATTGGAGGCTCCCAACAACACCACGAAGCTTCACCACAATGGAATATGGCTTCACAGGTGACCTCAACCGTCTAGGATGCTCAAACACCCAAGAGTAACAAGATCCGCAAGGGATAAGTGGGGGGGGGAATCAAATATCTTGTGGTGGAAGTGTAGATCGGGCCCTTGTCACCCAATCCCGAGCAAATCAACAAGTTTGATTGGCTAGGGAGAGAGATCGGGCCAAAATGGAGTTTGGAGCAACAATGGAGCTTGGGAAGAGAAGAGGTGGTCAACTAGAGGTTGAAGACGCCCCTTATATAGTCGTGGGAAAAATCCAACCGTTATCCACTTATTCAGCCATGACGCAGTACTACCGCTCGGTAGCGGTACTACCGCGAGGCTGCGCGGTACTACCGTGGCGGACCAAGGGTACTACCGCGGCAGCAGCACAGGCTGGAACTAGCCTGACTAAGGGGCAGTACTACCGCTTGCGCGGTACTACCGCTCCCCCTTGCGGTACTACCGCAAGGCAGGAGAGTCACTGACACAGGAAGGCGCGGATGAAATAAATTACATCCGTGCCAACTTTCGCTGAAACTGCGGTAGTGCAAAAATCCGACGCGGTACTACCGCTCCGGAGGAGCGTTACTACCGTAGCGCGTGCCTACTACCGTGAAACTACGGTACTCGGTAGGAGGGCCACGGTACTACGGCTCATAGGGAGCAGTACTACCGTGGGCTCCGCGGTACTACCACGCTGGACGAGCGGTACTACCGTGGTGGGCGCGGATGTAAAAAATTACATCCGCCCCTACTACCGCACCGGAGCGGCACTAGGCCTGGGAGCCGCGGTACTACCGCTCCTGGGGAGCGGTACTACCGTGGCACCCCGCGGTACTACCGCGTGTACCTGCGGTACTACCGCAAGTCTGAGTAGTTGTCGATTTCCGCACAACCAAGATAACGAAGGAAGCTCCAAAGTGCAGGGAAAGGAGGGACAAGTGTACGTGTTGATTCCGCCCTAACCTTTCCGGCGGACCACCTCTTAATAGTGCGGCTCTCCTACGACTCAAATCCACCAAAAGAAACGTGGGGCGACGCCGTCTTCAATAGTCTCCGAGGGGCACCGAATCGTCTCGAGCCTAGAGATGAACCATCCGAGGAACTCAAAGCATACGATTAGTCCATAAAAGTATCGTCATCAATCACCAAAACATTTACGGGATAAATATGCCCTTACAGTCTCCCCTTTTGGTGGATTGATGACAATCTGGATTTGCACAAAGATACAATAATATAGAGCAAGGGCAAACCCTCCTCTCCAAAATATAGACGGGCTCCCCTAGATGTGTGCACTCTGGATGAATGCTTTGGACTGCATAGCACACGTACTAGGATCACCACTCCCCTATATTTTAGAGACAAAGGTCAGAAGAATAACATCTAAGCAACATATAGCACGATATAACATAAGCTTGATAAGATAGATAGAGTGCATATGTCTTACACCATATGAAGGAAAAGCAACTAAAAGCGAGGTTCAAACGAGGTTCAACCGAAAACGCAATAAACACACCAAACACGAACACGACACAAGACGCGCAAATCCCTACGCTCTCTCCCCCTTTGGCATCGAGATGCCAAAAAGGCAGAGAGGACACCTACACACAAGCGGTGGCTCAAGCAGAAGGGAACTCGTCCCAACCCTCTTCGTCAGACTCCTCGGCGAGGATGGACTCCTCGGCGTCCTCCTCGAATCAGTCCACTTGTAGCCTTGCTTCGCCATCCACTCGGCCTGAGGTGATGTGCTCCTCGAGACCCGCCAGACACATCCTCACCATAGAGCTTCAAGATCTTCTGTCCCGACGACTCTCCTTGGATGCCACGTGAGTCTGTCTTGCCCCTTGGCTCGCATGCGAGAAAGAGTCTTCATCTTGTCCTTCACTGGCCGCCCATGAAGGCATAGAGGAGCTGCAGGAAGACCTAGCAGCATGGCCCTCATCAACATTCTCGGCGCTTGACATCCTCCTCTCCAACAGCAGCCCTAGCAGCAGACGCCTCGGCACGCAGTAGTAGTGTTGGCCCGATTGGGTTTGACACCTTGACGAGATGGGATCATGGCGAATCCGATCGAGGCAAGGAAGTCCTCACCAGGGAACATCTTCTCCCAGGTCCTCGAGATCAGCAGAAACAGATAGGGCCCGTAGATAGGCACCTTGCGGTTGAACACCGCAAACCGAAGCTCACACCACATGATGTGTGAGACATCAAGTGGCTGAGTCTGAGACAGACGAGCCTCCTCGCAGATGAGCATCATATCCACCATATAGGCATGGACCTTGTCCTTGTCACCGATGCGAGGGAACAAGGAGTTGCGGAAGATGCGGTACATGATATCCAGGAAAGAGTTGAGCACCAACCCTATCTTGCCACTTGGAAGCGTCTTCTCAACATAGTACGGTGCAAGCCTGTCCTTGTTGGCAGAGTCAGGGTTGGCATGGGGACGAACACCCACGGGAGAGTCAAGCCCGTCATCAGGAACTTGGAGCAAATCCATGAACTCCTTCCAGGTAGCAGTCATCTTACGGCCATTTGTCATCCAGGTCATCCTCCTCTCCTCATTGGGGTGAAAGTAGACAGAAGCAAAGAACTGACCAATGAACTCAGGATCATAGTCAAGATGAAAGGAGATCACATGCTCAATGCCAAACTGCTCCACCAAGTCCAGAGCCTCTCCAAAGTAGGCACGGAACTTCTCCTTCCTCAAGTGATGCATGTCAATCCACTTTACATCCACATAGGTATTCTGCTTGTTCTTGATGACATCCAGATAGACGTTGGTTTGATGCTTGTTCCAGAACAGCTCACAGCCCCTGACAGAGGAACGAGGGGTCACGTCTGGATCCATTAATTTGAGACGGACGTAGTCGATTGGGGCATCTCATCCATGCCCTTGGCGGGCTCCTTGAACTTGTTGGCGATTGTCTTGACATGACGCAGGGGCGGAGGAGGAGACCTGTGGTGCTTCACCGGGATTGCGCAGACGCTTGGAGCCAGTGTCACGGCTGGTATTGGACGGCGAGCCACCACCTGAGACACACACGCAAAGCACCAAAGACGCAAAGAAGATCAATGCAAAGGCCACGATAAAGCACAAGAAACACATAGGAGACATATGAGAACGTTGGCATGCGATAGGTGTGAGTCACGCTAGGACTGCCAGCACTGCGGCACTAAAGCGATAATCTTGCTCCAAACAGCAGTAATGCAAATGCGAGGTCACGGTAGTACCGTGGTTGAAGCGGAAGTAGAGCTTTAGTGCCGCCGAACAGAGCGATAATACCGCACCCGTAGGGCGGTAGTACCGTGCAAGCGGTAGTACCGCGCCATATGGGCGGTAGTACCGCGTCGTAGCGGATCCAACAATCGGTTTGAATCTTAAAAGAACCGCAAAACAACGGCGGTGCTACAGTGATCAGATCTAGCGCATGACAACAATACACATATAAATCCTATGCAATACCACACTCCATCATCCTATTCTTGCAGAGATTAGGCCTATCAATCTCAAGAACACACAAGCCTCCCCAAAACCTAGAAACACCAAACACCATCAACAAGGAGAGGGAATTGGGGAAAAACCTGGGTCCATAGCAAGAGCACGTGGTGAGGGGAACGATCCCACAGCCGGAATCACGGGAGGGCAGCGGTGGAGGAGATCCGGCGAGAGACGCCGGCTCCGTTCTTGAGCAAGGGAGAGAAGGAGGCGGCGTGGGGAGAAGACAGCGAATGGGTATGGGGAGTTAGAACTCCCCGCCTGGCCCTTATCCCCACGCCCTCGAACCGTCGCGGTAGTACCGCGTGTCATCGCGGTAGTACCGCTCGGGCGGAAGTTCCGCACCGAGGCGGTAGTACCGCTCAACCGGGCGGCAGTAAAAAATTACTGCCGTGAGGTTGCGGTAGTACCGTGCTCCCGCAAGCGGTAGTACCATGGCAGGCTGCGGTAGTACCGCAGCTGGCCGCGGTAGTACCGTGAATCTCAAGTCACCGCAGGTTTCAAAAACGAAAAGAGGGCCTTTGAAAGGAAACTTTTCACACACAGGACACCACAAACTCTAGCACAAACCCGGAGGCAAAAGACAACAAGAAACCACCAAGCGACAAGGACTCTCAAGGAGAGAGGCGGTGGCGAAGCCACCTATGTTTGAGTGGGATGGTATGGCACCTTGAAGAATTATCCTTGGGCCCATGACCAAAACTCGTCTTTGGAACACAAGTACCATCAAAAATGGCTAATGTGAAAGAGGTAATCGATTTATGCATAATGGGGGAGGAGAGTTCATTGAGAGAACAACACTCCCCTATGTCCATGCCTACACCTAAACTAGACAACAAGTTGAGTGTGGTGGGGAGTGCACGGGCTCAAGTCACATTGCTCAAATCAATGATATTTAGCTCATACCTTAACTCGCGAAATCTTGCTTCATCCAAGGGCTTCGTGAATATATCTGCAAGGTTATCCTGAGTGTTGACATACTTGAGCTCGATCTCTCCTCGCCTAATGTGATCCCTGATGAAATGATACCGAATCTCGATGTGCTTCGTCTTGAAGTGTTGCACCGGGTTGAGAGAAATCTTGATGGCACTTTCATTATCACACCAAAGAGGCACTTTGTCACAAATGACATCGTACTCCTTTCAAGTTTGCCTCATCCATAGGAGTTGAGCACAACAACTACCGGCCGCCACATATTCCGCTTCGGTGGACGAGAAGAGACACACAACTTTGCTTCTTGGAAGACCAACTTACCAAGGAGCAACCAAGAAATTGGCACCCTCCGGAAGTGGACTTCCTATCCACTTTGTCTCCCGCCCAATCGGAATCCGTAAATCCTTCAAGCTTGAAGTTTGCTCCTCTTGGGTACCATAAGCCAAAGTTTGGGGTATGAGCCAAATATCGAAAGATTCGCTTGACCGCCACATAGTGACTTTCCTTCGGTGCGGCTTGAAACCGTGCACACATTCCCACACTCAACATGATATCCGGTCTAGATGCACAAAGGTAAAGCAAGGATCCAATCATGGAGCGATATACCTTTTGATCCACCGCTTTACCATTGGGATCAATGTCAAGTTGGCACTTAGTGGGCATTGGTGTAGTAGCTGGCTTGACATCACTTAGCTTGAATCTTTTGAGCATGTCTTGAGTGTATTTGGCTTGGTTGATGAAGGTTCCTTCTCTTCTTTGTTTGATATCGAAACCAAGGAAGAACTTCAACTCTCCCATCAAAGACAACTTGAACTTGGAGGTCATGAGAGCGGCAAATTCCTCATTGAAAGCTTTGTTAGGAGAACCAAAGATAATAGCATCAACATATAGTTGGCATACAAACAACTCCCCATTGACCTTCTTAGTAAAAAGAGTGGGATCGATTTGCCCCACTTCAAAACCACGATCTTGTAACAACTCGGTAAGGTGGTCATACCACACACGTGGGGCTTGTTTAAGGCCATAGAGTGCCTTATCGAGTTGATACACGTGATCCGGGAAGTAGGGGTCCTCGAACCCGGGGGGTTGCTTGACATAGACCAACTCATTAATGGGACCATTAAGAAAAGCACTTTTCACATCCATTTGTTGCAACTTAAAGTTGTGATGGGAAGCATAAGCAATCAACAAGCGAATGGATTCAAGGCGAACAGCAGGGAGCAAAGGTTTCACCGTAGTCGATACCCTCGACTTGGGAGTAGCCTTGTGCTACCAATCTTGCCTTGTTGCGAATGATGTTCCCATGAGCATCTTGCTTGTTCTTGAAAATCCACTTGGTTCCAATGACGTTGTGGTTCTCCAATGGCCTTGGCACCAATCTCCACACCTTGTTGTACCCGAAGTTGTTGAGTTCTTCATGCATGCCATTGAGCCAATCCGAGTCTTCGAGCGCCTCGTAGACCTTTTGAGGTTCAACACAAGAGACAAACGCGTGATGTTCACAATAGTTTGCCAATTGTCTACGAGTGCTTACCCCTTTTCTTAGGCTTCCAACCACATTCTCCATGAGATGGCCTTTGGTGGTGAGTTTGGAAGCAATCTTGGCGGCACGACGCTCTAATTCCTCCTCGGTGGTGTGATGTGGAGGTGTCACTTGATCATCTTGTGCGCCGTCTTGAGCATGATCTTCATCTTGAGCATTCTCGGGGGAGAGAACTTGACCTTGGGCATCATTTGAGGTGATATCATCGTCTTGAGCAAGATCTTGCCCTTGGTATTGTTCATGAGGTTGAGGGCCTTCACTTTGTTCTTGAGCGTGTGGGCCTTGGGTTGGTGATGGCTCCACTTGAGTGGAGCATTGTCCTTCTCCTTGACCACAAGGGGTTCCGCAATGGGTATGATAAAGCCAACTCCCATTCTTCTTATGGCTTGGGGAGGAATTTCATCACCTACATCACAAGTGCCACTTTGCTCCACTTGGGAGCCGTTATTCTCATCAAACTCCATGTTACACGTCTCATCAATAAGTCCGTGGATTTATTGAGGACACGATAAGCATGAGAGTTTGTAGCATAACCAACAAATATGCCCTCGTGAGCTCTAGCTTCAAATTTAGACAAACGAACACCTTTCTTGAGAATGAAACACTTACGGCGAACACCGGAAGTACTTGAGGTTGGGCTTGTTGCGGTGAGTATCTCATAAGGAGTCTTGTTCAAGCCTTTGCGGAGATAGAGCCGATTGGATGCATGACAAGCGGTGTTGATGGCTTCGCCCAAAAGTTGTATGGAGACTTGAACTCCGCCATCAAGGCCCTTGCCGCATCCATCAACGTCCGGTTCTTTCTCTCCGCAACACCATTTTGTTGAGGGGTATATGGTGCAGAATATTGATGCTTGATTCCCTCATCACTAAGAAACTCATCCAAGGTGTAGTTCTTGAACTCGGTGCCGTTGTCACTTCTTATAGTCAAGATCTTTGCATTATGTTGACGTTGAGCTTCATTTGCAAAGTCGATGACGGTTTGTTGGGTCTCACTCTTCCTCTTGAAGAAATATACCCAAGTGTATCTCGAATAGTCATCCACAATCACCAAGCAATACTTTCTACCTCCAAGACTATCAAATGATGGTGGCCCAAAGAGATCCATGTGAAGGAGCTCCAAGGGTCTTTTGAGTATATGATGGTCGTGGGAGGTGAGCCTTCTCATGAAGCTTTCCTTCAATACAAGCACTTTGCAAGCATGGTATTTGGCAAAACTAACATTTGTTAGTCCACGGACATGGTCCCCTTGAGAAGACTTTGCAAAGATCTCATATTTACATGGGCTAAACGGCGATGCCAAAGCCATCCCACGTCAACTTTAGCCATTAGGCATGTCGCGGTCTTAGTAGGTCGCTCCGAAAAGTTAATCACATAGAGACCGTTTTCGACATGCCCAACAAAGGCTACTTTAAGAGTCTTGCTCCACAAGAGGGCCACGCAGTATCAATGTCAAAGAAAGTAGCAAAACCCATGACTGCATGTTGTGAGCGGAAAGCAAATTGTATACAAGGGACTCAACAAGCATGACTTTCTCGATCGTAAGATCATGAGAAATGACAACCTTGCCGAGACCCAATACCTTAGAATGTGATGCATCACCCCACTCGACATCGGTGGGCATAGATGGAATCTCTTGCACGTCCACCACCATGTCCTTGCTCTCGGTCATATGATTTGTTGCTCCACTATCGAGCAACCATGTGTTGGGGAACGTAGTAATTTCAAAAAAATTCCTACGCACACGCAAGATCATGGTGATGCATAGCAACGAGAGGGGAGAGTGTTGTCTACGTACCCTCGTAGACCGGGCGGAAGCGATCACAACGTAGAGGAAGTAGTCAGACGTTCTCCTCCCGATCCAACCGATCCCAGCGCCGTTACTCCGGCGCCTCCGAGTTCTTGGCACACGCTTCAGCTCGGTGGCGCTCCTCGAGCTCGATCTAGCAAAGCTCCGGAGAGAGAGTTCCGTCGACGCAGGCGTGGTGGCGATCTTGATGTTCTACCGACGCAGGGCTTCGCCTAAGCACCGCTACGATATGACCGAGGTGGAATATGGTGGAGGGGGGCACCGCACACGGCTAAGGAACGATCTCATGGATCAACTTGTGTGTTCATGGGGTGCCCCCTGCCCCCGTATATAAAGGAGGGAGGGAGGAGGAGGCCGGCCCTAGGAGGGGCGCGCCATGGGGAGTCCTACTCCCACCGGGAGTAGGATTCCCCCTTTCCTAGTCCAACTAGGAGTCCTTCCATGTATTAGGAGTAGGAGACAAGGAAGGGGAAGAGAAAGGGAAGGAAGGAGGGGTGCGGCCTCCCCTAGTCAATTCGGACTAGGCCATGGGGCGCACGGCCTGCCCTAGGCAGCCCCTTTCTCTTTCCCGCAGGGCCCAATAAGGCCCAATACTTCTCCCCGGCGAATTCCCGTAACTCTCCAGTACTCCGAAAAATACCCGAATCATTCGGAACCTTTCCGAACTCCAAATATAGTCGTCCAATATATCGATCTTTACGTCTCGACCATTTTGAGACTCCTCGTCATGTCCCCGATCTCATCCGGGACTCCGAACTCCTTCGGTACATCAAAATTCATAAACTCATAATATAACCGTCGTGAAACCTTAAGCGTGCGGACCCTACGGTTCGAGAACAATGTAGACATGACCGAGACACGTCTCCGGTCAATAACCAATAGCGGGACCTGGATGCCCATATTGGCTCCTACATATTCTACGAAGATCTTTATCGGTCGAGACCGCATAACAACATACGTTGTTCCCTTTGTCATCGGTATGTTACTTGCCGAGATTCGATCGTCGGTATCCAATACCTAGTTCAATCTCGTTATTGGCAAGTCTCTTTACTCGTTCCGTAATACATCATCTCACAGCTAACTCATTAGTTGTAATGCTTGCAAGGCTTAGTGATGTGTATTACCGAGAGGGCCCAGAGATACCTCTCCGACAATCGGAGTGACAAATCCTAATCTCGAAATACGCCAACCCAACATCTGCCTTTGGAGACACCTGTAGTACTCCTTTATAATCACCCGATTACGTTGTGACGTTTGGTAGTACCCAAAGTGTTCCTCCGGTGGCAGGAGTTGCATATTCTCATAGTTATAGGAACATGCATAAGTCATGGATAAAAGCAATAGCAACATACTAATCGATCGGGTGCTAAGCTAATGGAATGGGTCATGTCAATCAGATCATTCAACCAATGATGTGACCTTGTTAATCAAATGACAACTCCTTTGTCTATGGTTAGGAAACATAACCATCTTTGATTAACAAGCTAGTCTAGTAGAGGCATACTAGTGACACTCTGTTTGTCTATATATTCACACATGTATTATGTTTCCTGTTAATACAATTCTAGCATGAATAATAAACATTTATCATGATATAAGGAAATAAATAATAACTTTATTATTGCATCTAGGGCATATTTCCTTCAGTCTCCCACTTGCACTAGAGTCAATAATCTAGATCACATCACCATGTGATTAACATCGATAGTTCACATCATCATGTGATTAACACCCATAGTTCACATCGCCATGTGACCAACACCCAAAGGGTTTACTAGATTCAGTAATCTAGTTCACATCGCTATGTGATTAACACCCAAAGAGTACTAAGGTGTGATCATGTTTTGCTTGTGAGAGAATCTTAGTCAACGGGTCTTTCATATTCAGATCCGTTATGTATTTTGCAATTTTCTATGTCTACAATGCTCTTGCGGAGCTACTCTAGCTAATTGCTCCACTTTCAATATGTATCTAGATCGAGACTTAGAGTCATCGGATCGGTGTCAAAACTTGCATCGACGTAACCCTTACGATGAACCTTTTGTCACTTCCATAATCGAGAAACATATCCTTATTCCACTAAGGATAATTTTGACCGATGTCGATGATCTACTCCTAGATCACTATTGTACTCCTTGCCAAACTGGGTGTAGGGTATACAATAGATCTGGTACACAGACATGGCATACTTTATAGAACCTATGGCCAAGGCATAGGGAATGACTTTCATTCTCTTTCTATCTTCTGCCGTGGTCGGGTTTTGAGTCTTACTCAATTTCACACCTTGTAACACGAGCAAGAACTCTTTCTTTGACTTGCTCCATTTTGAACTACTTCAAAATCTTGTCAAGGTATGTACTCATTGAAAAAACTTATCAAGCGTCTTGATCTATCTCTATAGATCTTGATGCTCAATATGTAAGCAGCTTCACCGAGGTCTTTCTTTGAAAAACTCCTTTCAAACACTCCTTTATGCTTTGCGAGAATAATTCTACATTATTTCCGATCTACAATATGTCATTCACATATACTTATCGAAATGATGTAGTGCTCCCCACTCACTTTCTAGTAATTACAGGCTTCACCGCAAGTCTGTATAAAACTATATGTTATGATCAACTTATCAAAGCATGTATTCCAACTCGAGATGCTTGCACCGGTCCATAGATGGATCACTTTGGAGCTTGCATATTTTGTTAGCACCTTTAGGATTTACAAAACCTTACGGTTGCATCATATACAACTCTTCTTTAATAAATCCATTAAGGAATGCAGTTTTGTTTATCCATTTGCCAGATTTCATAAAATGTGGCAATTGCTAACATGATTCGGACAGACTTAAGCATAGATACGGTGAGAAACTCTCATCGTAGTCAACATCTTGAACTTGTCGAAAACCTTTTGCGACAATTCTAGCTTTGTAGAGCGATAACACTACTATCGGCGTCCGTCTTCCTCTTGAAGATCCATTTATTTTCTATGGTTTGCCGATCATCGGGCAAATCCATCAAAGTCCATACTTTGTTCTCATACATGGATCATATCTCAGATTTCATGGCCTCAAACCATTTTGCGGAATCTGGGCTCATCATCGCTTCCTCATAGTTCGTAGGTTCGTCATGGTCAAGTAACCTGACCTCCAGAATGGGATTACCGTACCACTGCAGTGCGGATCTCACTCTGGTTGACCTCACGAGGTTCGGTAGTAACTTGATCTGAAGTTACATGATCATCATCATTAGCTTCCTCACTAAGCTGGTGTAGTAGTCACGAGGAACTGATTTACGTGATAAACTACTTTCCAATAAGGGAGAAGGTACAATTACCTCATCAAGTTCTACTTTCCTCCCACTCACTTCTTTCGGGAGAAACTCCTTCTCTAGAAAGGATCCATTCTTAACAGCGGATGTCTTGCCTTTCGGATCTGTGATAGAAGGTGTACCCAACATTTTGGGTATCCTATGAAGACGCATTTCTCCGATTTGGGTTCGAGCTTATCAGGATGAAACTTTTTCACATAAGCATCGCAACTCCAAACTTCAAGAAACAACAACTTTGGTTTCTTGCCAAACCACGATTCATACGGTGTCGTCTCAACGGATTTATAAGGTGCCCTTTTAAACGTGAATGCAGCTGTCTCTAAAGCATAGCCCCAAAACTATAACGGTAAAACGGTAAGAAACATCATAGTTGCACTATATCAAATAAAATACGAATATGATGTTCGGACACACCATTATCTGTGGTGTTCGGTGGCATGAATTTGTGAAACTATTTCACATTGTTTTAATTGAAGACCAAACTCGTAACTCAAATATTTTACCTCTGCGATCATATCGTAGAAACTTTTATTTTCTTGTTACGATGATTCTCCACTTCACTCTGAAATTCTTTGAGGTTTTCAAATGTTTCAGACTTATGTTTCATCAAGTAGATATACCCATATCTGCTCAAAAACATCTGTGAAGATCAAAAAATAATGATACTTGTCGCGAGCCTTAATATTCATCGGACCACATACATCGGTATGTATGATTTCCAACAAATCTGTTGCTCGCTCCATTGTTCCGGAGAAGCGGAGCTTTAGTCATCTTGCCCATGAGGCATGGTTTGCAAGCATCAAGTGATTCATAATCAAGTGATTCCAAAAGTCCATCAGCATGGAGTTTTCTTCATGCGCTTTACACCAATATGACCTAAACGGCAGCGATTACCACAAATAAGTTGCACTATCATTATTAGCTTTGCATCTTTTGGTTTCAATATTATGAATATGTGTATCACTATGATCGAGATCCAATGAATCATTTTCATTGGGTGTGTAACCATATAAGGTTTTATTCATGTAAGCAGAACAACAATTTATTCTCTTACTTAAATGAATAACCGTATTGCAATAAACATGATCAAATCATACTTATGCTCAACACCAAATAACACTTATTTAGGTTCCATACTAATCCCGAAAGTATAGGGAGTGTGCGATGATGATCATATCAATCTTGGAACTACTTCCAACACTCATCTTCACTTCCCCTTCAACTAGTTTACATTCATTACGCAACTCCGTTTCAAGTTACTACTCTTAGCAACTGAACCAGTATCAAATACCGAGGGGTTACTACGAACACTAGTGAAATACACATCAATAATCTGTATCTCGAATATACCTTTGTTCACTTTGCCATCCTTCTTATCCGCCAAATACTTGGGGTAGTTCCGCTTCTAGTGACCAGTTCCATTGCAGCAAAAGCACTTAGTCTCGGGCTTAGGTCGGACTTGGGCTTCTTCACTCGAGCAGCAACTTGCTTGCCGTTCTTCTTGAAGTTCCCCTTCTTCCCTTTGCCCTTTTCCTTGAGACCGGTGGTCTTGTCAATCATCAACACTTGATGCTCTTTCTTGATTTCTACCTTCGTTGATTTCAACATCACGAAGAGCTCGGGAATCATTTTCGTCATCCCTTGCATACTATAGTTCATCACGAAGTTCTAGTAACTTAGTGTTGGTGACTAGAGAATTCTGTCAATCACTATCTTATCCGGAAGATTAACTCCCACTTGATTCAAGCGATTGAAGTACCGGACAATGCGAGAACATGCTCACTAGTTGAGCGATTCTCTTCCATCTTTTAGCTATAGAACTTGTTGGAGATTTCATATCTCTCAACTCGGGTATTTGCTTGAAATATTAACTTCAATTCCTGGAACATCTCATATGGTCCATGACGTTCAAAAGCGTCTTTGAAGTCCCGATTCTAAGCTGTTAAGTATGGTGCACTAAACTATCAAGTAGTCATCATATTGAGCTAGCCAAAGCGTTCATAACGTCTAAATTTGCTCCTGCAATAGGTACATCACCTAGCGGTGCATTAAGGACATAATTCTTACGTGCAGCAATGAGGATAAACCTCGGATCACGGATCCAATCCGCATCATTGCTACTAACATTTTCAATACAATTTTCTCTAGGAACACATATAAAAACATAGGGAAGCAACAACGCGAGCTATTGATCTACAACATAATTTGCAAAATACTACGGGACTAAGTTCATGATAAATTAAAGTTCAATTAATCATATTACTTAAGAACTCCCACTTAGATAGACATCTCTCTAGTCATCTAAGTGATCACGTGATCCAAATCAACTAAACCATAACCGATCATCACGTGAGATGGAGTAGTTTTCAATGGTGAACATCTTATGTTGATCATATCTACTATATGATTCACGCTCGACCTTTCGGTCTCCGTGTTCCGAGGCCATATCTGCATATGCTAGGCTCGTCAAGTTTACCTGAGTATTCTGCGTGTGCAAAACTGGCTTGCGCCCGTTGTAGGTGAACGTAGAGCTTATCACACCCGATCATCACATGGTGCCTCGGCACGACAAACTTTGGCAACGATGCATACTCAGGGAGAACACTACTTGATAATTTTAGTGAGAGATCATCTTAAAATGCTACCGTCAATCAAAGCAAAATAAGATGCATAAAGGATAAACATCACATGCAATCAATATAAGTGATATGATATGGCCATCATCATCTTGTGCTTGTGATCTCCATCTCCAAGCACCGTCGTGATCACCATCGTCACCGGTAGCGACACCTTGATCTCCATCGTAGCATCGTTGTCGTTTACGCCATCTATTGCTTCTCGACTATCGCTACCGCTTAGTGATAAAGTAAAGCAATTACGAAGCGTTTGCATTTCATACAATAAGCGACAACCATATGGCTCCAGCCGATTGCCGATAACCGATTACAAAACATGATCATCTCATACAATAAAATATAGCATCACGTCTTGACCATATCACATCACAACATGCCCTGCAAAAACAAGTCAGGCGTCCTCTACTTTGTTGTTGCAAATTTTACGTGGCTGCTACGGGCTTAAGCAAGAACCAATCTCACCTACGCATCAAGACCACAACGATACGCCGTCAAATGGACTCCGTTTTAACCTTCTCAAGGACCGGGCGTATGCCACACTCAGTTCAACTAAAGTGAGAGAGCAGACACCCGCCAGCCACCTTTAAGCACGAGTGCTCGTAGCAGTGAAACCAGTCTCGGCGTAAGCGTCTGGCGTAATGTCGGTCCGGCCGCTTCATCTCACAATACCGCTGAACCAAAGTATGACATGCTTTGGTAGGCGGTATGACTTGTATCGCCCACAACTCACTTGTGTTCTACTCGTGCAAAACATCAAACCATAAAACCTAGGCTCGGATGCCCTTTGTTGGGGAACGTAGTAATTTCAAAAAATTCCCTACGCACGCAAGATCATGGTGATGCATAGCAACGAGAGGGGAGAGTGTTGTCTACGTACCCTCAGAGACCGAAGCGGAAGCGATCACAACGTAGAGGAAGTAGTCGTCGTTCTCCTCCCGATCCAACCGATCCCAGCGCCGTTACTCCGGCGCCTCGAGTTCTTGGCACACGTTCAGCTCGGTGGCGCTCCTCGAGCTCCGATCCAGCAAAGCTCCGGAGAGAGAGTTCCGTCGGCCTGACGGCGTGGTGGCGATCTTGATGTTCTACCGACGCAGGGCTTCGCCTAAGCACCGCCACGATATGACCGAGGTGGAATATGGTGGAGGGGGCACCGCACACGGCTAAGGCGATCTCATGGATCAACTTGTGTGTTCATGGGGTGCCCCTGCCCCGTATATAAAGGAGGGAGGGAGGAGGAGGCCGGCCCTAGGAGGCGCGCCATGGGAGTCCTACTCCCACCGGGAGTAGGATTCCCCTTTCCTAGTCCAACTAGGAGTCCTTCCATGTATTAGGAGTAGGGAGACAAGGAAGGGAAGAGAAAAGGGAAGGAAGGAGGGGTGCGGCCCCTCCCTAGTCCAATTCGGACTAGGCCATGGGAAGCAGCGCGGCCTGCCCTAGGCAGCCCCTCTCTTTCCCGCAGGGCCCAATAAGGCCCAATACTTCTCCCGGCGAATTCCCGTAACTCTCGATTACTCAGAAAAATACCGAATCATTCGAACCTTTCCGAACTCCAAATATAGTCGTCCAATATATCGATCTTTACGTCTCGACCATTTTGAGACTCCTCGTCATGTCCCCGATCTCATCCGGGACTCCGAACTCCTTCGGTACATCAAAATTCATAAACTCATAATATAACCGTCATGAAACCTTAAGCGTGCGGACCCTACGGTTCGAGAACAATGTAGACATGACCGAGACACGTCTCCGGTCAATAACCAATAAGCGGGACCTGGATGCCCATATTGGCTCCTACATATTCTCTGAAGATCTTTATCGGTCAGACCGCATAACAACATACGTTGTTCCCTTTGTCATCGGTATGTTACTTGCGAGATTCGATCGTCGGTATCCAATACCTAGTTCAATCTCGTTATTGGCAAGTCTCTTTACTCGTTCCGTAATACATCATCTCACAGCTAACTCATTAGTTGTAATGCTTGCAAGGCTTAGTGATGTGTATTACCGAGAGGGCCCAGAGATACCTCTCAGAGCAATCGGAGTGACAAATCCTAATCTCGAAATCGCCAACCCAACATCGCCTTTGGAGACACCTGTAGTACTCCTTTATAATCACCCGATTCGTTGTGACGTTTGGTAGTACCAAAGTGTTCCTCCGGTAAGCGGAGTTGCATATTCTCATAGTTATAGGAACATGCATAAGTCATGGATAAAAGCAATAGCAACATACTAAGCGATCGGTGCTAAGCTAATGGAATGGGTCATGTCAATCAGATCATTCAACCAATGATGTGACCTTGTTAATCAAATGACAACTCCTTTGTCTATGGTTAGGAAACATAACCATCTTTGATTAACAAGCTAGTCTAGTAGAGGCATACTAGTGACACTCTGTTTGTCTATATATTCACACATGTATTATGTTTCCTGTTAATACAATTCTAGCATGAATAATAAACATTTATCATGATATAAGGAAATAAATAATAACTTTATTATTGCCTCTAGGGCATATTTCCTTCACCATGATCCCCCACCGGAAGCAAACCCCTACAAGAGATCAATGCTTGGTTTTAGGTACCCATTTGGTAATGGGTCGTTTGATGTTAGTAACGAGGGTCTTAGGAACCCAAATAGACCATTCAATGTACTCATAAGAAGAACCAACAAATTTAGCATAAACATGCCCATCACTAGCACGGCACAACACATAAGAGGGGTTAAAGTCGACGGCTATGTTCATGGGGATGACGTTGTCCTTCTTGACATTGCCACCCTTTGCACGATTCTTCTTCTTCTTGGAAGCACCCTCTCCCTCCCTCACAAAATTTTGCTTGAGAGAGGGAGGTTGCTTGGTCTTGTCATTCCTCTTCTTGCTCTTGGTCTTGGGCGCGAACCCAATCCCCTCCTTGGCCACAATTTCCTTTTGATTACTCAAAAGGTCGTTAAGGTTCTTATCACCTTGAATGCATGTGACAAGGCCCTTTTCAAGTTGCTCCTTCAACTTAGCATTCTCCTCAACAAGATGCACATGCTCACAGCAAGGGTTAGTAGCATTTGCATTATCAATTAATATCATATGAGGAAAGGTGGCTTTCTCGTTGGTTAGCTTCACTTGGAGTTGATCATGAGACTCTTTGAGACTAGCATGAGCACCCTTCAAGACTTTGTGAGCCTTGTCGAGAATGTCAAAGTCCTCGTTGAGTCTAGCAAGATCAACTCCAAGCTTTGCCTTCTCGGAGCTAAGCACACGAGACACAACAAGAGCATGATCAAGGTCTTTCTTTAATTTAGCATGATCATCGTTGTATGACTCCTCAAGAGCCAAACGAAGACCACACTCTTCCTCAAGAGCATTGGGAAGATCCGAAATCTCATCGGCATAGTCATGACTATGCCCTTCCATCTTAGTGATGGTTTCTTCATGAGTCTCGATCATGACATTGGCTTCACCAAGTTGTTCCAAGAGAGCAACGAAGTGCTTCTTGGATTTGCCCTTGAGTTTACTCATAAAGATCTCAAATTCATTCTCCTCCACATTAGTCCCCTCATGTTCATCAATGCAATCCGTCAAAGAAGAATGATTGATGATGGTAGTTTTGATGTTGGGGGTTACCTTGTTGGTGGCTTTAGCCATGAGGCACTTGGCGGTGATGCTTTCATTGGGTGAACCGAAGAGAGACACCCGAGGAGTCATTGCAATGGCCACGGAGGCCATGGCAACCGATTCACCATCCTCATCATCATAATCATCCTCATTGTACTCTTCTTGAACCACCAAGGCTTTGTGAGGAGTCTTCTTTGGGAAGTTGCTCTTGTTGGGGAAAGACTTGGCCTTGTCCTTACGGATGAGCTTGCCACCATTGTCTTCCCTCTTCTCATATGGACACTCCGCAACAAAGTGACTCACATTGCCACAATTTAAACAAGTCCTCACTCGTTGCTTCCCCTTAGTGCCCCTTGAGTTGCTCTTGTTGAAGCTGGGCCTTGCGTTCTTCTTGCTCCAAAATTGTCTTGAAGCAAGGGCCATGTGTTCATGATAATCATACTTAGTATCTTCGAGGTTGCTCTCTTCTTCTTCCTCCTCTCCATCTTCTTGACACAAATCTTGGCCTTCAAAGCGAGGTTGGGCTTCTTTGCTCTTTGGGAGCGAAGCACCGCATTGTCGGCGGTCTTGTCCAATATGCTCATAGCCACAAACTCATCCAACACATCACTTGAGGACAAGGTGTGGAAGTCCGATGGATTGACGGATGACGGAGGACATGGCTTTGTGGTAGGGCATCATTGCCTTGAGAAATTTGCGCGTGATCTAGTTGTCATCGGTGTCCTTACTTCCATGATCCCGGAGGGAGACAGCAAGCTTGGTTACTCTCCGATAGAGCTCACGACGTTCTTCTTCTTCCTTCATTGCAAACTCATCGGCTTCATCTTGGACCACTTCATAATTGGAACGTTGAATGCTTGCGCTTCCTCGATAAAGGGAAACCACCTTGAGCCAAGCATTTTTGGCACGGGAGTAAGGCGGAGATGAGGAAGGTCTTCGGAAGGATTGCTTCTTGGATGATGAAGAGAGCATTCTCATTGAATTGATGATCCACGACCTCTCTTGGAGAAAAGTTGCTCGGATCATGCGGGTAGAAACCTTCTTCAATGATTCTCCAAAGGTTAGTGTTCACATGATTTAAATGGCGCTTAAAGCGATAAACCCAAGAATCAAAATCCTTTTTATCAATCTTAGGTGGTGGACCGGCATGATTCAAATGAGTGGAAGGAATCGGTCCACCATAAACGGGAGGTTGCACATGAGCAAAGATGTCGGTGCCATTCTTACCACTAGACGAGGGGGCTTTCTCACTAGTAGCTTCCCCCTTATCGGAGTTAGCATCCGCTCCCGTGTTGGCAGGATCACCCACTTTCACGGGTGCGGTGGAAAGTTTAAGCCCTTCTAGGAATTCCTTAAACATGTCCTTGACCTCGCTTTCGTCATCGAGTTTTTCAATGTGTCCAACGCATACATTGAATTCCTCACGAGAGATCGAGGTACCCCATCTCCGTAGATGATATCGGATTCGCACGGAGTACTCCCCACATCATCTACGACGTGAACCATACTCTTGGACGGTAAAGTCCTTAAAAAGAGACGAGGCTCGATACCAATTGAAAGGATCGATATAGTTGACTAGAGGGGGTGAATAGGCAACTAACAATTTTTAAGCTTTTCTTTACCAATTTAAACTTTGCAATAATAAAGGTTGTCTAGATGTGCAACTAGGTGGACAACCTATATGATGCAAACAACACAAGCACAAAGGCAAGCAAGGATAGGAACACAAATAAGCTTGCACAAGTAAAGGGATAAGATAACCAAGAGTGGAGCCGGTGGAGACGAGGATGTGTTACGAAGTTCCTTCCCTTTGAGGGAAATCGTCTCCGATTAGAGCGGTGTGGAGGCACAATGCTCCCAAAGAAGCCACTAGGGCCACCGTAATCTCCTCACGCCCTCGCACAATGCAAGAGCCGTGATTCCACTATTGGTGCCCTTGAAGGCGGCCACCGAACCTTTACAAACAAGGTTGGGGCAATCTCCACAACAATTGGAGGCTCCCAACAACACCACGAAGCTTCACCACAATGGAATATGGCTTCACGGTGACCTCAACCGTCTAGGATGCTCAAACACCCAAGAGTAACAAGATCCATGAGGATAAGTGGGGGGAATCAAATATCTTGTGGTGGAAGTGTAGATCGGGCCCTTGTCACCCAATCCTGAGCAAATCAACAAGTTTGATTGGCTAGGGAGAGAGATCGGGCCAAAATGGAGCTTGGAGCAACAATGGAGCTTGGGGAGAGAAGAGGTGGTCAACTAGAGGTTGAAGACGCCCCTTATATAGTCGTGGGAAAAATCCAACCGTTATCCACTTATTCAGCCCATGACGGTATTACTACCGCTCCGGTAGCGGTACTACCATGAGCTGCAGCGGTACTACCGTGGCGGACCACGGTACTACCACGGCAGCAAGACACATCCGGAACTAGCGACTAAGGGCAGTACTACCGCTTGCGGCGGTACTACCGCTCCCCTTGCGGTACTACCGCAAAGGCAGGAGAATCACGGCACAGGGAAGGCGCGGATGAAATAAATTACATCCGTGCCAACTTCGGCTGAAACTGCGGTAGTGCAAAAATCCGGCAGCGGTAGTACCGCTCCTCGCGTGCCTACTACCGTGAAACTACGGTACTTTCGGTAGGAGGGCCACGGTACTACGGCTCATAGGGAGCGATACTACCGTGGGCTCCAGCGGTACTACATATTGGGCCAGCGGTACTACCGTGGTGTAGCGGATGTAAAAATTACATCCGCCCTACTACCGCCGGGCGGCACTAGGCACAGGAGCAGCGGTACTACCGCTCGAGGCGGTACTACCGTGGCACCCAGCGGTACTACAGCGTGTACCTGTGATACTACCGCAAATCTGATGTTGTTGTCGATTTCCGCACAACCAAGATAACGAAGGGAAGCTCCAAAGTGCAGGGAAAGGAGGGACAAGTGTACGTGTTGATTCTGCCCTAACCTTTCCGAGGCGGACCCCCTCTTAATAGTACGGCTCTCCTACGACTCAAATCCACCAAAAAGAAACGTAGGACGACGCCATCTTCAATAGTCTCCGAGGGGCACCAAATCGTCTCGAGCCTAGAGATGAACCATCTGAGGAACTCAAAGCATACGATTAGTCTGCAAAAGTATCGTCATCAATCACCAAAACATTTACGGGATAAATATGCCCTTACAAAGGCTACGCGGCTATGTCGAGATGATGAAGAAAAGCAGACACCTTTATGCAGGTGAGGAGGCGATGATCTTGCCTTTGAAGATTTAAAGAGACAGTTGGCTGAGCCGCGGTTCTTGCAGCTCCGATTGACAAAGAGCCATTGCTATTGTATGTTGCGGCTAACTCACGTCTTTATTAGTGTGGCCATTGTGGTGGGCGTAAGAGTCCGGCAAGGAGCATCCGGTTCAGCGGCCGGTTTATTACATCGATGAGGTGCTCATAGAATCCAAGCAAAGGTATCCGCATTGGCGTAAACTGGTTTATGGGGTGTTCATGGCGAGCCGGAAGCTAAGCGATACTTCTGTGTCATCCTATAAGCGTGGTAAGTTCAGCCCCTTGGGAGACATCATCCGAGCAGGGAAGCCACATGACGAGTTGCCAAGTGGGCCATCGAGCTTGGGCCTCATGGTTTGAAGTATATGCAGCGCCTGACTATCAAGTCTCAAGCCCTAGTGGACTTTATTAATGATTGGACGGAGTTGCAGGCACCAGAGGAAAAGCCGGATAACACGTATTGGACTATTCACTTCGATGGGTCCAGGCAGTTGGAGGGCTCGGGGGCTGGGGTTGTTTTAACTTCCCCCCTAGGTGACAAATTCTGTTATGTGCTCCGGCTTATGTTTCCCTGTACTAACAATGCAGCTGAATATGAGGCTTTACTCCATGGCCTCCGGATGGCCAAAGAGATGAATTTGAGCCGGGTAAGATGTTTGGGCGATTCAGACCTCGTCGCTAAGCAGTGTCGAGCACATGGGATTCTAAGGATCCCCTCATGGCGGCTTATCGTCGTGAGGTTGATGCGATGGTGGGCACTTCAAAGGTTATCAAGTAGAGCACATTGATCGAAGGAAGAATGAGGCGGTGATGCTTTAAGCGGCTCGAGTCTCAGCGTAAGCCGGTGCCGCCTAATACCTTTCTTGACGTTTTGCATAACCCTTCCGCCGAGTGCCTACAGAGGAAGAGCTTGCGATGCAGACCGGGCGCGGCTGGTGGCGGCTCTCCATGCCACCGGACTGGACGGTCCCATACTTAGCCTATAGGACCCGAGGAGAATTGCACGAGGGCGAGACCTTGGCAAGACAAATCGTCAGCGGTCCAAATCCATGACAATTGTTCATGGTGAGTTGCATCACCCTTGGCGTCTGCAGGGCGTTTCAACGTTGTGTGTCACCTACGGAGGGTCGGAGATACTTCGTGAGATTCATGAAGGTGATTGCGGTCATCATGTCGGTTCAAAGTCTCTGGTGACCAAGGCTTTTAAATCACGGTTTTTATTGGTGACGGCTCATCGCGTCACGGAAGATCTGGTCGACAAATGTGACGGATGTCAAAAATTCTCAAGACGAGCTCATGTGCCGGCTCAAGAATTGAGGATGATTCCAATTACTTGGCCGTTTGCGGTGCGGGGCTTGATATGGTTGGACCTTTCAAAAGGTCTAAAGATAAGAAGACACACTTGTTGGTGGCGGTGGATAAATTCACCAAGTGGGTTGAAGCAGAGCCGGTCAGTAAGTGTGATGCAACCACGGTGGTTCAGTTCATCAAAAAGGTGATCTTTCGTTTTGGTTTTCCGCATAGTATTATAACTGATAATGGCACTAATCTCTCCAAGGGTGCCATGGAAGAGTTCTGTCAATAAGAGCACATCCGGCTTGATGTTTCGGCTGTTGCTCGCCCCCAGTCTAATGGTCAGGCAGAAAGAGCTAATCAAGAGATCTTGAAAGGTATCAAACCCCGGCTCTTAGTTCCTTTACAGCGAACTCCGGGTTGTTGGGTGGAGGAATTACCTTCTGTGTTATGGAGCATCAACACAACGCCCAACAGGTCTCTTGGTTATACACCTTTCTTCATGGTGTGCGAGCAGAGGCGGTTCTACCAAGTGACATCCGGCATGATTCACCCCGGGTGGCGGCTTACGTTGAGGCTGATAACGAAAAATCTCGACAGGATGCACTTGACTTGTTGGATGAAGAGCGAGACTTGGCCATAGCCCGCTCGACGATTTACCAGCAAGACCTGCGCCGTTATCACAGCCGCCGGGTTAGAAGCAGAACTTTACAGGAAGGCGATTTGGTGCTCCGGCTCATCCAGGATCAAACTGATATGCACAAGCTGTCCCCTCCTTGGGAAGGACCTTTCGTGGTCAGCAAGAATCTCAACAACGGGTCATATTACCTCATCGATGTTCGAGAGCACAAAGACTCACATAAGTCGGAGGAGGAGACCTGCCGACCGTGGAACATAGCACATCTCCGGCCCTACTATACTTAAGCCGCTGGCTTTCAAAGTATATTTACCTTTTCTTTTTTAGCAATGTATATATTATATAAAGCAATAAAGCAGGACCTCTTTCTTTTCCATCCTACAAGGTTTATGTGTCTTCTTGACCAGGTGATGGAAACGACTAACAGGGAGCGAATCATATCTGAATCCGGCTTTCCCTTTGGTCCGCTTATGATCATATCTGAATCAGGCCATGGTCATTTGGGGCTTCTGTTCAAACATAGGTCGTATTCGAACCAAAGAGAACATAGCTATCGGTACCCAATTGATTGGCACACTGCCGAACCCACTTGGGGGCTTCTTGATCATATTTGAATCATAGCTTAACCTCTTTGGGCCTGACATGGATTGTATTCGAATCAGCATCATTAAACAACTCTCATGGTCACTTGGGGGCTTCCTGTTCAAACATAGGTCATATTCGAACCAAAGAGAACATAGCTGTCAATACCCATTTGATCGGCATCGCCAAAGCCATTGGGGGCTATATGATCGTATCCGAATCTTAGCTTAACCCCTGGAGCAGTTCTCTTGATCGTATTCGAATCAGAGGCCTTTGAAAATCAGTTTTACTTTATTCTATAAGAGTAAATAATACTAAGGGCCAGGTAAACGTTATATGTGCCAATTTTCAGAAGTTAAGTATAACTGTCTGCTTTTTTTTAGATCAAGTAAGCCGGTAAGGTACGCCTTAAACCGGATGATACTTATGATGTTTTGGTTCCTACTCCGGATTAACGTTATCTTACATGACCCCGGATGTGGTGAGATGCCAAAGGAAGTTCTTTGTTTTATACATAGAGTAAAGCAGAAGACTTTTGGATGATTCAAGCAAGCCGGCAGTGCACATTGCTGGCGGCTTGGGACATTGTTAAGCACCGCAAAACATGCACGAAGGCATGACGGAGTTAAGGAGTTTTCTCTATCCTATTACAAGACTCCCCGAGTCTAAAGTAAGTGAAGCATTGTTTTGCAAAAGTTATAACACATCTGGCGGCTCATTCTTCCGGCTGGCTTGATGACTCGGGTTATCCTTCCCGCTTCTCCTTGATTGTTTTGTCTGGAAGGTTGGCGAGGTCGATCAATGCCACTTAAATCTTCAAATTCAGCTTCATCATCTATTAAACTGGCCGGGTCAACTTCAGGAGCAAAGGTATGCTTACGAGTTGGAGGGATCAGGCTGACATCATCATAATGTGGAGTTGGAATCCTCCGGTTCTCGTTGTCATAACCCGGTTGTTACTTTGTAAGATCAATATCGTTGCCGATGATGGTGGCCACAGGACGTACGACTCTTACACAGGTGGTGAAGTCTGATTGACTGAATGCAGAGCCGTCCTCCTTTAAACTAGGGTATCCAAGAGAAACATCGCTTAAATCTAGCTCTGGAGCCAATGCTTTGGCCCGTCTTAAGGCGGCTATGGCCCCAAGCTCTACCAGATGCTCGCCTTAACTCCTGAATCCATTGAGGTAACACGGCAAGCCGCTTGAGTACATCTTGCAGGAGATAAGGAGCATCATTTGATAAAGCCACAACGGCTAAAGCACGTTGTGACTCGGTGTATAGTTGTTCCACCAGAGTATACACCGCCTTAAGCTTGACCAGCATATTCTGCTTGAGGTTCGTGCTCCTGGGGCCTGTGTTTATACGTATAAGGTGAGCCGGAGTTAACAATTAAAATAGACATCAAAGGAACCATTGTGATATTCAGAGTTATACATAGTAAACTTTAGAAGATTCTTTGAGACCATTTGAGATATCTGGCGCTTTAAGCCGGATAGCTCGGCGGTCGCCTCAGCAAGAGATGCCTCTGCTGTTTCAGCTCGAGTCACCAGTGAAGCCCTCTCCTCAACCCAAGTTTTCTTCTCCGATTCAAGTTTTTTTCTTCAGTTTCTCTTGTTCGGAGACACTGAATTCAAACTTGGAGTTGGCTTTCCGAGCTTCAAGCTCTTGGGTTTTCAATTGACTCTTCAGATCAGCAATCTCCGCCTCAAACTGACTTATGGTGGCCTGCATCGACATCAGGTTATGGTAAGAATCATGGTAAGATTACATTCAAGTCCCTAGCACTTTACAAGTAAAGATACTTGGCACTTGGGGGCTAATGTATGCTTAAAGAATTTCTTAACCTATTTTACCGGGTCATGTATTTTAAGTCTCAAGCACTTTACAAGTAAAGGCACTTGACACATGGGGGCTAATGTGTAACCCAAATTCAAAGTTTCATGCTATCACCGGGTTATATATGTTCAATTTAAGCCGGACAAAGCTGACAGTAAGTAGATTTCTAAGTCTACTGACATATTCATTCATAAGCAATAGGCTTGGGGCTGATATAGTAAGTAAGGTTCAAGAAAAAGTTAAAGGTATCCTCGGTTTATGTTGTATTTGCTTCACCATGTCAATTTCAGTCCACGGCTATTGTGCACTTGATTGAGATAGCAGAGACTATATCACCAATGCTTAGGTGAGTATAATCGGTGATGTCTGTTTGGTTTTCGGCGTTGGGCAAACTCCTCCTTGGCGATTACATCGAGCAAGGACGGTAGGCGGCCGCGAATCGGTATTGGCTTTTCGGAAATTCAACTTCTGGTTCGATCGTCTTGACCGGGCTAGGAGTCTCCGGCTTATCGAATCATGGACAACGTCTTCTGCGGTGGTCGGTGACACCGGAATATCAAAAGCAGTTCAAGCGGTGGGCGATGAATGGAGCTCTCGTGAACGGATGAGTCAATTGCGGTTCGGTGACCACGGGTCTTGGGACAAATTATTCTTCGGCCCTCTTGCTAGGCTTCGCTTGCGGTGTCGATCAAAGTGGAAGGATGAGTACCAACGAATAAGTATGGGAAAAACTTAAAGTAAGAAAGGTGGCATTACCGGGAGCTGTTTTAAAAGCCGGCATGTTTGATTGCATCGACTCGCCGGAAGACGGAGAGGTATCCTGATAATTGGAGTCAGATGAATTGAGGGGTCGACGAAATAAACCCGCCAAAGGATAAACAGAATGCAAAGCAGAGATGACCTCAGTTCGACACTTCCTGGTTATATCGGGTAAGCCGGAGGAGAGTTCTGCGTCTTGAGTAGCCCGAGATTGCCTCCGATTTTCAAGTTGTTGTTGCTTCAAAAGAAATTGAGGATCTTGGTAAGCTAGAGGGTGTGAAAACCTTACTTTCCGGGTCACCCTTCGGATTTTTTTGTGTTGGCAAAGGCTCTGAGTCGGAGGAAATTATAGTTACCTCTTCGCCACCGCTTGACTGTTTCGATATCCTCTGAAAGGATCAAATGTCGAAGAGTAATGGCAAAGGAGTTAAAGAAAATTGAAAAAGATTACCTCTTCCTCATCAGAAGAAGAGTCATCCATTTAAACAGATCGAGGCGCTGGGTTTCTTCTTCTTAGAGGTGCCCGTCAAGGCGGTTTTCTTTCAATCTTCTTGGCATACGGCACATTTAGCAACCTCATGATCATACTTGACCTTCGAGAAATCATCGTCGGCTGTGGAAAGCAGATAAAGAGTCATAAGTATAAGAAGGTAACATATAAAAGAGTATTTGTGAAGACTAGTAACTCACCGCGAGGCCGGGTTCTTCTTCTGAAGGGAAGTAAGCGAAGGCATTCTGATTCTGATGCCTTCCTTCAACAGAGATTGGACTGTAGCATCTACTACATCGTCTGATAAATCATCAGAGCTATGACGCATCGAGTCATCTTTTTCGCCTGTATAAGTACACATTAAGCCGGAGCGGCGACTTAATGGTAGTATCCACCAGGTGACCCAGACTCAAACCAGATCGATGCCATTTAAACCATTCCCTAGAAGAGCTTTGATCTTCTTGATGGTGGGGTTGAGAGGCAAGCGTTCAACACCGGATAACTTATCTGCCAGTGGATGATTGGATTCGAGACGCAGGGCGCGAAAGCCGGGCAGTGGCTTCTCATCAGCCGGTGATGTATCTTGGTAGTATAACCACGTCTGGTTCCAGCCTTTCGGGTGACTTGGCAACTCAGCATAAGGGAAAAGACAATCTCTTCGCCGCTGGATGGAGATGCCGCCAAGCTCAAGACTCGGCCCGTTGGCACGTTCGCTTTGCCGGTTCAAATAGAAAAGTTCTCTGAACAAAAGCAGATTTGGTTCTTCTCCCAGGTACACTTCGCAGAAAACTTGAAAATTGCAGAGATTTGACACGGAATTGGGCCCGATGTCTTGAGGTCTAAGGTCAAAGAAATTCAGAACTTCTACGAAAAATTTTGAGCCGGGAGGGGCAAATCCCCGGTTCATGTGATCCGTGAAAACTATCACTTCCCCGTCTTTTGGTTGAGGTTTTTCTTCGGATGGGTCAGGAACACGATAAGACATGACCTCTTTTTTGGCAGGTGGCGGACTTCACAAATTCGGCGATTTACTCTTAGTATTTGTGGATGGGACCCGATTGCAGAGTTAAGGAGCTTTTGCCGCCTTTAGGTGCCATGACAACAGTTGGCCTATTACAAAATAAGAAGTTCCAGTTCAAATTTTAACCCGGGAGGAAAATATCCAAATTACTGAAGGTGGCGGCTTACGAAGGGGCCTAATGGTATAAGGGTGATTGTGCAACAATATTTAAGCCGCTACAAACATCAAGAGCGATTCAAAAAATTTAAAGTCATGAGAAGACGGCAAGGATTACAGCTCAGTGTCACTTATTTAAACCGGACACCTGGACTGTTGTGTTTAAGGGCATTTACCATAAAAAGCTTTCCGGGTGATAGAAACAGGTTTCACAGATGACAGCTATTATTTTGGATCAAACTATTGTTCTGAAAGAAATTTTTTCTAGACCTAAAACGGAGCAGAGAAGTTCACGCACTCGAAGAAAGTTCCCAAACAAGGGAGATGAGATCTGTTTTTATGCAAGATCAACATAAACAACTACATGGCGATTACGCATAGTTTTTACGATCTAAGCGGTTTGTGGAGGTGCAGGCTAACAAGGGTTTGCGTCGGACGGTGATGAATGCCGCATTTAACTCAAGAAAGTTCGATGCAGATCTAAAGAAAGGAAGGAGAGGAACTCACGGATGAACTCGAGCTGCGGAGGTTTGCCGTTGATCTACGGTCCGAGTCGGTGATGCGTGGCCTGAGTCGATGAAGACGAGGGTTTTGGCCGGCGGCGGAGCTTGAGCGACGAAGAAGAGAGGAAGAAGACGGCGGAAGGAGAAGAATGAAAGACCTGACGTCGCGCCTATTTATAGGGAGAAGATAACCGCGACGGCGCGGGAAACAAGGAGATAAGAATTACTATCCAGCGGCCGCGACGCCTCGATTTTCGGAACAATCAATAAAAGCAGAGATCCGTTGAAGGATTCGATGGAATAGAAAAGAATTAAGGAAAGGATGACGTCACGCCGAGTTAAGACGGATCCAGAAGATGACGTCATGGCGGGTTAAAGAAAACCCTTTGGATAGTCAGTAGACTGAGATTTTATTCTTTAAATATATATTTTAGATTGACATGAATAGGTCCAGATCAATCTGGGGCCTAATGTTGGGGATATGACTATTTGTGTAAACCGCCCAGGAGGGGCCGGGTTATGCAAAGAGACTCATCAGAGGAAGCCCAAGACCAAGCATGAAGATGGCGATTCAGTAAATGGCTTAAGGCCCACGGGCGACTTAAAGGCCCGTTGTAGTAAACCGCCATAATAGCATGACTTGTATCATAAGGTAGCCTTGACTAGTCACTGAGTCGGACACTGTTTATGAGCCGGCCGGGACTCTGTAAGCCGCATGGCGTCAACCCGTGTATATAAGGGGACGACCCGCCGACGACTTAGGGCAGGAAACAACACTTCGAGAACCGAGCATAGCGTATCTCGCTCCCTGGTCATCGAAACCTCAAGCAATACCAACCCAACTAGACGTAGGCTTACCTTCACCGTAAGGAGCCGAACTAGTATAAACCCTCTCGTGTCCTTTGTCCCGATTGACCCCTTTAATCTTCCTAGTTACGATGGCTCCACGATTAAGTCCTTGCAAGAGGACATCTGCCGTGACAATTCCACGACAATTACTTTTATACTTGCTTTGTTTTTACTTTGTTTTTTACTTTTCACTTTGCATCTATATACCAAAAATACCAAAAATATTATCTCCATCAGATCTCACTCTCGTAAGTGGCCGTGAAGGGATTGACAACCCCTAATCGCGTCGGTTGCGAGTAGCTATCGTTTTGTGTAGGTACGAGGGACTTGTGCGTGGCCTCCTACTGGATTGATATCTTGGTTCTCAAAAAGCGAGGAAATGCTTACGCTCTTGTGCTGCATCATCCTCGCCTCTTCGGGAAAACCAGCATAAGCTCAAGGCGTAGCAAGAAGGATTTACGGCGCCGTTCCGGGAGTCTCATAAAATTCAACCATACCAAGTACCCATCACAATCCCTATCTCTCGCATTACATTATTTGCCATTTGCCTCTCGGTTTCCTCTCCCCCACTTCACCCTTGCCGTTTTATTCGCCCTCTCTTTCCCAATCTCCTCCTCTCTCTCTGTTGCCTTTTCCTCGTCCGTTTGTTTGCTCATGTGTTGGATTGCTTGTTGTCGCGATGACTCAAGATGCTACCAAATTGTGTGACTTCACCAATACCAATAATAATGATTTCCTTAGCACTCTGATTGCTCCTCTTGCCAATACTGAATCTTGTGAAATTAATACTGCCTTGTTGAATCTTGTTATGAAAGATCAATTCGACGGCCTTCCTAGTGAAGATGCCGCTACTCATCTGAATAGCTTCGTTGATTTATGTGATATGCAAAAGAAAAAAGATGTCGATAATGATGTCGTTAAATTGAAGCTATTTCCTTTTTCGCTTAGAAATCGTGCTAAAGCGTGGTTTTCATCTTTGCCTAAAAATAGTATTGATTCTTGGAACAAGTGCAAAGATGCTTTTATCTCTAAGTATTTTCCTCCCGCTAAGATTATCTCTCTTAGGAACGATATTATGAATTTTAAGCAACTTGATCATGAACATGTTGCACAAGCTTGTAAGAGAATGAAATTAATGATACGTAATTTTCCTACTCATGGGTTGAACTTGTGGATGATTATACAAAAAAAATTATGCCGGATTGAATTTTGCTTCTAGAAATCTTTTAGATTGACATGGGAGGCACTTTTATGGAAATCACTTTAGGAGATGCTACTAAACTCCTAGATAATATTATGGTTAATTATTCTCAACGGCATCTTGAAAGATCTACTAATAAAAAGTGCATGCGATAGAAGAAATTAATGTTTTGAGTGGAAAGATGGATGAACTTATGAAATTATTTGCTACTAAGAGTGTTTCTTCTGATCCTAATGATATGCCTTTGTCTACCTTGATTGAGAATATGGATGTGAATTTTGTTGGTAGGAATAGTTTTGGTAACAACGCGTATAGAGGGAATTTTAATCCTAGGCCTTATCCTAGTAATTCTCCTAATAATTATGGAAATTCCTACAACAACTCTTATGGAAATTTTAATAAGATGCCCTCTGAATTTGAGAATAGTGTTAAAGAGTTTATGAATTCATAAAAGAATTTTAATGCTTTGCTTGAAGAGAAATTGCTTAAAGTTGATGATTTGGCTAGGAACATTGATAGAATTTCTCTTGAGGTTGATTCTTTAAAGCTTAGATCTATTCCTCCTAAGCATGATATCAATGAGTCTCTCAAAGCTATGAGAATTTCCATTGATGAGTGAAAAGAAAGAACCGCTAGGATGCGTGCTTCCAAAGATGCCTTTATTAAAGCGTGTTCTTCTAATTCCTATGAAAATCAAGATGAAGATCTAAAAGTTATTGATGTGTCCCCTATTAAATCTTTGTTTTGCAATATGAATCTTGATGAAACTGAATATGATCTTCCTTTACCTAGAAGGCGTTCTAAGAATTGAGTTTTTAGATCTTGATGATGAAACTGATAAAAGTGGGATTGAAAGAAATAAAAATCTAGATGTTGCTAAACCCACTATATTGGATCTCAAGGAATTTAATTATGAAAATTTCTCTTTAATTTATTGTATTTCCTTGTTGCAATCCGTGCTAAATTCTCCTCAAGCTTATAGCCAAAATAAGGCCTTTACCGGACACATTGTTGATGCCTTGATGCAATCTTATGAAGAAATACTTGAGTTGAAAGTTTCTATCCCTAGGAAACTCTATGATGAGTGGGAACCTATCAAAATTAAAATTAAAGATCATGAGTTTAATGCTTTGTGTGATTTGGGTGCTAGTGTCTCTACTATTCCCAAAACTTTGTGTGATTTGCTAGATTTCCGTGACTTTGATGATTGCTCTCTAAACTTGCATCTTGCGGATTCCACTATTAAAAAGCCTATGGGAAGAATTAATGATGTTATTATTGTTTCAAATAGGAATTATGTGCCCTTAGATTTTATCGTTCTTTATATAGATTGCAATCCTTCATGTCCTATTATTCTTGGTAGACCTTTCCTTAGAACGATTGGTGCAATTATTGATATGAAGGAAGGGAATATTAGATTCCAATTTCCATTAAAGAAAGGCATGGAACACTTCCCTAGAAATAAAATAAAATTACCATATGAATCTATTATGAGAGACACCTATGGATTGCCTACCAAAGATGACAATACCTAGATATATCCTTGCTTTTATGCCTAGCTAGGGGCATTAAACGATAGCGCTTGTTGGGAGGCAACCCAATTTTATTTTTAGTTTTTTGTTTTTTTCTCCTGTTTAGGAATAAATAATACATCTAGCCTCTGTTTATATGTGGTTTTATCTTTTAATTAGTGTTTGTGCCAAGTTAAACCTATTGGATCTTCTTGGATGATAGTTATTTGATCTTGCTGTAATTTCCAAAAACTTTGCGCTCAGTGCCCGAATTGTTAAAAATCACCAGAACGTGATAAAATACTGATTCGAATTGCTGATGATCAAACAACAAATTGTCCAGGTATTCTAATTTTGGTAGAATTTTTTGAGTTCAAGAAGTTTGCGTTAGTTACAGATTACTACAGACTGTTTTGTTTTTGACAGATTCTGTTTTGCGTGTGTTGTTTGCTTATTTTGATGAATCTATGGCTAGTAAAATAGTTTATAATCCATATAAAAGTTGGAATACAGTGGGTTTAACACCAATATAAATAAAGAATGAGTTCATTACAGTACCTTAAAGTAGTCTTTTGTTTTCTTTCTCAACGGAGACTCACGAGATTTCTATTGAGTTTTGTGTTGTGAAGTTTTCAAGTTTTGGGTGAATTCTTTTGATGGATTATGGAACAAGGAGTGGCAAGAGCCTAAGCTTGGGGATGCCCATGTCACCCCCAAGATAATCCAAGGACACCAAAAGTCAAAGCTTGGGGATGCCTGGAAGGCATCCCTCTTTAATCCACTTCCATCAGTAATTTACTTGGAGCTATATTTTTATTCACCACATGATAAGTGTTTTGCTTGGAGCGTCTTGTATTATTTGTGTCTTTGCTTGTTAGTTTACCACAATCATCTTTGCTGTACACACCTTTTGATAGAGCCATACATGAACTGGAATTTGATAGAATACTCTATGTGCTTCACTTATATCTTTTGAGCGTGATAATTTTTGCTCTAGCGCTTCACTTAGATCTTTTAGAGCACGGTGGTGGATTTGTTTTAAAGAAACTTGATCTCTCATGCTTCACTTAGATTATTTCGAGAGTCTTTAATAGCATGGTAATTTGCTTAATGTTAATATACTTGGTATTCAAGATATGGGAAACTTTCTTTTGAGTGCGTTGCATACTAAGATAAGTTTGATGCTTGATAATTGTTTTGAGATATGAAGATAGTGATATTAGAGTCATCCTAGTTGAGTAGTTGTGAATTTAAAGAATACTTGTGTTGAAGTTTGTGATTCCCGTAGCATGCACGTATGATGAACCGTTATGTGATGAACTCGGAGCATGATTTATTTATTGATTGTCTTCCTTATGAGTGGCGGTCGGGGACGAGCGATGGTCTTTTCCTACCAATCTATCCCCCTAGGAGCATGCACTTAATACTTTGCTTTGATATAGAGAACACAAAAGTTTGAAACAATTGCTTGGCTTGTCATCGGGGTTGTGCATGATTTAAATATTTTGTGTGGTGAAGATAGAGCATAGCCAGACTATATGATTTTGTAGGGATAACTTTCTTTGGCCATGTTATTTTGAGAAGACATAATTGCTTAGTTAGTATGCTTGAAGTATTATTATTTTTATGTCAATATTAAACTTTTGTCTTGAATCTTTCGGATCTGAATATTCATACCATGATTAAGAAGATTTACATTGAAATTATGCCAAAGTATCCTCCGCATCAAAAATTCTCTTTTATCATTTACCTACTCGAGGAATGAGCAGGAATTAAGCTTGGGGATGCCCGATCGTCTCCAACGTATCTATAATTTTGATTGCTCCATGCTAATTTATCTACTGTTTTGGACTATATTGGGCTTTATTTTCCACTTTTATATTATTTTTGGGACTAACCTATTAACCGGAGGCCTAGCACAGAATTGCTGTTTTTTTGCCTTTTTCAGTGTTTCTAAGAAACAAAATATCAAACGGAGTCCAAACGGAATGAAACCTTTGGAAACGTGATTTTCTCACCGAACGTGATCCATGAGACTTGGACCCTACGCCAAGGAACAACGGAGGCGGTCACGAGGGTGGCCCCCCGTGACGCCGCCGCCTCGTGGTCCCCTGTTGCTCCACCGACGTACTCCTTCCTCCTATATATACCTACGTACCCCAAACGATCAGAACAGGAGCCAAAAACCTAATTCCACCGCCGCAACTTCCTGTATCCACGAGATCCCATCTTGGGGCCTGTTCCGGAGCTCCGCCGGAGGGGGCATCCACCACGGAGGGATTCTACATCAACATCAAAGCCTCTTCGATGAAGTGTGAGTAGTTTACTTCAGACCTTCGGGTCCATAGTTAGTAGCTAGATGGCTTCTTCTCTCTTTTTGGATTTCAATACAATGTTCTCCCCCTCTCTCGTGGAGATCTATTCGATGTAATCTTCTTTTTGCGGTGTGTTTGTTGAGACCGATGAATTGTGGGTTTATGATCGAGCTTATCTATGAATAATATTTGAATCTTCTCTGAATTCTTTTATGTATGATTGAGTTATCTTTGCAAGTCTCTTCGGATTATCCGTTTGGTTTGGCCAACAAGATTGGTAGTTCTTGCAATGGGAAAAGTGCATGGCTTTGGGTTCAATCTTGCGGTGTCCTTACCCAAAGGATGTAAAGGGTTGCAAGGCACGTATTGTATTGTTGCCATCGAGGATAACAAGATGGGGTATTTATCATATTGCATGAATTTATCCCTCTACATCATGTCATCTTGCTTAAGGCGTTACTGTTTTTTAACTTAATACTCTAGATGCATGCTGGATACCGGTCGATGAGTGGAGTAATAGTAGTAGATCTTGAGAATCGTTTGGTCTACTTGTCATGGACGTGATGCCTATATACATGATCATACCTAGATATACTCATAACTATGCTCAATTTCATCAATTGCTCAACAGTAATTTGTTCACCTTTGTAGAATACTTATGCTCTTGAGAGATGCCACTAGTGAAACCTATGGCCCCCGGGTCTATTCTCATCATATCAATCTCCATTACTTTTATACTTGCTTTGTTTTTACTTTGTTTTTTACTTTTCACTTTGCATCTATATATCAAAAATACCAAAAATATTATCTCTATCAGATCTCACTCTCGTAAGTGGCCGTGAAGGGATTGACAACCCCTAATCGCGTTGGTTGCGAGTAGCTATCGTTTGTGCAGTACGAGGGACTTGTGCATGGCCTCCTACTGGATTGATACCTTGGTTCTCAAAAACTGAGGGAAATACTTACGCTACTGTGCTGCATCATCCTCTCCTCTTCGGGGAAAACCAACGCAAGCTCAAGACGTAGCACTGGACCCCACCTGCCAGTGACTTATTAGTTTAGCTAATTATGTTTATTTAGGAAAATGTTTTAATTAGGTTAATTATGCGGTGGGGCTCGTGTGTCAGTGGCACTGAGTGCCTAGTCAGCATAGTTGACCACGGTCAACGTGGTCAACTGGGTCCAGGCGATGACCGGGGAGTGGCCTGACCGCCACGTCGGCGCCGGAGAAAACTCGGCGACCTCTCTCGCGGTGGCACTTCACCGGAGGCGGCCGGGATTCGCCTACAGGGGGCCAACACGGGCGCGGGCGGGCGCGTTCGAACGGGGAGAGCCCGCCGCGTCGCGTGGTGAGGCCGGCCGGAGCTGGAGCTGCCGGAAACGGCGCCGGCGACGAGTGGAGGCGGTGGTGGCGTTCGGGACCTCGTCGGGATCGCGCTACGGGGCACGGGGAGGGTCGCGCGTGGGCGCGTTAGAAAGAGCGTGTGACGGAGAGGCGACCTGCGGTGGCGGTGTGGCCGGAGTAGCACCGTACTGATGACGGCGAGCTCATCAGCAGACGGCAGCGCTCGGGAGCGATGACGATTGGTGATGCGGGCGCGCTAGCGAGCAAATAAAAGGCCAGACGGCCTCTACGCGATGCGATGAGCGTGAAGGTGGCACGCACGGGACCCAAAGGTCACCGTGGCTACGCCGGCGACAAGCGCGAGCGGCGGAGTGTTCGGTCATCGGTGGCATCGGCGGCTACGAAATGTGGGCGAGCTAACAGAGAGGAGGGAGAAGCGGGAGCTCACAGCGGAGCCGTAGGGAGTGGCGGTGAGCTCGGGGAGGGCCCGAGGTAGCCGGAATCGACGACGAACGCCGGCGATCCGAAGGTTGAAGACGAGCTCTTTCCAGTCGGAGTAGAGGCGCTCGGCTCGATCCCGATGGCGTAGGCGACGTAGACGATGACGAGGAAGACGGTGAGCTCCAGATTGAGGCGCGGGAGGCACAGTGGCCACATGATCGAGCGGCAACGGCGGCGAGCATTTCGGGTGAGGTGGGGAACGAGAGAGGGAGAGGCGTGCGGGGGCGAATGGATGAGGATGACGAGAGGGGAGGCCACGGTGGAGATCTTATCCACCCCGACGGCCTGTAGCGACACGGGGCGGCTAGCGGGTGCGGTGGCGACGGTGAACAGTTTCGGGCGCGCGCGCGAGGTGACGCGGGGAGGAGGGAGGCGTCGACGACTCTGTTGGGCTAGGCGTGCACACTATGCACTAAGGCCCAGCTAACAGTGGCCCTTTTCGTTTCCTTTAATTCTTTTCTGTTTTCATTTAACAGTAGCCCTTTGCATTTTCTTTTGCATTAACTATCTTTTGCAAAAAAATGTGCCACTGGTGAAAACAAATACTAGGGTCAGTGGTGCACTGCCACCATAAGCTTGGGAATTATTTGAATCCATTTGGAATTTTCATAATTGGAATAGCATTTTAAAATGCTGGAATGGCACTGTCTTAATTGCTATAGTCCATCTTGGCTTGGAGGTGATGTTTTTTTCCTTAGCAATCATTTGTTATGGAATTTTGGCTAAAAGATGAACTATTTTGCAGCAATTTTTGTGCAACTTCAAATTTCACTTGCAATTTGAATTAGATTCCAAAGTGGGATTTCAAATGATATTTGAGTCAAAGGTGATCAAGCATTGCTTAGCAAAGTGATTATCTTAATCACAGAAGGTTACTGTAGCATGACACTAGGGGTGTTACACATGTCGACGCCTTCATGTGCCTGCTGCTCCGCCTTGCGGACAAGCTCGGCCACCTCCTCCTCGCGCACGCCATGGTAGGCGCGCACCCTGGTGGGGCTCAGCAGGTGGGGCATGGCGATCTTGCACATGCCACGCCAGTAGGCGCCATGGGGAGCGAAGGCGATGCCCGTGCAATCGTAGAGGAGCCGCCGCGGGATGGCGAGCGCGGGCCGGTTGGCGAAGGCATGGTCCTGCAGCACCTTGCGCGCCGCGTTCGTGGACAAGACGTCCAGGGTGGGCACATGGGCGAGGCGGAGCAGCATGCCGGGCATGTGCGCCACGGCAGCGCGTGGTGCGGAAGCGCGCCGAGCTCGTGGCGGTTGCCGACGATCGGGAGACCCCACAGGGACGGTGGGAGGCGGTGCGCGGGAGGTCTTCTGGTTCGCGTTATGCTACGCACTAGCAACTGTAGAATGCATGAGACGACCAGGAGGGCTAGCGTGGGCATGGTGAGTTCCAGGCCACCATGCATGGTATTTGTATTTTTGGCCTGGTTATACATGAATCTAAGTTTTGAGGGTTTATGCAAATCATGGATGTTCTAACGTGTTGTGATATTTTTTTTGAGAAGTGTTGTGATTTCTAAATAATGCACTTCTGGGAGTTCTACATTCTGATATGCATATTAACTATCAGTCATGTGAGGCTGCCCAATGGAAAGATGTGTGTGTTGCTTCTCATGCTCTTATTTTTCTACATTTTTGTTGGGTCTTCTTGATAGATATATGTTTTGGAGAAAATGTTAGGGTCACAATAGAAAACGAGTTCACCTTGCCTGGGTTGTAGCTTATAAGACTACCCACAGTGGGAGTAATATAGGTAGTAACATCACACATATCTAGATAAAATAGATGATGTGGCAAGCAATAAATGAAGGAAGAGAAGCATGTGGTAACATAGCTAGTTACTACTAGTATGAGTAACGTCACACATATCAAGGCAAGATGAGTCTATAGCTTAATAAATAAAGTGTTGCATGTTACCGCACATATGTTATTCCCACCTATAGAGGTAGTAACATAGAGTAGTAACATGGGCATGTTACTACTCTATGTTACTACCCATTGTGTCTAGTCTAAGAAAGAAGATAGAGCTTCAGGTGAGGCATATTGTCCCTAGGAATTTATTGGCCTCGAGGATTGTTCCAGGAAGCACTTCTGATGACAACATGATGTTGGGCCTCGGGAACATGGTAAGCTACTTGTATCACAATTTCCATTTATGCAGACTTGTTTTGGTGATTCTTGTACTACCACTAATCCAGATATGATTTCTTATACTCATCCTTTAATCCTGCTTAAATTATAGTACTAAGGTGATTGTACTTTAAAAGGTCTCAAACTTGTGCAAGTAACCAGCAGAAATATAGTGAAGCACATTGCTGTCATCATCCACTCAGTGATTATGTATCTGACACACTAATAAGAGCTGACGTCCTCCATTATGCATTAACATTTCTATGGCGGTACATTTTTTTAAAAATGTGGTTGTTAAGTGATGTAGCGAATAATTTTTTAAAGAACTTAATAATCTAACTAGTTGCCTCTTTCAGTTGCTTCCATTAAAATATGACGAAAGTTCAAGTTGTAGTACATAATATTTTCATAGCCATTTTCATGTGTAGATTATGTTGTCAGGGACAAAGCTCTCAGCAATTGACACATAAGTTCCCATATCTATCTCTTATCGTGGGTGAGTACTCAGAAGGAAAAGGAAGCTCTAAAGAGAACCTTGAAAGATTTGGCATTTGTTGCTCCAATAGTCATAAAGCTTTTCGTAGACAACCTTGGAAAACAAGAGGCGTGATGAAAACAGGATCCACAAACGTGGCTGCACGGGACACCAATTTACGTGGAGGTCACCTCGGCACGAGAAAATGGCCTAGGATGGCCAGGTTCACGACGCGGCTCTCCTAAGATAGAAATCGGCATGGAGGTCGCCCTCAACACCGGAAATCATCCTGGAATGGCCACGGCCGGATGATTGTAAACTAAACCCCATCCTTATGTATGATGTAATAGTGTTCCTTTTTGTCATGTTGCAGCTTGTCCGGATTATCAATCATCATTAAATCCACCAAACATAATTTATATTGACCAGAAAGTATGGGTTGTATTTTCAATAAAATAAGGCAGAATTATCATGTTAAGAAATTGGGATAGTTTGTATTTAAAAAGAAATTGCCTTGGTTTTTGTTGCCAATAGCAAATGAACAAGCAATCTTATGTTCCCATGCTTAAAAGCGATCAAACACACACTTCAATGTCTGTTAGAAAAATCATTTGTCTTCATATTAAGTTCTGATGTGCATAATATACTTATAGGAAATGAATAATGATGACTCTTGGTTGAAAGCTAACACCGTAGTTTCTCGTCCTTTCCACGAGAATTAACCAAAACAGAGCAATTCTGTTGTAGTGTTTCTCACTCTGAGATATAATCTTCTTTGGATGTAGTAGCACTTCTGAACTTGTTCTTGCCCTCGTCTCTGTGTAGATCAATTAAGTAAAAAAAAGATCTCTCTTTTCATGTATTTTCTCTTGCAGGGTGGGGTTTCTGAAACCGAGCGGGAAGGGAAGGGTCCGGCAGGAAAAGAAAATGCTGTGTCGTGTTATTGTTTTTTTATGTTAGACTCGCGTGTTGGAGATAACATGACGGATAATCCGGATAACCACATTTCTTCCCCACATATAGTCTAGATTGGGGAAGCCCCAAAATTTGGGGAGCTACTAGGCGCCCGTTTGATATCCGAACACGCCCGGACGTACGAGGAAGAAATGGGTTTCGATCTTGGAGACAACCTTAATCATTTATCGATTGATATAGATTCGTCAAGTCTAACCCTGCGTTGGGCATATTGCTTCAAATATGGGTCTTGGGTTTAAAAGTATACGCACTAGCATGCAAAAAAAGCCTATAAGACCTCAAGGACCGCTAAGTGGTGGGTACATATTGCTTCCAATGCAAGTATTACATAAGATAAAAACCAACAAAGGCGGAACCGTGATAAAGCACGACGAGATAGGCTAACACCCGAGCAGATAGAGGAAATGAATGCACGTCTAATAGAAGCTAGAGAAAATAAAACTAATGAAGAGAGGAATGTGAGCCAAAGGGCAGAAAGGCAAAATATGACAATTGAGGAGAGGCGAGAGATGAACGCCCATAGAAGGGAAACCAGTAAAAGTAAACCAACTGAATAGAGGCAAGAGACGAATGCCCGCCGAAGAGCAAGCAGATAAAGCCTACCACCTAGCGAGAGGCAGGCGCTGCGCACTCAGCGCAATGCAGACCTCGCAGCTAAGCGGAAGATCCCATGCGCTGAATCCATCAAAATGCCTCACCCAGATGCACATCTTTTATGAATCACCATGTTATGTTAGTGAGATTTTTGTATGTCCAGTTTATTTTTTCGTTTAGCTTTTAACTCACTTGAATGATTTAAACACATCCGGTAGATCTTATTTTGTAAGTGATAATTATCTAGATCATTGTTCTCTATGAACACATCGTTGTGTTAGATTTGCTATCGACTTAAATTGCATGTTAAGCGGATTTCAATTACTTCTCCATTGTTATGGGCTATCATTTCTATACATGCAAAATTTTGCATGCATTATATTTATATATGCAGCCGGTAAAAATATATCCATGGCCCGTGGCAACGCACGGGCATTCTACTAGTAAGTAGTAGAGATAGAGATGAGGCAAGCACGCCTTGTAGGTGCCTTAATCTGTTCGGCATTTTGTTTGTGGGCTTTGACGCGATCTTTTCGGGGGGGGGGGGGGGGGGGGTGGAGCACGGGCTGCTCCGCGTACAAATAATACTAGTATGTGAACGCGCAATGCGCGTCTTAACATTGTGGAGTGATTTGGGCCCAGGAAAACAATTCATGGAGTGCTTTGAGAAATGATTCAAGATATCTTAGAAAAATGATTCAAGACAAATGAAATTTGTGCATGTATGGAAGCAGAAACGAAATGCCTATATTTAGAATAAGAAAGCTTCGCGTGTTCATATACTCAATAACTATCACATGCAAAGAATATGTAATTTACACATAATTTGTGTATATATTGCTATATTTTAATTTAACCTTTACTATAGCTTTCGACCCAAAAATGCACACCAAGTCAGTGACGTCATATATGTGGGGGACGCACTATTCTTTTTACTATAGCGTTCCACCCAAAACTGCACATCAAGTCATTAGCGTCATATATGTGGGCGATGCATTGGTTCAGTTTATTTACTTGTATATATTTCTTCGTTCTATTTTGGACGGCTGGTTAGACTTAGTAGTACTGAGCACCCTATCAGCATACGTACCGTACTGCTGCTCAAGTCTACTTTGTTGAAATGATTTGCGCTGCTCCATGGGGTCAGAGGACTGTGTACTCTGGTCTCTGTTAACTTAGTTAGCTCCAACCTGCTGAAACAGACAGAGGACGTGCTTGGTGCACCGAAGCTTCTTATGCTACCAATGCACCGGAGGTGTAAAAATGTTCAAAAAGTTCTAAGAAGAAATGGATGTAGTGAAAAAACATCAAACTGTTTTTTCATAAAAATTCAAATTCAAGTTTTAAAAATTGCTCGAGATATAAAAATGACAAATGTGACATCAATGTGATAATGGGCCCAATCTAAAGCCCAACTTGTGTTATGTATTATTCAATGTCGAATTTGTCATTTTTGCATCTTGAGCTATGTTTTGAATTTTGATTTGAATTTTTGTGACAACATACATTAATGTTATGTGAATGTGTTGATTTTTTTTCCAGATTTTTTTCAAACATTTGAAAATGTGCTAAGCGAGTCTGGTGCACCGGTAGCACAAGAAGCTCCGGTGCACCAGATACGTTCTCGAAACAGACATGCAGTGGGATGGTTATAGAACGGCCCGGATAGGTTTGACCCTATGCTAATTCATGGATGCCTTTGGAACGACCCAGATGGCACTCGGAGCTACTGTAGCTGCGAATCCAAGCACCGTGGACCGTTTGATCGAGCCCAATGAACGGCCAAATATGCATTTCAATGCCTGAACTCAAATTGATACACTATATAGTAGTATAGATGTGTTGCCGCTGTGAGCGGGTGCAACTATACCTCGCTTATAGTGTGGGAACCTTCTTACTCGCCAAAGCGCATAGAGCATGGGCCGCCCAAGGGTGCAGGAGGCCACTACCTCATTTTTTTGTTTTTTCTTTCATGTTCCCATTTTTTTTTTATCATTTTCATTTGTTTATACTTCCAAATATTCTAAAAAATATAAAAGAAAAAACAATTTGCATAAATTATTTGAAAAATGCTAAATAAATTTTTAAAAAATTAATCCAAGCATTTGAAAAAAAGTTTGAACAGGTATTTGAAAAAAGTTATATTAGTTGGTTGCACACGTATTTGAAAAATGCGCAAATAAAAAGAGTCTGTTTTCAAATGTTATTCCAGGTTTTTTTCATTTTTGTTTTTTCACCGGTTTTCTTCGTCTCTTTCTCTGTTTATAATTTATTTCCTTTTCTTTATTTTTTCTTTATTTCTTTTCCGTTAATCACTAGCTTTTACCTTTTTCTTTTTTTTTCTTTTTTCATTGTGCTTTTGTTTGTTTTCTCTCGGGTATTTAATGCTTTTTATGCACATTTTTGGTACAAATCTAATACACATGTAAAAATTTTTAAATACGAGATTAACATTTGTTATGACATGGTCACCAACTTTTCTATATACATTTAACATTTTTCAAATACCAGATTAACATTTTTGGATACATGACAAACATTTTTTCTATACACATTTAAGATTTTTCCAAATCCTAGATTGAAAATTTCAAATACAAGTTTAAGACCTTTTCAATAAATGGTCAACCCTTTTTTGTACACATTTAATAAAATCCAAATACTTGATTAACCTTTTTCAAATATAAGATTAAATTTTTTTAATACATGGTCAACAATTTTTCAATACACATTGAACATTTTTTTCAAATGATGGATTAAAAATTTCAAAAACAAATTAAGATTTTTTTAATACGTGGTCTCCTTTTTTCTTGTGAAATTAACTTTTTTAAATGCCAGATTAACATTTTTTTCACAAACAATTATAACTTTTTTAATACATGCTCAACATTTTCTGTACACATTTATTTTTTTCAAATGCTTGATTATGATTTTTGAAATAATTTTTTACAGATTTTTAAAACTCTTCGGTTAACATTTTTTTAATACATCATCAATTTTTTTCACACAAATTATATATTTTTTGTATACATGAAACATTTTCTCTATGTATATTTACCATTTTCAAGTGCTTTGTTAACATATTTTTTGCAAATGTCTTATGTAAATGGTTTATTTAATATGTTTATTTTATTATTAATAATATTTAGAAATACAGAAAAAGTAAACTAATTAAATAAGAAAACAAAAAACGCCAAAAAATAGGTTGTGGACTTCCCCTCACTGGGCCGGCCCATACGCTTGCGCGACGGCAAGGTGTTTCAGCGACTCAGAAGGTTGCCCCGCAAGAAGCGAGGTATAGCTGCACCCGGTTCCACGAGCTTCTCATTCATTTTTGGAAACTTCTGAACCATTTTTATTTTTTCTCTTTCTGTTTTCTAATACCTCATTCAGTCCGCACACCCACCTGGTGATGTGGACATAGCATGTAGAGATACAACAAAAAATATTGTTCGCATATACAATAATCAGGTGATCTCTATTAATAATTATATAAATTATAAATTTATTATTCTGAACAAAAATACAACACAATATTTTATTTTGTGCAGAGTTAACAAAGAATTATACAAACCACGTGTCAAGATACGAAGGTGTATGTCTACTCATATGTATGGATGTGTGTATAAATGCATGCATGCGAGCATCCATGCATGCATTCCACCGAATCATCATCCCATCTTACCATGCATGCAAACGCCACAAGGGCCAGGCAATTTGATTTTGACTACATGGGCCAAGAGGAGTAACGTGTTGGGTCCAAAGGATTATTTTTTGGTGCACTAATTACACCACAGCAGGCCAACGCTGAAATCACTAGTTAAGAAATACTCTTTGTGAAGATCACTTCAACTTCCCCAGGTTGCGACAAGTGGCACGCTACATGTGCGTCACTTGTCGCAACCTGGGAGTTTTCTTTTTTTTCGTAGATCCGTTTATTCAAAACGTTTTATCTTTTAAACCGTGCGTCTAAATCTTGAACCGTTTTCGCCGTTGGATTCCTCGCGTCGAGATCTTCAAAACTAGATTCCATGTTGATAGGTTTTGACGAACTTTTTTTTCAGAAAAAACCGGACGAAAAAAAACCGACGAAAAAACCGAACCGGTAACACGTTTTTTTTCCTTTCCGAAAGAGGCACGCCCGTGCCTCTGACGAAATCACAACCGTGCCTCTCGTGGAAGCACAACCGTACCTTTCGCGGAAGCAAAACCGAGCCTCTCGTGAAAGAAAAAAAAACAGAAAATACGTTTTTTTCCCTTTTCGAAAGATGCACGCCCGTGCCTCTCGCGAAAGAAAGAAAAAAACAGAAAACACATTTCTTTCCCTTTCCGGAAGATGCACGCCCGTGCCTCTCGCGAAAGCACAACTGTGCCTCTCACGGAAGCAAAACCGTGTCTCTCACGAAAGAAAAAAAACAGAAAACATGTTTTTTTCCGTTTCCAAGAGGCACGGCCGTGCCTCTCCCAGAAACAAAACCGTGACTCTCGCGAAAAAAATGCGTTTTTTGCTCAAAATAATTATTTTTTTCGAAAAAAAATTTTGGTCGAAAAGCTAAGAAAGACTGGTAGAAAATCATAACATAAAAAACAAAAAAAAAACCGTTAAAAAGCCGAAAACGCGTGCGAAAAAATAAAAAAAAATAAAATCCGGAGGGAGCGCCCAAAACGCGACACGTGGCAAATGGCTGAGAGCGCGCCAAGTGACGCCGATCGTTGCGAGGCTCCCGAAGAAGTGCTCGTTAATTAGTTGCTCCCATCCAACGCGTCTCATCAACAGAAGCAACCGCCACGTCATGCATGCAGTGTCCGGACTTCGTACGGCAAGCGTTCGGGGACACATGAGGCAGCGGATCCTCTTAATAAATAGTTAGCTTTCATCTAGATTTAGACTCGGGTTTTATTGTATTGTCTAGCCATCGCTACAATTCGCATCTACATGACGTGTAGGACTACCGCCTTGTCAAATTCACAGTGGAACCCTAACTTTCCATCTAGTTCGTATACTTAATTTTTCATCCGCAATTTCAGTTGCAATTCACCTTTGTTCTTGCTGGTTCTTCGATTGCTTGCAGGAACTCGAACCTCGTTGTTTAGGTTGACCGTGCCTACGGCAAAGTCAATAACCATCGGAAATTGGTTTAGCGATTGTCGAGGCGTATCGTCGAGTACGGTATAGCCGGATTGTTAAGGTCAAAATCCACCAACTCGAAAATTATCCCACTCTCATCGAAAGATCGGGCCGCCGTTACATCAAGTGATATCAGTTTTTGGGTTCATCGGTGAGAGATTTATATTTTTCTTAGATTAGTTTATTTTTCTGTCCTATAACCCACGAAAAAGCAAAAAAAAGAAAAGAAATTAGATTAGTTCATCCTTTACGCCTACCTTTTTAGCCTTTAGCAATTTTTGCTTTTAGTATTTGCATAGTTGAGTTTTTGGTTGCATTTATCCTACAATTAGTGCTGGTTTAGATTAATTTGAGAGAAAGTCATCTACTAGACCGACCCTTGTTTTTGTCCATCATATTTCTCGCCGTGTCAGCTCATACGTAATCTAAAAAAAACAAGATTGCATCAGATTGTTTCTAGTTTGCCAATTTTTGCGTGCAATCCGAGGTCGCATCAGTTCAAAAGTCCGTCGTGTCACGACCGCTTTACGAGCATATCTTTGCACCTGACAATCCAGACTCACTATGTGCAATTATTTTAAGAGCCAAGTACTTCCCTGATGGAGATCTTATGAGTGCTACTTTGAAGCAAAAATCTTCATATACTTGGCAGAGTATAATGGCTGGTGTGGACACACTGAAACGTGGGTATATTTGGAGAATTGGAGATGGTGAAAAGGTGAATATATGGGAGGACTCGTGGATTCCTCAGTCACCGACAAAAAAGGTCCTAACTATCCGAGGTAATAATTTAATCACCCGAGTCTGTGATCTCATCGACCCAGCAACTGGAGACTGGGACTCACAATTGGTTAATCAAACGTTCTAGGAAGTGGATGTCCAGAGAATACTTTATATACCCTTGCCCGTATATGAAATGTCAGATTTCATTGCATGGGATCCCATCAAGAATGGAATCTTTTCGGTACGATCTGCTTACCAAGTGAATGGAATGCTCAATTTGGTCACTTGCTGCAAACTAGAGCCGAATCATCGTATCCCGACGAGAAGTGGAACTTGATATGGACCTTACAATGCCCCGCAAAGATCCGGATTTTTATTTGAAGAGTTCTCCATAGTGCTATTCCGTGTAGGGCGGTTCTTGCCTCGAAGCACATGAAAGTGAAAACACATTGCCCGGAATGCAATATGGGACCGGATAGCATCAAACACTTCCTTTTTGAGTGCCCAAGATCAAAAGGGGTATGGCGACAATTGGGGCTGATTGATGTTGTCAAGAGGAGATGTACACAATTCAAATCAGGTGAAGAAGTGGTGCATGAATTATTAAGCATGGAGGAAACTGAAGTCCAGATCCTAGGTCTTCCCAAACTGAAGGAGGTTGTGGCCACTGCGGCATGGTATCTATGGTATGAACACCGAAAAAAATACCATGGAGACGACATCCAAAAACCCTCACAAATTGCTCCGCTATCCAGGACTCTCAGCTAACTTTACTATTGCTTGCTCCACTAAGGCAAAGCTACATGTTTGTTCATGGGAGAAGCCGATACAGGGGTATATGAAATTAAATGTAGATGCTGGCTTTGACCGTGGTCTTCTTGAGGGATCAGTGGGGGCAGTAATCCGAGATTACAACGGGAAATTTATTGCGGCAGCTAATGAACGAGTGGACATATGCTATGATTCATTCACTGCAGAGGCATTGGCGATCGATTTGGTTTGAATCTAGCCAGAACCATTGGATGCAGCAAGATCGTGATTAACTCGGATAGCATGGAGGTTGTGGAAGTTTGAGAGCAGGCAACTCCTCTTCGGTGGCAAGTGCAATTATTGATGATTGCTATTCCATGTCGTCAGATTTTAATCATGTAATTTATGACCATTGTAATAGAGAGAATAATAAAGTAGCTCATGAACTTGCTAGGATAGTTAAGTTTTCTCCTCCTTCTATCTGGATGAATTCGGCACCGAATGTATTGCTTCCATTACTTGTAAACTATACTATTATTTTGCTAAGTGAATAAAGGAGGAGAAGTTCTGTCAAAAAATATCTTTGCATCTGACACCCACCACCTGTCCGCATCACGCGCCTGTGCCTGCTGTGCGTTCGCGGTACCCATCCAGTCTAGACGAACGCCCAGACACACAGCCATCGTGTCTGGCACTGCGCGTGCGTCCCATCCGCATCCATATACGCGTCGCGCTTCGCGAGAGGCCAGGCAACGCCGCTTAGCCACACGCAAGACGCCAGACACCCAATCATCGGTGTCTGTCTCCACGCGCCACACCCCAAAATCCTTGCTGGCTGATCCTGCACACTAGTATGAGTACTAGCTAATCTCAAACGTTGAAGCACTTCTAGCTAGCTTTCGTTGCAACTTATTCAGTAGCTTTGTTTTTTGGGAAACGTTTACCTCCGGACGACCGGCCGAGCGCTCGGCCGGTCGCCCCTCGCTCGCTCGCTCTTTTCACGCGGGAACAGGCCGAACAGGCCTCGGACGCTAGATGGGCCTCAAACGAGACGTGGCTTTCCTTATCTCTTTCTTGCCACGTTTTTTATGCTTCTTCTTTTCTCGGCTTGTAGCTTCTTTCTCTCGCCTTACGCGTAGTGAGCTTGCCAGCGCCGAAGGCGTGACCTCCGGCTCCTTTTTGCGAGCGCCTCCTCCCCTGCTGCAGCATCCCCTCCCCCACACACCTCAAACTGCTACCCATCGATGCTACAACCGTAGAGATTTTTTGCTAGAACCCATGGTAATTTTTGCTTGAATCGGCTTTGCTTTTTGCTGCGTGGGATGCTACAACCAGTTCTGTGCAACCAAAAGCTGCAAGCGCCATATGAGAAAGCTACAACCGCCCACGAAAAACCTTCAACCGAAGATGGCGCTGAAGCTAGGGGCTAGCTAGTGCTGCAACCGTTGACAAAAAACTTTGCTGGAAGCGGCCAAGTTTTTTGCTGCAACCGTCTCCATTTTTTGCTACAACCGGCGACAGATTTGCTACATCCATCATGGCGGAGCCGCGACCCGTGACGACGGCGACGCCGAATTGCTGCAACCGTGTTACTTTTTTGCTACCACCGGTGTTTTTTTCTGCTACATCTATGAACGGCATAATTTTTGCTACGACCCATGATTTTGTTTTGTTTTTGTGACCAGCAAACTGAGGGTGTGGTACGGCGCGAGCTTGACGACGGGGTGTTGCGCCATCTTGACCGGAGTTGCCATGGTCGGTAAGCTTAAGGCGCCAAGAATGAGATGGCGAGACGAGGCCGAGGACGAGCGCGGGTGGCCAAGGTTGCGGCGGCGAGCGCAGGTTGCCGGCGAGCATGAGGGCAAGGTCGAGCGAGGGCGGCCAAGGACGCGGCGGCAAGCGCAGGTTGCCGCCGAGGACGAGCGCGAGCAGCGCGACGACAAGGCTGCGGACAACTACGGCGGTGAGCTTCAACCACGACGGCAACGGCGACGGCGACGACGGCGGCAGCGAGCTTCAACTGTGACGGCAACGGTGATGGCTGCGTGCTTCAATGGCAACAGCGATGGAGGCGAGCCCGTGATGCAGTAAGGGCGGTGGCCGGGCATCGGGGGCATTGACCTTGGTACTCCTTTTTGCGTTGGGGTGATCGCTTTGTTCTTTTTTTTTTTTGATTGCAGATGATGGGGTAAAGGATTACGCACATCAGACGGTTGCAAGGAGTTTAATCGTACGATATAAATAGGACCGGCCGAAACTTTCGGCCGGCTGACCGGCGCCCATCAGTGGCCTTGTTTTTTTCCTCTCTCTTGTGACTTGAAGTCTGTCCGTGATTCTTGTAGCAACCGGCCTAAAAAAAGAGCAAAACAAAAAGGAAAGAAAAAAAGAAAAAGAAAAAAGAGAAAGAAAAAAGGGAGCAAAAGGAAACAGAGGAAATATTTGCACAGTGCCGGCCGGTTCACATCTTTTGCAATATCTCCTGCTGTTCAGAACTTTTACTTTTTGCATATACGTGGTAATTGCTGTCCATCTTTTGCTCTTGGTTGCCATACACTGGGTTTATTCATCACTTATATCTAGCTACTTAGAGCTCTTATATTTCCATTGGTTTTCACTCACTTGATTCAGTATCTGGGCTTAAATTATTTTATCTCTTACTAGTCGACTGCCAGCACTAGTTAGGAGTTTGAGCAATTATTCAACTTGCATTACTTTTTGCTTAATTGTGCCACATATTGTGAGTTGAGAAAACCTTCACCAAGCTCCACTTCCTATATTGCACCTTGTTCGGTCACTTGGTAATCGCTATATCGATTTTTTGATCACTTTTGACATCGCCAACGGCCGACAACCACTGCATCACAATAAGAACTGGTAAAAGCTTGGTAATTGCTAGAGAGTTGAGCGGCATTTTTCACCACCTCTGAGTAGTATTATAGGAACATTATACTTGTGTTTTTGTTCTTGTTTGATACTAACCATGGCAGATTCTAGAGTGATCAATAGTTGGGTTGCGTCTGTTGTGGGAGATGATTTGCCATATGTTGGTACAAATCACTCTTTCCCGCCGCAGATGGTATGACAACCGTCACAAGATGTACATCATGGTAGAAACACACATCCTCAAGTTACCTCTTTGCCAAATTTTGAGGGTAAATATGACCCCGATTCATATATTGATTGAGAAATTGAGGTAGAAGAAATATTTGGTAGCCATGATTTCTCTGAGCATAAAAAAATAAATGATGTCACCCAAAGTTTTTCTGGTTTTGCTTCAGTTTGGTGGAGACATTATTGCAGGGATAATATTTCTACTCCACCTACTACTTGGAAAGCTTTAAAACTTGTTATGCGAAATCGTTTTGTTCCTTCATACCATGCTAGTGATTTGCTTAGAAAATTGCAACGTTTAGTACAAGACAATAACACTATTGAAGAATATTATGACAATTTGTGTATGCTTTGTTTCATTCTGGCTTAGAAGAATGTGAAGAAGATTTTCTGAATCGGTTTTGGAGAGGTTTAAACCATGATATACAAGACATAATAATGCATGAAGAACTATATTCTATCGACCATTTTTTTCGTTTTGCCTGTAAAGCTGAACAGAAATTAAGAGGACGCGTCTACATGACGAACAAGCGTGTGATGGAATCCCCATCAAAGGAGGTTTGGAAAAGGCTAGGGTTGGATTTGATTATTGAGAGAGCTTGTGAGATTGATCGTGCTGGAGAGGCAACATTGGAATACCTATTACTCCTTCCAGATCAACATCTGCGCATTATGGGGTACGAAAATGTTCGAGAAATGATAGCTATCTCAGCTTGGTATCTATGGTGGGAAAGAAGGAAATTAGTGCACAAGGAACTAACTCAAAATGCGACTCAAATCTCAATGGGGATCATTGAGGGAGTCCTGGATTAGGGGGTATCCGGACGGCAGGACTGTATACAACGTCCGGACTATTGAAGCATGAAGATACAAGACTCAGGACTTCGTCCCGTGTTCGGATGTGACTTTTCTTGGCGTGGAAGGCAAGCTTGGCGATCCGGATATTATACTTCCTTCCTTGTAACCGACTCCATGTAAACCCTAGCCCTCTTCGGTGCCTATATAAACCAGAGAGGTTGGTCCTTAGAAGGCCGATCACAATTACAATCATACCATCATAGGCTAGCTTCTAGGGTTTAGCCTCTATGATCTCGTGGTAGATCTACTCTTGTACTACCCATATCTTCAATATTAATCAAGCGTGAAGTAGGGTTTTACCTCCATCGAGAGGGCCCGAACACAGGTAAACATCGGTGTCCCTTGCTTCCTGTTACCATCAGCCTAAGACGCACATATCGGGACCCCTACCCGAGATCCGCCGGTTTTGACACCGACATTGGTGCTTTCATTGAGAGTTCCTCTGCCATCGCCGCAAGGCTCGATGGTTCGTCTCGCTGTCGGGGACAACATTACCATTGAGGGGAGCTCGGCAGAGGCCAAAATCTCCGACTAGGTGGCTTCGTCATGGCCGCCCCATCGGCTGTCGCGCCGACGATGGCCTCTCGGGTCATCACTCATAAACTTCACATCAATTCAGAATTCGCCGAACAGATGGATCCGATAGAGCTCTCCTCTCTTAATGAGCTCTTGGATCGCATCGCTGCCTTGGGACTCACAATGGACTATGGCCAGATCGGGCATAAACCCGACCAAAGGGACATTAAATCCTCGCCGGCCACCCATGAGATAGCGGTATCGGAGGAACCACACAAGGAGTATCCCTCTATTTTGAGGAAGAATTATGTCCGGATCGCCGAGCTCCTGGAGCCGGACACCCGCCTGGGGGAGGATATGACCCGGGTCCCAGACTTAGAACCGGGCACGGGGCCGAAAAAATTGGGCCGCGTCCCGAATCACGAGCTGTTGAACTCGGAAGCTTCCATGCCCCGGGGTGCTAGGTCGGATCAGAATCCGGATTCAGCTATAACCACCCATGCAGACTTAAATCGTCTCTCCCATATCAGGCAAGAGCCCCAGGAGACAGTACATCACTACTGGGCCAGATTCCTCCTTGCGCTAAACAAGGTTGAGGACTGCCACGAGGAGGACGTAGTCTCGCTCTTCTGCAAAAACTGCACGGACAAAGGAATCCTTAATGCTATAAGTCGCCGTGACATAGTACGCTTTGCGGACTTAGCAATCATAGTACAGAAGTACTGTGCGATGGAAAGCGTCTGGAAAACTCAAGCTGAATTTTGGGACAGTCCGGCTTTCACCAAAACCTTTGTCCGAACTAAACGGGCGAACTCTCGTAAGTCGGCCGATCCAATCCCCAAGAAACCAAAGCCCACCCTGTATGCAGGAGGAACCAGATGGAAAAAATGGCTCAATGGGCCATGTAAACTCCGCGACACTCCGGACACAGCATCAACTCCTAGCCTTAGGGCATGTTGGATACTCCGACAGGTTGCAAAACGTGGCGAGGATCTTCTTACAGAACAACATCCCGCCAACGAACACAATACGGTACTAACAGTCTTCGAGACTTTTGCCTCAAACAGTAGGCGCAAGCGAGCTCATCGAAGCTCCGCGGAAATTTGCCATATGGCCAAAATAAACCCCTGGAATGACACTGCTATAACTTTTAATGCCAGTGACGAACCTCGATCCCAGATTGTCCGGGCACCAGCCGCTCTGGTTCTTAGCCCAATCGTGGACGGCTTTCGGCTCACTAAAGTGCTCATGGATGGCGGAAGCGGATTAAACTTGATCTATGAAGAGACAATCGCAAGATGGAAATTGAAAAGGTCGCATTGAACAAAGCGGCACAACCTTCAGGGGAATTATCCCTAGTCGGGAAGCTGTGTGCAGGAAAAATCACACTCGACGTGGTATTCGGCACCCCGGAGAATTATAGGTCCGAAGAAATCACATTCCAATTGGCCCCTTTTAGCAGCGGATACCACGCCCTTTTAGGGCGGGACGCGTTTGCAAGCTTTCAAGCTATACCCCATTACGGGTACATGAAGCTTAAAATGCCCGGGCCCAATGGAATCATCACTCTAGCGAGTGATCCGGACGTCGCACTTCGTGCCGAAAACAAAACCGCAGCACTAGCCCTGGAGGCATTATCTGAGGCCCTAGCAGCCGAAGAATTAACAACACTGAGGGACGACGTGATACTCGACAAGCGACCCAAGTCCACCCCATTTAAACCCGCAGACGAGATAGTCAAATTCCAAGTCCATCCAACGGACCCCACGAAGACAGCTTCCTCGGGACACAGCTGAGCCCCGCGATGGACGCCGCACTGCGAGACTTCTTATGCGAGAATTGGGACATCTTCGCGTGGCACCCGTCGGACATGCCAGGCATCCCACGCAGATTGGCCGAACATAGCCTCAATATACTAAAAGGATACAAACCGGCCAAGCAGACTCTAAGACGGTTTTCAGAGCCCAAACGGCAGGCCATGGGGGAAGGCCTAGCCAAACTACTCGAGGCCGGATTCATCAGAGATATCAAACATCCGGATTGGTTGGCAAACCTAGTAATGGTACCAAAGAAGGACAAATCCTGACGCCTATGCAATGTTGGAAAAAGCGGTAGGCGTAAGCGAGGCGGTTGGCCCTCGCCTAGTGCTTAGGCGGTGCCTAAGCGCCCTAGGCGCGGCCTAGGCGGTTATATAGTTTTTACTCGTAGTGTATTTGTGATTATTATATGGGTGTTGATATTAGTTTAGGGCATATTAAATAAGTTAATTATCGTCTACTGCCATTGGAATATAACTCGTTTGGCATATCAGTGCAGTATGTGGCATGATTTCTTGCTTGGGTAGGAAATTCCTTGCTTGCCCTGCCTAGACATCCATTTATGCCCTAGGCGAGGCGTTTGGCCATTTCCTAGCGCCTAGGCGTGCCTAAGCGCCTCCTAGGCACTGCCTTTTCCAACAGAGCGCCTATGTGTCGACTTTAAGGACCTCAACAAGGCTTGCCCCAAGGATCCCTTTCCCCTTCCTCGCATCGATCAAATCATTGATGCCACAGCAGGACACGACTCGCTGTGTTTCCTCGATGCATACTCTGGATACCATCAAATAAAGATGGCAGAGTCTGACCAAGCTGCAACAACTTTCATAACGCCATATGGCCCTTTCTGCTTCAACACTATGCCTTTCGGGCTCAAGAACGCCGGCACAACCTACCAACGCATGATTCAAACATGCCTGGAAAATCAAATCGACACAACAGTGGAGGCATACGTGGATGACGTGGTCATAAAAACAAGACACGTCGAAACCCTAATAGATGACTTGAGGCTTACATTTGACAATCTCCGGACATACGACATCAAGCTGAACCCGAAAAAATGCGTTTTTGGCGTCCCCTCGGGGAAACTACTCGGCTTCATCGTTTCCAACAGAGGAATTGAAGCGAATCCGGCAAAGATCCGAGCTCTGTCGCAGTTGGCTATTCCAACAGACCTCAAGCACATCCAAAAACTAGCCGGATGCGTGGCTGCTCTAAGCCGCTTTATCTCCAGGTTAGGAGAAAAGGCATTACCTCTTTACCGCCTTCTTCGGCGCACCGAACACTTCGTGTGGACGGATGGAGCCACGGCCGGACTGGATTTAAATAAAGACCTTATTGGCCAGTAACCCAGTACTAACAGCGCCGAATATTGACGAACCTATGCTGCTGTACATAGCTGCAACGCATCAAGTGGTAAGCGCAGTGCTCGTCGTTGAACGAGAGGCTGACGGATACAAATTCCCGCTCCAGAAGACGGTTTACTATGTATCCACGGTCCTAACCCCATGCAAATCCCGATACCCACACTATTAAAAAATAGCATACGCGGTTTTCATGGCATCCCGGAAGCTACGACACTACTTTCAAGAGTGTTCGATTACGGTGGCCTCCGAAGTACCACTCAATGACATAATAAATAACCGCGATGCTACAGGCCGGATTGCCAAATGGACCATTGAGCTCCTTCCATTCGACATAACATACAAACCACGGCGGGCCATCAAGTCGCAAGTATTGGCTGACTTCATCGCCGAATGAATGGGCGAACTCCCTAAAGAGTACGGCGCGATACTCAAACCGGATCATGCATTTCGACGGCTCTAAAATGCTGGCGGATTGGGAGCAGCGTAGTCCTCGACGTCTCCCACCGGAGACACGGTCCAAAGATGTCCTCCAAATATTATACAGACTCCAACAATGCAGCCGAATATAAGGCTCTGTTGCACGGTCTTCGGATAGCAGTCTCCATGGGCATTCAATGCCTGGAAGTGCGCGGGGATTCAAACCTCGCAATATCACAAATAAATGGAGATTTTGATGCCAAGGATCCGAAAATGGCGGCCTACCGTAATGCTGTCCTCAAAATGTCAGCTCGGTTCGAGGGGCTCAAATTCCACCATGTGGCTCGAGAAAACAATATAGCGGCGGACGTCCTCGCTCGCGTCGGCGCTAAACGCGACCCTGTCCCACCTAACATATTCTTGGAACGGTTGTTCAAGCCATCCGTAGTATGGAAAGGGGAGTCCGGCAATACCAGCACGGATCCGAATACACCCCCAGATTCCGAACCATCAGACATAGTCGGAGGTTCTACCACCGAAATAACGTCCTCGGCCCAAGAAATCATGGCTGTAATTGCCTCGTGGACCGTGCCTTTCTTGGCCTACCTAAATAGGCAGGAGCTCCCCGAAGACCAAAATGAAGCACGCTGCATCGTCCGGCGCTCTAAATCTTACAAAGTCTACGAAGGGGAACTCTACAAGAAAAGTGCTACCGGAGTGCTCCAAAGATGCATCTCCGAAGAGGAAGGACGGCAGCTCTTGGCTGAAATCCATGCCGGACTGGGCGGGCACCACACCGCGGCTCAAGCATTAGTCAGCAAGGCCTTCCGTACAGGTTTCATCGGCCGACGGCCTGAAAGCAGACGACAGACCTTGTCCAACATTGCGTTGGTTGCCAACTCTTTGCCAATCAGAGTCATATGCCCCCTACCGCTCTCCAAACAATCCCCATAACTTGGCCCTTCGCGGTCTGGGGGCTGGATATGGTCGGACCTCTTAAAGGGGGAAGCCATAAGAAAAAATACTTATTGGTCATGGTGGACAAATTCACCAAATGGATAGAAGCCAAACCAGTCAAAACGGCCGAATCCGGACCAGTAATAGACTTCATATCCGGGTCGCATAATCGACAAAGGTCCCCCATAGCATCATCACCGATAATGGCTCAAATTTCATAGCCGATTTAAGTGAAAACTTGCGCGCAAAATGGGCATTAAGCTTGATTACGCTTCCGTCTACCATCCCCAAACAAACGGCCAGGTAGAGCGGGCAAATGGTCTCATCATGAGCGGCATCGAACCCGGACTAGTGCGATCCTTGACAGTCGGATACGACTGGGTCGAGGAGCTCGACTCCGTACTTTTGGGGGGGCTGCGGACCACGCCGAATCGCACCACGGATATACACCATTTTTATGGTGTACGGCGCGGAAGCAGTATTACCCTGTGACATAATACATGATTCACCACGCGTACGCATGTACGAAGAGAAGGAAGCCGAGTTAGATCGGCAGGATAACTTGGACGCCCTGGAGGAGGAGCGCGACGTCGCAAAAGCCTGCTCCGCATTCTATCAGCATTAGGCTCGACGATATCAAAGCAGAGAAGTGCGGGCCAAAGCTTACAATATTGGCGAACTCGTTCTACGCCTACCGGAGAAGAAGAAGGACAAGCTCAAACCCAAGTGGGAGGGTCCCTTCGTCATTGACAAAGTTCTCGCCGGAGGAGCGCATCGCCACGTAATGCATCCGGCGATGCAGACTCGAACCGAACCCATGGAACGCGCGGACTCCGGAGATCCTACGCCTAACGCCGAACTCAATGTTCGTCTCCTAACCCCTCCTTTTTAATTATGCTCCATCCATTTTTCCTTTCTCGACCTTTTTCCTCTTCACACAAAGTATTCAATACAGTGCAGACTCCCGGATCACTCCGGCCGCACTATGTGTGTAAGCAATACCTGGGGGCTTCCTATACGGAAGCTTAAAATAATTACTCACATGACTTTCTGCCTATCACATATGCATTCTTTTTCCATATGTGCCTTTTCTTCACCATTATATACATCGATACGACTTAAGATGTTGCCAAGCTGGGTTGCCTGGCTCTTGTGTTTATGCCCTACGTTCCCGTTAATTCGGCTAGGGCAAGGGGAGCACCTCTACGATTGTTACTGCCGGTTCAGCCGGATGTGTACCTCAAACTGGGTGAAGCCGAAAGCTAGCTTCCTTAAGAGAATATTCGGTCGGTGAACAAAAGATGTATTCGCTTATTATAACGTAAATCCCCAGAAGTCTTGTATCTTGCGCCATCCTTCGCAGTCCGTACATGTGCATTGTCGCATGCGTACCCAGGGAAAGGAACCCCTAACGGAACTATTCTCCCTGGAAGATGTTTCTTACTATCCATGTAATATAACATAACTAGTTGGGTACTTGTCTGTTCAAGCACTTATGACCCCTACGCCTTGTTTCCACGCATACCCCGGTTTTGTATAACTGAGTGGGTATTCGGACACACCCCGGACTATAGGATCCGGGGGCTGAAGCGAAAAGGTCCGCCATGACAAATGATTTTAATCCGGCTAGGGGCTAATTATGTCCATTAAATTACACAATCACTTGGACTGACTATATTCCTCCTCTATACCATCCAACAGGCTATCTAGCTTACAATCCTGTTGAGAATACTTAGCAGCTAACGCTACCTGGTCGTATACTAGACTCACGGGAATTTCTTGCCCATCGGGCCCCGCCGGTCCTACTTCGGCCATATGGTTCGGGTCCAGCTTGGTGTAGCGCGTCTTCACCATAGCCCAGGCTTCTCTTACGCCTTGCCGGCAAGCGGACACCTTCCACAATCGGAAGCGCCGCGTGCTCCTTGAAGCATATCCACAAGCTCCCCATGCCATTCGGGCAGCAAGCTTGATGGCCACAAAGCCTGACCAACACCTGCATCACTTTCGCCGAGCTCGCTTCGTGTAAGTTCGCGAAGGTCTTGCAGTAAATCACTTGCAGATGAGGGCATCTCCTTCTCAGAGCGACCCTTTAACATTCCTGCAAGCAAAATTCTTTCAATACACTTCCTCGCCGAACTATTACTACAGTTCGTCTAGGCACTTACCATAAATTCCGCGTCGAAGCCTTTTGTTCTCCTTCACGGAGTCCGCCAGCTGAGCGCGGTGATCTTTTAACTTCACGTCCAGCTGGACTTTGGCATCTTGAAGATTGTTCTTCTCCTGCCTAACTCGCGTAAGAATGCACTCGCCAGCCCCCAGCTGCCTTTTGAGATGCGATGCGTCCTCTCTTACGCCCTCCGGATTCACCCCGGGATTGTCTGCAGAATTTTCTGTTAGACTTGTCATATCATCCATTTACTAACTGGTGCATCTTTGTACAATTACGACAACTGTTACCAGATGAGGGCTTTTGGGATTCCTCTAATTTGGCAACTGCGGCCCTCAGTTCGGCCTTGCATTCCTCCAGCTCCCGAGACAACTGCTCATTCTTATCTACAAGGACCTGCGCATAAATTGATCCTTAAAACAGTTGTTCCAATAGTTTCAAGTCTCAGGGGCTACTGCTACACATGCTTATCTAATTTTCTTACCCGTATATCTTTGGTATATCGGGTCACCGCTCGGGCAAGCCCGCCTTGAGCAGCTCGGATGTATGCGTCTCCCGAATTGAAGGCGTTAAATGCCTCTTCGGAAAAGATGTTGTTCCGAAGTACGGCCCGTCGACGCCGGTGATTCATGGCGCTCTCTACTTCGGAATTCGTGACCGAGAGCATATCCGCATTCTCTGTTGGAGAACTATGCGGCATCGGCCCCGCTCCCGCCTCTGCTCTCGAAGCCGGTTCTGGAATCCGGCTGGAGGAGGCGTGGTTGGCAGGATCCCCGGATATAGTCCGGCTGCTCCTCTTCTTGCCAGGACACAAAGGGTGTTGTCATACTTCAAAATACCATAATCACAGCACATGTTTTTGCCATACCTCCGTAGCGGCGAGTCGACCCTTACCGCCTTCCTCTTGAACCTGCCCGATCCGGACGCCCTTGGCCGACGAGTCCCTAGGGGCTCGGCCCCACGCTCCGACCGCCCTCTCTGCAAAAACACGACACTTCAAGGGTAAGGCTTGACATCTGAAGGGAGTCCTCTTCGGAGGATAGGGTTTTTCGACTTGGCTTACGTGCGACGTAGGAAGCGGTCTGGGATAGTCGGCAGTAATGGCCACTGAGGCGCCATCGCAGCTCGCTTGATAAAATATCCCGTTGATCCGGATCTTCTTCGAGACCTAGATCTAGGGGCCTTCCGGGGTCCTCTGGCTGCGGGGAGGGGCTGGAGATTCCTTCTACGGCCCTCATCAGTTCCTGCTCGGGAATATCGATGCATATGATCTTAGCGAAGAACGCCACAATAAGTGACGTAGGGAAAGGAATGACAACTTACCCAGTTTGGGGGGTTGTACCTGGAGAATCCATCTCGCGGTTTGATGTGAAGAAATTCCTCCTCTTCCCCTTTGTATAAATCGGACAATATCCTTGCGGAAGCGATGGAGTCCGGACCCTTACGGCCACAGGCGGCATCATCTTCCCCATTGAAGTGCCACATGGGCTTCCCGATATTGAAGTGGTTGCACTCCCATTTTTATGCATATTGCCATAACCTCGACTATCGCCATCCGGATTTGGCCAAGAACTTTATCCTGCTCATCAGGTAATATATTTCCCTAGTATCCTCCTCTTGGGGGCCTGGGCGCCAAATTAGACGTGCCCTCGGGCGCATCTTGAGCAGGGGAGACCTGTCCGACCGGATCCTAAGGGGAACGTCGTCAATGTAGAACCACTCTGAAGGCCAGTTCTCTGGTGCCTTATTGGGAGTGCCGGATAGGTATCCGGTCTCGGCGATGCGCCATAACTCGGCCCCGCCCACCTGACATAGGGATTCTCCCTGGTTGCGGGGGACAAGGTAGAACAACTTCTTCCATAACCCGAAGTGAGGCTCGCAGCCTAAAAATAGCTCGCAAAGGGCAACATACCCTACTATATGTAGTATAGAGGCAGGGGTAAGATTGTGTAACTGGAGGCCATAGAACTCCAGGAGCCCGCGAAGGAACGGGTGGATAGGAAACCCGACGCCCCTTAGCAGATGCAGGATGAGGCATATTCGCTCCTCTGGAGATGGATTGGGAGATCTCTCCGCTTGCTCTCCGCCGTTATAGGTAGCTATTCCGGCTCGGACGGGGACCATGAATGTCGGTGGAAGAAACCCTTGGGTTTGTAACTCAATCAAACGGCTATGGGAAACTGAACTCTCTTCCCAGTCCCTCGGCTTGGAGCGGGGAGCGCGAGCAGAGGAGCTATGACGACCGGCCATGTTGGAATGGTTTTTCCGGAGCGCTCTGTTGGATGCTTGCCCGAGGGGGAGGAGTGAGGTTTGGATCTGAGAATCCCCGTCTCTTCAAATAGGCGGTCAGCCCAAAAGATTGAGGGTGGCAAATGCGAAAAATACCTCCGCTACTCGCATTCGCTCGACACGTGGATATGGTCATTATTGAGGCACTGAAGCCAAGGAGTACAACATTGATGGAGTTCCGGACACTATTCATCGTAACTGGTACTTTGGAGTATTCGGAGATGGAACCCGCCCTGCAATGCCGAAGACAAGACCGCGCGCCGAACTCATCGTCATTGAAGCCTGGTTCAGGGGCTACTGAGGGAGTCCTGGATTAGGGGGTATCCGGACGGCCGGACTGTATACAACGTCCGGACTATTGAAGCGTGAAGATGCAAGACTCAGGACTTCGCCCCGTGTCCGGATGGGACTTTCCTTGGCGTGGAAGGCAAGCTGGCAATCCGGATATTACATTTCCTTCCTTGTAACCGACTCCATGTAAACTCTAGCCCTCTCCGGTGCCTATATAAACCGGAGAGGTTGGTCCTTAGAAGGCCGATCACAATTACAATCATACCATCATAGGCTAGCTTCTAGGGTTTAGCCTCTACGATCTCGTGGTAGATCTCCTCTTGTACTACACATATCTTCAATATTAATCAAGCAGGAAGTAGGGTTTTACCTCCATCGAGAGGGCCTGAACCTGGGTAAACATCTGTGTCCCTTGCTTCCTGTTACCATCAGCCTAAGACGCACAGATCGGGACCCCCTACCCGAGATCTCCGGTTTTGACACCGACAATCATAGCTCTTACATATAATTTTGTAAAAGCATCATCTTCAAAGGCGTCCATGAAAAAGGGGGTTGGCAATGTCCTTCTAGGGACTTTGTGAAACTCAATGTTGATGCCTCTTTTGACCATGACTTGTTGGAGGGTACGATGGGGGCAGTATTGAGAGACGACAAAGGTAGGTTTATTGCAGGAGGGAATGGAAAGATAGACTACTGCGCGGATGTTCTCATGGCAGAGGTCTTAGCTCTCAAATTTGGCCTAAATTTAGCGCAAAGGGCAGGATGTAATCGCCTAATCATCAACTCTGACAATCTGGAGGTGATTGAGACCATGCAGGACGGAGGACAGTCAGCAGGAGCGGCGATGGCAATCTTCGATGACTGCTATCAATATGCTTGTGATTTTATCATGGCTAAATTCGAACATTGTAATAGAGAGGCAAATAAAGTAGCACATGAACTTGCTAGATTAGCTAGGTTTTTTCCGACTTCGGATTGCTTTGAGGAGCCTATTACTGAAATTGTAATGTTTCTCACAAACGATGTATTGGTTATTGCTAATGAATAAAATTTCATTTTAATTCAAAAAAAAATGATTGCACCACATGTACTTTATGAGGCATCGTCACCGACCATTCTTACTTCATGTGAGCGAGCACTACAAGGTAATAATGAAGATACTGATTTGCTCACACTACCTATTTTAGATGATCATCTTGCTCCCTTAAGTTTACCGAGTGAATCTACCCTTCCACGTGAGATTATTGTATGTCATAACGAATTTAAAGCTTCATATGTTCATTTGAATGAAATGCAACCCGTTTCGATCACGCCAGTTGTTATGGATATTTATGTTGCTAACTTGGATGAGTTGTGTGGCCAGATGGTTGAAGAAAATCATTTTTTTGTTGTTAGAAATGAGCCATGCAAGAGCTTTGTTCATGACTTTGGTAAAGTAGAGATAATAAAACATGAAGAAGTGGTTACACCTATTTCACATGCTAATTTAATGTGTGACTAGTAGACTGCCCGTGCGTTGCCACGGGCATTTGAAAATTTGTATTGGTTGCATGTAAAATTTACATACATAGAAAGATAGGCAATAACAAATAAAAAAGTAATTGGAATCTAATTCGCTTGCAATGTACTTCGATAAAAAAACTTGTAATTTGACCCTATACACCTGATGCACAAAATGAAGAAGGTGGTACACAAACATTGAACTCTTTATTCTGCAATGCATTACAAATGATAATAACACTTGAATGCCTTTTTTAGTTCTTAAAATCGATTGCATCATGAAAGTATGTGCATTGTTATTATCCATTAATTAAAATCAACACATGAAGGATTTTTTCTTTTAAACAAATGTTTCAAGATGTTCCAACCAGAAACTTCATTGCAATATGCAATTGGCTAGCAAACTATTACATAATATGTATTTAGGCGCTTGAAACCATACAATTTACCATTTAGAAAGTACTACAGAAAAACACATCTTCTAGAACATGCTACGCCTACCTCTCTTGTGACAGGTAGACATATCAATCTTTGATAACATTTATTGTTTAAAAATTCGTTGGCATTTATTTGTATTTTTGAAAAAAAATTGAATTTTATTTGAGTTATGTAACTTCATATTTGGTGTATCGGCTCAAAAGGATTTTCACATAAAACTCAAAAGGAAATGGGTGTGTTGTAATAGGAGATATGCCTAAAAGGGAAGCGAGCAACTCATATTCAAACACCAACCAACTGAAGAGAAACCCTAATTAGACATACACTCAGACATTAACATCAAATATAAGGGTGAAAGGGTGAATGACATGCAGCATCAATTGCAAATAAAAGGGCTAAAACTTGCCCAGAAAATATACTCCCTCCATTCCTAAATTTAAGTATTTTTAGAGATTTCAATACGAACTACATATGGATGTATATATATATATATATACATATTTAAGAATATAGATTCACCCATTTTGCTTCGTATGTAGTCCACATTGGAATCTCCAAAAAGACTTATATTTAGGAACGGATGGAGTAGGTCACAACTAACAAGTTCACAACATAATTTTCCTTGTATTAGCACAAAAGTCAAATAATGCACGGTAGGACTGAGGAGAAGGTCTATAATATTAGTCTTATCAGTTGTTCATTATTCTATTAGAGAGAGAGAGAGAGAGAGAGAGAGAGAGAGAGTCGACACCCCCAAATTGTCTCCATATGTCTAGGCTATCCGAAAAACCATAGCATATGTGAGAAGGAAATGGGTAAGGACGTCTATGGACAGCACGCCAGATCAGGCCAAAAAACACAGTTTTATAAAATATTACAAAGCATCCCAAAGATATTGACGTTATGAATTGCTACGAACTTAAATGCTTAATACAATCAACAGAAAAGCTACTTGTATGCTTCTCCATTTTGAGTCAGTCCACCTATTGAGGACTTCTTGATTAAAACATGCAATCATTCTATATAGCCTCAAGTAAAACAAGGGGTAAATGTCAGTAAATAATATACAAATAATAATTTCAGTTGAGTTGAAAGGATTAAATTGAAAACCAACAAATATATGCAGGCTTATTTCATACTGCTATTTTAATGAGCTCCAGTAACCTCGTTGTCAGCATCATAATACATCATCCAAAATCATCAATTGTTACCCCACAATGCCACACCCAAATTTGTTCTTTTCACAGACGAAACGCTGTTGCTCCGTTTTGCATGAAAATTGTCAAGCATACTTGCGACACTAACACAAACATCTATGAAGAATTTCAGATTTTTTTTAAAATTCTACTGTGTTTTTTAGCCAAAACGCCTCCCCGCATAGTAGACCGTGTTAGGTAGAATCATGAGCGAGTGAATCTCTGTTGTAAATTTCATTATAGACCATGCATACATATTATTTGCTCGTACAATTAGGGCGGATCATGTGATAGTTTTCACTATTGGAATTGCCGAGTAGAGTTTCTTGGGAACTCAGTAAAGCCAAATAAACTCAGCCATGTGTTTGTCGAGTTCCATCCTCGGTAGAGGGACTGTTGGCCAAATAAGCCGTGGCCATGGGTCGGACGCGTCGGGCGCATGTGTGGGTGCGCGCTGGGCCTGTCGGGTCCGCGGTGTAGGTCTGCGTGTGTGTGTGCGTGTGGTGCCCGGGGTGCCCGTGTGGGTGGACACCATACGTGTGTGTGCGTAGGCCATGCTGTTGGCGACCTGGGCGGGGTGATCATGCAGGTCTGTTGCAGGCTTAACGTGGCGAGCGCGAGCGGGAGTGCGTCGTGTGCGCGCGGAGCGGGCCGGACCAGGAAGGGTCGTGGACGAGCGCTGGCCCGGGTATAAGATCGCCACGGTGATCGTTGTAACATGTGTGGAACGAGTTTGTTGCTTGGGAAAAATACCGTTCTTGCGGTTGCGTTCATGCGCCCGAAACTCTCTCTGTGTCCACCGCGTTCTTCTTCTTCCTCCCCCTTTTTCTCGGCTCATGCCAGAGCGGGAGAGTGAGGTGCACAGATAGAGAGAGTGGTGAGCTAGGGCAAGGCTAGGGTTCCAACAATCGGCATCAGAGCCCGGTTTCGGAGGTGAACGCTGGCGGCCATGGCACTCGTACCGCACGATGGCGGTGGTGGCTCGCTCTCGCTGTCGGTCCCATCGCTGACCACGACGAACTACACCTCCTGGGCGATCAAGATGGAACCTTTTCTTGGTGCCTAGGGGATGTGGGGGTGGTCGTTCCGGCGGAGGGCACGATGATCGACGCCGACAAGAGCAAGACGGCGTGGGCGATGCTTCTCGGGGTGCTGTCGGCGGAAGTGCTGCTGCCGGTGTCGACGAAGCCCACCGCGAAGGAGGTATGGGACTCTCTCAAGGTGCGCTTCATCGTCGCTGATCGGGTGCGGGCGGCCCGGCTCGCGTCGCTCCGCGGCGAGTTCGAGCGGCTGCGGATGGCGGACGACGATGACTTGGGCAGCCTACGCGGGAAGCTTGGCACCATGACGACGCGCTATGCAGGTCTGGGGGCGGTGCTCGACTACGCTGCGCTCGTGAAGAAGATGTTGAACACGGTCCGGACCGCCTCTACCCCGCCGTCGCCGGAATTGAACAATTTTGCAATGTAGAAGAGATGGCGTACGAGGAGGCATTGGAGCGGCTCAAAGCATTCGAGAACGGACCCGGCTTCGCGGGCAGGACGGGGGTAGGCGCGACGGTGAGGAGCTCTGCTGACTACGGCGCAGGGGGCAGCTCGGTAGCGTCGGCATGGCGGAGGCGTCCTCGACCACGACGATGACGGCGCAGGCAGTACGACACATTGGGCGGCAGAAGCAAGCGGTGCGGACGCTGCTACAGCTGCAGCGAGCGCGGCCATTTCAAGCGCGAGTGCCCCAAGCTGCGAAAGGCGCCGGCGGCGGAGCGCGCGCTTCTGGTGGAGATCGGCGACGACCTCGAGCCTGGAATCCTCTGAGTTGCAGCTTAGGGGGTGAGTGCTGGCCAAATAAGCCGCGGCCATGGGTTAGACGCGTCGGGCGCGTGTGTGGGTGCGCGTTGGGCGCGTCGGGTCTGCGAAGTAGGTATTGGTGTTTGTGCGCGTGCGTGTGGTGCACGGGGGTGCCCGTGTGTGTGCGTAGGCTATGCTATTGCGGGAGCCCGTCGTGGGCACGCGGAGCAGGCCGGACCAGGCGGAGTAGTGGGTAGATGTGCGGGTCGTGGCCCAGCGTTGGCCCGGGTATAAGATCGCCATGGTGATCATTGTAACATGTGTGGGCGAGTTTTGCTTGGAAAAAATACCGTTCGTCCGGTGGCGTTCGTGCGCCAGAAACTCTCGCCGTGTCCATCGTGTTCTTCTTCTTCCTCCTCCTTCTTCTAGGTTATTGCCAGAGCGGGAGAGTGAGGTGCACAGAGAGAGAGAGAGAGAGAGAGGTGAGCTAGGGCAAGGCTAGGGTTCCAACAGGGACAAACTAAATTTCTACTTCTTAACTGGCAATATTTTAAGGACGTATAGTTAGCTTCAGATTCAGATTATAAACAAAATAATGTTGAAAGAAACATCAAATCACCATAATTTTGGAAGACAGCCTTTTACACGGAAATATCGCATAAATTTGTTGAAATGAATGATCATTAAACTCCATAAGATTTCTGTCCTAAGAATATCTAAGACATGAATGTAAAGAGCAACAGTAACTGAAGAACAACAAGCACCTGAATATCCTCGATGGTGAGACTTCAGTTGAGGTTGGGATGTGCAGCCGGGAACTTCCAGAAGTCAAACATCCAAAACTGATCCGTAGAAGGACATGCATAAGCAAATAAGAGTAATCTAAAAATATAAGGCAAACATATACCCCCAAGCCATCTGCACATGATCCCGCCCGTAGTTCTTCCACTGTCCCTAATCTAATTCCAACTCCAATAATCAGAGGAATATGAATAATACCATGGACAAAGATTGATTTAATGAAAATGAAGCACGAGCGCAAACATTGATCTATTATCAAAAATAATATGTACTTCCTCTGTAAAGAAATATAAAAGTGTTTAGACCACTGTGATCTAAACGCTCTTATATTTCTTTACGTATGAATTACTGAATGGGTTAGGTTCACCCATATGATAGTCAACCATCAACTACCAACTATGTCACCAAAGTTGTGTGTGCATCAACCATCAACTATGAAAATGCATGATTGATCCTAAATTCCACGCCGCATGAGCTCTTACCTGCTTGTGTAGTTGGTTCATACATGCCTCTATATGATTTTTCCATGCATTATCACATAACTTATGTCACTTTGACACTCCCAAAAAAGAAGAAATATTCAAAAAAGGAAGAGGTGGGCACCTGTTCGTGTGCGTCGTGCCATTAGAGGCAACAATTCTTCTTCTCTTCCTCCATTAGTGGCAATATATATAGTAGGTGGCTCAGATCCGATTGACGTGCTTCTGTTTGTTCCCTCCTTTTCGAAAAGCACACTCGCTTTGGTCAGTCAAACAAAACATATATATCTTTAGGAGAAAAAACAAAAGATAGATCACATCAAATAAATAGGCAACCATATTTAAGTGGCCAAAATATGCAACTTTTGAAAGAATTGGCAGTAAAAAAGCCTCTCCCGCTGCTCTATTCTATGACAACAAGGAAAGAGCAAGCAAGTGAACATGCATACAAACATGCATGATGCATCCATTTCCTTGCCCTACATACGCATTGCCACTGTTCCTCGCCCATGCAGTGGAGGGCATAGAACAACGGCAAGGAAATCAATCCAACCGCTCTGCTCACCACACAAGACCACATAAACCTCCATGATTGGAACTTGGTGTGTGAGATATGCGACGAGATGCTCCTGCTTAGTTCCAATCATCTAGTCCATATATCTCTGGATGTGTGACAAAAGGGCGCGGGAGGCATGGAAGGAGGCTGACAATGGCGGCATCAATGACGTGGAGAAAGAGTTAGGTAGAGTTTCGCCGCGGCGGGCGGGGTAGAATAGCGAGCAGCGGTGGATGTTGGTACTGGGAGGAGTCCAGCTGGCGTTGTGGTGGCGACAACGTCGCAAGAGAGAGGAGAGGAGGGAGACGTGAGCGAGCGAGGAGGTTGAAGGTGTGTGCGCGCATATTCTAGGCGTTAGACCAAAAAAAACTGGACAACCAAAAAGAACGATGGAGATGAAACGTGCGGGAGAGAAAGGCTGAGGAAGGCTTGACCTGCCGCCGCCGGAGCCGACAGGCAGCGTGTAGTTCGCCGCCATAAGGCCTTGATCTGCAGCCCCAAGGCTTAAAATCGCTGCCTCACTGAAGCCCGAAGATCGGCGACATGGAGCGCGCCATGGCGGATGCCTTGAGAGAAGATATGATGAAGCGAGGGGCGAGGATATTGATGCTACCGTGGTAGGGGATAAGGCGAGTGGCGGTGGGTTGAGGAGTAGATTTGGTAAGTACGATTGATTGTTTTGGTAAGTGTGGGAAGGCCACAACGTATCATTATGGAGGAGTTGAATGATGAATCATCATTCACCAATTTCCTTTTAATAATAGAAGATTTGGTTGTTAGGAAAGGTAAGGATCCATGCATTAGGAAAGTTAAGATTTTAGCATTAATTGTCATGAAACTGGATTTCATTGTTTGGTAAGTGCTATCGGTTCCTACCCATTTAAAAAGTTGCTAGTTAGGAAAGTTTTTATTAGACAATGAAAAAACCAATGTGAAGGGGTGGCGGTGGGAGGTGAGACGAAAAAAACCAACGAAAATAAACCGTGCAGACTATTCACCAACTGCTTCATTAGCAGTAGAGATATTATGCTTGATCATTTTGATATGACCTCCAACATTAGTGTTGATTATATGCCAAATAGCACGTTGCATGATTGCTTATTTAAGCATGCTATGGCATGTAATTTGGATACTGATAATGTTTATTCATCTATATTGGGATGGTTTAATGATGAGTGTTACAAATTGGATGACAAAAATATGTACTTCACTTTTATGTGCAAATTAAGTTGTAATTTATTCCACCGATATATTTGTTGTGATGGTTCCTTGATTTCTCGTCTCACCAAATATGCTAATCACTCCTACATAGAGATATTAATTGTGCATCACATGAGACGAGTTAAAACGGATTTTATATATATATATATATATATATATATATATATATATATATATATAGGGAAATGAATCCTACTATCAGGTGTAGTTACATCCATTTCTCATATACTACCATGTGGTAGTATATACTCTACCACATATATATATATACACAACGTGTACACTTTGTCTCTTTTCTCCTCGCATTTTCAGAATAAGCAACGCCGAAGACGGCTTTATTTTCAAGAAAGGAAGGATGATGTGGACATAGCATGTAGAGATACAACAAAAAATTTGTTGCATATACAATAATCATGTGATCTCTATTAATAATTATACAAATTATAAATTTATTGTTCCGAACAGAAATACAACACAATCTCTTTTTTTATGCAGAGTTAACAAAGAATTATACAAACCACGTGTCAAGATACGAAGGTGTATTGTCTACTCATACGTATGGATGTGTCTATAAATGCATGCATGTGAGCATCCATGCATGCACTCCACCGAATCATCATCCCATCTACTCCCTCTGTTTCTAAATAATTGTCTTTCTAGAGATTTCAACAAATGACTACCTACAAAGCAAAATGAATGAACCTACACTCTAAAGCATGTCTATATACATTCATATGTTATAGTCCATTTGAGATGGCTAGAAAGATAATTATTTGGAAACGAAGGGAGTACCATGCATGCAAACGCCACAAGGGCCAGGCAATTTGATTTTGACTACATCGGCCAAGAGGAGTAACGTGTTGGGTTCAAAGGATTATTTTTTCGTGCACTAATTACACCACAGCAGGCCAACGCGTCTCATCAACAGAAGCAACCGCCACGTCATGCATGCAGTGTCCGGACTTCGTACGGCAAGCGTTCCGGGACACATGAGGCAGCGGATCCTCTTAATAAATACTCCTAGTTAGCTTTCATCTAGGTTTAGACTCGGGTTTTATTGTATTGTCTAGCCATCGCTACAATTCGCATCTACGAGACGTATAGGACTATCGCTTTGTCAGATCTACAGTGGAACCCCAATTTTCCATCTAGTTCGTGTACTTAATTTTTCATCAGCAATTTCAGTTGCAATTCACCTTTGTTCTTGCTGTTCTTCGATTGCTTGCAGGAACTCGAACCTCGTTGTTCAGGTTGATCGTGCCTACGGCAAAGTCAATAACCATCGAAGATTGGTTTAGCGATTGTCGAGGCGTATCGTCGGGTACGGTATAGCCGGATCGTCAAGGTCAAAATCCACCAAATCGAAAATTATCCCACTCTCATCGAAAGATAGGGCCGCCGTTACATCACCTGGTTAGCAACGGACTGGCCATGTAGGTGAGTGTTTTTTTGTTTGGAGAAACTTCTCCTTCATTTTATTGGGTCGATTTTCTTTGTTCTTTGCTGGTGTGTTTCTCATGAGATTATTTACTACTATTGTTTGCGTTTTTATTTTTTCAGGAAAAATCATGAAAATTTATAAGTGGATAGAACTTTATTTATTTTATTTACAAAACTTATCTATTTAGTTGTGAACATTTTTCATACTCGTGAACTTTTTCTAACTATTAGTGAAGATTCTTTAAAATTTACAAACACTATTTCAATTCATGATTTTTTTATAATTAGTGAACATATTTTCAATTCATGAACATTTGTAAAATCTGACAAACAATTTTTTGTTATCATTTTATAGCTATTTTTAGCTTGAATGAGTAGCGGAGGCGATCGAATGAGAGGAGGGTGAGGTCCAGTCCAAACCTAGATTTTTATTTTGGTAAGCCCAAGCCTAGCTGGCGAGCCAGCAAGGCGCTCATGGTCGTGCCTAGAGGACGCCCTGTTCTTTCCCATAGGTTAGCTACCCTAGCAAGCTGTTGGGTTACCATGGCTTGCATGGCTATAGGATATCGCACGCGTTGCTGCTGTAATTAGTTGATGATATTTTGGTTTTGATAATATGAGAATAAAATTAAACATACATATGACTTATTATATCTTATTATGTATAGTTGTAAAATATTTATTGAATATGAGTAAAATAATTGGATGGGAAATATTTTCTCATGCATGGTGGCATGTTAAGGTGGGGTTATCTCATCATAATTGTATTATGAGGTTGCATGCTTGCCTATTGAGATAAATAATTTAGTGGAAATTAGCGTCTCAGGTAAATAGGATTTTGGTTTGGGAAGGTTCCAACTCTGATGATTCCGATTTTGAGAAGCTTCTAGAAGGTTTTGATTTAATTTTCTTAATAGATGTTTAATTTTTTGGTCTACATATTTTTATATTTTATATTTTATATTTTTTCCTTGTCGATTTTTTTGTTTTACATTTATTTCAAAAAGTTCATAGTTTATTAAAAATGTTCCCAGACTTTAAATTTGTTTACGAAATGTATAAAATGTTCACAAACATTTTATGAAAATGTTCACAACTTTATGGTAACAAAATTTTAAAACTAAAATATGCATTTAAAGAAACTGAAAGGCAGAATAAACCGAGAATGCCAAATTAAACAGATAAATCATGAATGAATAAATCATGAATGAATAAATCATGAATGAAGTACTACTCTCTGACAACAACGAACATAACAGAAGGCCAAACCAATGTTTAACACTTGTGTGGCACCTCTCCAATTTGGGGACCTCCTACTTAGCGCTTTAAGCACCTTCGGACCGAATTGGTGCTCACGCGCTCTCTGCATGCGATGACTCATCAACACGCCTAACGTGCACGATCGCTCGGCCGTCGCCCCCTTGCTTCGTTCGCTCAGTCAACAGTTGACCGGTTGACTATAGACTTTCAAATTTTAAAAAAGTTCACGAATAGAAAAAATGTTTGCAGATTTGAAAAATGTTCATAAATTTCAAAAAAATCACGAAATTGTAACATGTTCCTGAATTTGGAAAATTTAATGAATTTGAGAAAGGTTCCTAAAATAGAGAAATTTCATCTATTTCAAAAAGTTCACAAATTGGAGAAAAGTTCAAAGATTTGATTAAAGTTTGTGAATTCAAAAAAAGTTCAGGAATTTGAAAAAATTTAATAGGAGTACATTTGAATAAAGGTACAGAAAATTATAAAACATACAGAAAATTATAAAAAATCATGATTGATTTTTTAATAATTTTTTTAAAAGTTCACGAATCTGAAAAACATAATCACAAATTTTACAAAAGTTCACGGATTTGATGAAGTTCATGAATTGTGGAAAAAAGGATCATGAGTGTGATAATGTCAAAAAATATAGTGTAAATAAAAAAGTAAAATAGGAGACAGGAAAAATACGAGAAACAACAAAGAGCAAAAACCAATGGAGAACCCACAGAAAAAACGTAGAAAGAAACCGTATAAGGCGCTGCACTGATGGGCTGGCCCTGGGGGTGTCCATATGGGTTTGACCTGTATTCAATATGTTTTCCCAAAGAAAAAAGCTACTCCAAGAATTTTAAAATACTTCTAGAATTATAAAAATGTTTTTGAATTTTAGAAACTCTACAGATTTTAAACTGTTCATAAAATTAAAGTTTCAAAAAGGTGTTGTAAAATTAATTTAAGTTTTTTCTGGAATTTCAAGATTTTTAAAAAAAAATGTTATTTTACAAAATATTCTTAATTTTAAAATTTTTACAAATATTTAAATGTATATGTGCTTTTTAAACATGTAATCGCAAAAACATGTCCACAAATTTAAAACTAGTGCTGAATTTTAAAAAACATGACTATAAAATGGAAAAGCAATGAAACAAAAAAAAGAAAAGTATAAGAAAAATGAACAAGAAAAGAAAGAAACAAAAGAAATGGAAGAAAACTCGTAAAACCAGCAGTGGAAACACAAAAAAAAAAGGAAAATCATGTGTAGAACCTTCTAGAACCATCCTAAAACCGGGGTTGCAAAAAGGAAAGAACCTTGTACTGCGCCGGCCCAATAATGTGCACCAGAGTGCATGTTTGATCTCCACGCACCATGTTATGCACCAAATACAATTCCGGTGTGGCATGTTGTTCATGATTTTCTTGGTCCTTTCCAGTCTCTTCATTTGTTTGTCATGCTTAGATTGTGTAACTACTTTATGAAATATAAACCAAATCGTTGAACTACAACATTGAATAAACATGCATCCATACGTCACTCCTCAATGCACTCACTACCAATCTCATGAGGTCTTGGCACCTTCGATGCTTCTACATTATATAGATCATAGAAAGGGTTGCAGTCTCCAAGAAAAGACGGCTAGGGTTTTTGCTTTCCGGTCAGCGGCGCCGCCGATCTCCCACGTCTCCTGTGGCTTTAGGGCAATGGGTGCGCGGTAGATCCCGGCCCTTGCCGCCGGGAGGGCTCCGTTTTCAGGTGTTTCTTCAAGTTTTGTGTTGGAAATATGCCCTAGAGGCAATAATAAAAGCATTATTATTATATTTCCTTGTTCGTGATAATTGTCTTTTATTCATGCTATAATTGTATTATCCGGAAATCGTAATACACGTGTGAATACATAGACCACAATACGTCCCTAGTAAGCCTCTAGTTGACTAGCTCGTTGGTCAACAGATAGTCATGGTTTCCTCGACTATGGACATCGATGTCATTGACAAGCGGGATCACGTCATTAGGAGAATGACGTGATGGATAAGACCCGATCTGAGCATAGCACAAGATCGTGTAGTTCGTTTTGCTAGAGCTTTTCTATGTCAAGTATCTCTTCCTTAGACCATGAGATCGTGTAACTCCCGGATACCGTAGGAGTGCTTTGGGTGTACCAAACGTCACAACGTAACTGGGTGACTATAAAGGTGCACTACAGGTATCTCCGAAAGTGTACATTGGGTTGACACGGATCAAGATCGATTTGTCACTCCGTATGACGGAGAGGTATCTCTGGGCCCACTCGGTAATGCATCATCATAATGAGCTCAAAGTGACCAAGTGTTTGGTCACGGGTTCATGCATTCTGATGCAGTAAAGTGACTTGCCGGTAACGAGACTGTACGAGGTATTGGGATACCGACGATCGAGTCTCGGGCATGTACCGTCCCGATTGACATAGGGAATAGTATACGGTGTTGATTGTATCCTCGACATCGTGGTTCATCCGATGACATCATCGAGGAGCATGTTGGAGACAACATGGGTATCCTGATCACGCTGTTGGTTATTTACATGAGAGCGTCTCGGTCGTATGCGCATGTCTCCCGAACCCGTAGGGTCTACACACTTAACGTTCGGTGACGCTAGGGTTATTAGGAAGACTTGTATGTGATTACGAATGTTGTTCGAGTCCGGATGAGATCCGGACGTCACGAGGAGTTCGAGAATGGTCCGGAGGTAAAGATTTATATATGGGAAGTTGTCAAGCGGACGGGAAAAGTTTTGGGGCATATCGGTATTGTACGGGGTCAGGAAGGGTTCGAGGGTCCACCGGAGGGGCCACCTCCCGGGGCCACTGGGCTGCGTGGAAAGGGGCCAGCCCTGGTGGGCTGGGCGCACCTCCCTTGGGCCCTTGCGCCTAGGGTTGAGGGAACCCCAGAGGGGCGCCTGCTTGGGGGCAAGCCCCTCCCTTGGCGCCGCCCCCCTCTAGATGCCATCTAGAGGGGGCCGGCCCCCTCTCCCTTCCCCCTATAAATAGAGGGGTGAGGGGAGGGCTGCATACACAACTTCAAGGCGCAGCCCCTCCCCTCCCCAACACCTCTCCTCCTCCGCGTGTGCTTGGCGAAGCCTGCCGAGAAGCTGTCACTCCACCATCATCACGCCGTCGTCTGCTGCTGGAGCCATCTTCCTCAACCTCTCCTTCCCCTTGCTGGATCAAGACGGAGGAGACGTCGTCCACTGCACGTCGTGTGTTGAACGCGGAGGTGCTGTCCGTTCGACACTTGGTCATCGGTAATCCGAGTCACGGCGAAATGCGACTCCATCATCACCATCCCCTTGAATGCTTCCGCACTCGATCTACAAGTGGTATGTAGATGCAAACTCACTCCCTTGACTCGTTGCTTAGATGAACTCATAGATGGATCTTGGTGAAACCGTAGGAAATTTTTAATTTTACGCAACGTTCCCCAACAGGTGGCATCATGAGCTAGGTCTATGCGTAGTTCTCTATTGCACGAGTAGAACACAATTTTGTTGTGGGCGAGATCTTGTCAACTTGCTTGCCGCTACTAGTCTTATCTTGCTTCAACGGTATTGTGGGATGAAGCGGCCCGGACCAACCTTACACGTACTCCACGTGAGACCGGTTCCACCGACTGACATGCACTAGTTGCATAAGGTGGCTGGCGGGTGTCTGTCTCTCCCACTTTAGTTGGAGCGGATTCGATGAAAAGGGTCCTTATGAAGGGTAAATAGAAGTTGACAAAAATCACGTTGTGGTTATTCGTAGGTAAGAAAACGTTCTTGCTAGAACCCAATTGCAGCCACGTAAAAGATGCAACAACAATTAGAGGACGTCTAACTTGTTTTTGCGCAATTGTCATGTGATGTGATCGGCGGAAGTTGTGATGAATGATGAATGATATATTGTGATGTATGAGATCATGTTCTTGTAATAGGAATCACGACTTGCATGTCGATGAGTATGACAACCGGCGGAGCCATAGGAGTTGTCTTAATTATTGTATGACCTGCGTGTCATTGATTCAACGCCATGTAATTACTTTACCTTATTGCTAAACCGTTAGCTATAGTAGTAGAAGTAATAGTTGGCGAGCAACTTTATGGAGACACGATGATGGAGATCATGGTGTCATGCCGGTGACAAGATGATCATGGAGCCCCGAAGATGGAGATCAAAGGAGCTATATGATATTGGCCATATCATGTCACTACTATATAATTGCATGTGATGTTTATTATGTTTATACATCTTGTTTACTTAGAACGACAGTAGTAAATAAGATGATCCCTTACAACAATTTCAAGAAGTGTTCTCCCCTAACTATGCACCGTTGCTAAAGTTCGTCGCTTCTAAGCACCACGTGATGATCGGGTGTGATGGATTCTTACGTTCACATACAACGGGTGTAAGACAGATTTACACGCATAAAACACTTAGGGTTAACTTGACGAGCCTAGCATGTACAGACATGGCCTCGGAACACGGAGACCGAAAGGTCGAACACGAGTCGTATGGAAGATACGATCAACATGAGAATGTTCACCGACGATGACTAGTCCGTCTCACATGATGACCGGACACGGCCTAGTCGACTCGGATCGTGTAACACTTAGATGACTAGAGGGATGTCTAATCTGAGTGGGAGTTCATTGAAATAATTTGATTAGATGAACTTAATTATCATGAACTTAGTCTAAAACTTTTGCATAATATGTCTTGTAGATCAAATGGCCAACGCTCATGTCAACTTGAACTTCAACGCGTTCCTAGAGAAAACCAAGCTGAAAGATGACAAGAAAGAACTATACGGACTGGTCCGGAACACGAGGATCATCCTCATAGCTGCCAGAAACAATATGTCCTAGAAGGACCGCTAGGTGACGCTCCGTCCCGGAAGAACCAAGACATTATGAATGCTTGGCAAACTCAAGGCCGATGATTACTCCCTCGTTCAGTGCGGCATGCTTTACTGACTTAGAACCGGGGCTCCAAAAGCTTTTTGAGCATCACGGAGCATATGAGATGTTCGAGGAGCTGAAACTAGTTTTCCAAGCTCACGCCCGGGTCGAGAGATATGACATCTCCGACAAGTTCTATAGTTGTAAGATGGAGGAAAATAGTTCTGTCAGTGAGCACATACTCAAGATGTCTGGGTTGCACAACCGTATGACCCAGTTGAATATTAACCTCCCTGATGAGGCGGTCATTGACAGAATCCTTGATCGCTCCCCACCAAGCTACAAGAGCTTTGTGATGAACTACAATATGCGTGGGATGGTGAAGACCATTCCTGAAGTATTTTCAATCTTTGAAGTCGTGAGAGGTTGAGATCAAGAAAGAACATCAAGTGTTGATGGTCAATAAGACCACTAAGTTCAAGAAGGGCAAGGGCAAGAAGAACTTCAAGAAAGACGGCAAGGATATTGCCGCCCGATAAGCCGATTCTGGGAAGAAGTCAAAGAATGGACCCAAGCACGAGACCGAGTGCTTTTATTGCAAGGGAAGGGTCCTTTGGAAGCGGAACTGCCCCAAATACTTAGCGGATAAGAAGGCCAAAGAACACCAAAGGTATATTTGATATACATGTAATTGATGTGTACCTTACCGATTACTCGTAGTAACTCACGGTATTTGATACCGGTGCCGTTGCTCATATTTGTAACTCACAGCAGGAGCTGCGGAATAAGCGGAGGCTGGCGAAGGGCGAGGTGACGATGGCGTCGGGAATGGTTCCAGAGTCGATGTGATCGCCGTCGGCACGCTACCTCTTCATTTACCTACGGGATTAGTTTTGAACCTTAATAATTGTTATTTGGTGCCAAGTTTGAGCATGAACATTGTATCCGGATCTCGTTTAATGCGAGATGGCTACTCATTTAAATCCGAGAATAATGGTTGTTCTATTTATATGAGAGACATGTTTTATGGTCATGCTCCGATGGTCAATGGTTTATTCTTAATGAATCTCGAGCGTAATGTTACACATATTCATAGCGTGAATACCAAAAGATGTAAAGTTGATAACGATAGTCCCACATACTTGTGGCAATCGCCGCCTTGGTCACATTGGTGTCAAGCGCATGAAGAAGCTCCATGCTTGATGGACTTTTGGAGTCTCTAGATTATGAATCATTTGACACATGCGAACCATGCCTTATGGGCAAGATGACCAAGACTCCGTTCTCCGGAACAATGGAGCGAGCAACCAACTTATTGGAAATCATACATACCGATGTATGCGGTCCAATGAGTGTTGAGGCTCGCGGAGGATATCGTTATGTTCTCACTCTCACTGATGACTTGAGTAGATATGGGTATGTCTACTTAATGAAACACAAGTCTGAGACCTTTGAAAAGTTCAAGGAATTTCAGAATGAGGTAGAGAATCAACGTGACCGAAAAATAAAGTTCTTACGATCAGATCGTGGAGGAGAATATTTAAGTCACGAATTTGGTACACACTTAAGAAAATGTGGAATCGTTTCACAACTCACGCCGCTGGAACACCTCAACAGAACGGTGTGTCCGAACGTCGTAATCGCACTCTATTGGATATGGTGCGATCTATGATGTCTCTTACCGATTTACCACTATCATTTTGGGGATACGCTCTAGAGACAGCTACATTCACTTTAAATAGGGCACCGTCTAAATCCGTTGAGACGACAAGTATGAATTATGGTTTGGGAAGAAACCTAAGTCATCGTTTCTAAAAGTTTGGGGATGCGATGCTTATGTCAAGAAACTTCAACCGAAAAGCTCGAACCCAAGTCGGAAAAATGCATCTTCATAGGATACCCTAAGGAAACCATTGGGTATACCTTCTACCTTAGATCCGAAGGCAAGATCTTTGTTGCCAAGAACGGCTCCTTTACGGAAAAAGAGTTTCTCTCGAAAGGAGTAAGTGGGAGGAAAGTAGAACTTGATGAAGTACTACCTCTTGAACCGGAAAGTAGTGCAGCTCAGGAAAATGTTCCTGTGGTGCCTACACCAATTGGAGAGGAAATTAATGATGATGATCAAGGTACTTCGGATCAAGTTGCTACTGAACTTCGTAGGTCCACTAGGACACGTTCCGCACCAGAGTGGTAGGCAACCTTGTCCTGGAAATAATGTTGTTAGACAACGGTGAACCTTCGAACTATGAAGAAGCGATGGCGGGCCCAGATTCCAACAAATGGCTAGAAGCCATGAAATCCGAGATAGAATCCATGTATGAAAACAAAGTATGGACTTTGGTGACTTGGATGATCGGCGACGATAGAAAACAAATGGATCTTTAAGAAGAAGACGGACGCGGATGGTAATGTCACCATCTATAAAGCTCGACTTGTCGCTAAGGGTTATCGGCAAGTTCAAGGGATTGACTACGATGAGACTTTCTCTCCCGTAGCGAAGCTTAAGTCCGTCTGAATCATGTTAGCAATTGCCGCATACTATGATTATGAGATATGGCAGATGGACGGCAAAACAGCGTTCCTTAACGGGCATCTTAAGGAAGAGCTGTATATGATGCAGCCGGAAGGTTTTGTCGATCCTAAGAATGCTAACAAAGTATGCAAGCTCCAGCGATCCATTTATGGGCTGGTGCAAGCATCTCAGAGTTGGAACATTCGCTTTGATGAGATGATCAAAGCGTTTGGGTTTATGCGGACTTATGGAGAAGCCTGCGTTTACAAGAAAGTGAGTGGGAGCTCAGAAAGCATTTCTCATATTATATGTAGATGACATACTTTTGATGGGAAATGATATAGAATTCTTGGACAGCATTAAGGCCTACTTGAATAAGTGTTCTTCAATGAAGGACCTTGGAGAAGCTGCTTATATATTAGGCATCAAGATCTATAGAGATAGATCGAGACGCCTCATAGGTCTTTCACAAAGCACATACCTTGATAAGATTTTGAAGAAGTTCAAAATGGATCAGTCCAAGAAAGGGTTCTTGCACATCGCAAGGTGTGAGATTGAGCTCAGCTCAATGCCCGACCACGGCAAAAGATAAAGAAGAGATGAGCGTCATCCCCTATGCCTCGACCATAGGATCTATTATGTATGCCATGTTGTGTACCAGAACTGATGTAAACCTTGCCGTAAGTTTGGTAGGAAGGTACCAAAGTAATCCCGGCAAGGAACACTGGACAGCGGTCAAGAATATCCTGAAGTACCTGAAAAGGACAAAGGACATGTTTCTCATTTATGGAGGTGACGAAGAGCTTGTCTAAAGGGTTACATCGACGCTAGCTTCGACACAGATCTGGATGACTCTAAGTCACAAACCGGATACGTGTATATGTGGAATGGTGGAGCGATGGTGGTGCATTTGCAAGCAGAGCGCCGTGGCGGGATCTACATGTGAAGCGGAGTACATGGCAGCCTCGGAGGCAGCGCATGAAGCAATTTGGGTGAAGGAGTTCATCACCGACCTAGGAGTCATACCCAATGCGTCGGGGCCGATCAAACTCTTACGTGACAACACCGGAGCTATTGCACTTGCAAAGGAGTCCAGGTTTCACAAGAAGACCGAGCACATCAAGCGTCGCTTCAACTCCATCCGTGAAAATGTTCAAGATGGAGACATAGAAATTTGTAAAGTGCATACGGATCTGAATGTCACAGATCCGTTGACTAAACCTCTCTCGCGAGCAAAACATGATCAGCACCAGAACTCTATGGGTGTTCGATTCATCACAATGTAACTAGATTATTGACTCTAGTGCAAGTGGGAGACTGTTGGAAATATGCCCTAGAGGCAATAATAAAAGCATTATTATTATATTTCCTTGTTCGTGATAATTGTCTTTTATTCATGCTATAATTGTATTATCCGGAAATCGTAATACACGTGTGAATACATAGACCACAATACGTCCCTAGTAAGCCTCTAGTTGACTAGCTCGCTGGTCAATGAGATAGTCATGGTTTCGACTATGAACATCGAGATGTCATTGACAACGGGATCACGTCATTAGGAGAATGACGTGATGGACAAGACCCAATCTCGAGCATAGCACAAGATCGTGTAGTTCGTTTTGCTAGAGCTTTTCTATGTCAAGTATCTCTTCCTTAGACCATGAGATCGTGTAACTCCCGGATACCGTAGGAGTGCTTTGGGTGTACCAAACGTCACAACATAACCGGGTGACTATAAAGGTGCACTATGGTATCTCCGAAAGTGTACATTGGGTTGACACGGATCAAGATCGGATTTGTCACTCCGCATGACGGAGAGGTATCTCTGGGCCCACTCGGTAATGCATCATCATAATGAGCTCAAAGTGACCAAGTGTTTGGTCACGGGATCATGCATTACGATGCGAGTAAAGTGACTTGCCAGATGAGAGGAACGAGGTATTGGGATACCGACGATCGAGTCTCGGGCATGTAACGCATACCGATTGACAAAGGGAATAGTATACTGGGGTTGATTGAATCCTCGACATCGTGGTTCATACGATGACATCATCGAGGAGCATGTGGGAGCCAACATGGGTATCCAGATCCCGGCTGTTGGTTATTGACCAGAGATCGTCTCGGTCATGTCTCAGATGTCTCCGAACCCGTAGGGTCTACACACTCAAGGTCTGGTGACGCTTAGGGTTATTAGGAAGACTTGTATGTGATTACCGAATGTTGTTCGGAGTCCCGGATGAGATCCCGGACATCACGAGGAGTTCCGGAATGGTCCGGAGGTAAAGATTTATATATGGGAAGTTGTCAAACGGACACCGGAAAAGTTTCGGGGCATATCGGTATTGTACCGGGGTCACCGGAAGGGTTCCGAGGGTCCACCGGGAGGGGCCACCCCTCCCGGGGGGCCACTTGGGCTGCGTGGAAAGGGTCCAGCCCCTGGTGGGCTGGGCGCACCCCCTCCCTTGGGCCCTTGCGCCTAGGGGTTGAGGGGAACCCCAGAGGGGCGCCCTGCTTGGGGGCAAGCCCTCCCTTGGCCGCCGCCCCCTCTAGATGCCATCTAGAGGGGCCGCCCCTCCCTTCCCCTATAAATAGAGGGGTGAGGGAGGCTGCATACACAACTTCAAGGCGCAGCCTCCCTCCCAACACCTCTCCTCCTCCGCGTGTGCTTGGCGAAGCCCTGCCGGAGAATCACTCCCACCATCATCACGCCCGTCGGCCGCTGCTGGAGCCATCTTCCTCAACCTCTCCTTCCCCTTGCTGGATCAAGACGGAGGAGACGCCGTCTGCACTGCACGTGTGTTGAACGCGGAGGTGCTGTCCGCTCAAAGACTTGGTCATCGGTGATCCGAATCACGGCGAAGTACGACTCCATCATCACCATCCCTTGAACGCTTCCGCACTCGATCTACAAGTGGTATGTAGATGCAAACTCACTCCCTTGACTCGTTGCTTAGATGAACTCATAGATGGATCTTGGTGAAACCGTAGGAAATTTTTTAATTTTCTGCAACGTTCCCCAACATTTTGTTAGGTTTTATGTCTTGCTCAAGAAGACGAGACGACGGCGGCTTCTTGAAGATGGAATAAGGTTATCACCGCCTAGCCCCTGTCCCAATGGTTTGTCTAGCATCGTCAATGGCGTGTGGAGGGGTGTCTCCGGCGGATCTCGCGGGATTGGGTTGGTGGTTGTCTTTGGTGGATCCGCTCAGATCCGGTCTTTGTTCGTCTTTGTTCATGTGTCTTCAGGTTGGATCCTTCCGATCGAAACTTCTCTTCATCGACGGCGGTTGCTGTTCTGGGGTGTTGGTCCGATGGGACCTTAGTACGATGACTTCCTGACTGTCTACTACAACAAGTTGTGCCCGGCTCCGGCGAGGGAGGGGCGATGACGGCGGCGCACCTTCAACTCGCTTCAGTGTTTGTAGTTGTCACTAGGTGGTCTATGAATATGGATGTAATTTTTATTATTTCTTGTGTTCGTGTACAACCATGATTGAAGATGAATAGATCGACAGTTTTCCGCAAAGAAAGGGGTTGTAGAGCGAAACGCCACCGGGTAAAGACCAAGTTTTGGCGAAAGGCTAACACACCTTGCCTTCGGTGCACAATCACATGAACCGGCTCCACTAAAACATATCATAAAAAAGTCAACTAAAACATATCAACATATGTTCTAGTTTGTAATTTGAACATAATCAAAGAAGCCATTGCATTTCAGTTTTAAAAATCAAAGGACCATATTGCTCTTACAAAAGCCGGGAATTCTCCACAAAAACTGTCCCTCAAGCTACCACGCGAGGAATGCGGGAACAACTGATTTGATGACCAAAGAGGGATCACAAGTTAAACATCATGAAGCTTAGGGCTATCCCGGTGCATTATATCTTAAACTATGTCATACATATTAATTGTGCGTATAGATACAACTTCTCTAATGGCTTGTATATAGTATTATATGCAAAAGTGTGTATATCCAATATGTTTTGTGAGACAGGAAAACATTACTTGTCTCAACTTCGATCATAAAAGAGCTATATATAGATTAAGATGCGGTAAAACTCCCTTTCCTCGTCAAATAGAGTGATACATGAGATTTTTACCTCAAGATCATGCTTTAGATATAGTGCACATTGCATCACTGGGAGTACCCTTAGTTTTCACTAGCAGTATAGTTGCTACATAGGAGGTATAGTGGAACTTATGAAGTTATGTGAAGAAAATAGTCATGCAGCAAACATCAAGTACTAATGTGGCATACACTGGCTGCTACATTAGCCAAAACAGTTTTGGAGTACAGAAGTTAAATACTTATTATGGCTCCTCGACAAAATTCTTTTTAAGGGATTGTATGTAAGCAACATTTTAAGTTGAACTTTAATTTTGTTCGCAGGAGAATGGAAAGGTAATTACATCTAGTTTCACTATCTCGGGGTCAATACTTCAAAGGAGGAAGACGATGCTAGGTTGGACGAGCAAATTGTGGAAACCTCCAACTATCGGGGCCAATTTCGTAAGAAATACTTACTATACGGGTTTATTACACAAAACATCATCTATTGTTCTATTGCCTTGCATCGAGCTCTAAGTTCTAATGCATTATTTTGTTTCAGATGACATGATTCATGAGGGGTGGATCTCGCTTGTAAGTGCACACGTAAAAAAAGATACCGGTCAATGTTCAATAGATATTACTCCCGTTACTTTAGATCGGAGGGAGTAATATCTATTGAACACGTGGTCCAAATGAGCTCAAATTTGCACGAATCAGTATTGACTATACGTATGATTTACTGGATTGTTTTTTTGTTGCTGAAATGTTGAATTTTGAACCAAAAAAAAATTGAATGAGCACTAAAATTGTCAATCTCCCAAACATGCGGTCCAAATGAGTTGAAAATTTCCAAGATTAGTATTGGGTAGACGTGTGATTTAGTACAAGTTTTTTTAATTCTTTGGAAAATGTTAAAATTTGAACAAAATAGTAATTGAAACAACTAAAATACCAATATGTCCCAAATTATGGTTGAAATGAACTGTTTTTTTATCAGTACTTCATACATTTGCTAGTATAATTTACTGGATTCTTTATGCATTGCTTTGAAAACTTGATTTTTCATATATTTTCTGAAAAAATGTTGAATTATTGTCGTATTGAGCTGCCGACTAATGTGATTAACTAAAACTAGCTGCAGCAGATTACTCGGATAGTGATGTCTTGTACTCCCTCCGGTCCATCTTAATTGTCGCAGCCTTAGTACAACATTTAATATGGATACGAGGGAGTACAAAAATTTCGTAGAGTAGGTGTTCTGTGAAAACCGGATAGTTTGGAAGGTATTTTTTAAAATTCTTAGCTTTAATAAGGTACCTAATAAACCAGGGTTTTCACTTTTCAGTCAATCACCGTTTACTCGAGGTGGATTCCTACGCGCGAGCCTTTTTTCCTTGCGCGTGCTCTCACATTGATGGTACCCTCGCGTACGGCACAGGAGTACACACGTACTACCGGCCAGCTCGCGCGACACGCCCACAAACAGTGAACTGACGCGTGACAAGTGACAAGACGAGCGGTCAGCGGCAGCTAGTACGGAGTACTACGAAACAGGCTCACGCCGTGCAGTGAGTTCGTCGTCGTCGCGTGTGCATGCATGCCTCCCTCCTAGTGCGAGCGCGGATGCCGCCGCAGGCCGCAGTGGACTGGACTCTTGCACATGAACTTCCACGGCTTTCCCAAAGACAACAAACGCAAGAGCGCTCGTCACCATCGCGCACTCACGTGCCATGGGTACCCTCGCCGGCCCGGCGGTTTCCCGGTGGTCCGGCCCGGCCCCCGTGCCGCTGCCCACTGGACAGGTCAAAGGACGAAACTTTTTTCCTCGCGCGGCGCCGGTACGGCTGCTCGCAGAGTCGCACTCGCCACTGCGGTCTGTGGTCGCCTTTTTTGCATCGATCGAGCCACGGTAACTTTTGCTCCGCCTCGTGCTTCGAGCTCTCCGACCAGCGCAGGGAGTCAAAGCTGATCGTACCCGCGCGTTAGACTAAGGCTAGTCATAGGGGGAGTAACTTAGCCAGTAACATAGTGCATTTTAAGAAATTCTTACTTATGTGGCAAGTATTTAATGTAAAGTGGTAACATAATAGGTTACTGTAACATAGCGCTTTCCAAGACAAGATGAATCTACAAGCTAATAAATAAAACCATCTATAACATTACTATCATGTTACTTTACATTATGAAGGTAATAACTTAGACTAGTGTCATGCATTGCCACTAGTCTAAGTTACTCCCCACTATGACCAGCCTAACCTAACCACAGTGGGAGTAACATAGATAGTAACGTCACACATATCTAGACAAAATAAATAATGTGTCAAGCAATAAATGAAGAAAGAGAGGCATGTGGTAACATAGCTACTAGTAACTACTACTATGAGTAACATCACACATATCAAGCCAAAATGAGTCTATAGCCTAATAAATAAACTGTTGCGTGTTACCACACATATGTTATTCCCTACTATAAAGGTATTAACATAGAGCTTTTCTCCTTGAATTTGTTTATTTTTGCTGCTGAAAAGATGGTTTTTTCAAAGGAGTGGAGCTATGCTGCTCCAATCAGCGTGACACAGCCAACCAAAAACTAGCCTCGTGCTCGAGTTGATCACACGAATGAAAAACGGAGCTATATTTTTCTATATATAGAAAATCTAAGGATATCAAGTGCATAAGAGCATCCACGGACGGATATGTCAAATATGCCCCTCCGCAGGCACTGACCGAGCACGTCTCAAATTTCACTAGTTACGTCCGGACATTTCATATTAGATTCTTAGATCCATACAGACATGCAAACAAAATAAACCTATGTACTATGTCGATCACCTAGCGACTCATCGTCGGAGATGTCGACGATCTCCGTGCCCGGCTCCGGCAGGCGGCAGCTGCAGCTCTGTCTCCTCCGGTTGCTCCGCTCCGGCCTCCTCCGCCTCTATCTTCACATCGAGTTCGGCGAAGAGCGCGTCGGACGCCGCCTGCTCCTGCCGGAGGAACGCCCAATTGGCCTCCACATAGGCCTCATCCTGGATGGACTCCAAGATGGCCTGCTGCTCCGCCATCTCCTTCGACTGGGCGACGACGAACTCCGCCTCCGCCTATCCATGTTGAAGCCCGACAGCTGCTGCCCCGGCAGCTCCGGCTCCGGCTGCTCCACCTCCTCCACCTCCATCGGAGCAAGCTCCGCCTCCTCCTCCTCCTCATCCTCATCTTCCGTTGGCTTCTCCTCCTCCTTCTCCGGCTCCAGCGAGTCCGGAGGCAGCCCGGCAGCGATGCGGGCGGCACGGGCGGCTTGTCTCGCCCGGATCTCCTGTTGGATCTCATAGCGGCGCTCCGGCGTGAGCATTGCGTAGTAGGTGATCTTCCTCCGGACCATGGCGGAGCGCCAGAGCATGGGTAGAGCATGGGCAGAGCGCCGGAGCATGGGCAGACGGCCGGAGCGAGAAAGGGAGGGGGTGGATGGGCTCAGATTGGCGGCGTAGAAAGGGGAAGGTGGATGGGCTAGGGTTGGGGACTCTGGCCGGGTTAAATAGGCGGATTTGCTATTGGGCGGCGAGGAGAAGCGGCGCTACATGACGTTCACACCGCGGCGACGGAGGAGGCGTCCGTCGAACCACCAGGTTTCGGGGCGAGTCCGCGTGGGACCCCTTCTTCAGTCCTACATGGCGGGCGTGCCCGAACACCCCATATATGCCCCATATTTTGGCTGGATATTAGGGGTGCCATTCAGCCCGCGTGTTTGAGGCCCGTTTAAGGAGCCCGTCTGGGTCAAAAAATCGTGACCGGTCAGTGACCGAGCAGCTCGCCCGGGCGTATGAGGCGGGTTTGAGGCGCCCGGCTGTAGATGCTCTAACAAAGAGAAATCGTATGAAGAAACTTCGGCATGTAAGGCATCGCCAACACCCCTAAACCGGACACTGCATTTGTTCGCGGACAGAAGGGACCAATCCACGAACACGGATGCCGAAAGAGACCATCTAAAATTGTCCACATATGTCCGGTTACATTTTGAAAAAATTTAACGAAAATGAACAAATTTGATGCATATTTGAACGCACTAGACAATATTCATTCATACTTGGATGATTTTTACATAAAACTAGATGCTTTTCATCTAAACGAAGCAAATTCATTACGTTCAGACATATTTCAACTAGACCAGACTCTAAACCTAGACTAAAATGACCGTCGGAGCTTGTTCCCCATCTCAGGCCAGCCATGAGCCCTGAAAAATGAAGACCCGCCTCCTCCACGGCCCTCCGCAACCATGAGCCCCGAGAACTGAAGATATCCGCCTCCACGTTGCCGCCAAGCAGCTAATGGCCCACTATGTTGAGCCCACTAAGCTTGGCTTCAACGGGAGGGGGGAGCAGCGAGCTTCATGGGATGCAAGTGCCGGTGACCTCCCATGTGCTACTCTTCCTCGTTGCCGGCGGCGCTCGTAGACATGCCGGCTTCGTGGTCACGGCGGCGGGGCGTGTTGGGAAAGGTTGCATGGAAAACAAAAAAATTCTACGCACACGCAAGATCTATCCATGGAGATGCATAGCTACGAGAGGGGGGGGGGGGAGCATTAACATACCTGTAGGACCTTGAAGTATGTCTAGAGGGGGGGTGATTAGACTACTTGACCAATTAAAAACTTAACCTTTTCGCAATTTTAGACTTTGGCAGATTTTTTAGCTATCTTTGAGCAAGTCAAGCAATCTTCACGCAATTCAAGCAAGCATGCAAAGAGTATATAGGCAGCGGAAAATAAAGCATGCAACTTGCAAGAATGTAAAGGGAAGGGTTTGGAGAATTCAAACGCAATTGGAGACACGGATGTTTTTGTCGTGGTTCCGATAGGTGGTGCTATCAGACATCCATGTTGATGGAGACTTCAACCCACAAAGGGTAACGGTTATGCGAGTTCACGGAGGGCTCCACCCATGAAGGGTCCATGAAGAAGCAACCTTGTCTATCCCACCATGGCCGCCGCCCACGAAGGACTTGCCTCACTAGCGGTAGATCTTCACGAAGTAGGCGATCTCCTTGCCCTTACAAACTCCTTGGTTCAACTCCACAATCTTGTCGGAGGCTCCCAAGTGACACCTAGCCAATATAGGAGACACCACTCTCCAAGAAGTAACAAATGGTGTGTTGATGATGAACTCCTTGCTCTTGTGCTTCAAATGATAGTCTCCCCAACATTCAACTCTCTCTCACAGGAATTTGGTGGAAAGAAGATTTGAGTGGAAAGCAACTTGGGGAAGGCTAGAGATCAAGATTCTTGTGGTTGGAATGAAATATCTTGGCCTCAACACATGAGTAGGTGGTTCTCTCTCTAATCGGTAAGTTGGAAGTGTAGGTTTGTTCGATGGCTCTCTCCACGAATGAAGAGGAGGTGGAGGGTATATATAGCCTCCACACAAAATCTAACCGTTACACACAATTTACCAAACTCGGTGGGACCGAATCATCAAACTCGGTCGGACCGATTTAGTAAACCTAGTGACCGTTAGGGTTTTCGGTGGGACTGACATGCAACTCGATATGACCGATATGATTAGGGTTAGGGCATAACGTAATCTCGGTGAGACCGACATACAAACTTCGGTGAGACCGATTTTGGTAATTAGCTAACCAGAGAGTTGGTCGTGTAAACTCGGTGGGACCGATTCGCTCTTCGGTGAGACCGAAAAGTTACGAAAAGGAAACAGAGAGTTTACATTGTAATCTCGGTGGGACCGATCGCTCACTTCGGTTAGACCGAAATGTTACGAAGGGAAACAGAGAGATTACAATCCCATCTCGGTGAGACCGAGATCCCTATTGGTGAGACCGATTTGCCTAGGGTTTGTGGCAGTGGCTATGACATTTGAACTCGGTGGCGCTTGGATAGAAAGAATCGGTAGGGCCGAGTTTGACTTTAGGTTTAGGTCATATGTGGATGTGAGAAAGTAGTGGAGGGTTTTGGAGCATATCACTAAGCACATGAAGCAAGAGGCTCATTAAGCAACACCTCATCCCTCCTTGATAGTATTGGCTTTTCCTATAGACTCAATGTGATCTTGGATCACTAAAATGTAAAATGTAGAGTCTTGAGCTTTTGAGCTTGATCCAATCCTTTGTTCTTGTTATTTTGAGGGATCCACTTTCATCATCCATGCCATGCCATTCATTGAGCTTTCCTGAAATATTTGTCTTGGAATAGCATTAGTTCAATGAGCTATATGTTGTTATGAATTACCAAAACCACCTAGGGATAGTTGCACTTTCAATCTCCCCCTTTTTGGTAATTGATGACAACATATAGATCAAAGCTTCGACAAATGATAATAAGATTGAAAAACATCGTCGCTTTGAGAAGTATGTGATAAGCAAGAGCTCCCCTAAATTTGTGCATATTTTAAGATTTGCTTTGCACTGCAAATGCACAAGGAATTAGGCTCATGGGTTACTCTTCCATGTCACATACATCTTGGTGGAGCGCTCAAAATAATAAAGATCGAATACATGCACTCATCACCAAGCAAAGTGAATGATCATATAAGGATAAGTAAGATAATAACATATAGCAAGCATAAGTGTAGCTTATGATCAAACACATGATCATCAATGTCTCACAGGTAATTGCATAGTATCTCAAGCAATCAAAAGCAAACAAAGTTCAACCAAAAAGACAAGAGAGAACAAAAGTAGCAAATCTCGCTCTCGAAGCCTATGATCTATACATTTTTCTCCCCTTTGGCAACAAGTTACCAAAAGTTCCTAAAAATGCATAGGACTATATCGCCTCTCGTGCTTGGTCTTGGTGGTGGTGTCCGGAGAACTCCAAGAACGAAGGCTTGATCGATGTAGATGGAGTCAAGGAGTTGGTGCCGGAGCTGGTTGCGCTTAGAGCTGTAGCCGGAGCTGATGAAGTAACTCACGTGAGGTAATCTTGGCTCTGTAGCTGATCTCTAAGCTTGAGGCACTCCGCAAATGCATCGCTTGTTGTCCTACCCTTCCTCTCCTGCATGTCATCCTCAGAGCTGCTCCACGGTGACCGAATCTCGCCATTACTTTGACATCAAGATCATAGAAATTTTTGTTCCATGATTCTTTCCTGTGCTCTCCTGGTTTTGAGTTAGGTGGCCAACCCTTCTCAATCCGCAGAGTTGATGCTATCAAGTAACCAAGCTGCTCCTGCTTGTTCTTCAGAAAGTACTCAGATGCCTCTGCTTGAGTTGGCATCTTGGCAGCCTTCTCTTTCCTTGCCTTCTCCTTCTTCTCTTGGGCTTGTACTGATGATGGTTCATTATCAGTCATGACAACTTGATTGTCCTCAAATTCAGGATAGAGAACAAAGTGTTCCTTATCCAACAGATACTTCCCTGTGCCCATTTTTGAGTTAATCAACTCCTGAATCTGTGGGTCATATCCACAACTCCTCTTTTGGTCTGCTGCTGTCCTCTTGATAGTTTCAACTATGAGGCTCATGACCTTGAATTTATGGGGCACATCAAAAATGTGAAGCAAATTAATTGCATGCCCTCTGATCATGTTGTGGTCACCTGATTTGGGCAACAGAGTGTGCCTTAGGATCCAGTTGATCGTAGGCAGCCCTGATAGAAGAAAATGAACTGATCCAAACTTGAAAGTCTCAAGTGCATCATCTGGGATCTCCTTGTACATCTGTGACATTGAGTTGTGATCCATTTTCTTCTTGGCATAAATATCCAAGTCATTTTCACTCTCCTTGGGGGCATTGATCAGACTTTCCCATTCCTCTATGGTTGATTGGTATCTTGTTCCTTCAGACATCCAAACTATCCTGCCATCTGGATAGAAATGTGCTGTGGAGTAGAATTGCATAATGAGCTCGTCATTCCAGTTTGTGAGCTTCTACCCAACAAAATCTGCAACTCCACACGCATCAAGCTGTCATACACCTGTGATAGTGTTCTGCATTCTCTTGAATGTAGGTCCAAATGACCCACCTCATATCACAAACTATGGGCTTCTTATCCAATAAGATGGTCTCATAGAAGTCCTGCTGCTCCTTGGTGTGGAACCTGTAATCTACAATAGTCCTCCTCCACGGTGGCATATGGATCTCGACTCTCTCCATAGCCTCAACCCTAGATCTCTCCCGATCTTCATGTTCTCACCACAGGATGAGCATCATTGTGGTCTGGAATCTTGGGTTTGAGCTTTCTTAAGACCTGCCTTCTTCATCTTCCTCGGCAGCAAAGATCGTGCATTGGGGCCTTGTTCTTCTCAAATCTTGGTATACTCCTGGTATTCCTCTTTGGTGCACTCTTGGGCTTGGGGGCAGCTTTGGGCTTTGAAGTTGCAGCCCTTGACTTTATGACATCACCCATCAGCTTTTGTGCCTTGGGTGCTGGTTCAGCAACCTCTTCTTCTTCCTCTTCCTCCATCATAGAAGGCTTTCCAATCACTCCGCCATGGTCTTCTTGACCCTTTCCTTCCTTTTCTTTCCTTCAGCAGCAGCAGGCTCTTTGGGTTGGGATTCCAAAGAAGCTTGAGTGGAGACACTGGCTTTGGACATTGGTTGTCTACCTGCAGGCCTTTTGATCTTCATGCCTGGCTTTACTGCGGTTGAGTTGTACTCCTTCTTGAGCACTTTCTTCTTTGAACTTGCCTCATCCTCAACTGCCACATAATCCTCATCCTCAGACTCTGAGGTCTTCTTCTTCCTTGTCCTTGTGGCAGCCTTGGGCAAATTGCTGGGAGTGCTTCTGCTCCCCTCATCTGAGCTGCTAGAGGGTCTAGTGCCCTCACTCATGTGAATCTGCTCTTCTGACTTGTTCTGGCTGTTACTTTGGTCTGACATGCTGCACACATAATCGACCACTCGTGAATAGTTATAGATCGTAGAGTGGATGAGCATCACAAAATGCAGAGATTTTTGCAAACGAATGATTCAAAAACTTAGTTTTAGTTTTCCATGTAAAGCATTTCGGATTCATCGATTTTCAAACTCGGTGATACCAAGCAGTTTTGGAACCTAAACTAGTGAACTCGGTCGACCGAAGTCACAGCTCGCGGCACCGAGATCGCTAGGATTTCACAAAGTTCTAAAATCGGTCACACCGATTTGTAATTCTCGGTCGCATCGAGACTTACTAGTGCAATGGCATTAGCCAAATCGGTGGGACCGAAGTTTTGAACTCGGTGGGTCCGAGATGGTTTCATGGAAACCTAACCCTAAATTTTCGAATCATACCTATTCTAAGGATTGTTTTGACTGGATAGAAGTGTTTCAATCGTGGCAAGATGCATTACGAACACAATGTGCTGAGAATCAGATGAGGATAGCACTGTGATCGAGTTCATACCCTAGTTCAGTGGTGAACTCGCTACGGCGGCAACGGCGGAGAAGAATTCGCTGACAAGGGCGGAGACCAGCGATGGAGGTGGTCAAGCACGAAGTAGACGATCCAGAGACCTAGTAGGCAGAGCGAGCTATGCGCTGGGCGAGGAGTTTCGGAGAAAGTTTTCCAAAATTTGCCCGTGTGAATATATAGCCCTACACCGCCGGTGTGACCGAGTGGAATAACTTCGGTGGCACCGAGATGCATAATCATAACAGTTAAAGAACTTCAGTGTGACCGAAAAGTTCAAATCGGTTGCACCAAGATGAAAACCTAGATCGACTTAGTGATTTCGGTATGACCGAAATGGAGGAATTGGTCGGACCAAAAATCACAAAGAAGTTTTGGAAGTTTAAGTCTATGACGAATCGGGGACTCCGAGTGCTCCTCACACAGATTGGTTCGAATCTGACTTGATCAAATTTTGTGATGTAGCATGAATAGAGTTCGAGACGAGAAAAGCATAGATAGCTAGAGAAGGTTCTTAGGCATTCTTGTCCATCCACTTGGCCAAAGAAAAAGAAGCCAATCAATCAAAACAACAAGTGGATGTCCTCGAATGAGTAAAATATGCATCTAACATGCTCACACAATAAAATGACAAATGAAATATGTGACAAAGCATGCACAACCAATTCTAGCATCTATCAAGCAATTGGCGATGACTAGGTCATCTATATATGAGTATATTGACTTAGGAGTCATATGAGAACATTTGATCATAGGTCATACTCATCGTTTAAGCTCAAGTGGGGTTACCACGTTTACATAAAGCATTTATGTGTTCACATCATTAGAGTTGCTTTGACTCAATTCTTAGAGTTAAGCTACACCTAGATGTGAGATCCCCCCTTAGAGGGATGAACTAACCTTGGGTTTTGTCGATGATGACTTCATGTAGGTGTTGAAGATGTGGATGCTCAATGTTGATTTAGATCTCTTGGAGCAATCCTTTGGAGTGAGTTGCACTTTCAATACCTACACGGGTTAGTCCCACAAGGAACAAACAAGAATATCCATAGACATAGAGTGATGCACACACCAAATGATGTCCATGAAAACATTAGGTTACCTTGTCCCTTGCCTTACCAACATGAAGGTTTGTGACTCCTTGAACTAGTGCAAGATATGGAAGGTGGTTGCACTTGTCCTTGCCATAATGATATGAGTGAAGAATGTTATGACTCACCCTCAAGAACTCTCTAGTTCTTCTTCTTCGGGATCCACATCATCTTGATGGGAATCCTTGGTGTAGTAGTTGTGCTTGATGAAGTAGAACTTGACGTAGTCTTGGGAACCCACTTGACCAAGGTCTTAGGTGCTTCTTCAAATGCATCAATCTCCTCTTGAAGCTTGTCCTTGCCTTTGTTCTTGTGGTCTTGCGGTGGAAGATCATCTTGTGCTTGTGTTCCCTTGAAGGAAGTAGGATCATACTTCTCTTGTTGAGGAACAAACTTCGTCTTGGGGTATTGATCTTCTTCCCACTCTACTCCATTGGCATTGAACTTTCGCTCAAAACCAACACCTTGATTCTTCCGTGCCTTCCTTGCTTATGCACAATTTCCTCAAATTGCTTACTCCCGCAAGGCTCTTGTATACACCTTTCTCTATAATTCCCTTCAATAAGCTGTTTTCTTGCTCAAGTGTAACTTGGCTAAGAGAATCATTAGTGGAATCAAGAGAACTACTAGAAGCAACAATATTGGGTTTAGCATTGTTATTGTTACTAATAGAAGAAGAATCTTTCTTGTTCTTGTTACTAAACTTGACTTGAGGCATGTAAGTAGATAAGAGTAACCGCTTGGCAATGTAAGAAGAACTTTTCTTACGGAGATCATCATTGATTGCTTTTAGGAACTCATGCTCTTGATCAAGATTGAGCTTTTAAAAGCGTAACTTCTCATGCGCCCTTAAAAGTTCTCGATGATCTTTGAAGATATTTTCATGAGCTAACTTAAGAGTGTTTAGTTCTTTAGTTAGACGCTCAATCTTCTCCTTATCATTGTCATTCGTTTCATCTTGATTAGCATGATTAATTGACGTTTCATCATAGTATTCATCACTAGAGTTGTCAATAAGTAAGTCATCATCACCTAGCAAGTCATCTTCATCACTATTAAAATCAACATACTGGGTGTGTTACCTTAGGACCTTTGGCCATGAAGCATCTTCCAATTCCTTCATTTGGTGATTCAAATATGTCGTAGGAGTTGGTTGACACAAGTGCTAAACCGCAACACCTTCATCTTGAGTGTATTCGAGTCGGAGTGATAGCTTCTCTCGGAGTGATTGTCGGAGTCGGAGCCGGATACCCATTCACCAACATGAGCTTGATGTCTTCGTTTTGTGTAGCTCTTTGAGGACTTGTCCTTCCTTTCCTAATCCTTGCTTCTCTGTGAGGGTCTTCATTCATAACGATCATCTCTACTGCTTCTCTCTCTTGGTGGTGATTCTTCTTTTCTACTTCTTCTCTTGGGAGAATCTTCTCTTCTTTTGTAGGGTGCTGTACACTCATTGGAATAGTGTCCGGGTCTCCCATAATTGTAGCAATTGCGCTCTCGACTAGAAGATCTTTTGTCATTGTAGGACCTTGACTTAGAGCTTCTTTCTTTGCTTCTACTCTTGTAGAATTTGTTGAAGTTCTTCACCATTAAGCTCAATTCTTCATTGAAAGTTTGTTTCTCACTTGATGATGTGGGGGCTTCACATGAGGCTTTGTAGGCACCACTTGACTTGTTGTGAAGTTCCTCCTTATCCTTGAGTGACATCTCATGAGCAGCAATTCTTCCAATGACTTCCGTTGGCTTGAGATCTTTGTAATTTGGCATCATTTGGATCAATGTGCACACGGTATCATATTTTCCTTCCAATGCTCTTAGGATCTTCTTGATGATGAATCTGTCGGTCATCTCTTCACTTCCTAAGCCGACAATCTCATTTGTGATAAGAGCAAGCCTAGAGTACATTTCAAATGACACCTTCACCATCCTTCATTTTGAACTTGTCAAGCTGACTTTGGAGCACATCCAACTTGGATTCCTTGACGGAGTCGGTACCTTCATGCATATTAATCAAAGTATCCCAAATTTCCTTTGCATTCTCAAGACGGCTGATTTTGTTGAATTCTTCGGGGCACAAGCCATTGAAGAGGATATCACAAGCTTGAGCGTTGTATTGCAGCATTTTCAACTCTTCCGCTGCTTAGCTTCACGGTTCGGTTCTCTCCCATCAAAGAATTCACCTTGCAAACCAATACACACAATAGCCCAAACGGCGGGGTTATGTCCGAGAATATGCATTTTCATCTTATGCTTCCAATTAGCAAAATTAGTGCCATCAAAGTAAGGACCTCTACGGTGATAATTTCCCTCGCTAGACGCCATACTCTCCTAGGTTGTGAAACCAAGGCTATGACCACAAAAAGCTATGGAAATCAAAGCAAATGGAGACCAAACCTCTGATACCACTTGTAGGACCTTGAAGTATGTCTAGGGGGGGGGGGGGTGATTAGACTACTTGACCAATTAAAAACTTAACCTTTTCCCAATTTTATACTTTGGCAGATTTTAGCTATCTTTGAGCAAGTCAAGCAATCTTCACACAATTCAAGCAAGCATGCAAAGAGTATATAGGCAGCGGAAAATAAAGCATGCAACTTGCAAGAATGTAAAGGGAAGGGTTTGGAGAATTCAAACGCAATTGGAGACACGGATGTTTTTGTCGTGGTTCCGATAGGTGGTGCTATCGTACATCCACGTTGATGGAGACTTCAACCCACGAAGGGTAACGGTTGCGCGAGTCCACGGAGGGCTCCACCCACGAAGGGTCCATGAAGAAGCAACCTTGTCTATCCCACCATGGCCGTCGCCCACTAAGGACTTGCCTCACTAGCGGTATATCTTCACGAAGTAGGTGATCTCCTTGCCCTTACAAACTCCTTGGTTCAACTCCACAATCTTGTCGGAGGCTCCCAAGTGACACCTAGCCAATCTAGGAGACACCACTCTCCAAGAAGTAACAAATAGTGTGTTGATGATGAACTCCTTGTTCTTGTGCTTCAAATGATAGTCTCCCCAACACTCAACTCTCTCTCACAGGATTTGGATTTGTTGGAAAGAAGATTTGAGTGGAAAGCAACTTGGGGAAGGCTAGAGATCAAGATTCTTGTGGTTGAAATGGAATATCTTGGCCTCAACACATGAGTAAGTGGTTCTCTCTCAGAACTGGTAAGTTGGAAGTGTAGGTTTGTTCTGATGGCTCTCTCCACGAATGAAGAGGAGGTGGAGGGGTATATATTGCCTCCACACAAAATCTAACTGATACACACAATTTACCAAACTCGGTGGGACCGAATCATCAAACTCGGTCGGACCGATTTAGTAAAACCTAGTGACCGTTAGGGTTTTCGGTGGACCGACATGCAACTCGGTAGGACCGATATGATTAGGGTTAGGGCATAACGTAATCTCGGAGAGACCGAATACACAAACTCGGTGAGACCGATTTTGGTAATTAGCTAACCAGAGAGTTGGTCAGGTAAACTCGGTGGGACCGATTCGCTCTTTCGGTGAGACCGAAAAGTTACGAAAAGGAAACAGAGAGTTTACATTGTAATCTCGGTGGGACCGATCGCTCACTTCGGTTAGACCGAAACGTTACGAAGGGAAACAGAGAGATTACAATCCCATCTCGGTGAGACCGAGATCCCTATAGGTGAGACCGATTTGCCTAGGGTTTGTGGCAGTGGCTATGACATTTGAACTCGGTGGCGCCGGATAGAAAGAATCGGTAGGGCCGAGTTTGACTTTAGGTTTAGGTCATATATGGATGTGAGAAAGTAGTGGAGGGTTTTGGAGCATATCACTAAGCACATGAAGCAAGAGGCTCATTAAGAAACACCTCATCCCTCCTTGATAGTATTGCCTTTTCCTATAGACTCAATGTGATCTTGGACGACTAAAATGTAAAATGTAGAGTCTTGAGCTTTTGAGCTTGAGCGAATCCTTTGTTCTTGTTATTTTGAGGGATCCACTTTCATCATCCATGCCATGCCATTCATTGAGCTTTCCTGAAATATTTGTCTTGGATTACCAAAACCACCTAGGGATAGTTGCACTGTCAATACCCTTGTAGATCGCTAAGCGGAAGTGTTTATCATCGCGGTTGATGTAGTCGTACTCCTTCACAATCTGTTCCGATCAAGCACCGAATGTACGACACCTCCGTGTTCAGCACACGTTCAACTCGATGGCGTCCTCGCCTTCTTGATCTAGCAAGAGGGGCGAAGTAGTAGATGAGTTCCGGCAGCATGACGACGTGGTGATGGGGGTGGTGAAACTATTTCCGCAGGGCTTCGCCAAGCACAACGGATTTAGAGCGGAGGATGAACTAGAGGCGGGAGGGGGAAACGAGGCGGCCTAGGTGAGGGAGTCCTGGATTAGGGATTGTCCGGATAGCCGAACTATCACCGTTGGCCGGACTCCTGGACTATGAAGATACAAGATTGAAGACTTCGTCCCGTGTCCGGATGGGACTTTCCTTGGCGTGGAAGGCAAGCTTGGCGATACGGATATGTAGATCTCCTACCATTGTAACCGACTCAGGTAACCCTAACCCTATCCGGTGTCTATATAAACTGGAGGGTTTTAGTCCAGAGGATCTAACAACAATCATACCATAGGCTAGCTTCTAGGGTTTAGCCTCTCCGATCTCGTGGTAGATCTACTCTTGTACTACCCATATCATCAATATTAATCAAGGTGAGTAGGGTATTACCTCCATCGAGAGGGCCCGAACTCTGGGTAAAAACATCGTGTCCCTTGTCTCCTGTTACCATCCGCCTAGACGCACTGCTCGGGACCCCTACCCGAGATCCGCCGGTTTTGACACCGACATTGGTGCTTTCATTGAGAGTTCCTCTGCGCCGCCGCCTCGTGAAGGATGCCTCATCCCGCCTTTAAAGACGATACTATCGCCAAAGAAGCCTTGGCCACCGGGTCGACTCTTCGTTAGGTGGTTTTCTTATGACCGCCAGTTCGCCATCGCTACCGACGATGGCGAATTCTCGGGTCATCAAAACCAATCTTCACGTTAACTCGAACTTGCCGAGCAGTTAGATCCGATCAAGATCTCCTCCAGAACGAGCTCTTGGATCGCATCGCCGCTCGAGTCGCCACAGACTATGACCAGATCGGGCCTAGAACCGATCCGAGAGATCAACTCTCCCTGTGCTACCCATCATGTTGCTTTGTGGCAGAGGAGCAATACGGGCGATTCTTCTTCTATCTTAAGGACTAGCTACGCCCCGATTCCCGATTCCTCCATGCCGGATTCCCGCAGAGGGACGGATGTCGATCAAGCCACGAACTTAACGTCAAGCGGCCGGGTTGGATTCATTGGATAGCATTCAAAATCCAAACTTCCAAGTTCGGAAACTTCGCCCCTCGAGTCTTAAATTGGATGGGGTTCCGGATCTAGTTCCACCCACCACCCAAACATTAGCGATCTATCCCGAATTCAGCAAGAGCCGGCTGAAACAAAGACATCATTATCGGGAGATTCCTCCTGGTTATGGACAGGATAAAGGACTGCCGAGAGGAGGACGAATCTCACTTTTCTGCAATAATTGCACGGACAAGGGAATCCTAAACGCCATAAGTCGTCGCGAAATTACACGCTTTATTGACTTGGTGACCATAGTACAAAAGTACTGTGCGATGGAGAGCGCCTGGAAAACCGAAAGTAAATTTTGGGATAATCCGGCCCCGAATACATCCCTAGTCCGGAATAAAAGGGTGCATCATCACCAAGCACCTGGGTTAAACATCAAAAAACAAAAACCCCCTAAAGGGCATGGAACCGTACTGGAGGGTTGGCTAAACGGACCCTTCAAAATTCATAGCGCAGAGGGCGCCAAGTAACGCCCTCGATGCGGCTATATCTCCCATGTGTCGAAGCACGACTTAGAGGCATAACCGCATTGAAAGCAATGTCGCAAGTGAGGTAATCTTCACACAACCCATGTAATACATAAGGGAAAGAGATACATAGTTGGCTTACAATCGCCACTTCACACCATTACATGAATAAAGCATTACATCATACAGATACAATCAAGGTCCGACTACGGAACCAAAATAAAAGAAGACTACCCCAAATGCTACACAGATCCCCGATCGTCCCCAACTGGGCTCCACTATCGATCAATCAAACGAAAACAACACAATGAACAAGATCTTCATCGAGCTCCTCCTTGAGCTCAAAAGGCCACACCGCACGGTTTCATCGGCACTGCAAAACTGGTTTTGGAAGTATCCGTGAGTCACGGGGACTCAGCAATCTCACACCCGCGAGATCAAGACTATTTAAGCTTATGGGTAGGAGAAGGTAGTGAGATGGAGCTGCAGCAGTTTACTAGCATATCTGGTGGCTACATTCGCAAAAGAGAGCGAGAAGAGAAGCAAGGCACGGTACGAACAACTATGATCAAGAAGTGATCCTGAAACTACTTACGCCAAACATAACTCCAACATCGTGTTCACTTCCCGGACTCACCGAGAAGAGACCATCACGGTTACACACGCCGTTGGTGTATTTTAATTAAGATCAACTTCGGGTTTTCTACAACCGGACATTAACAAATTCCCATCCGCCTCATAACCGCTGGGCACGACTTTCGAAAGATTATACCCTGCAGGGTGTCCCAACTTAGCCCATTATAAGCTCTCACGGTCAACGAAGGATATTCCTTCTACCGAAGACCCGATCAGTCTCGGAATCCCGGACTACAAGACATCTCGACAATGGTAAAACAAGACCAGCAAGACCACCCGCCGTGCCGACAAATCCCGATATAGGAGCTGCACATATCTCATTCTCGTGGCACACCGGATAAGCTAAGCGCATGTACCCACGTAATCCAAGTTGCCAAGGAATGGTCCCCAAGACGGTGCTCTAGTTTGGACCAACACTCGGAGGAGCACCGGCCCGGGGTTTAAAATAAAGATGACCCTTGAGTCTCGCAGTAACCCAAGGGAAAAAGGCTTAGGTGGAAAATGGTAAAACCAAGGTTGGGCCTTCTTTGGAGGAGTCTTATTCAAAGCGAACTGTCAAGGGGGTCCCATAAATCACCCAACCGCCAAGTTAGGGACGCAAAATCCGGGAACATAATACCGATATGACGAAAACTAGGGCGGCAAGAGTGAAACAAAACACTGTGCATAAGGCCGAGCCTTCCACCCTTTACCAAGTATATAGATGCATTAATTAAATAAGATATATTGTGATATCCCAACAAGTAAACATGTTCCAACAAGGAACAACATCTCCATGTTCCAACAAAGAACAAACTTCATCTTCACCGCAACTAACAACGCTATAAGAGGGCTGAGCAAAGCGGTAACATAGCCAAACAACGGTTTGCTAGGAAGGATGGTTAGAGGCTTGACATGGCAATATGGGAGGCATGATAAGCAAATGATAGGCATCGTAGCATAGGCATAGCAAAAGAGCGAGCATCTAGCATAGCAAAGATAGAAGTGATTTCGAGGGTATGGTCATCTTGCCTGAGATCCCGCAAGGAAGAAGAATGAGTCCATGAAGAAGACAAAAGGATGAAGTCGAATCTAATCCTCACAACTCCGGAACGAAACCGAAGCTAACGAGAGAAGCAACCCGGAAAGAAACAAACAACATGGTAAATGCACAAGCATAAACATGGCATGATGCATGCCCGGTTTAAATAGCATGGCATGGCAATATGCACAAACAAAACTACAAGTTAAATGGAGCTCAATATGCAACGAGTTGCATACTAACGAAACACCACATCAATTATTTAGTTCTTTCTCGGTTATGTACCCAACAATATTAAATATTGGTTAACATGGCAAGAGTTGCATAACAAAACTATACCATCTAAACAATTTAAATGGGGCCGGATATAAAAACAACAAATCCGGTAAATCCCCATAAGCATTTAGCAAATTAATGGAAACAACAAATATAAACATTTAAATGTTGTTATCATGATGCGGATGACATGTGCAAGTTTTAAGCAATTTTATGAAAATGTTGACATAAGCATGTTATGAAGCATTTTTCACCGTGGCGGAACGAAAGGGTGCCACGACGGCAAAACGAAAATGGTGCCACGGCAACATATCGATCTCGATAACTTGATTGAGATACCGATGCAAACGAGACGTGTGCGGATGTGTAGAACACGCAAGAGATGGTGGGGTGCTCCCGACTACCGGGTTCCCACGGGTCGACGGCATGGCAAACGAGGAACGTGCAAAGAACAACTCGGACACGGTTTGAACATGAGTATCTCATACAACATGCATTCGGTCTACGGCGGTCGTTCTTGGCGGTTATACCTTCGAAGCGTGCATTTCGAGGCGGACGGGTTCAAAGTGGAAGTAGTTGTACATGGGTCGTCGTGGGAAGTAGTCGTTCTCGCGACGGTGGTGGAAGTAGTGGTACATGTTCCGTAGATGTTCGGGTCGTCGGTAGAGGTACTTGGTGAAATCCACGGGATCCGTAGTTGTACATGGTCTTCGCGTTGTAGGGGTACTTATGCGTTCCGGTTTGGTGGCTGCTCGGGCGCCGTATGTCGTGGTACTTGGCGTGCATCAACTGCTGACCAACAGCAGGTGTGGAGGCAGCAAGGCATGGCCGACTTTGTGTGCAACCAAAGATGGACTCCGGTGTGCAGGTTGACTTGGCTACGACAAAGGCAGCAAGGCCAATGGGGCAGCCATCTCGTCTTGGAGGGAGCCCTTATCGGACAGAGCAGCTCGCGAGGACATCGGCGGCTCGCGAGGCACCCACAAAGCAGCAGGACGAGGCATGAAAAACCGACAAGACGGCAACCATGAAGGAGGCGACGTGGTCGTGGTGGCTCGGGCGTAAGGCCATGAAGGTGAGGCGCTGGGCGGAGCGCCCAAAGAAGGCGTGGACATGGCGCTGGCTCGCCGGGTCCGGCGTGGACGGGCAGAATAAAGTGGCGATGGTGTGGCAGACGACGGTGGCTCGGCGATTCGCCCATGAATCAGACGAGGAGGCCATGGCCTCGGGCGCAGATGCAGGGAGCACCGACGCAGGTTGAGCGAGGAAGGCCAGAGATGGAGGAAGGAGAGGCCGGCGACGCTTGGCGGCGGCGGGGTTGGCACGACGAGACGGGCGGTGTCGGGCGCCAGGCGAGGGAGAAGCCGGGCCAACGGGAAGGTGCAGAGGCGAGGCCAGGCGAGCTCACCGGAGGGCGCAAGGATGAGCGGGATCGGGCGCGGGGTGGAGGAGGATTGGGGTCGAGGGAGGGAGATGGCGGCGAGAGGGAGGAGATGGGGATCGGGCGCTGGGAACGAGCGATGCGCTGGAGGGAGGACGAGGGAGATGGAGATCGAGCGGAGGGGAGGCTAGGGTTAGGTAGGGGCGTGGCTGGGCCTTGGAGGCAGGGCCGGCCTAGCTGCAGATTGCGGCTGGGCTCTCTCTCACTACTAAAAGAAAAGAAAAAAAAACAGAGATTAAGAAAGAAAAGAAAGAGAGGTTAGGGGAAGAAAAAGCGCAAGGGGATAATTTTCCCGGACTCACAAGAAAAATAGGATGACCATGATTGAAAGATTTAAATTCAAACTCATTTGAATTTAATTCAAATGGGTTTGAACTAGGACTTGATAAAAGGAAGGTCCAAAAATGTTCGGATTTTTGGTGGAGCTCCTAATATGATAAAAGAAATTATGGGCAATGTTGGAGACCAAGAATTAAGATAACAAAGGCATTGGGATTTATTTGCAAGTGTGTTATGGTGATTTCCAAATAAATGGAATAATTTTATTATAGCTCCCTAATAATATTGAGAGGCTTTAATATGTTATAAAGAGAAATCACCATGTGAATCCTCGATTTAAATGGATCAAAGATCCATGCCATTTATTTAGTTGAGTTGCAAAAGATTTATGAGATGATGGCATGATGACATGATGCAATGCAAAAATAAAAGAGCAAGCACAAAAGAAACACACGAAACTCGGAATAGCTAGAAGTCTTCTGGAGCATCGGTCTCGGGGCGTTACAACACTCCACCACTACAAGAGGATCTCGTCCGAGATCTAGGATGGCACCGGAGAAAAGCGGAAGAGGAAGAGGTAAAACAAAGTTGTTTCTTTGACAAACGAGTGAAACCAATGAACCTCGAGAGGTTGAAAACTTGAAAGAATAACACAATAGAGTTGAACGAAATTGAGAGCATTCCAGTAGAAAATAGAAACAAGGAACACCATGTGAACCTTGGGGTGTGCAAAGCTATGAATGACGATTACAATGGACAAGAAGGAATTGGAACCACTGGTTGAAACGAGATAAGAATGAATAAGAATGATATAATTTTGGCAGCACTGACTATAAATGGAAGGAATTGAACATGAACTTGACAAGATGAGAGGATACTTGATGAGATCAACAACACACTACCTCCTAACTATTGAAAAATGGCACAAGGGGTAAGAAAGATCTCGACAAAGACTTCGTTGAAAAGAGATGCAAGGCTTGATAAGGCGGAAAAAAAACTTGAGCAAAAGGGCACAACACTCTGGTTAAATGGATAAGCACGAAAAGAACATGGTCTTTGACAAAAACGAGATGATGGGTTGAAAAGCGCAACATGACAATGCCTCCTAACAAAAGAATAGAAGATAGATAATTGAAATAGGGGAATGGAGAAGAAAAATGTCAACTTCTGCCACAAAAGAGCTTCGAAAGCATCCTTGCAAAGAAGAATTGAACGGAGTTGTTGCAAAATCAACAACGAAAAGCACAAGTTTGTAGTGGGCTTATGGAAACATCTCAACACTTGAGGTGAAATTCTGCCACTAACGAAAAACAATTGCTTGCCTGAAATCAACGAAGAGATGAAAACTCTTTCACCGAGAAGAGAAGGAGAAACTTGGATCATTGATAAGCACCACGAATAGCAACATTCCCAATGGAAGGCTTTAGGTGAAATATAACCCAAGATAACTCCAATGAAGAAATTGATGGATTTAAAATACCTCATTCTTGACAACATGTGAATCATGAAGCACGAAGGGAAGTTGTCAAGAATGACATAACACCACCTCAAAAGATAATGATAGAAAGAATTGCACTTTGGAATGCAAGATGAAGAATACTTGAACTCCTCAAAGCAAAACATGTGTTGAGCACCATGCTTATTTTAGAGTATAGCTTGGCGGATCTTAACTCCGAGAGAAACTTGAAGGACAAATCGAGAAAAAATGAATCCTTGACGAACCATCATGTAGAGCCTCCATGAAGAACTCCGGTAAACAAAAGGATGATAGAAAGAAAGAGAAGTTGAAAACACAAGGTGAAGCCTTGCAATGATTTAGATGGATCTTCGTGATGATGAGAGCTTGGAACTCCAGAAAAGAAAAGATGAAACAATTGAAACCGAGAATTTATTCATCATGAACAAACTCCGAAAGAAGGAATTAATCACTTGGATGAAAAAAGAACAAGAATTATGTTATGCGTATCCTTCACCAATTTAAATTGATGACAAGCAACGGATTAGGCACACTACTTATTCTCGTTGAAAAAGGATTGAAGAGAGATATTGCTCAACTTGGGAAGGTCTTCAACTAACCACCGGTAGGATTGGAAAGAACGAATGAATCTATATGATAACGAAGCAAGAGAACTCTTGAACGAACCATCGTAAGAATTGAAAATGAACGAAGAAAAAGAACGAATCGCCGTAAGGAATTAGAAATGAACGAAGATACTTGAGAGAATTTAGATATAAGAGATTGAAGAGATGACAAGCTGACTAGAGAATACTTGAACGATGCAATCGATAAGATTTGGAGAACGAGAGCTGAAAGCTGGAATGAATAATTCTGAGATGATGGGCTGAGAAGAATCAAACTGAAAAGACTCCTGAATTGCTCCGGATGGGTGAAAAGAATTCTCACAATCGAAAGCAACTATGAGAGGGCGGCATCAAACTAGAACCATGAATCTTGAAGAGAATGGAGCAATATTTAAGAGAAACTCTTCTTTGGTCTTCAAATGTTGAGAATGACGATGAGAAACACCACCATGAATTGTTGAGATACTCCGGGATGAAAATTAGAAAGGTTAAACCAACGATGAAAAGAATTTGAAAGATCTTGGAGAAAGCCATGCCTGATGATAATTCATCCTTACATCAAACTTTGCAAAGAATTTGAGAATAACTCCGGAAAATTAGAAGAGTCAGGTAAGATCCTGGGAAAAGACCTGTGGGTTAGGGCCCACTCAAAAGAACCACTGTTGAATGATTGCTTGAAATAAAGATTGCACCGGTAGAATTAAATGGCTTGAATGAGATAACAACCTCAAAATAAATTGAACGGATCTGGAATGAAAAGACGAGCCTTCCGAGATATCTTCAACACTCCAGAACAAATGAATAGCGAGAAGTGAATGATTAAGAGGTGCATCGGCAAGAGAAAGCATTTGCAACAAGGAAAGGAATATGATCAACACTGAAAGCTTGAGTTAAATCCACCGGAAAGAATACGAGGATGAAGAATGATGAACTTGGAGCTGTTGAGCATCTTCATGAGGGATCACTGGATCAGAACATTGATTGAAAAGAGTGAAGAGACTTCACATGAATAAACGGATACTTGATTAAAATATATAAGTCCTTGAAGAAAAGGGTGGGAGGGCGGGAAAACAAAGACAACTAGGGACGGATGAAACAAACACCGTTGAGAAAACTTAGAATTGATCTCGCAAATGTTGAAATGATCAAATGCACTTGAAGAGAAGCACACGGTTGGAAAGGATTGAAAAGACGACCTTGATGAACAAGAAGGATTAGCATCCACATAGAAATATGAGAACACCGTTTAGAATAAGGTATGGAATCAACACTTGACATTGAAGCAACTCGGATACAACAACTTAAAACAAAACAAAGGAGTGGCTTATGAATAAGCCGGAAACAAGCATATGATAGATCCCATATCGTATCATGTGTCCTGCTGGAAAGATAATCTAGGAGCTACTTGAATTCCCACCTATAAACTCCCGAAACTTTCTGGTTATGCAACTGGTGTTGGGGATACAGGGGACACAAAATATATCACCCAAACTAACAATACCTAGATCCAGCTGTATCCATCCTTCAACACATAACCAAGAAAACTCCGAAAATCGTGTACCTCAACCTTCGAAAAGCATCCGTTATACGAGTCATGGCAATACTCTCGAACTCGCCCCAGTACTGGGTTATCGAGGTTATCTCACCAACAACTGCATAAAAGAGATTTTCGATGTCGGCAAAGCTCGTATTCCAGAATCGCAACGATAAAATTGTGACGACAACACCGGAGCTCAACTCCCGGACACCGCCACAACCCCTAAATGTCGAGGAGGCACCAAGAACAATGTTCTCGCCACAAAACCATCGGAACGATTCCAAGATACCCGCGTGATCCTAAATTTTTTAGTGAAATTTGAGAAGAGAAAGAGTCAAAACTCTACGCCAGATGCCTCACCAGAGCGACGAAGGGACCGACGAGTAAAAAGAATCCTACTCCGATATATAAAATCCTAAGACTCAAAACATTTTTTCTAGACTCAACAAAGTCAGCGATTAAATCAAGCAGGGGCTCCTAAGTCGGGATGGCTCGATTACCAACTTCTAACGCCCTCGATGCGGCTATATCTCCCACGGGTCGAAGCACGACTTAGAGGCATAACCGCATTGAAAGCAATGTCGCAAGTGAGGTAATCTTCACACAACCCATGTAATACATAAGGGAAAGAGATACATAGTTGGCTTACAATCGCCACTTCACACCATTACATGAATAAAGCATTACATCATACAGATACAATCAAGGTCCGACTACGGAACCAAAATAAAAGAAGACTACCCCAAATGCTACATGATCCCCGATCGTCCCAACTGGGCTCCACCATCGATCAATCAAACGAAACAACACAATGAACAAGATCTTCATAGAGCTCCTCCTGAGCTCGGGTAAGGCCACCTGCACGGTTTCATCGGCACCGCAAACTGGTTTTGGAAGTATCTGTGAGTCACGGGACTCAAAGCAATCTCACACCCGCGAGATCAAGACTATTTAAGCTTATGGGTAGGAGAAGGTAGTGAGATGGAGCTGCAAAGAAGTTTACTAGCATATCTGGTGGCTACATTCGCAAAAGAGAGCGAGAAGAGAAGCAAGGCACGGTCGAACAACTATGATCAAGAAGTGATCCTGAAACTACTTACGCCAAACATAACTCCAACATCGTGTTCACTTCCGGACTCACGAGAAGAGACCATCACGGTTACACGCCGTTGGTGTATTTTAATTAAGATCAACTTCGGTTTTCTACAACCGACATTAACAAATTCCCATCTGCCTCATAACCGCTGGCACGGCTTTGAAAGATTATACCTCGCAGGGTGTCCCAACTTAGCCCATTATAAGCTCTCACGGTCAACGAAGGATATTCCTTCTACCGAAGACCCGATCAGTCTCGAATCCCGGACTACAAGACATCTCGACAATGGTAAAACAAGACCAAAGAAGACCACCCGGCCGTGCCGACAAATCCCGATAGGAGCTGCACATATCTCGCTCTCGTGGCACACCGGATAAGCTAAGCGATGTGTACCGACGTAATCCAAGTTGCCAAGGAATGGTCCCAAGACGGTGCTCTAGTTTGGACCAACACTGGAGGAGCACCGCCCGGGGTTTAAAATAAAGATGACCCTTGAGTCTGCAGTAACCCAAGGGAAAAAGGCTTAGGTGGCAAATGGTAAAACCAGGGTTGGGCCTTGCCGGAGGAGTCTTATTCAAAGCGAACTGTCAAGGGGTCCCATAAATCACCCAACCGCGTTAGGGACGCAAAATCCGGGAACATAATACCGATATGACGAAAACTAGGGCGGCAAGAGTGAAACAAAACACTGTGCATAAGGCCGAGCCTTCCACCCTTTACCAAGTATATAGATGCATTAATTAAATAAGATATATTGTGATATCCCAACAAGTAAACATGTTCCAACAAGGAACAACATCTCCATGTTCCAACAAAGAACAAACTTCATCTTCACCGCAACTAACAACGCTATAAGAGGGGCTGAGCAAAGCGGTAACATAGCCAAACAACGGTTTGCTAGGAAGGATGGTTAGAGGCTTGACATGGCAATATGGGAGGCATGATAAGCAAATGATAGGCATCGTAGCATAGGCATAGCAAAAGAGCGAGCATCTAGCATAGCAAAGATAGAAGTGATTTCGAGGGTATGGTCATCTTGCCTGAGATCCCGCAAGGAAGAAGAACGAGTCCATGAAGAAGACAAAAGGATGAAGTCGAACGAATCCTCACAACTCCGGAACGAAACCGAAGCTAACGAGAGAAGCAACCCGGAAAGAAACAAACAACATGGTAAATGCACAAGCATAAACATGGCATGATGCATGCCCGGTTTAAATAGCATGGCATGGCAATATGCACAGACAAAACTACAAGTTAAATGGAGCTCAATATGCAACGAGTTGCATATTAACGAAACACCACATCAATTATTTAGTTCTTTCTCGGTTATGTACCCAACAATATTAAATATTGGTTAACATGGCAAGAGTTGCATAACAAAACTATACCATCTAAACAATTTAAATGGGGCCGGATATAAAAACAACAAATCCGGTAAATCCCCATATGCATTTAGCAAATTAATGGAAACAACAAATATAAACATTTAAATTTTGTTATCATGATGCGGATGACATGTGCAAGTTTTAAGCAATTTTATGAAAATGTTGACATAAGCATGTTATGAAGCATTTTTCACCGTGGCGGAACGAAAGGGTGCCACGGCGGCGAAACGAAAATGGTGCCACGACAACATATCGATCTCGATAACTTGATTGAGATACCGATGCAAATGAGAAGTGTGCGGATGTGTAGAACACGCAAGAGATGGTGGGGTGCTCCCGACTACCGGGTTCCCACGGGTCGACGGCATGGCAAACGAGGAACGTGCAAAGAACAACTCGGACACGGTTTGAACATGAGTATCTCATACAACATGCATTCGGTCTACGGCGGTCGTTCTTGGCGGTTATACCTTCGAAGCGTGCATTTCGAGGCGGACGGGTTCAAAGTGGAAGTAGTTGTACATGGGTCGTCGTGGGAAGTAGTCGTTCGCGACGGTGGTGGAAGTACTTGGTACACGCTCCGTAGATGTTCGGTCGCCGGTAGAGGTACTTGGTGAAATCCACGGGATCCGTAGTTGTACATGGTCTTCGCGTTGTAGGGTACTTATGCTTCCGGTTCGGTGGCCGTCGGGCGCCAGATGTCGTGGTACTTGGCGTGCATCAACTGCTGACCAACAAAGTGTACATGAGGCAGCAAGGCATGGCCGACTTGGTGTGCAACCAAAGATGGACTCGGGTGTATGCAGGTTGACTTGGCCACGACAAAGGCAGCAAGGCCAACGGGCAGCCAGCTTGCCTTGGAGGAGCCCTATCGATGAAAGCAGCTCGCGAGGACATCGGGCGGCTCGCGAGGCACCCACAGCAGCAGGACGAGGCATGAAAACCGACAAAGACAAAGCAACCATGAAGGAGGCGACGTGGTCGTGGTGGCTCGGGCGAAGGCCATGAAGGTGAGGCGCTGGGCGGAGAGCTCCAGCAGAAGCGAGGACTTGGCGCGAGCTCGTCGGGGTCCGATGCACCTGACGGGCGTAAGTGCGGGCGATGGTGTGTGGCGACGACGGCGGCTCCGGTGATTCGCCCATGAATCAGACGAGGAGGCCATGGCCTCGGGCGCAGATGCAGGGAGCACCGACGCAGGTTGAGCGAGGAAGGCCAGAGATGGAGGAAGGAGAGGCCGGCGACGCTTGGGCGGCGGGTTGGCACGGGCGAGACGGGCGGTGTCGGCGCACAGGCGAGGGAGAAGCCGGGCCAACGGGAAGGTGCAGAGGCGAGACAAGGCGAAGCCACGGAGGGCGCAAGGATGAGCGGGATCGGGCGCGGGGTGGAGGAGGATTGGGGTCGAGGGAGGGAGATGGTGGCGAGAGGGAGGAGATGGGGATCGGGCGCTGGGAACGAGCGATGCGGCGCTGGAGGGAGGACGAGGGAGATGGAGATCGAGCGGAGGGGAGGCTAGGGTTAGGTAGGGGCGTGGCTGGGCCTTGGCGCAGATGGGCCTTGGAGGCAGGGCCGGCCTAGCTGCAGATTGCGGCTGGGCTCTCTCTCACTACTAAAAGAAAAGAAAAAAAACAGAGATTAAGAAAGAAAAGAAAGAGAGGTTAGGGGAAGAAAAAGTTTAAGGGGATAATTTTCCCGGACTCACAAAAATGAGTTTGATCCAAGAAAAATAGGAAGACCATGATTGAAAGATTTAAATTCAAACTCATTTGAATTTAATTCAAATGGGTTTGAACTAGGACTTGATAAAAGGAAGGTCCAAAAATGTTCGGATTTTTGGTGGAGCTCCGGAATATGATAAAAGAAATTATGGGCAATGTTGGAGACCAAGAATTAAGATAACAAAGGCATTGGGATTTATTTGCAAGTGTGTTATGGTGATTTCCAAATAAATGGAATAATTTTATTATAGCTCCCTAATAATATTGAGAGGCTTTAATATGTTATAAAGAGAAATCACCATGTGAATCCTCGATTTAAATGGATCAAAGATCCATGCCATTTATTTAGTTGAGTTGCAGAAGATTTATGAGATGATGGCATGATGACATGATGCAATGCAAAAAATAAAAGAGCAAGCACAAAAGAAACACACGGCGAAACTCGGAATAGCTAGAAGTCTTCTGGAGCATCGGTCTCGGGGCGTTACACGCCACTCCAACTCATAGCCTTCAAGCATGTTGGATACTATGGCAGGTGGCCAAAAGTGGCGAAGAGCTTCTAGCCTCAGAATCCCATCCCAGCAACACCAGTACGGTATTAGCAGTCTTCGAGACTTTCACATCAAATAATATGCGGAAACGAACACTCCGCAACCTTGCCGAAGTCTACCAAGTAGCAACAATAAATCCATGGAGTGACACGGCTATTACCTTTAATGCCAAGTGATTTAACCCAAATTCGAACAGCCCGAGCACCAGCCGCATTGGTTCTCAAATTCAATAGTGGACGACTTTCGCCTTACTAAGGTACTCATGGATGGCGGCAATGACTAAACCTCAGCTACGAGGAAACCCTCCGAAAAATGGAAATAGACTGGAACCGCATTGAGCGAAGCAGCACAACCTTTAGAGGAATAATCCTCAGCCAGGAAGCATGCTGCAGGGAAAAATCATACTTTGGACGTAGTGTTCGCTCACGGACAACTACAGTCCGAGGAGGTCACATTTCAAGTGGCTCGCTCAAAGCGGATATCATGCTTTATTAGGGCGAGAGGCATTCACAATTTTTCAAGCTATACCCCATTATGGGTACATGAAGCTTAAAATGCCCGGACCTAACGGAATCATCACTCTTGCTAGTGATCTGAACATAGCACTCCGCGCCGAAAACAAGACAGCCGCACTAGCCCTCGAGGCACTATCCGAAGCCCTAGCGGCCGAGGAACTCACTGCAATGCGCTCCACGGTGAACAAGGATGATGTGATACTTGATAAAAGATCCAAGTCCACCTCTTTTGAACCAGCGGATGAAATAGTCAAATTCCAACTCCACCCAAGGGACCCTGCAAAGACGGCCTCCATTGGGGCACAATTAAACCCTGATGTAGGCGCCGCACTACGAGAATTTCTATGAGAAAATCGGGACATTTTTGCTCGGCACCCTTCGTGCATGCCAGAATCCCACGCCGGCTGGCCGAGCACATCCTAAATACCCTAAAAGGATTCAAGCTACCAAACAGGCTCTTCGGCGCTTTTCCGAACCCAAGAGACAAGCCATGGGAGAGGAGCTAGCCAAACTTCTGGAAGCCGGATTCATCAGAGATATAAAACATCCGGACTGGCTAGCAAATCTGGTGATGGTACCAAAGAAAGATAAATCCTGGCGCCTATGTGTTGATTTCAAAGACCTTAATAAGGCTTGCCCAAAGGATCCCTTCCCTCCCTCGCATTGATCAAATTATCGACGCCACAGCAGGACACGACTCATTGTACTTCCTCGACGCTGCACTCCAGCTACCACCAAATCAAGATGGCGGAGCTGCACCAAGCCGCAACAACATTCATCACTCCATATGGCCCATTCTCGCTCAACACAATGCCCTTCGGGCTCAAAAACGCCGCAAGAATATATATCAGCATGATTCGTATACATGTCTGGCAAACCAGATCGGCAAAACAATGGAAGCATATGTAGATGACGTGGTCGTCAAATCCAAGCATTTCGAAACTCTAGTAGACGACTTGAGGCTCACATTCGACAATCTCCGAAAATATGACATTAAGCTCAATCCGGAAAAGTGCGTCTTCGGCGTTCCAGCCGGAAAGCTCTTGGGCTTCGTTGTGTCCGGTAGAGGAATTGAAGCAAACCCAGCCAAGATCCGAGCTCTGTCACAATTGGATATTCCAAAAGACCTCAAACAAATACAAAATTGATTTGGATGCGTAGTGGCTCTAAGTCGCTTTATTTCCGCTTGGGAGAAAAGGCGTTACCCTTTACCGCCTCCTCCACAAGACCGAACACTTCGAGTGGACGGATGCCGCCACGGCCGGACTCAAGAAATAAAAGCCATATTGGCAACAACCGGTCTGGCCGCGCCCTAACACGGGCGAACCAATGCTATTATATATCGCCGCAACACATCAAGTTGTCGCGGGTGCTCGCCGTCGAACGAGAACGGACGGACACCGGTTCCCTCTTCAAAAACCGGTTTACTATGTGTCTACTGTCCTAACTCCATGCAAGTCCCGGTACCCACATTATCAAAAGATAGCATACGCGGTGTTCATGGCATCCCGGAAGCTGCTACACTACTTTCAAGAGTGTTCGATAACGGCAGCTTCCGAAGTACCTCTTAACGACATTATAAACAACCGCGACGCGACGGGCCGGATTGCTAAATGGGCCATAGAGCTCCTTCCATATGACATAACCTATAAGCCACGACGAGCTATTAAGTCGCAGGTTTTGGCCGACTTCGTGGCGAATGGACGGACCGAACTCCCTAAAGAGTACGGGCGCATACTCCAATTGGATCATGCACTTTGATCGCTCCAAAATGTTGGCGGCCTGAATGGCGTCGTCCTGACGTCCCCAACCGGGGACACAGTCCAATATGTCCTTCAGATAATGTATACGGACTCCAACAACGCAGCCGAATACGAGGCCCTTCTGCACGGCCTCCGGATGGCAGTCTCCATGGGCATTAAATGCCTAGAGGTGCGCGGGGATTCGAACCTCGCGATATCTCAAATAAATGGAGACTTTGATGCCAAAGATCCGAAAATGGCAGCAGATCGCAATGCGGTCCTAAAAATGTCAAGACGGGTTCAAGGGCTCGAATTTCATCATATAGCCCGGATAACAACGAGGCGGCAGACGATTGGCACGCATCGGGCGCAAAACGCGATGCCGCCCCGCCCAACATCTTCCTCGAACGGCTGTTCAAGCCATCCGTATTATGGGAAGGAGTCCGGAAATAACAATCCGGACCCAACCGCACCGCCTCGACACCGAACACTCGACACAATCGGAGGCTCGCCACCGAGATAACACCTTCGCCCACGAAATAATGGCGGTTATCGCCCCGTGGATGGAACCACTCCTAGCCTACCTAACTAGGCAGGAACTCCCCGAAGACCAAAATGAGGCTCGCTGCATAGTACGGTGATCCAAAGCCTATAAAGTCCATGAGGGAGAGCTCTATAAGAAAAGCACAACAGGAGTCCTTCAAAGGTGTATCTCCGAAGAGGAAGGGCGAAACCTCTGGCTGAAATTCATGCCGGACTGGTGGGCACCACGCCGCAGCCCGGCCCTTGTAGGCAAGGCCTTCCAGACAGGATTTTATTGGCCGATGTACCCGGGCAAATACGCAGGATTTAGTCCAACGATGCGTCGGTTGCCAGCCTTTTTGCTAACCAAAGCCACATGCCACCCACCGCCTCAAAACTATACCCATCACCGGCCGTCATGGTGCAGGGGCTTGACATGGTTGGACCCCTTAAGGGAGGAACCCACAAGCAAAAATACCTATTGGTCATGGTGGATAAATTCACCAAATGGATAGAGGCCAAGCCTGTTAAAACGGCCGAATCCGGGCCGGTGATAGACTTCATATCAGGGGTAGTGCACCATTACGGCGCCCCCCCACAGTATCATCACTGATAACGGCACCAACTTCACGGCCGATGAGGTCAAATTATGGTGCAAAAACATGGGCATCAAGCTCGATTACACCTCAGTCTATCACCCTCAAACCAACGGTCAAGTCGAGCGAGCAAACGGTCTAATCATGAGCTGCAATAAACCCAGACTAGAGCGGACCCTCAAGGAATCTAACACGACCGGGTTGAGGAGCTCGACCAGCATTATGGGGCTGCGGACCACGCCGAATCGTACTACCGGATTTACACCATTTTTATGGTGTACGGCGAGAGGCAATCTTGCCTGCGACATAATGCATGACTCACGCGCGGCGCATGTATGAAGAAAGAGAAGCCGAGCTCGATCGGCAGGACAGTTTGACGCATCGGAGGTGGAGCGCGACGTGGCAAAAGCTTCGTTCCGCATTTTATCAACAAAGAGGCTCGAAAATATCAAAGCAGGGAGGTACGGGCCAAAGCTTACAACGTTGGCGAACTAGTTCTACGCTCACGGACAAGAAAAAGGACAAACTCAAGCCCAAATGGGAAGGTCCTTCATCATCGACCAGGTCCCGACCGGCGGAGCATACCGTCTGCAAACGCATCGGATAACCGACTCGAGCCGAACCCATGGAACGCAGCCCGCTCATTTAAGATTCTACGCTTAAGCGCGGACTCGAAGTTCGTCTCCTTCCTCCGGCCCACATTTTCTATTTTGCTGTCTTTTATTTCTCTCCTTCCTCCTTCTTCTTCTTGAAGCCTTTAGAGGCTCGTTTATGCTTTTGTTCGCACATACTTGACGCGCTGTCCGTGCTCATTATACCTGGGGGCTTCTTTAACAGAAGCTTATTTATACGGGCTTTATGCCCAACACATGTGTCAAACTTCCGCATGTACCTTTTACTCACCATTATATGCATCGATATGACTTAAGTTTTGGCCAAGCTGGGTTGCCCGGCTCTGCTTACCCCTCGTTCCCGATTGTTCGGCTAGGTGGTAAAGGGAGCACCTCTGCGATTATTGCCGGGCCACCGGATGTGTACCTCGACCGGGTGAAGCCGAAAGCTACCGTTCTTAAGGGAATATTGGTCGGTGAACTGAAAGATGATTTTTAACTATTTATCCATCTGCCCCGTGATGATTTTACGCTTTCTTAGCAGTTTGGACATGCACTTTAGGGCATGCCTCCTGTGGAAAGGAACCCTTAACGGAACTATTCTCCCTGGAAGATGTTTCTTACTATCCATGTAATATAACATAACTAGTTGGGCACTTGTCTGATACAACAATGATGACCCCTACGCCTTGTCTCCATACATGCCCCGGTTCTTACATAACCGCGAGGGTGTTCGGACACACTTCGGACTATTGGGTCCCGAGGCGAAGCGAAAAGGTCCGCTATGACAAACGATCTACAATCCGGCTAGAAGACATTTTTCATGTCATATTCAATTACATAGTCAACTCGACTAATTGTATTCCTCCTCAATGCCATCTAATAGGCTATCTAATTTACAATCTTCTTTGGGAATACTTGGCGGCCAATTCTACTTGGCCGTACACTAAGCTTACAAGGATCTCCTTCCATCAGCCCCACAGGTCCGACCTCGCCATGTGGTTTGGGTCAACCGTGTACCTTGTCTTTACCATGGCCTGTGCTTCCTCGGCGCCTTTGACGGCAGTCGATATCTTCCATAGTCGGAAGCGCCGCGTGCTCCTTGAAGCCGCTCGCCAGCTCCCCAATGCCTTCGGGCAGGGAGATAGATGGCCACAAGGCCTGGTGACGCCTTTCTTCACCTGCCGATCTCGTTAAATGCGGTAGCGCGATTCGGGAAGAAGATCACCAAGAATCGGGCATCTCCTCCTCAGGACGACCTGTGAGCAAACCTACATACATGTTTATGTTAGTCGCCTTCCTCGCGGAACTCTTTCGAAGTTCGTTTAAGCACTTATTGAAAATGCCGCGACGAAGCCGTCGATTCTCCTTTACGGAGTCAGACAACTGGGCACGAACATCCTTTAGTTCCTCACCCAGTTGGGTGTTGGCATCTTGGAGGTTATTTTTCTCATGCCGCACCCTCGTAAGCACGCTCTCGCCAGCCTTTAGCTGGCGCAGAGCTGTTTCTTGTCCGGATCCATCCGGCGCTTATCTCGCAATGTTAATATCAGATTTATGCACACGCCGCACTTTATAAACTACTTCTACTTTGAAGGGCATATATTACGGAGGGAGTCTTCATGGCTTCCCGGTCATGCCGATCTTGACCTCAAGTTGGGCCTTGCACTCTTCAAGCTCCTCGACAAACGGATATTCTTTTCGGTAAGAACACGCATTCCAAATGATCCTTAAATCAGTTGTCCTAACTATTTTAAGTCTCGAGACTACTGGCATATATAACTGTCAAAATTCCTTATTCGTATGTCTTTCACATACTGCTCCGTGGCTCTGGCTAGGCCATCTTGAGCAGCACGGAGCTGCGCTTCTCCCGAACTAAAGGCGTCCAACGCCTCTTGGGAGAAACATGCGTCACATAGAATAGTCCGGTGGCGCCTATGATTCATGGCACTCTCCACCTCCGATTTGGTGGCGGACAGTCTATCGGCATCCTCCGTTGGAGGAGCATACGACGCACGCCTCGTGTTTGTACCCCCTTCCGGACTCGGCTTTTGAGCCTGGTTGGCGGGGGTCCGATTGGCAACTTCTCCGGACTCGATCCGGCGGCGCTCTTTTTCTGAAAAACCACGAGCGTCAGTGTGCCTCCCAGGAACCTCTCCTTAAAACACGATGGCAAATCATACCGTTGCGGCGACGTCTCGAGTCGTACCGCACTTCTTTTCCGCCTACTGGGCCGAGCTGCCGACGACCGCGGCAGGCTCGGCTTCCCGTTTTGAAGGCACCCCCTGCGAAACACCATCAAATACGTGGTGATTAGAAGTAAAGCACGGGTGGGTCATGGTATCTGGACTTCGGCCACGGTTACAGGAGGCGAAAATAATCCGGGTAGTCAGCCGTAATGGCAACCAAAGCATTGTCGATGCTGAGTTGGTGGAACACCCCGTCGATCAACTCCACCTTTATATCCGGATCCTCTTCGGAGGCCGGATTGAGGGACCGTTCCGGATCCTCGGTTGTGGGGGCGGGCTGTGTATCTTCTCCACGGCCCGGCACAGTTCCTGCGTAGAAACCATGAAATGAGATATTTAACCACGGGAACATGGATCGGACAGGACACAAAGATGTTTGCTTACCCAACTTCGAGGATTATTCGAAGAAAACCCGCTCAGTGGACTGACGCGGAGAAAATCCTCCTCCTCCCCTTCATACATGGCGGACAAGGTCTTCACCAGTTCGGTGACCGATCCCGGCCCTTTGTGGCCATGGCGGGTGGCATCGTCCTCCCCGTTGAAGTCCCACATGGGGTGGCCCCTATATTGGAGCGGCTGCACTCCCCTCATAATGCATATTGCCATGACTCCAGTCATGGTCAATCCGGCATGAGCCAGTAATCTTATTCGGCTCATCAAGTAAAGGACGTCCCGGTCATTTTCCCTTTGGGGCTCAAGGGCGCCAGCAAGGCGCTTCTTCAGAGGAGTGTCGCTAAACTCCGAAGGTCGATCTGAACAGATCCGCAGCGGACGTCCTCCATGTAAAACCATTCGAAGGCCAGTCTTGGACGCTTTCTTCGGGTTCCGGATAGATATCCGGTCCCGGCGATGCGCCATAGTTCGCTCCACCCACTTGATATATTGACCCCTCATGAGAACGGGGTACAAGGCAGAATAATCTCTTCCACAGCAAGAAATGAGCCTCGACGCCCAAGAACAGTTCGCAGAGGGCCACGAAGCCCGCGATGTGCAAAACAGAGGCAGGCGTAAGGTGGTGCAACTGGAGGCCGTAGAACTCCAAGAGCCCTCGGAGAAACGGATGAATTGGAAATCCGGGTCCTCTTACTAGATAAGAGACAAAGCATACCCGCTCTCCTTTAGAGGGATCGGGGACACTCTCCGCTTGCTTTCCGCCCTTGTAGGTGGAAAGTTCGGCTCGAACCGGAACCATGAAGGCCGGGGGAAGAAATCCCTTGGTTTGGAGTGTCACTAGCTCGCTATGCGGGATTGAGCATCTCTCCCGGTTTCCAGGCTGAGGGTTGGGAGCGCGAGAGGAGGAGCCGCGTTGACTGTCCATGATGGAATGGATTTTTGTCGAAGGCGCTCCGAAGAAAAGCTCGCGGAGGGCGGTTGGTGCGACTCAGATCTAGATCCTCGTCCCTTTTATAGGCGGCTCATTTGCACAGCTAGGGGGATAAGTGTAAAAATACCCTGGCTTTTCGCATTCATTCAAACACGTGGAAGATGGCCATTATTGGCCGTGGAAGCCAAGGAGCGCAGCATTTATCAGAAGCCGGACACTATTCGACAAGTATATGGAATTTGGAGAAGAACCCGCCTCGCAATGCGAAAGACAATCTACGCGCCGGACTCATCGCCATTGGAGCCTGGTTCGGGGCTACCGAGGAGTCCAGATTAGGGGTGTCCGGATAGCGAACTATCACCGTTGGCGGACTCTGGACTATGAAGATACGAGATTGAAGACTTCGTCCCATGTCCGGATGGGACTTTCCTTGGCGCTGAAGGCAAGCTTGGCGATACGGATATGTAGATCTCCTACCATTGTAACCGACTACGTGTAACCCTAACCCTATCCGGTGTCTATATAAACCGGAGGGTTTTAGTCCAGAGGACGAACAACAATCATACCATAGGCTAGCTTCTAGGGTTTAGCCTCTCGATCTCGTGGTAGATCTACTCTTGTACTACCCATATCATCAATATTAATCAAGGTGAGTAGGGTATTACCTCCATCGAGAGGGCCCGAACCTGGGTAAAAACATCGTGTCCCTTGTCTCCTGTTACCATCCGCCTAGACGCACAGTTCGGGACCCCCTACCCGAGATCCGCCGGTTTTGACACCGACACTAGGGCAGGCCCCAAGGGGGGCCGGCGGCTGCCCTAGGGCGCTTGCCAAGGCGCACCCCCTTCATACTTGGCGCGTGGGGGGAGGAAAGGGGGGGGGGGACGGCCCCTAGGGCGCCTCCCCAGCCTTCTTCCTTGCGTGGAGAAAGACATGAGGGGGCCGTTGAGGGAGTCCTGGACTAAGGGGTCCTCGGGCGTCCGGCCTGTTAGCCATGGGCCGGACTGATGGGCTGTGAAGATACGAAGACCAAGATCGCACCGTGTCCGGATGGGACTCTCCTTGGCGTGGAAGGCAAGCTTGGCGACCAAATTTGTAGATTCCTTTCCTTGTAACCGACCTTGTGTAACCCTAGATCCACCTGGTGTCTATATAAACCAGAGGACTTAGTCCGGAGGGGGGGGGGAGATACTCATCACCATAGTCATAGAGGCTAGACTTCTAGGGTTTAGCCATTACGATCTCGTGGTAGATCAACTCTTGTAATACTCATATTCATCAAGATCAATCAAGCAGGAAGTAGGGTATTACCTCCATAGAGAGGGCCGAACCTGGGTAAACATCGTGTCCCCGCCTCTCGTTACCATCGACCTTAGACGCACAGTTCGGGACCCCTACCCGAGATCCACCGGTTTTGACACCGACATTGGTGCTTTCATTGAGAGTTCCACTGTGCCGTCCCCAAAAAGGTTTTGATGGCCCCTTTAATCATCAACAAGGACGCTGTCCAAGGAGGAACCTTCCTCCCCAGACAGATCTTCGTGTTCGGCGGCTTTGCACTGCGGGCTAAGTCGCTTGGCCATCTGGAGCAGATCGATAGCTACGCTCCTAGCCATCAGGTCAGATTTGGGAGCTTGAACTACGTTGCGGGCATCCATGGAGATTTGATCTTCGCCGGATTCGAGACCGCGGAGACCGCTCCTGGTCACCTCGACGAACATGACCTAAATCTGTCATCGGACCGCTTTCAGGAGATAATTCCTGTAACTGCTCTGGCCTTAGATCTGGAGCATACCGCGCCATCCAAGGACGGGAAGCTCAACCTCGCCACGGAGGCCATGGATCCCGCGGTGTTGGAGCAACACATGGACCTAAACTCATGGGACATCTGCGTTACCGGAACTTCGAACTCGTCTCTGGTCATAAGTTCCAAACCATATGAGCCCGCGGACACCAAACTTGATCGTTTATCGATCATCGAATTCGGCGCCGCAGACATCTTCCAACACTCGCCCTTTGGTGATGTGCTAAACTCATTAAAGAATCTGTCCCGGGCGGGAGGCTCACAGCCGAATTATGTCCGGTTCAAACTAGAGGCCGATGATGGGGGAGAACTTCGCTTCCCACCCACCACCCACTTCATAGCCACTGTCGAAGACTTAGCCGACACGCTGGACTATGACTCCGAAGACATCGACAGTATGGACGACGAGGAGGCCCAAAACCCGCCATTCACTGGACGATGGACGACCACTTCCTCATATGACATATACATGGTGGATATGCCGAAAAATAATAGCGGCGATGACAAAGAAAACCAGCAAAGGAGGACCCTCCTAAAACACAACCAAAGCGCCGGTGTCAACGGCGCCGCTCTAAATCCCGCCGCAGCAGGAACAGCAACACCGACACTGGAGACGCAACACTCCGGATGGTGCCGAAGTCAGAAGAACCCGATGAACAAACTGCCGAACAGGACAATCGGGAATCAGGGCATGTCAGCCCTGACGAACAGGCCATAGAAGAAGACTCGGAGGACGGTATTTATCGTCCGCCCTCCGAGGAGGAGGTGAGCCTCAGCAACGAAGACTTCATCGTGCCTGAGGAGCCTCTGGAGCAGGAGCGCTTTAAGCTTCAGCTATTAGCCACTGCGAGGAGCCTGAAAAAGAAGCAGCAGCAGCTTCAAGCTGATCAAGACCTGCTCAATGACAGATGGACCGATGTACTGGCAGCCGAGGAATACGCCCTTAAACGCCCAGCCAAAAGTTACCCGAAGCGCAGATTACTACCTCAGTTCGACGATGAGGATCCAGACCCTGCACCAGCATCACGCAATGCGGCTGATCGGCCACCGCGCGGTCGGGATAAAACAGCAACCCGAGCCAAAAACCAGACTGTCCCACCCCGTCGTAAAGGCAGGGATAAGACAACTCGGGGCTATACATATGACCTCCGTCAAGACCTGGACAGAAGAGCAGAACATATAAGATCGATCTACGGATTGCGAGGACGTGCCTTGACGCGCGAGGACGGCTATCTTTTTGAGCGTGACAAACCTAGTCACGCCCGGGCCGAAAACCGCAGACGGACTCCATCAGAGCTACGTCGCGATGTGGCCCGATATAGAGGCACCGCACACCCTCTTTGCTTCACTGACAAAGTAATGGACCACGAATTCCCAGAAGGGTTTAAACCCATAAACATCGAATCATACGATAGAACAACCGATCCCGCGGTATGGATCGAGGATTTTATTCTCCACATCCACATGGACCGCGGGGATGACCTTCACGCCATCAAATACCTCCCACTAAAATTTAAAGGACCAGCTCTGTACTGGCTAAACAGTCTGCCCGAAAATTCTATTGGCAACTGGGAGGACCTGGAAGAAGCTTTTCTCGACAACTTCCAAGGTACATATGTTCGGCCACCAGATGCCGATGACTTAAGTCACATAGTTCAACAGCCCGGGGAGTCAGCCAGGAAGTTCTGGACCAGGTTCCTAACTAAAAAGAACCAGATCGTCGACTGTCCGGATGCCGAAGCCCCGGTGGCCTTTAAACACAGCATCTGTGATGAATGGCTCGCCCACCACCTCGGCCAAGAAAAGCCAAAATCCATGGCAGCCCTCACGGCACTCATGACCCGCTTTTGCGCGGGTGAGGATAGTTGGCTGACTCGTAGCAAAAACACAGCCAGCGAGGCAGGCCCCTCTGAGATCAAGAACAACAACGGCAAGCTCCGACACAGCAGACACAAACGCCGAAGCAACGGCGACAACACTGATGAAACTGCTATCAACGCCGGATTCAGCGGCTCCAAGTCCGGTCAGCGGAAAAAGCCGTATACAAGGAACAATCAGGGACCATCCGGCTTGGATCGCATACTCGACCGTCCGTGCCAAATCCATGGCACCCCAGACAAACCAGCCAACCATACCAACAGAGATTGCTGGGTTTTAAAGCAAGCCGACAAGTTAAATGCTGAGACCAAGGAAAAGGGATCGCAGAGGAAGGACGATGATGAGGAACCATGATAGACAAACACATGGGGATAGAAGAAGTTTCCCCCTCAGGTCAAAAAGGTGAACATGATATATGCTACACATATCCCCAAAAGGGAGCGCAAGCGTGCACTAAGGGACGTTTATGCGATAGAGCCAGTCGCCCCAAAATTCAACCCATGGTCATCGTGCCCGATCACTTTTGATCATCGGGATCATCCGACCAGTATCCGGCATGGCGGATCAGCCGCACTAGTCCTGGACCCAATCATTGATGGATTCCACCTAACGCGAGTCCTCATGGACGGTGGCGGCAGCCTCAATCTGCTCTATCAGGATACAGTGCACAAAATGGGCATTAACCCATCATGGATCAAGCCCACAAGGACTACCTTTAAAGGAGTCATACTAGGTATAGAGGTCCGCTGTACAGGCTCAGTCACACTAGGGGTAGTCTTCGGATCTCCGGACAACTTCTGAAGTGAGGAATTAATCTTCGATATCGTCCCCTTTTGCAGCGGCTATCATGCACTGCTTTGACGAATCGCATTTGCTCGATTCAATGCGGTACCTCACTATGCTTATCTTAAGCTCAAGATGCCCGGTCCACGCGGTGTTATAACGGTCAACAGAAACATGGAACGCTCCCTTCGTACAGAGTAGCACACCGCCGCCCTAGCAGAAGAAGTACAACGCGACCTTTTCAAGCAGAACCGTAATCCGGCTGCCGAGCCCCCGGACGCCGTTAAAAGAGTCCGGACTATGCTGCAACAGGACATCTTGGTTCGTCAAGAGATCGATTAGCAATTCGGCCTCCGTCCCAACCCCTTTCAAGTAGTGGCATTCGTACCGCATACATAATTACACACTCGAAATTCCATGGGCTTCGACGGAGGCACAACTAGTTTGTGATCCATAGTTTGGCTCGACCGATACCAGACACAAGTATACTTCCACCATTTCCTTTTTTCCTTTTTCAGATTTTATTTTACATAAGCCTTCTTCGACGGCCGGATTAATGGCCTGTCAAAGGATGAAATACACCAAGGAATCAAGGGGCTTTGACGTACAAGGGAGGGCCCAGGTGGTCTCTGCTAACGATCGCTATACATGTTTTACATACCCGCACACAGCTCGCTCTTGGTCATGGCATGTTAAATAGCCTTACTCACTTATTGCATTACTTGCACAAATACGCCTCGACGTATTAATAAAATCACAAGGGAAATTAATCGGCAGTGTCAGCTTATTACTTGATTTTTTCCTTGCCTTTGTATTTATTACTAATCGCACCCGTACATTTTGGTACGTACTACTTCGCCAGGGGCTTCATCACGCCCCGCAACACGGCAATAAAGTCTGAACACTTTTTATAGTATAGTTCGGCACCCTGAACTTATAGCATTATATGCATCGGCTTCGAATCATGTCTTCGGTCAATAGTTGGGTTGCCCGGCTCCTGTGCTTACTACCTTACATTCCGCTATATCGGCTAGGGAGTAAAGGGAGAACTACTACGATTGTGTCCTGGTTCTTCCGGACGAGCACCTCGGTAGAGAAAGCCGAAAACTGACTGTCATGATGCGGCGAGAGCTGGTCAGCTGTTCGAGAGGTTTCAAATCCTTAGAGATTTTTTCTGCTTTATGCAAGGAATCAGTTTCTATCCGACCAGGCGTGTATAGCGCCCTTGGTTCGGCCTTTTGAATACCAGGGGCTTCGCCAAAATTCTCATTGTCAAACTCCTATGGCTAAGTGAGGGCGATAAAAGCCGTAGTCTGATTGCATTGTTCGTTGCGCTAAACACCTCCTTTAAGGACCAGAAGGTGGAGTAAAGAGTGTTTAGATTTATCCCAAACACCCCCGTAGTATCTATGTGGGGGCAGAAGCCGACGACTAGTTAACCCTCAGATTTCATAAACGGACGCACAAGAGGTAAAATTTTAAGAGTCACAAGCATTATATTACATAATGACCTTGTTTCGTATTACAGGACAGGATAACATGAATGTTTTCATGGGAATATAACATCCTTCGCACATTGCTCCACCACAAGGCGGGATCCCTCCAGGACACTATCAAAATATAGCTCGGGTTGACAGTGCTCCTTGCCCTCAAGCGGTCCCTCGGTCATCAGCTTCTTGGCATCCATCTTCGCTTAGTGCATCTTGACGCGGGCAAAGGCCATCCGTGCACCTTCCATGCAGACCGACCGCTTCACGACTTCAAGCCATGGGTAGGCACTCACAAGCCGCTTCACAAGTCCGAAGTAGCTGCTGGGCATAGGCTCGGCAGGCCATAGCCGGACTATTAGGTCCTTCATGGCTAGCTCGACCGCCCTGTGCAGCTCGACCAGTTGTTTTAGCTGGTCGCTGAAGGGCACCGGATGTTCTGGTCCGAGGTATTGAGACCAGAACAGCTTCTCCGTAGAACTCCCTTCTTCGGCTCGATAGAACTCGGCAGCATCCGATACACTGCGCGGCAAATCCATAAACGCCCCTGGAGAGCTCCAAATTCGGGTAAGTAAAAGGAACGTTTCCTTCACAGACTTGCTTTGCATAATGAAAGCCTTACCCGCCGCGATCTTCTTGGCCGCCTGGATTTCCTGAAGGGCGCTCTGGGCCTCGGCTTGAGCCTCTTGTGCGCTCTGGCGGGCCTTCACAAGTTCGGACGCTTGAATCTTAGAATCACGCTCCAAGGACTCGTACTTCTTGACGGCGTCCTGTAGCTCTTGCTGGACCTCGCTGACCCGAGCCTCGTGCTTCTCGCGCACGGCGTGCTCCTTGGCCGCTTTGTCCTTGGCCTCGGCTAACGCCTTCTTGAGGGCCGCCACCTTGGTCGTGGCCCCTAATAAAGTTCATGACACTTTAGTCAGCACGAAACATTCATCCTTCCTAAATATACGGGCATGTTACTGCATACCTTGGTTGTACTCCAGCTGCTTCTTCGTGAGGCCGAGCTCTTCTTCGGCCCGCTCCATGCTCTGCTTCAGGCCGGAGACTTCCGTAGTATGAGTGGCAGCAGCCAGCAGTGATGCCTGCTTATTCACACATAGACATCTTATGTTAGACTCCTGCAAAAATTGTTTTGATCCTCTGCTCGGATTTTTCCTTCCGAACACCGAACAGAGCATCAGGGGCTACTGTCTACACTGTGATTTCTTTTTACAATTACATTACTTACCTCAAAGCCTGTTAAAAGGCTAGCGCAGGCTTCGGTCAGTCCGCTTTTGGCGGACTGGACCTTCTCGATCACCGTACCCATAAGGACACGGTGTTCATCCACAATGGAAGCGCCTCGCAGCGTTTCCAGCAGATTATCCAGTGCCTCTGGTTGGACAGAGGTCACTGGCGGAACAGGAACGCCTCCTGCTTTCGAGGAAGGCCGTTCGCTGGACTCCGGAGCCGTGTAGGTCTCCGAAATGGTATTCGGCTGGGGGCCGAATGGAACTTGGCCCCCATCACCAGTCCCCATGGGGGCTTTCTCCCCCATGTGTCTGGCGGCCGAGGAGTCATCCTTGGGCGCCGTCCCGATGATCTCTGGAACCTCCCCTAACCTGGGAAGGTCCTTTGGGACACCACCTCTTCATTACCCTTGGCCGGGGGAGAGCGAGCGGGCGGCGGTGACACGCTGGCCATCTCCTTTGAATCTAGCGAACCTCTAGTTGACGATCGCGGGGAGCTGTCACGGACCGGACTGCAATGGCATAATTTAAATATATTAATATTACAAAGGGGAAAGGCCAGGCATTTAGATGTGCATAGGGTTTTTTACTTATGAGGGGGGCCGGCGGCTGCCCTAGGGCGCCTGCCAAGGCGCACCCCCTTCATACTTGGCGCGTGGGGGAGGAAAGGGAGGGGGGACGGCCCTTAGGGCGCCTCCCCATCCTTCTTCCTTGCATGGAGAAAGACAGGAGGGGGCCGTTGAGGGAGTCCTGGACTAAGGGGTCCTCGGGCGTCCGGCCTGTTAGCCATGGGCCGGACTGATGGGCTGTGAAGATACGAAGACCGAAGACTGCACCCGTGTCCGGATGGGACTCTCCTTGGCGTGGAAGGCAAGTTTGGCGACCAAATTTGTAGATTCCTTTCCTTGTAACCGACCTTGTGTAACCCTAGATCCACCTGGTGTCTATATAAACCAGAGGACTTAGTCCGGAGGGGGGGGGGGGGATACTCATCACCATAGTCATAGAGGCTAGACTTCTAGGGTTTAGCCATTACGATCTCGTGGTAGATCAACTCTTGTAATACTCATATTCATCAAGATCAATCAAGCAGGAAGTAGGGTATTACCTCCATAGAGAGGGCCTGAACCTGAGTAAACATCGTGTCCCATGTCTCCTGTTACCATCAACCTTAGACGCACAGTTCGGGACCCCTACCCGAGATCCGCCGATTTTGACACCGACAGCCGTCCCCTCCTCCTTCCTTACTAGGGCCGGCGGCCAGAAGGTGGGGCACGCCAGCCCCCTTGTGGGCTGGTGTGCTCCCCTCCTTTTGGCTTGTTAGGCCCAACAACTCCCCCTGGCCTTCGGGAACCCCTTCCGTTGATCTGATAATTATCCGGTGTATTTCGGAACCCTTTCGAAGATTGAATACTAACATCCTATATATCAATCTTTATCTCCAGACCATTCCAGAGCTCCTCGTCCTGTTTGTGATCTCATTCGGGGCTCTGAACAACATTCGGTCACCAACATACATAACTCATATAGTCTATATCGTCAATGAACGTTAAGCATGCAGACCCTACGAGTTCGAGAATGATTTAGACATGACTGAGATGCTTCTCTGGTCAATAACCAATAGCGGGACCTGGATGCCCATATTGGTTCCTACATATTCTACGAAGATCTTTATCGGTCGAACCTTTATGGCAACATACGTTGTTCCCTTTGTCTGTCGGCATGTTACTTGCCCGAGATTCGATCATCGTTATCTCCATACCTAGTTCAATCTCGTTACCGGCAAGTCTCTTTACTCGTTCCGTAATACATCATATTGTAACTAACTCCTTAGTCACTTTGCTTGAAAGCTTCTTGTGATGCTGTATTCCGAGAGGCCCAAAGATACCTTTCCGTCATATAGAATGATAAATCCCAATCTCGATCCATTCCAACTCAACAGACACCTTCGGAGATACCTGTAGAGCATCTTTAGGATCACCTAGTTACAAAGTGACGTTTGATACACACATGGCATTCCTATGGATTCCGGGAGTTGCATGATCTCATGGTCGAAGGAACATGTATTTGACATTAAGAAAGCAGTAGCAATAAATTGAACGGTCATATGATATGCTAATGGATGGGTCTCCATCACATCATTCTCCTAATGACGTGATCCCTTTATCAGACGACAACTCATGTCTATGGTCAGGAAACCTTAACCATCTTTTGGTCAACAAGCTAGTCTAGTAGAGGCTTAGTAGGGACTTGGTATTTGTTTATGAATTCACACATGTATTTAAGTTTCCGATCAATACAATTATAGCATGAATAATTAAAAGTGCATTATATCGACTAGAGGGGGGGGGGGGGGTAGGCGATTTCTACAAATTCGTCACTAAGGAAATTCAAGGTGAGGAATTTCCTAAGTCACGAACAACTAGCAGCGAAATAAGTACTCAGATGCAAGCGTAACAGAGTAGTAACACAGTCATCATGATGAAATGAAAGCAAGCATAGAGTACACGAAGCGTATAAACAGGATAAGCAGGCTGAAGACAAAGTGACTGAAGAATTAGGAATGAGGAAATTGAGAAATTCTTCAGTCAAAGTCTTCAAATAGTAACGATCAAGTACAACAACACATGAATGAGGAAATGAAAGGGATGAGGAAATAGAACCAGTAGCTTGGCGAAGACGATGATTTGGTAGACCAGTTCCAACTGCTGTGACAATTGTACGTCTGGTTGGAGAGGCTAGGTATTTAAACCTGAGGACACATAGTCCCGGACACACAGTCCTCACCATATTCTCCTTGAGCTAAGATCACACAGACCTCACCGAATCACTCGTGGTAAGTCTTCAGGTGACTCCCAAACCTTCACAGACTCGGTCACTCGGCGATCCATAATTTCCTCTTGGATGCTCAAGACCATGATGCCTAACCGTCTGGAGGATGCACAGTCCTCAAAGGTAACAAGCATCGGTTCCACACAGGAACAATCTCTTCAGTGATGCTCAATCACTTTGGGTTTGTAGGTGTTTGGGTTTTGGGTTTTTCCTCACTTGATGATTTTCGCTCAAAGTCCTCGGAGGATGGGATGCTCTAAATGAAAAGTATCAGTTTCTCTCGGAGCAGCCAACCAACTAGTGGTTGCAGGGGGCAGCTATTTATAGCCTAGGTAGTAGCCCGACATGATAGGACATAATTGCCCTTCAATATATGACCGTCAGGTGGGTAGATATTTTGGGATAGCTGGTGCATAGCATAGCAATGGTCGGAAATTTGACTATCAAATTCCTCAGGGCTATCATGTTCCTCACTTGTAGGCAATCCGCACTGGCGAATTCCTAACTCCTCAATCAGAACAAATTCCTCAGAGAACAGAAGAACTTCGTCTCTGCCACTGAAGAAATTGACTGAACTGTATGAGATTTGCAATGGCTTCACTCGAAAGGATTGGGTAGGTGTAGGATTTTGAGATGAGCATCACTTGGAAACTTTTCCTTAGTTTTACCTCGACCCCCTTAACAGTACAGTGTTTCCTATGACTCAAGAAAGAGAAAATGAAACTACGAAAACACAAGTATTCACACTTCATAATCCTCGCATGAATATCAAGTCTTCAACGTCACACCAATTTCCTCACTTTCAAAATCTTCAAGAAAACCAAAGTCTTCAGCTGAAGACATTCATTTTTAGGGGTCGACATTCGCTGTAAGCATCAAACTCCTCATAGACTTATAGAATTGTGTACACTCACAAACACATTAGTCCCTTAACCTATAAGTCTTCAATACACCAAAATCACTAAGGGGCACTAGATGCACTAACAATATCCCCTTTTTGGTGATTGATGACAATATAGGTTAAGTTTCAAACGGGGATAAACATATGAAGTGCAAATACTGATATTGAGAAATTTGATTGTAAGGCATAGAAGAACTCTCCCTGAAGATGTGCATATGTGAGGAATTTGCTTTGAATAGCAAATGCACATTTGTAAATTAATATCATGGAGATCTCCCCCTATATCTTGTAATTCATACACGCATTTAACATATGATATGAAGAATTTGAAATGCATGATAAAATATGGTGTCTGATGAAATTCAACATGCGTGCATTAACGTACTTGAGGAAATAGCATGCTGAAAACAGGGCAAAAGTATCAGACCACCATAGGACTTAAGTTTACAACTCGATCAACAAACACTTCAGAAGAGCGAGAGTTGTAACTTAACAAAAAACGCCCATATAGAGACCCGCTTGAAGACTAACTCAAATTTCTCCCCCTTTGTCATCGAATGACCAAAAGGGACGAAAAATGAGGACTAACGCCCCCGAAGAATATCATCATCATGTCGATGGAGGAGCGCCAGTGTTGTTGCGGTCGTCCGTTGAGGTAGGGCCTGCCGCGGTGTCGTTTAAATCTTCAGCTTCATCCGTCTCGCGCGATGAATAATATGAACTGGCAACGAGCTGAGGAACTTTGACCTTCTTGAATTTCTTTGAAGGTGTATGAGACCAGTCAAAGTCCTATTGATATTCCATCTCCTTCGATTATTCAGTGCTGTAGAGATTAGTCAGAATAGCCCAAGTGCGGTGATACGTCTCCGTCATATCTATAATTTTTGATTGTTCCATGCCAGTATTATTCACTTTCATATACTTTTTGGCAACTTTTTATATTATTTTTGGGACTAACATATTGATCCGATTGCTCAGTGCAGTTCCATGTCATTGCATGTTTTATGTTTCGCAGAATATCCATATCAAACGGAATCCAAACGGGATAAAAACGGACGGAGCTTATTTTTGGAAAATATGGAAAATTCAAGAAGAAAAATCCACGCGAGATGGTGCCCGAGGTGGTCACGAGGCAGGGGGGCGCGCCTCTCCCCCCCGGGCGCGCCGCCTACCCTCGTGAGCCCACCGTAAGGCGGTTGATGCTCTTCTTTTGCCGCAAGAAAGATAATATTCGGAAAAAAATTTGGGCGAAGGTTTCAGGCCAATCGGAGTTATGGATCTCCATATATACGCGAAACGGTGAAACAGAGCCCGAACAGAACGCAGAAACAGAGAGATAGATCCAATCTCGGAGGGGCTCTCGCCCCTCCCAAGCCATGGAAGCCAAGGAACAGAGGGGAAACCCTCCTCCCATCTAGGGAGGAGGTCAAGGAAGAAGAAGAAGAAGAAGGGGGGCTCTCTCCCCCTTGCTTCCGGTGGCGCCGGAATGCCGCCGGGGGCCATCATCATCACCGCGATCTACACCAACACCGCCGTCATCTTCACCAACATCTCCATTACCTTCCCTCCTCTATCTACAGCGGTCCACTCTCCCGCAACCCGCTGTACCCTCTACTTGAACATGGTGCTTTATGCTTCATATTATTTTCCAATGATGTGTTGCCATCCTATGATGTCTGAGTAGATTTTCGTTGTCCTATCGGTGATTGATGAATTGCTATGATTGGTTTGAGTTGCATGTTTTATTATTGGTGCTATCCTATTTTGCCCTCCGTGTCGCGCAAGCGTGAGGGGTTCCCGCTGTAGGGTTTGCAATATGTTTATGATTTGCTTATGGTGGGTGGCGTGAGTGACAGAGGCACAGACCCGAGTAAGTAGGTTGTTTGCGTATGGGATAAAGGGGACTTGATACTTTAATGCTATGGTTGGATTTTACCTTAATGAATCTTTAGTAGTTGCGGATGCTTGCTAGAGTTCCAATCATAAGTGCATATGATCCAAGTAGAGAAAATATGTTAGCTTATGCCTCTCCCTCAAATAGAATTGCAATAACAATTATCGGTCTAGTAACATAATTTCCTAGGGACAATTCCACAACTCCTACCACCACTTTTCCACACTTGACATATTTACTTTAGTTGTTTCTTTACCTTAACAGACCCTAGTTTTATTTTCGTGCTCGTTACTTTCTTGCTAGCTTACCCAAAAACACCTACAAAGTACTTCTAGTTTCATACTTGTTTAGGTAAAGCGAACGTCAAGCGTGTGTAGAGTTGTATCGGTGGTCGATAGAACTTGAGGGAATATTTGTTCTACCTTTAGCTCCTCGTTGGGTTCGACACTCTTACTTATCGAAAGAGGCTACAATTGATCCCCTATACTTGTGGGTTATCAAGACCTTTTTCTGGCGCCGTTGCCGGGGAGCAATAGCATGGGGTGAATATTCTCGTGTGTGCTTGTTTGCTTTATCACTAAGTAATTTTTATTTGCTGTTCTTAGTTCTCTATCTTTAGTTATGGATATGGAACACGAAATACCAAAAAAAATTAGGTGTACTTGCCACTCATGGATATGGGGAACCTCCTAAAACCCTCGATGCTGGTTATGTGAAAGATATTATGTACTACTCCCTCCGTTCCTAAATAATTGTCTTTCTAGAGATTTCAACAAGTGACTACATACGGAGCAAAATGAGTGAATCTACACTTTAAAACATGTCTACATACAACCGTATGTTGTAGTCCATTTGAGATGGCTAGAAAGACAATTATTTAGGAACGGAGGGAGTACTTTAATAATCCTGAGAAAACCCCATTCAATTATGTAATGGGAGTAACGTTGGATCAACGTGAATACTTTAGGGATTATCGCTTGACACAAAAAGGGAAACTATTATGGGATCAAATTCATATAATGAAGTGCTATGCTTGGCAACTATGCGTGGAATATGATTATACTTGTTGCTCTAGGATGAATTCTCCACACCTTCCCTTTTCATGCAAATTTAATGATAATGAAACCTTAGCTTCTTATGTTAGAGGTATATATGATTACTATGATGTGGAACAAATAGAAGAATTTGTTGCTTTTATGGGTGCTTATGAAATTGAAGCTATGTGTAAAGAGTTTGAGGATTTTGACCATGCTGTTTATAGATATGAAAATTTAGCTATCCTCAAATATTGCTATGAGAATTATAAATACAATTGTGAAATTAATGCACTTATTAAGAAAGTCTCCGCTGTCCAAGAAGAGACTAATATTTTACAGGAAGCTATGGAAGAAGAAATTGATGAAACTGTGAGCTCATTGGATGAAAAAGATGATGAGAAGAGCGAAGAACAAAAGGAGGAAGAGCAGATTAGCTACTCGTGCCCACCTTCTAATGAGAGTAACCCTTCAACTCATACATTGTTTAATTCCCCTTCGTGCTTACCGAAGGATGATTGCTATGATGATTGCTATGATGACTGTTATGATCCCTATGATTCTTTTGAAATATCCCTTTTTGATGATGCTTGCTATGCTTATGGCCAAGATGCCAATATGAATGATGCTTATGGAGATGAACTTCCTATAGTTCCTTATGTTAAACATGAAATTGTTGCTATTGCACCCACGCATGATAGTCCTATTATCTTTTTGAATTCTCTCGAATATACTATATCGGAGAAGTTTGCATTTATTAAGGATTATATTGATGGGTTGCCTTTTACCGTTGCACATGATGATTTTGATAGATATAATATGCATGTTCTTGCTGCTCCTACTTGCAATTATTATGAAAGATGAACTATATCTCCGCCTCTTTATGTTTCCAATACAATGAAATTGCAAGAAACTGTTTATACTATGCATTGGCCTTTACTATGTGTGCATGAATTGTTCTTTTATGACATGCCGATGCATAGGAAGAGAGTTAGACTTCGTATTTACATGATATATGTTACTTTGTGCTCACTACTAAATTACAAATCATTGCTAATTAAAATTGGCTTTGATATACCTTGGGATCCGTGGATTCACTACTTGAGCACTATATGCCTAGCTTAATGGCTTTAAAGAAAGCGCTGCCAGGGAGACAACCCGGAAGTTTTAGAGAGTCATTTATTTCTGTTGAGTGCTTTCATATAGTTTAAAAACAACAAAAATAAAGAGGGGAACCCAAAACTTTTTCAAAAAGGAAAGTGAAAGTAAGAGAGACAAGCATTGTTGAAGTGGGAGAGCTCCTTGAACTTTGTTCATGCTCACCGCAACTTTGTGAATCTTGATTATAGAAACTTTTCAACAAAAATAATTATCCCCTTGTACAATTCCATTGTATTATAAAAATAATGTGCCAAGGTTTGCCTTTAGGATGTTTACAATGCTTGTTGGTTTGTACGGTGCAGGACAGAAACTTTGGCTGTAGTGCGTGAATTTTAATTATTTACTGGAACGTCAAATGGTTCTGATTATTTTTGCACTGTCTTTCTGTGCAAATTGTTTAATTTTCCTAATTTTGGCAGAATGTTTCAAGAGTCATAAGTATGGTGAATTTTCAGATTTCTACAGGCTGTTCTGTTTTAGACAGATTCTGTTTTTGATGCATAGTTTGCTTGTTTTGATGAAACTATCAATTTATATCAGTGGGTTAAGCCATGAAAAAGTTATATTACAGTAGAAACAATGCAAAAACAAAATATGAATTGGTTTGCAACAGTACTTAGAGTGGTGATTTGCTTTATTATACTAACGGATCTTACCGAGTTTTCTGTTGAAGTTTTGTGTGGATGTAGTGTCTAATCGAGGATGTTTCGATGTGAGAAGAAGGAAGAGAGGCAAGAGCTCAAGCTTGGGGATGCCCGAGGAACCCCAAGTAAATATTCAAGGAGACTCAAGCGTCTAAGCTTGGGGATGCTGGGGAGGGATCCCCTCTTTCTTCAACAAGTATCGGTATGTTTTCGGATTCGTCTCGTTCATGCATTATGTGCAAGTCTTGGAGCGTCTTTTGCAATTAGGTTTTTATTTTTCTTTTATGCACCATGCTGGCATGAGATAGTCCTTGGTTGATTTATAGAATGCTCTATGCACTTCACTTATATCTTTTGAGTATGGCTTTATAGAATGCTTCATGTGCTTCACTTATATTCAATTGAAGTTTGGATTGCCTGTTTCTCTTTACATAGACAACCACCATTTGTAGAATGCTCTTTTGCTTCACTTATATTTGTTAGAGCACGGGCATATCTTTTGTAGAAAGAATTAAACTCTCTTGCTTCACTTATATCTATTTAGAGAGATGACAGGAATTGGTCATTCACATGGTTAGTCATAAAATCCTACATAAACTTGTAGATCGCTGAATATGATATGTTTGATTCCTTGCAATAGTTTTGCGATATAAAGATGGTGATATTAGAGTCGTGCTAGTTGAGTAATTGTGAAATTAAGAAATACTTGTGTTGAGGTTTGCAAGTCCCGTAGCATGCACGTATGGTGAACCGTTATGTAACGAAGTCGGAGCATGAGGTGTTTATTGATTGCCTTCCTTATGAGTGGCGGTGGGGAATGACGATGGTCTTTTCCTACCAATCTATCCCCCTAGGAGCATGCGCGTAGTACTTTGTTTTGATGACTAATAGATTTTTGCAATAAGTATGTGAGTTCTTTATGACTAATGTTGAGTCCATGGATTATACGCACTTTTACCTTTCCATCATTGCTAGCCTCTTCGATACCGTGCATTGCCCTTTCTCACCTCGAGAGTTGGTGCAAACTTCGCCGGAGCATCCAAACCCCGTGATACGATACGCTCTGTCACACATAAGCCTCATTATATCTTCCTCAAAACAGCCACCATACCTACCTATTATGGCATTTCCATAGCCATTCCGAGTATATTGCCATGCAACTTCCATCATCATCATATACATGACTTGAGCATTTATTGTCATATTGCTTTGCATGATCGTAAGATAGCTAGCATGATGTTTTCATGGCTTGTCTGTTTGATGTCATTGCTACGCTAGATCATTGCATATCCCGGTACACTGCCGGAGGCATTCATATAGAGTCATTCTTTGTTCTAGATATCGAGTTGTTATATTGAGTTGTAAGTAAATAAAAGTGTGATGATCATCATTATTAGAGCATTGCCCCAGTGAGGAAAGGATGATGGAGACTATGATTCCCCCACAAGTCGAGATGAGACTCGGACGAAAAAATAAAAAATAAAAAAAAAAAAAAGAGAAAGGCCAAATAAAAAGAGAAGACCCAAAAAAAGAAAGAAAGAAAACAAAAAAGATGAGAGAAAAAGAGAGAAGGGGCAATGTTACTATCCTTTTACCACACTTGTGCTTCAAAGTAGCACCATGTTCTTCATAGAGAGAGTATCCTATGCTTTCACTTTTATATACTAGTGGGAATTTTCATTATAGAACTTGGCTTGTATATTCCAACGATGGGCTTCCTCAAATGCCCTAGGTCTTCATGAGCAAGCAAGTTGGATGCACACCCACTTAGTTTCCAGTTTGAGCTTTCATACACTTATAGCTCTTAGTGCATCCGTTGCATGGCAATCCCTACTCCTCGCATTGACATCAATTGATGGGCATCTCCATAGCCCGTTGATTAGCCGCGTCGATGTGAGACTTCCTCCTTTTTTGTATTCTCCACATAACCTCCATCATTATATTCTATTCCACATATAGTGCTATATCCATGGCCCACGCTCATGTATTGCGTGAAAGTTGAAAAGGTTTGAGAACGTCAAAAGTATGAAACAATTGCTTGGCTTGTCATCGGGGTTGTGCATGATGTGAATGCTTTATGTGGTGAAGATGGAGCATAGCCAGACTATATGATTTAGTAGGGATGAGCTTTCTTTGGCTATGTTATTTCAATAAGACATAGTTGCTTGGTTGGTATGCTTGAAGTATTATTGTTTTTATGTCAAAGGATAGACTATTGCTTTGAATCACTCGTGTCTTAATATTCATGCCATGATTAGACATATGATCAAGATTATGCTAGGTAGCATTCCACATCAATAATTATTCTTTTTTATCATTTACCTACTCGAGGACGAGCATGAATTAAGCTTGGGGATGCTGATACGTCTCCGTCGTGTCTATAATTTTTGATTGTTCCATGCCAGTATTATTCACTTTCATATACTTTTTGGCAACTTTTTATATTATTTTTGGGACTAACATATTGATCCAATTGCCGGTGCGGTTCACATCATTGCATGTTTTATGTTTCGAGAATATCCATATCAAACGGAATCCAAACAGGATAAAAACGAACGGAGCTTATTTTTGGAAAATATGGAAAATTCCAGAAGAAATATCCACGCGAGACGGTGCCCGAGGTGGTCACGAGGCAGGGGGCGCGACCCTCCCCCCCGAGCGCGCCGCCTACCCTCGTGAGCCCACCGTAAGGCGGTTGATGCTCTTCTTTTGCCGCAAGAAAGATAATATTCAGAAAAAATATGGGCGAAGGTTTCAGGCCAATCGGAGTTACGGATCTCCACATATACGCGAAACGGTGAAACAGAGCCAGAACAGAACGCAGAAACAGAGAGATAGATCCAATCTCGGAGGGTCTCTCGCCCCTCCCAAGCCATGGGATCCAAGGAACAGAGGGGAAACCCTTGTCCCATCTAGGGAGGAGGTCAAGGAAGAAGAAGAAGAAGGGGCGCTCTCTCCCCCTTGCTTCCGGTGGCGCCGGAACGCCGCCGGGGGCCATCATCATCACCGCGATCTACACCAACACCGCTGTCATCTTCACCAACATCTCCATCACCTTCCCTCCTCTATCTACAGCGGCCCACTCTCCCGCAACCCGCTGTACCCTCTACTTGAACATGGTGCTTTATGCTTCATATTATTTTCCGATGATGTGTTGCCATCCTATGATGTCTGAGTAGATTTTCGTTGTCCTATCGGTGATTGATGAATTGCTATGATTGGTTTGAGTTGCATGTTTTATTATTGGTGCTATCCTATTGTGCCCTCTGTGTCGCGCAAGCGTGAGGGGTTCCCGCTGTAGGGTTTGCAATATGTTTATGATTTGCTTATGGTGGGTGGCATGAGTGACAGAAGCACATACCCGAGTAAGTAGGTTGTTTGCGTATGGGATAAAGGGGACTTGATACTTTAATGATATGGTTGGGTTTTACCTTAATGAATCTTTAGTAGTTGCGGATGCTTGCTAGAGTTCCAATCATAAGTGCATAAGATCCAAGTAGAGAAAATATGTTAGCTTATGCCTCTCCCTCAGATAGAATTGCAATAACGATTATCGGTCTAGTAACATAGTCAGTTGCCTAGGGACAATTTCACAACTCCTACCACCACTTTTCCACACTCGCCATATTTACTTTAGTTGTTTCTTTACCTTAACAACCCCTAGTTTTATTTTTGTGCTCGTTACTTTCTTGCTAGCTTACCCAAAAACACCTACAAAGTACTTATAGTTTCATACTTGTTCTAGGTAAAGCGAATGTCAAGCGTGCGTAGAGTTGTATCGGTGGTCGATAGAACTTGAGGGAATATTTGTTCTACCTTTAGCTCCTCGTTGGGTTCGACACTCTTACTTATCGAAAGAGGCTACAATTGATCCCCTATACTTGTGGGTTATCATGCGGTCAAAGACTTCATGCAAGTAGTAGTGGTTCTTCTTCACAGTATTTTGAGTGACTATCATGTTCTCAGGAATAGCACCAAACTGATGCTTGACCCACTTGTGATTTCTATCAACTTTCTGATGTAGACTGAGGAGAAGCTCACGATCAGTCATTACACGCGGAGCAGTGGCTTGAGGATTTTGCATTGAAGCTTTTGCGGCAGAATCCTGAGTGGCAGAGTCATCATTGGTGGGATATGAAGTAGCTTTGCGAAACTGTCCATCCAATGGGCGAGTGCCTTCATCTATGAAAGCAGCCTTGCCCTTCTCATCAGCTGAGGAAATGGTCCTTTTGAGGACTTCAATGGGGGGAAAATAGCTGAGATGATTTTGAAAATCAGCCTTATAGTGAATTGAAGACCTTGATCTGATGAATTTCATGATCCAGGGAGCATAAGGTTTCAACTCAAAAGGTGACAAAGCAGCATTGGCCAAAGTCCTCATGAAGAAATCGTGGTAGTTGATAGGAATACCATGAATGATATTGAACAACATATTCTTCATTATGCCAACAACTTCTTCTTCATCAGAGTTGTGGCCCTTGATCGGACTGAGGGTTTTGGTCAATATGCGATAGATAGTCCTTGGCACATAAAGCAATTCCTTGACGAGGAGCGTGGTCCTCGGAGCTTGGCCAGGCTTCAATGGCTTCATCAGAACTTGCATCAGGTGATTTGAGAGTTCAGGTTCAGCATAGATGAGCCTTGCACCTTCAGTTGGAGGACTGAATGGGACGGCGTGAAGCAATTAAGAGGCTGGAGCTTTGTAATGAGTGTTTTTGGTCATGCAGTCAAGTACCCATGAATTCACATCTTCAACATTGCCAGTGATGTGCAGTGTGGCATAGAACTAAAGAATGAGTTCTTCATTCCAATCGCAGATGTCGGTGCAGAAGTTGAGCAGCCCAGCATCATGAAGAACACCGAGGACTGGGTGAAGCAAGGTAAAGATTCCATATCCACATGTTGAATTTGCTCATGGTCAAAGATCTTGTCCTTATCAAACAGCAGTGAGGAATAGAAGTTCATCTGGCTGGCAGTCCAAAAACACTTGCGACGAAGTCAAGCAAAGTCATATGGATTGTAGTCAGAGAAGAAATGATGCTTAGCAAAGAAGTCATCAGCGTTGAACTTCTGCTTCTTGGAGTGAGGATTTTGTGGCTTGGGCTAAAGATTTGCAGTTGAAGTCTTCACAGCCTCTTGACGCACAACCTCTGGAGCCACATGCTGAGGAATTTCAGCAGCAGTTTCACCACCAACAGCCTTGGCCTCCATTTCTTCAGCACCAGTGACTGGAACTTCTTCAGGAATAGAAATAAGTGAAGCTTGATGTTCTTCAGAGCCCGTGTGAATTTCTTCGATTTGGACAGGGGACTGAGGAAGTTGATGCAGAGGTGTTGTCAGAGGTGAATTGGGGTGATGACTTTTCCAATAGTCATAATTCAGAATTGGAGTTGTTGACCCAATATCCACATCTTCATCTTCTTCATCAATTTCTTCGACGCCCGCCTCTTCAGCTTTGAACTGAGGCATGGGCGATGATACCAGAGGAGTAGAAGGGATATTATCCACTTCAATTTCTTCATCCGACTGCTCTAACGTAGCAGCAGAAGGATTTTCTTCATCACTGTCATCTGGAATGACATATTCCTCACCAAAGGGAACAATCTCCTTTGATGGCATGCTTGATATCGGAACAACATCTACGGGGTTGGTGTATGAACTTGTCAGAGTCTTCAATTTCTTAGGATCTGAAGACTCTACAGTTGCAGAGGATTTTGCAGTGGGGACTGGAGCTGCTTTTGAAGAAGTAGCTTGAGGAACAGGCCGTGAGGGCTTTGAGGAACTTGGCGTGAAGGCATAGCAGCTGAGGAACCTGGCTTGTGGGCAGGCTTCTTTGGCATGGTCTTCTTAGGCTTGCTAGCAGAGGCCTCAGCAGCGGCAGAAGCAGAGTCTTCATTGAATTTCATCACTGCTTCTTTGGCCATTTTGGCCAACTTAGCTTGCCGCTTGGCCCATTCTTTTGGAAAATCCTCACCACGCTTGATGCTAGTTGGATCAGCTTCTTGGCCTGGTGCCAATGGAGGTCTTTGGCATGGAGGGTGTCTGGTAATTTCTTCATGTACTTGAGTTACATATCTGTACTCCCTCCATTATCGACCCATCTCCTCTCTATCCTTTGAATGCGCACTCTGTGCTCATTCTTAAATCTCCTGCCATGAATTGCTTCATCAGGAGTACAGTACCCTGCATAGATATCATTAGGGATCTCAAAAGCAGTATTCACTTCTGGTCTCTTTCCTCCCTTCTGAGGTCTTTTACCATCAGCCATATTCTTCACTTGAGGATTTTGGACAATTGAATTTTCAGAAGAGGTATGCAATTTTTCTTCAAGGAACGCTGCAAATGAGTTAAGTTGATGAGAACCTAGAGATTCAACAACGGACATGTGTACCTGTGAACAGAATATAGGTGCGAAGAATTTGGAGAGGTCATATGTGTTCTCAGAAGTTTTTCAAAAGAATCAAGTTTGAGGAATTTGACCAAGGGTGTCTTGAGGAATTTCACTAAGCGTGCTTGACTTAGGTTCCAGAGTTGTATAGATTGAAAATCCACACAATTGATGAATCTTGAGGAAAAACGTTGCTTAGAGAAACAAATCAAGAACAGATGCAACTGTGGTGTTTAAGATTGTGGAAGTTGAAGAATAAACACCTGTTGAAGATTTTGTGGAAATCATCAGAATCAACAAGGGCAGTAGAAATAGATTTTATTTACCCTTGACGAAGAACACGACAAACTGAGTGTAGAAGTTGAGAAGCTCGTCCGTTCAGATCTTCCACACCCTAACTTGGCGGCGGAAGACAGCTACGGTGGTGGAAAGATTTCCGCGGCCGGCGCGAGTACGACGGCGACGAGGTCGAGGCAGTGAAGCTCCTCCTCACCGGCGATGATGGAAAGTAGTGGCGGCTCTAGGTCAGAGAGCTCGAGCGAGGGGAGTGAGGTCGAGCGGGGTAAATGAGTTCAGAGGAGGGTGAGGGGGTATTTATAGCCGAGGTGAAAAACCGCTCGTCTGAGGAAAATGGACGAACGTGCCCCTAACCCTTCTCATCCTAGCGACATGTGTCACCCATGTACTGTGAAGTGGAGATTGTGTTAGATCGTAGGTGAAAAAGATTAATCATATCGTGGGATGTGGAACGCTTTGAGCGGCAAAAGCCGAAAATTCAGATAAGAATATTTTAATGTTTCATTCACGAATTCTTCAGCTGACAAGGACACAATGAAGATTTTGAACGGGTTTCAAATAGAATGTACATGAAGAATTTGTGAACAGATTGGGTTGAGTTTAGCATAGAGGGGAACGGTTCCGGTCACATTCACTTAAGCAAAAAGTCAACTTGAAGAATTAGCAATAAGTGAATGCTGTAGAGGACTGAAACCTCAAATATATATATATATATATATATATATATATATATATATATATATATATATATATATATATATATATATATATATATATATATATAGTCGATGAAGAACACAGTCGGAAAGAGTGAAGACTTTGTAAATTTGGAGAATTTGAACAACTCAGGAATTTGAAAAATTTGAAGAATTTGCAAAATGAGAAAAAAAAACTCAAATTGAAGATTTTCAACTTTTCTTGGTGGCATGACCCACCGTATAAGAATGATGATTTCAGACGCCGCGTATAATTGTCGTAGGGCTCTAAGAATCAAATTCTTCATTAATTTCTTCACACCTACAGGGTTAGTCTTCATTGATTGAAGAAAAACGTTACTTCGTGTGTTGCACATCTAAGTCATCAATTTTGCATAAGTGTTAGGATGTGTGTCATTTTTAAAGAACATTTGAAGATTCTAAGGTGTTTAGCCCACACCGCAACTTGCTAAATCTCTTCTCATCCAAGGGCTTTGTGAAGATATCGGCTAGCTGTTCTTCAGGCTTCACGTGCTCAATAGAGATGTCGCCCTTCAACACATGATCTCGAAGAAAATGATGACGAATCTGGATGTGCTTTGTCTTCGAGTGCTGAACTGGGTTATGAGAAATCTTGATGGCACTCTCATGGTCACAGAAGAGAGGCACATTCTTCACATTAATGTCGTAGTCCTTGAGGGTTTGCTTCATCCGTAGCAATTGAGCACAACATGAACCAGCAGCAATGTACTCAGCTTCAGCAGTAGAGAGTGATACGTAGTTCTGCTTCTTCGAGGACCAACATACTAAGGATCGTCCAAGGAAATGACATGTGCCTGATGTTGACTTGTGGTCCACACGATCACCAGCATAGTCAGAGTCTGAATATCCAATGAGGTAAAAAACCGAGCCCTTGGGATACCATAATCCAAGTGTTGGAGTGTGAGCTAGATCTCGAAGAATATGCTTCACAGCCTTATGGTGTGATTCCTTTGGTGTAGCTTGAAATCAGGCACACATGCAAACACTAAGCATAATATCTGGCCTAGATGCACATAGATACAATAAAGAGCCAATCATGGAGCGGTATACCTTTTGATCAAAGTCTATACCATTTTCATCAGTGCATATATGGCCATTTGTGGGCATAGGGATTTTGACGCCTTTGCAATCTTGCATTCTGAATTTCCTCAGCACATCCTTGAGGTATTTATCTTGTGATATGAAGATGCCGTTGTGCTGTTGACGAATTTGAAGACCTAAGAAGAATTTCAATTCTCCCATCATAGACATTTGATATTCCTCACTCATCATATAGGCAAATTCGTTACTGTAACGTTGGTTAGTACAGCCAAAGATAATATCATCCACATATATTTGGCACACGAATAATTCATCATCTTAGGTTTTGGTGAAAAGAGTTGGGTCAAGTGAACCGGGTTTGAAGCCTTTCTTCATGAGGAATTCCTTCAAAGTATCATACCACGCCCGAGGGGCCTGCTTGAGGCCATAGAGGGCCTTATTGAGTCTGAAGACTTTGTCAGGATGCTTAGGATCTTCAAAACATGGGGGTTGAGAAACATATACTCCTTCCTCAAGCTTACCATTGAGGAATGCACTTTTCACATCCATTTTATATAAGATGATATTATGATGGTTAGCATAAGCAAGCAATATGCGAATAGCCTCAAGTCTAGCAACAGGCGCAAAAGTTTCATCAAAATCAATTCCTTCAACCTGTGTGCAGCCTTGAGCTACAAGTCGTGCCTTATTCCTCACCACAAGGCCATTTTCATCTTGCTTGTTGCGGTAGATCCATTTGGTACCGATGATATTGTGCTTGCGTGGGTCTGGTCGCTTGAGAAGCTACCAGACATTGTTGAACTCGAACTGATGCAATTCCTCTTGCATCGCCTGAATTCACTCAGGCTCTAGAAATGCCTCATCAACGTTGGCGGGCTCTGTGATAGAGACAAAAGCAAAGTGCCCACAAAAGTTAGACAAATGTGATGCCCTTGAGCGTGTGAGAGGACCTGGTGCGTTGATGTCATCGATGATTTTCTCGATCTGCACTTCATTTGCAATGTGAGGATGAGCAGGTTGACGATGTTGATTGGTCTCAGCATTTTCTTCAGAGCCATTTTCCTCAGGTGCACTAGCATGATGTTCTTCATGTTCTGGAATGACTTCTTCAGCAGATTCTTCGGTAGGTATGACATCCTTAGTAGCCTTGAACTTGATGGATTCCTCAGGTGACATTTCATCTAGCACAGGAGGTAGGTGCTCTCTTTGTGAGCCGTTAGTTTCATCAAACCACACATCTATAGTTTCAACAACCTTGTGGTGAAAGGTATTGAAGACTCTGTAGGTGTGCGAGTCCTTTCCGTAACCAAGCATAAAACCTTCATGTGCTTTCAGTGTAAATTTATTATTGTGATGAGGATCTCTAATCCAACATTTAGCACCGAAGACTTTGAAATAACTCACATTGGGTTTCTTGTCAGTGAGGAGTTCATATGAGGTCTTTTGAAGAATTTGTGAAGATATACCCTGTTGATGATGTGCCAAGCAGTATCAATTGCCTCAGGCCAGAAGTGACGAGGCGTCTTGTATTCATCAAGCATAGTGCATGCCATCTCAACAAGAGTCCTGTTCTTGCGCTCCACGACGCCATTCCGCTGAGGAGTATAGGGGGCAGATAACTCGTGAGTAATACCAAGTTCATCAAGATAGTCATAAAGACCAGTGTTCTTGAACTCAGTCCCATTGTCTCTCCTAATGTGCTTGATCTTCACATCGAAGTTCGTTGAAGCCCTTGAGGAATTTTTTTTGAAGACTTCATGCACTTCAGTTCTGTAAGTGACGATATGCACCCATGTGTAACGAGAATAGTCATCAACAATAACAAAGCCATATAGATATGCTGCTGTATAGTCATGTGATTTGTACATCCACTATCGATGACCCACTCAGTAGCTTTGGGTTGATCATCCTGCAGATGAATTAGTGCATCTTACAAACTCATATACTTCATCAGTGAAGAATATGACATCAATTTCATCAGATAGAATTTCATCAAGCAACACAATAGACATAACAATATGAGGACGTATGAAATTAAAATTCATTTCTTCATGATTAGCTTGCATCCTTTCAAGAATATTCAGGTCTCCAGCAAATTCTTCAGAGGTTTAAGTTCGTCTGGAGACCTGACCCTGCATAAGAGATTAGTTCTTATTCTTCACCACCCACATCTGGAAGGGTGGCAAAGAGTTCATCATTCTGCGAGATCCATAACATAAAGGTGGCATAGAAGCCAGTCCACTTCGTTTCACGGAAGAGGATTTAGAGTAAGCATATGAATAAGCAGATAAATTCTTCGAGGACTTATGAACATAATGATTTGTAGAATAATGCACATATTCATAGCTCTTAGATTTTCCCTGTGAAATAGAAGCATTAGCACAATAATGATCATATGAGGATTTTGATCCATATGAAGAATTTGATCCACGTGAGGAATTTGGTCCATATGAGGACTTGGATCCATATGAAGACTTTGGTCCATATGAAGAATTTGATCTGGGGTTCCTATTCTTCACAGGTGGTGTCATGAGGACATTCATGTAACGCCCCGAGACCAATGCTCCGGAAGACTTCCAGATATTCTGAGTTTCACCGTGTGTTTGTTTTGCTTGTTGCATTCATCGTTGCATCATTTGCATTGCATCATGTCATCATGCCAGCTTGTCATTTAATTTTTAAAACTCAGCTAAATAAATTGCATAGATCGTTGATCTATTTAAATCGAGGGAATTCACATGGTGACTTCTCTTTATAACATATCCTCTCGATATTTAGGGAGCTATAATAAATCTTCCATTCATTAGGAACTAACAACAACCCACTTGCAATTAAAGTTCCTTCCTTTTCCAAATATTTTTAAATCCTTGATCTTTCCCCGATACTCCAATCCAAGTTGTGGAACTTTGTATTATTTTCAGCCCTCCCCTTTTCTTTCCTGATTTGAAACATGGAATAAATCCTCACGCTTGATGCAGCCGACCCATCTCTCCTTGTTTCCCAATTCTTCCAGCCCAGCCGGCCGGCCTAATCCTCAGCCCACCTAACCCCTGCCTATCTAACCCTAGCCCGACCCTCATCTCTCCCTCGATCCATCATCCCTCACCTTGTTCCCCCTCCGCCGCCACTCACACACACACACCCATCGAGCCAGGGAGAGGAGCTCCCTTCTGCTTGCACCCTCCTGGCTAGCCGTGCCCCTCCATGGCGCTGCCTTGCTGCTCCCTCCAGCAACCAAGCCTCCTCCTCTGCTTCGCCCCCTCATCTGCTCCCTCAGCCATGGCGCTCGGCGCCGTCCGTGAGCGCGTGCAGCTCGTGTCTCCACCCCTCCTCGCTGCCCCGTTGTGCTCCGGAGGTCATGGACGCCCCTGCCGTCCTCGTGCCCTGCTGCCTCCTAGAGTGCCGCACCGTCGCCGTTCGTCTCCAACCGCGGGAGCGCAGTCCTCCTCCAACCCCGTCGAGATCCGGCTGGCCTCCGCTGCCTTGGCCCGTCCCCGTCGGAGTTGACCTCCACCGTAGGCCACGCCTTGAGCCCGCGTTGACTTCCCTGCTCCACCACCATCGGCGCCCGCAGCACCTCCTCTGTCCATGACTCGTGCTGGTGCTGCTCGCCCTGCCGCTGCCTTGGCCTCTCACCTGTAGCCCCTCGCCAAGCATTCTACGTGATACTGCCCTTTTGTCGTTGCCAAGGCCACTGAATCCAGGGACACAAGACGGCCTCTGTGGATTCCTTTCGACAAGTACCACGACGACCGTTGTTCGCCAAGTACCCCTTCGGATCGCCAAGTTCATCTACCACGTGTACCACTACCGTCGCCGTGTACCACTACGCCCGAGTTCCACTACAAGATGTACGACTACCGTCGCCAAAGACCCGTGTACCACGAGCGGCAAGTTCAACTTCAAAACGTGTACGAATACTTCCACTACGAGCCGTGAACGACTACTTCCCTCGCCGAACCCGAACTGTTTCGAAAATGCACGCTTCGAAGGTATACCACCGAGACGACACCCGGGAATGAATGCATGTTGTATGAGATACTCATGTTCAAACTGTGTCCGAGTTGTTCCTTGTGCGTTCTTCCTCGGTTGCCATGCCGTCGACCCGTGGGAACCCGGTATCCGGGATCACCCCACCATCTTTTGCATGTTCTGCACATCCACACTTTCCTTTGCACCGGCATCTCGACGAGTTGTCGGATCACCGGAATGTTGTCGTGGCACCATTTCCGTTGTCGTTGCCGAGGCACCCCTTTCGTTCCACCATGGTGACCAAATGCTTCATAACATGCTCATGTCGACATTTCCATAAAAACTGCATAAAATTTGTATATGTCATCCGCATCATGATAACAACATTTAAAATGTCTAAAATTGATGTTTGCAATAAAATTGCCAAATGACATGGGGATTTTACGGAATTGTTGTTTGTTGCTTCCAACCTCATTTAAACTTGCCTAACTAGTTAGTTTACTTATGTTTCACCTCTTGCCATGTTTATAACAACATGTAATATTGTTGTGTTCCTAAGCGAGAGAGAACTAAATAATTGATGTGGTGTTTCATCAATATGCAACTTCGTTGCATATTGAGCTCCATAACTTGTAGTGTTGTTTGTGCATATTGCCATGCCACGCCTCATTAAACCGGACATGCATCATACTTATTTGTGCATCATGACATGTTTATGCTTGTGTGTTTACCATGTTGTTTGCTTCTTTCCGGTTTGCTTCTCTCGTTAGCTTCGGTTTCGAACCGGAGTTGTGAGGATTCGTTCGACTACGTCCGTTTGTCTTCTTCATGGACTCGTTCTTCTTCCTTGCGGGGTTTCAGGCAAGATGACCATGACCCTCGATATCACTTCTATCTTTGCTTGCTAGTTGCTTCGTTCTATCGCTATGCCGCACTACCTATCACTTGTTTACCATGCCTCCCATATTGCCATGTCAGCCTCTAACCTTTTCACCCTTCCTAGCAAACCGTTGTTTGACTATGTTACCGCTTTGCTTAGCCCCTCTTATAGCGTTGTTAGTTGCAGGTGAAGTTGAACTTTGCTTCGTGATGGACAAGATTATGTTGGGATATCACAATATCTCTTATTTAATTAATGCATCTATATACTTGGTAAAGGGTGGAAGGCTCGGCCTTATGTCTGGTGTTTTGTTCCACTCTTGCCGCCCTAGTTTCCGTCATACCGGTGTTATGTTCCTTGATTTTGCGTTCCTTATGCGGTTGGGTGATTTATGGGACCCCCTTGACAGTTTGCTTTGAATAAAACTCCTCCAGCAAGGCCCAACCTTGGTTTTAACATTTGCCACCTAAGCCTTTTTCCCTTGGGTTCTGCAGACTCAAGGGTCATCTTTATTTTTACCCCCCCGGGCCAATGCTCGTTGTGAGTGTTGGTCCAACCTGTCAGCCGCCGGTGGCCACCAGGGGCAACTCTGGGCTCGCCTATCGGAAGTTTGGACAATCCGGTGTGCCCTGAGAACGAGATATGTGCAGCTCCTATCAGGATTTGTCGGCACATTCGGGCGGCTTTGCTGGTCTTGTTTTACCATTGTCAAAATGTCTTGTAAACCGGGATTCCGAGTTTGACCGGGTCTTCCTGGGAGAAGGAATATCCTTCGTTGACCGTGAGAGCTTGTGATGGGCTAAGTTGGGACACCCCTGCAGGGTATTATCTTTCGAAAGCCATGCCCGCGGTTATGTGGCAGACGGGAATTTGTTAACGTCCGGTTTTAGAGAACTTGACACTTGACTTAATTAAAATACATCAACCGCGTGTGTAGCCGTGATGGTCTCTTCTCGGCGGAGTCCGGGAAGTGAACACGGTTTGAGTTATGCATGAACGTAAGTAGTTTCAGGATCACTTCTTGATCATTTCTAGCTTCACGACCGTGCTTTGCCTCTCTTCTCGCTCTCTTTTGCGTATGTTAGCCACCATATATGCTTAGTGCTTGCTGCAGCTCCACCTCATTACCCCATCCTTCCTATAAGCTGAAATAGTCTTGATCTCATGGTGTGAGATTGCCGAGTCCTCGTGACTCACAGATACTTCCAAACAGTTTGGTGCCGATGATACCGGTCTGGTGGCCTTGGCCCGAGCTCAAATGGGAGTTCGATGAGGACCTTGGTCGTTACTATATTTCGTTTCCTGATGATCAGTAGTGGAGCCCAGTTGGGACGATCGTGGATCTAGCATTTGGGGTTGTCTTCTCTTATTTCGGTTCTGTAGTCGGACCTTGATTGTACTCTGATTGATGTACGTTTAATTTATGTATTGCGTGAAGTGGCGATTGTAAGCCAACTATTTATCCCTGTCTTGTTCATTACATGGGATTGTGTGAAGATGACCCTTCTTGCGACAAGCCTACAATGCGGTTATGCCTCTAAGTCGTGCCCCGACACATGGGAGATATAGCCGCATTGTGGGCGTTCTAAGGTAATGTCGAGCTATCCCGACTTAGGAGCCCCGCTTGATCGAATCATTTGGCGTTGTTGAGTCTAGAAAAAAAATGTTTTGAGACTTAGGATTATATATATCGGAGAGTAGGATTCTTTTTACTCCTCAGTCTCTTTGTTGCTCTGGTGAGGCTCCTGACATAGATGTTTTGACATTCCTATCCTCAAATTTCACGATTTTTTTTAGGATCACGCGGGTATCTTGGAATCGTTCCGATGGTTTTGTGACGAGAACATTGTTCTTGGTGCTTCCTGATATTTAGGGGTTGTGGCAGTGTCCCGGGGAGTTGAGCTCCGAGGTGTTGTCGTCACAATTCTATCGTTCTGATTCTGGAATACACGAGTTTCGCCGACATCGAAAATCTCTTTTATGCGATTGTTGGTGAGATAACCTCGATAACTTGATCTTGGGGCGAGTTCGGGAGTATTGCCATAGCTCATTATAACGGATGCTTTTGAAGGTTGAGGTAAGCGATTTCGAAGGTTTCTTGGTTATGTGTTGAAGGATGGATACAATTTGGATCTAGGTATTGTTAGTTTGGGTGAGATATATTGCGTCCCCTGTATCCCCAACACCTGATTGCATAACCAGAAAGTTTCGGGAGTTTATAAGTGGGAATTCAAGTAGCTCCTAGAATATCTTTCCGACAGATGAATGATATGGGATTGGGTAAATCTCTATCATATGTATTTGTTCCGGCTTATTCCGCAAGCCAAATCCTTTGTTTTTGTTTTGTTTTGTGGTATTCGAGTTGTTTCAATGCCAAGTGTTGATTCCAGACCTTATTCTAAGCGGTGTTCTCATATTTCTATGTGGATGCTGATCCTTCTTGTTCATCAAGGTTGTATTTTCAATCCTTTCCAACCGATGTGCTTCTCTTCAAGTAAATCCGATCATTCCAACATTCGGAAGATCAATTCTAAGCTTTTTCTCAACGGTGTTCGTTTCATCCGACCCAAGTGCCTTTGTTTTCCCATCCTCCCAACCTTTTTCTTCAAGGACTCAGATTTCTTAATCAAGTATCTTTTCCATCAATATTCTTATCCGGTGATTTCCCATGAAGAGGCTCAACAGTTTCAAGTTCATCATCCTTCGTTGTTGTTTTTTCTTCGGTGGATTCAATTCAAGCTTTGTCGATCATATCTTTTCCTCATTTCAAGTGCTTTCTCATGCCGGTGCACCTCTTAATCATCCACCTCTTGCTATTCATGTTTATCTGGAGTGCTGAAGGTATCCCAGAGGATTCATGTTCCTATGCTTAATCCTTTCTAGCTATTTCGAGGTCTTACCTTATTCAAGCCATTTAATTGAACCGGCGCAATCTCTCTTTTAAATCGTTCAACGGTGTTTCTTTTGAGTGGGCCCTAACCCACAGGTTTTTTCCCAGGATCTTACCTGACTCTTCTAATTTTTTGGAGTTATTCTCAAATTCTTTGCAAAGTTTGATGTAAGGATGAATTATCATCAGTCAAATGTCTTTCTCCAAGATCTTTCAAATTCTTTTCATCGTTCGTTCAATCTTTCTAATTGTCATTCCGGAGTGCCTCAACAATTCATGGTGGTGGTTTCTCGTCGGCATTCTCGGATTTTGAAGACCGAAGAGGAGTTCCTCTTAAATCCTTACCCGTTCTTCCAAAGATGCGAAGTTCAAGCTTGATGCCATCCTCTCATAATTGTTTTCGATTGTGAGAATTCTTTTTACCCATCCGGAGCATTTCATGAGTTGTTCCTATTTCTTTCCTCCGTAGGCCATCATGTCATAATTATTCATTCTAGCTTTCAGCTCTCGTTCTCCAAATCTTACCGGTGAATCGTTCAGGTATCCTCTAGTCAGCTCTTGATCTCTGCGTTCACTTGTATCTAAATTCTCTCAAGTATCTTCGTTCATTTTCTAATTCTTCCCGGTGTTTCTTTATCTTTTCTTCGTTCATTTTCAATTCTTACGGTGGTTCATTCAAGAGTTCTCTTCCGTCGTTATCATATAGATTCATTCGTTCTTTCCAATCCTACCGGTGGTTCGTTGAAGACCTTCCCAAGTTTGCGCCATATCTATCTTAATCCTTTCTATGAGAATAAGTAGTATGCCAAATCCATTGCTTGTCATCAATTTAATTGGTGAAGGATGAGCATAATGTAATTCTTATTCTTGTTTCATCGAGTAAATTCAATTCCTTATTCTGGAGGTTCATCAAAATTCTTGATTTCATTTGTTCATCTTTCTTTCCGGAGTTCCAAGTTTTCTCGGTTATATCATTTCAAAGCTTCATCTTATCACTGCAAGACTTCACCTTGTTCTTTCAACTTCTCTTTCTTTCTATCATCCTTTTTTTACCGGAGTTCTTCATGGAGTTTCTACATGGTGGTTCATCAAGGATTTAATTCATTCTCGAAGTGTTCTCAAGATTCTTGTTGTAAGAGCTCAAATATTCTTCATCTTGCATTCCAAAGTGCAATTCTTTCTATCTTATCTTTTGAGGTGGTGTTATGTCATTCTTGATAATTTCCCTTTGTGTTTCATGATTCACAAGTTATCAAGAATGAGGTATTTTAAATCCATTAATCTCTCCGTTGGAGTTATCTTGGGTTATATTTCACCTAAAGCTTTCCCTAAGGATTGTTGCTATCATGGTGCTTATAAATGACCCAAGTTCTTCACATATCCTCCCGGTGGAATAAGTTTCTTGTCTCCTTGTTCATATCAATCCAATCTATTGTTTCCATTAGTGGCAGAATTTCACCTCATAATTTCGAGATGTTTTCCTTAAACCCACAACAAGCTTACTCCTTTCGTTGTTGGTTTTTCCAACAACTTCGTTTGACCCTTCTCCTAAAGATGCTTTTTCAATATCATTTGAGGTAGAAGATGTTGTTTTTCTGCTTCGCTCTTCTGATTCAATTCTTACATTTTGTTCCGGAGGCATTGTGATGTTGCCCTCTTTGACCAATCATCTCGTCTTCTCAAGATCATGTTCTTTTCCTTGCTTATCCTTTTAACCGGAGTATCGTGCCCTCTTTTCAAGTTCCTCCCATTACATCAAGTTTTGCTTCCCTTCTCAACCGGGCGTCTTGTCTGAAATCTTTATTACCCCTTGTGCCATTCTTTCAATAGTTAGGAGGCGATGTGTTGTTGATTTCATCAAGTATCCTCTCATCTTGTCAAGTTCTTCTTAATTCCTTCCATTTGCGATTGGTGCTGTCCAAATTATATCATTCTTATTCCTTCTCTATCTTGTTTTAACCGGAGGGTTCATCTATCATTCCTCTTCTAACCGGAGTCTCATCCAAGTGCTTTCATTGTGCCAAGCTCATATTCTTTATCTTCCATTTCCAACCGGAGTGTTGTCGTAATTGATCCTTATCGTTCCTTGTACACCTCGTTTCTACCAGAGTGCTTGCATGTACTTCTTGTCCATTGCAACCCTTTTTCTTATGTCTTTCAACCTACAAGGTTCTAGTAATGTTCCTTGTTCCTCTTTTCTAACAGAGTGTTTTCAACTTTGTTCATCTTCGTTGTATTATTTCGTTCAATTTGTTCAACCTCTCAAGGTTCATGGTTTCACTCGTTTGCCAAAGAAGCAACTTTGTTTTACCTCTTCCCCTTCCTCTTCGGTTTTTCCCGAGTGCCATCCTAGATCTCGGGACAAGATCCTCTTGTAGTGGTGGAGTGTTGTAACGCCCCGAGACCGACGCTCCGGAAGACTTCCAGATATTTTGAGTTTTGTCGTGTGTTTGTTTTGCTTGTTGCATTCATCGTTGCATCATTTGCATTGCATCATGTCATCATGCCAGCTTGTCATTTAATTTTTAAAACTCAGCTAAATAAATTGCATAGATCGTTGATCTATTTAAATCGAGGGAATTCACATGGCGACTTCTCTTTATAACATATCCTCTCGATATTTAGGGAGCTATAATAAATCTTCCATTCATTTGGAACTAACAACAACCCACTTGCAATTAAAGTTCCTTCCTTTTCCAAATATTTTTAAATCCTTGATCTTTCCCCGATACTCCAATCCAAGTTGTGGAACTTTGTATTATTTTCAGCCCTCCCCTTTTCTTTCCTGATTTGAAACATGGAATAAATCCTCACGCAGTGCAGGCCGACCCATCTCTCCTCGTTTCCCAATTCTTCCAGCCCAGCCGGCCGGCCTAATCCTCAGCCCACCTAACCCTTGCCTATCTAACCCTAGCCCGACCCTCATCTCTCCCTCGATCCATCATCCCTCACCTCGTTCCCCCTCCGCCGCCACTCACACACACGCACCCATCGAGCCAGGGAGAGGAGCTCCCTTCTGCTCGCACCCTCCTGGCTAGCCGTGCCCCTCCATGGCGCTGCCTTGCTGCTCCCTCCAGCGCCCAAGCCTCCTCCTCTGCTTCGCCCCCTCATCTGCTCCCTCAGCCATGGCGCTCGGCGCCGTCCGTGAGCGCGTGCAGCTCGCGTCTCCACCCCTCCTCGCTGCCCCTTTGTGCTCCGGAGCTCAGGGACGCCCCTGCCGTCCCCGCGCCCTGCTGCCTCCTAGAGTGCCGCGCCGTCGCCGTTCGTCTCCAACCACGGGAGCACAGTCCTCCTCCAACCCCGTCGAGATCGGGCTGGCCTCCGCTGCCTTGGCCCGTCCCCGTCGGAGTTGACCTCCACCGCAGGCCATGCGCGAGCCCGCGTTGACTTCCCCTGCTCCACCACCATCAGCGCCCGGCAGCACCTCCTCATCCATGACTCGTCTTTGGTCTTTCGCCTTGCCGCTGCCTTGGCCTCTCACCTGTAGCCCCTCGCCAAGCATTCTATGTGATACTGCCCCTTTTGTCGTTGCCAAGGCCACTGAATCCAGGGACACAAGACGGCCTCTGTGGATTCCTTTCGACAAGTACCACGACGACCGTAGTTCGCCAAGTACCCCTTCGGATCGCCAAGTTCATCTAACACGTGTACCACTACCGTCGCCGTGTACCACTACGCCCGAGTTCCACTACAAGATGTACGACTACCGTCGCCAAAGACCCGTGTACCACGAGCGGCAAGTTCAACTTCAAAGCGATGTACGAATACTTCCACTACGAGCCGTGAACGACTACTTCCCGCGCCGAACCCGAACTGTTTCGAAAATGCACGCTTCGAAGGTATACCACCGAGACGACACCCGAGAATGAATGCATGTTGTATGAGATACTCATGTTCAAACCGTGTCCGAGTTGTTCCTTGCGCGTTCCTCCTCGGTTGCCATGCCGTCGACCCGTGGGAACCCGGTATCCGGGATCACCCACCATCTTTGCATGTTCTGCACATCCACACTTTCCTTTGCACCGGCATCTCGACGAGTTGTCGGATCACCGGAATGTTGTCGTGGCACCATTTCCGTTGTCGTTGCCGAGGCACCCCTTTCGTTCCACCATGGTGACCAAATGCTTCATAACATGCTCATGTCGACATTTCCATAAAAACTGCATAAAATTTGTATATGTCATCCGCATCATGATAACAACATTTAAAATGTCTAAAATTGATGTTTGCATTAAAATTGCCAAATGACATGGGGATTTTCCGGAATTGTTGTTTGTTGCTTCCAGCCTCATTTAAACTTTCCTAACTAGTTAGTTTACTTATGTTTCACCTCTTGCCATGTTTATAACAACATGTAATATTGTTGTGTTCCTAAGCGAGAGAGAACTAAATAATTGATGTGGTGTTTCATCAATATGCAACTCGTTGCATATTGAGCTCCACTTAACTTGTAGTGTTGTTTGTGCATATTGCCATGCCATGCCTCATTAAACCGGACATGCATCATACTTATTTGTGCATCATGACATGTTTATGCTTGTGTGTTTACCATGTTGTTTGCTTCTTTCCGGTTTGCTTCTCTCGTTAGCTTCGGTTTCGAACCGGAGTTGTGAGGATTCGTTCGACTACGTCCGTTTGTCTTCTTCATGGACTCGTTCTTCTTCCTTGCGGGGTTTCAGGCAAGATGACCATTACCCTCGATATCACTTCTATCTTTGCTTGCTAGTTGCTTCGTTCTATCGCTATGCCGCGCTACCTATCACTTGTTTACCATGCCTCCCATATTGCCATGTCAGCCTCTAACCTTTTCACCCTTCCTAGCAAACCGTTGTTTGGCTATGTTACCGCTTTGCTTAGCCCCTCTTATAGCGTTGTTAGTTGCAGGTGAAGTTGAACTTTGCTTCGTGATGGACAAGATTATGTTGGGATATCACAATATCTCTTATTTAATTAATGCATCTATATACTTGGTAAAGGGTGGAAGGCTCGGCCTTATGCCTGGTGATTTGTTCCACTCTTGCCGCCCTAGTTTCCGTCATACCGGTGTTATGTTCCTTGATTTTGCGTTCCTTACGCGGTTGGGGATTTATGGGACCCCCTTGACAGTTCGCTTTGAATAAAACTCCTCCAGCAAGGCCCAACCTTGGTTTTAACATTTGCCACCTAAGCCTTTTTCCCTTGGGTTCTGCAGACTCAAGGGTCATCTTTATTTTTACCCCCCCCCGGGCCAATGCTCGTTGTGAGTGTTGGTCCAACCTGTCAACCGCCAGTGGCCACCAGGGGCAACTCTGGGCTCGCCTATCGGAAGTTTGGACAATCCGGTGTGCCCTGAGAATGAGATATGTGCAGCTCCTATCAGGATTTGTCGGCACATTCGGGCGGCTTTGCTGGTCTTGTTTTACCATTGTCGAAATGTCTTGTAAACCGGGATTCCAAGTTTGATCGGGTCTTCCTGGGAGAAGGAATATCCTTCGTTGACCGTGAGAGCTTGTGATGGGCTAAGTTGGGACACCCCTGCAGGGTATTATCTTTCGAAAGCCGTGCCCGCGGTTATGTGGCAGACGGGAATTTGTTAACGTCCGGTTGTAGAGAACTTGACACTTGACTTAATTAAAATACATCAACCGCGTGGGTAGCCGTGATGGTCTCTTCTCGGCGGAGTCCGGGAAGTGAACACGGTTTGAGTTATGCATGAACGTAAGTAGTTTCAGGATCACTTCTTGATCACTTCTAGCTTCACAACCGTGCTTTGCCTCTCTTCTCGCTCTCTTTTGCGTATGTTAGCCACCATGTATGCTTAGTGCTTGCTGCAGCTCCACCTCATTACCCCATCCTTCCTATAAGCTGAAATAGTCTCGATCTCGCGGGTGTGAGATTGCTGAGTCCTCGTGACTCACAGATACTTCCAAACATTTTCAGGTGCCGATGATACCAGTGCAGCTGACGCAACCGAGCTCAAATGGGAGTTCGATGAGGACCTTGGTCGTTACTATGTTTCGTTTCCTAATGATCAGTAGTGGAGCCCAGTTGGGACGATCGTGGATCTAGCATTTGGGGTTGTCTTCTTTTATTTTGGTTCCGTAGTCGGACCTTGATTGTACTCTGATTGATGTATGTTTAATTTATGTATTGCGTGAAGTGGCGATTGTAAGCCAACTCTTTATACCTGTCTTGTTCATTACATGGGATTGTGTGAAGATGACCCTTCTTGCGACAAGCCTACAATGCGGTTATGCCTCTAAGTCGTGCCCCGACACGTGGGAGATATAGCCGCATCGTGGGCGTTACAATTCACCTAAAGAATTTCAAGGCACCTTTTGGGAACCCATATTTTCTTCATAGGGGGACCGTTCCTGCAGTTAGTCCCAACATATCTAGCAAATACTTCACCATTCTAATTTTTGAACAGTTTATAGTTGAAGTCAAATGACTCGTCAGAAGAATATGAAGATTCACATGTAAAGCCAAATAAGCTAGATGGATCTACGGGAGGTCCTTTCGCAGCAACACATGAGGTTTTGGGATACTGCTCAGGTTTCCAGTAGGTCCCATCAGCATTGAGTTTCCTTTCAAAGGCAATACCCTCTTTCCTAGGGTTCTGTCGGATTTCGGGTTCTGGCGGACCCTTGAGGTTCGAACACTGGGGTGCGCGCGGAGATCCGACCTTCCACCGTCTTGCACCTCGCCGAATCACAGGGACCTAAACTACTAACGGAACAGCACAAGAGACACGAGTTTTATACTGGTTCGGGCCACCATTGTGGTGTAATACCCTACTCCAGTGTGTGTGGTGTGGTAGATTGCCTCCTGGGCTGATGAGGAACCATACAAGGAAGAACAGCCTCGTGAGGGCCTGTTCTTGGCGGGTGCGATGAATTGCTAGGTGGTGTTCAGTCGCTCTAGCTACTGATTTCTTGATGCGGATTCGGATCTCTCTCCCATTTCTTGATCCCGTTCTCTCTGTCTCTGCCCTGGGGGTGGCTACTCCTATTTATAGGTGAAGGCCCTGGGCCTCTTCCCAAATATTGAGCGGGAAGGGCGCCAACAATTGGCCATTTTGAAGGGGAACAGCGGGTACACTTATCCTGACTAAAGTTGGTCCTCGCTTTGCCAAAGGCTCTAGTGATGAAGCCTTGCTTGGGCTCCACGATGACTCCCTTCCAGCCGTTGGGCTGGTCTTGGTCTTGTTGCAATCGAAACGGATGCCTTTGCTTGATACTCTCGCTGCGCTTGCTCCATTTGCACCAAAGAGGAAAGGAGGACATCATGCATCGGCGCCTGATCGGGCGCCCTTGGTCGTCATGGCTTGCGTCATGGGCACCTCGCGAGGTACCCTGCCTTGAACTCTCCGCCTCCTCATGAGCCAGCCTGACGAGGCCGTGCCTGAGGAAGCTCCTTGTCGTCCGCCCCGTGAGGCTTGGCCCCTCACGAGGGTCTTGATCTTGTGTTGATGAAGATGGGCCGTGCTGGGCCCCCTTCGAGCCACGCCGCAGCCATGAGCGAGCAAGTCAGGGACCCCGTTCCCAGAACGCCGACAGTAGCCCCTGGGCCCACGGCGCGCCCGAACTTGGCCGAGCAGAGAGGCAAAAGGGCAAGTGCGAAGCGTCGCGGGCCCTAACAGCCTGCGGCCTTGGGCGCCGCGTGGCGGTTGATTGGACGCGTGCGCCTCTGCAACCGCGTGAGTTGATAACAGAGCGGCATCTTCCTTGCCTCCTTTACTTTCTCCAGTTGCTGCTCAGATCCCCTTTCTTGCGCCTCTCCTCTCTGCTTCCAAGATCTTCAGATCCACACTGCGTGGCCTAGCTTGATCATGGCGCCGCCAAGCCCCGGCCAGAGCTTGGTACTCTCCTGCCTTGGACCCGCCAAATGTGTCAGAAGCGAGCCTCGCCCTGGTGCGCCGGATGGCGGAGGCGCAGGGCGTCAACGGAACGGAGGAGCTCAAGGCCGGCTCTTCCGCCCCTGAGGGTCGGGGGAGTACCTTCTACCCACTCTCCGTGAGCGCCGTCATTGCTGGTCTGGTGCCTCCCTTTGCTGAGTTCTTCTTCTCCGTCCTCCGTCACTACAACATTCAAGCTCTGCACCTCCATCCCAACTCCGTCCTTCTTCTGGCAATCTTCGCCTACTATTGTGAGGCCCACGTTGGGGTGAAGCCCTCGGTGGCCTTGCTGCGCCACTATTTCTCCCTCCGAACCTCCCGTGGTTCCGCCTCCAGGCGTCTGTGAGCTTAAATGCATCTGGCGGAGGCATCACCATTTCAAAACCTGGAAGCGGATTGAGGGCTTCAGGAGCAAGTGGGTCTTGGTGGATCTTGGGCGCATCCACCCCTCGGTGATCCTCGCCCACGGAGCACCCGAGAGCTCGACGACCGGGTCCAAAGTGGAGCTTCTGGATCCCTTGGCTGGTCTTTGGAGAAGATGGGCGCAGATCTGGCCCGGCGGCGTGGCGGGCCGACTGAAGGTGCGTCGGCCTTGAGGGAGTTCTGGAGCATCAAGCGGCTCCGCCGTCAATACTCGCTTCGATGTGGAGGCCTCACCCGAGCCCGTGGTCTGGCCGGGCGAGGATCTGGTGACGGTCCTCCAGGTCCTTGGTTGGGGGTGATGTGGCGAGACTGGAGGGCGCCCAGCGCCTTGTTCCTTCGAGGATTGGGAGGCAGGTAGTGGGGCCCATGCACATCTTCAATGGGGACGGGCCCGTGCCCGTGGAGGCTCCGGAGGACCTGGTGGACATGTCCTCTGCCGACTCCAGCGAAGAGGTGGAGGAAAGAGAGCCGGGAGAGGGGGTTGATTCGGGGGCGGAGTCAAGGGCCCCTCCCCTTCGGTGCAGGTCCCGCACTCTCCGCCTCCCCCAGAGTGACGACGACGAGGATGAGGATGGCAGGAGGCAGAGCCTACCCCGATCCCAAGAAGGACCGGACTGGGCTGGTCCCAGCAGGTCCGCCCGGCCCGGGCGATCCGCATGACGCCTTTCCGCTCCCGGCCTTGAAGCTGATCCCTGCAGCCGGCTCTCGGGCTTCAAGTATGGCCGGAGGTTGCTCGAGCTCGCGAGCGATGACCAGTAAGTGCTTGACTCTTGTTTTATTCCTTGCTTTGTTGCCGAGGCTTGATATCTGTATCTCTTGGCTAGGCTGACGCCTGCAGCGAAGAAGCTGAAGGGAGCTCCTGAGGCTTCATCTGGGGCAGCGCCTCTGCCCGCGAAGGAAGGCGATGGCAAGACAAGGGCCTCTCTTGCCCGGTCATCCTCGCGAGGCCAGGCTGAGCCCGCTGGGGCGAGCTCATCCCCCTTGACCCAGGAGACTCCCGAGGTGCCCTTGCTTGGCGCTACCTCCACTGTCGTCATGGCGCCGCTGGTTCTTCCTCAGGGCGCAGTGGTCACACACCCATCTTCTCCTCCTACTCCATCGACCGCTGCTCCTCCAAATACTGTTCTGGATCACGCCGTTGCCGGACTAGACCGCCTGCGGCAGGATCTTCTGGGCGCCGACTCCCGTCTGATGGCTGGGCGCTTGGAGCTGGCCTCTGGCTGGATTCGCTCCGACGCTTCGATTCGGGCGGCGCTGGTCTAGGCCTCGACGACTTGTTTCGAGGTGAAGCAGGCTGTCCGTGAGGCAAAGATTGCCCGCGATGCTGCCCTGGGCGAGGCAGCTAGCATCCAAGGTTGCTGTGAGACGCTGGAGAGCGAGCTGAAGGGCCTGCAGAACCAGCTTGCCGAGGAGGCCCGCCTCCGCCAGGAGCAGGAGGAAAGCATGAAGGCTCGCGAGGCGGCCGTCAAGGACCGGAAGGCCAGGCTCAAGAAGCGTCGCGACCGCCTAGGCGCTGGCTGGAGCAGGAGCTGGAGGCGAGGAAGGTCGAGCTGGGCGACAAGGCGCGAAGTTCTTGCGAAGATCGCGTGGCCTTCATGGATATGGAGGTGAAGGCTCGCTCTTTCTTTGAAGGCAGCTTTCTGACGGCTGACTGGAGAGTCCGGCTGCCCGCGCCAAGGATGGTCCCGCCAAGCTGCTTCCCTTCTGGTTCGCGCTCTTGAAGATGTCTCCCTTGGCCTTGGCCCCACGTCCGAGGCCGAGGCGCTGTGTCTTGTCTTCTGCGGTAATCGACGCGGGTCCTCACCCACATCTACCTTCGTGATCCCGGCGTCGACACGGACAGCTTCTTTGGACCCAAAGAAGCGGCGAGCATGCAGCTGCCGCTTCGAGGCTGTGAAGGGTCGCAGAGGCTCTGTTGGGGAAGTTCGGGCCTCAAAGACCAAGCCGGGCGGCGCTGCCGCCTGCTGCTCACGAGGCGAACCCACTCCACGCTGCTCCCCGCCGACAAGTGACTCCGTTGTGGCTCTGTCACCGCTTTTAATTCCTGCACATGTATCATGCCTCGGGAGGCGTTTAAACTTGCATTTGGTGTTGCGATAACAGTGTGGACTGTAAATTTGCTTTTGAATTCCTTGAAATTTGCGCTTCCTACTTGCTTATGTTCTCACGCCGGCAGAGTCTGCCCTCAAGATACCTCAGCTGCTGTTAGCCCCGACCGGAAACCAGGACGGGACCAAGGAGTGAGGGGCTACGTGACAAGTTAGGCTCCCGAGTCGCGATGCTCAGGAGTCCCCCTTGGCGCACGAACAACAAGTAGGGAGGTGAGACGCGGGCGGATCCACCGTTCTACGTCTGCAGAGCCTGGCCCCGCGCATACCTCAACCGCCGTTAGCCTTTCGGAACTAAGGGGTGAGGGGCTAAGTGACCAGTTAGGCTCCTGAGTTGCGATGCTCAGGAGTCCCCCTTGATGCTCAAACGACATCCGTACCTTGGCTCCGCTCGGGGAGTGACGTGCGACGAACCAGGCCCGGGGGGCCTGGCTATGTGGCGTGCGTCTGGGCGTGACCCAGGCGCAGCCCCCGTTTCCAGCCCCCTCGTGCGACGCTCCCGAGGGGCGTTCGCGATGAGGCGGACCGAGCTCTGGGCTCCCACGAGGTTGACGCGACCGGAGGCCACCCTCGATTGTTTATCACCAGCGAGCATAGGCGCTTCCGCATGCGTCACGGGCATAGCCGCTCCTCGGCGATGTCGTCGGCCAGTAGCGGAGCATGGTGCTTCCTTTGGTACATGGGAGGGGCTCCCCTCCGGGAGGAGCCCCGGGGCGTATCTGACACCACCACGACACGTGGCTGTCACGGTAGGGCTGGGACGAGGTGTATCTGGGCACCCATGAGGCGATTCCGGGACTCACGGGCCCTACCTCAAGGCGGGTTGCGCTGGCTTTGGGCGTTATCTTCGAGTGTGTTCACCGCAAATTTGGCGAGATCTGGAGCTCTCGTCTTGGTCCGGCTCTCGGGCTGGTCTCAGCCGTCGCTGGCAAGTCAGGTCGCGATGCCATGGACAAGACCAGAGGGTGAGGGCCGGAGAGCCGGTAGGAGCCCTGAGGCGCGATGCTCAGGCACCCCCCCTTTAACGTGCAAGATGCCGTCACCCAGGAAAAGGCACCAAATAACAAGCATGGTGGAGCGAGAGCACAATCCTAAGGGAAACGTAAGAAGGATACATGCCGCTGGGACAGGCCCGAGCGGCTTGGGGATGATGCAGCCAGGGCGCCCCCAACAGGATAGGCTAATGACATGAAATAAAAGGGATACATGCCGCAGGGACGGACCCACACAGCCTGGGAATAATGCGGCCCTGAAGGCGCTCCCAGCCGGAAATAAAACTTTAAGATGTCACCTGGTGATGTCGGGGATGAAGGGTGTTGGTGTAGCAGACTCGGTGGGCTGTGGGAGCCGATCCTCACGAGCCCCCAGGCCCGGGGGCCTCGGGAGGCTTCGGAGGCGCTGGCGGCTCCTCGGGGGCCATCTCCATCTCTGCCAGGGCTGCGGCGTGCCTGACCTCTCGAGCCTCCAGGATGGCCCTCATGAGATGCTGGTGCGCAGCAACCGCGTTTGGCAGGCCGTGAGGCATGCGCACGTAGCTGTGGGGCAGGCCCTCGCAACTTCCCACTCGTGAGGGCCAGAGGCGCTCTTGAGATGCGGCTCGGTTGAGCCCTGGTATGTCGATGCAGACGCGCAGCCCACCATCCTCGCCTGGATGGGGGGCCACAGCAGGTAGGCGGCGGCTGCCCCTCATGACCCTTGACTCTGTGGCGCTCTGAATGGCCTTGGCCGACGAACTCCCGAGGGTTCGGCCCTCCTTGCCTTGCTCCTGCTTGCGGAAGCGTGCTCAAGCACGCCTCCACGTGGTGCCCAAGCGCCTCCCTCGTGACCTTGGCGAGGCCGGCGGCCCTCCAGGGGAGAGCCCCCGAGCCCGGCCTGAGGAGGGCGCCTGGCGTGCTTTCCTATGCGATGGAAGGAGGCTCCCCTTGGCCGGGCGCGGGCCCTGAGGGGCCTACCTCTTGAGGAGCCGGGCCGGCCGATGTCTTCTTCTTCTTGGGTGCGGCCTCGGGAGGCCTCTTGCTGATGTGGTCTGGGTCTTCTAGCGATGCGGCTCGAAGGCTCGCTCAGGAGCACACTGCGTCTCTCTCTTCACAGGCACCGTGATGACCCCGCCGCTTCTGGCATCTTGAGGACGTTGTAGCCATGGTGGGTTACGGCCATGAATTTGGCCAGCGCCGGGTACCCGAGGATGGCGTTGTACGGCAGGCGAATGTGGGCGACGTCGAAGTCGATGAGCTCGGTGCGGTAGTTGTCGCGAGCCCCAAAGGTGACAGGAAGGCGGAGCTGCCCGATCGGGACCATGGAGCCGTCGGTGACTCCGGAGAAAGGCTTGGTTGGCTGAAGCTGACTGTAAAGCACTTGAAGATTGTTGAATGTTTCCATAGACAGGACGTTGAGTCCTGCCCCGCCGTCGATGAGGGTCTTGGTGACCCGGCACGTTGGCGATGATTGGGGAACAAAGCATCGGGAGAACTCCGGCCGTGGTCACAAGACTTGAGCTGATCCGCTGAGCTGAACGTGATGGCGCACGCCGACCACCCGAGAGGGCGCGTGGCCTCGAGCTTGGGGAGGACAGCATTCACTCGGGCGAACTGGCTTGAAGATGCGCCGAGAGGTGGGGCTTGAGCTCCGCCCAGATGCAAAGCGATCGACGCGGTTCTGGAAGCGCCCAGCCCCCTCGTTCTGATGACGGTCCTCAATTCTCCTTGGCTGCGGCGGCAGTGGAGGGAGGCCTGCGTTCCCCTGCGGGCGATCCTCGCGAGGCTGATCCCTCCAGCCTCCCTCGCGAGGCGGGTCTTGCCAACGGTCCTCGCGAGGTTGGTCGCGCCACCCTTGGCACGGGCCGCGGTCTTCCCAGCGTCCTGCATTCCTTCCTCCTCCTCTGCCATAGCCCGGTCATTGCGCTCGGGGTGTCTCACGACCCTTCCTTCGTCTGACGGCCGGAGCTCTTGGCATTCATTGGTGTTGTGGGTGTGGAGGTCGTGGTACACGCAGTATAGACTGCCCTTGGAGGACTCGGGCTGATCTCTGCCTCGCTTGGTGTCTGGTTCGGCCGCGAGTACGGCAGCCCCCTTGCACTTCACGTCCTTGGCCTTGGACTTCTTTTCTTCAGGATCTGTGGCAGGCAGCTCGAGGAGGGAGAGGCGCCCCTCCTCAGCCCTAGCGCACTTGGTCGCCAAGTTGAACAGTTCCAAGGAGGTGCACAGATCTTCATGCATCGCCAGCTCCTCCTTCATCTTGACGTCGCGACGCGCCGTCCGGAGAAGGCAGAGATGATGGCCTCCTCCGTTACCACGGGATCTTGAGGCGTGCGTTGTTGAAGCGCTGGATGTGCCTGCAGGTTTCCGGCTCTGCTTGATTCGGCGCATGTCGCTCACGGCGGGTGGCGGTCGCAGTACCACTGGAAGTTGGCGATGAGCGGTGCGCATCTCGGCCCAGAAGAGATCGTGCACAGGGCCAGATTCGAGAGCAGTGCGGGCTCCGTCCTGAGCGCCATGGGAAACCAGTTCGCGATGACCTTTTCATCCCGTTGGCAGCCTCGATGCCCGGCTTCGTGAGAGCTGGAGGAACTCCGTAAGGGTCATTTGTGCCGTCGTGGCGAGGAGGCAGGTCTGGCTTGAACTTGGCGGGCCACACGACGGCGCAGCTCGGAGGTGAAGGCGCGGCAGCCCGCCGTGGCAGCGGGGGCCTCGGACAACAGAGAGCTTGGTCTGCGGGCCTCCCTGCCTTCTTGGTGGGGGGCAGCGGGGTCCCGACGTCTTTGGGCGGGAGGCGCTCGGGCAGCTTCTCGTGGGAGAGGAACTTCTTGACAGCTCTGCTCTTGCAGCGCGGCGCTGGCGGAGCGGGTTCCGCCAGGGCAGCGTCTTGGGGCAGGCGCCTTCTTGAGGAGGAGGCCGAGGCGCCACAGGAGCTTCATCGCCCAGCGGCGGGTGCGGTGCGGCAGCGAGACGGGCGGTGCGGCGCCTCTGCGGCGCGGACGAAGCTTCGGTGACTTCGGTCGAGCCATTCTTCGTAGACGTCGTCGGCGGCGGTAGGGCAGGAGCTTCGTTTGCCGTGATGAGTGCAGCTCGGGCCTCCATAGCATACGCTGGGCGCGTGTGACGAAGAACCAGCGAGGGTGGCGAAGGCGTGGCGGTGCGGCCGTCCCGCCTCATGGACGAAGTCTTTGGGGCGATGCTTGCTGCTCGTTCCCCGCCGGGCCGGTGGCAACGTTGACGGCAGGCAACGGGGAACGACGAGGGCGCCCGCCGACGGGAGCTGTCTGGGCGACATGGGAGGCGAGGGCGGCTCGGCGCTCGGCGCGGGCCCGACGGGCGTCAGACATGGTTGCGGTGGTCGGGGAAGAACGAGGCGACGAAAGGCAGATTCCGGCGCACCCCTACCTGGCGCGCCAAATGTCGGATTTCGGGTTCCGGCAGACCCTTGAGGTTCGAACACTGGGGTGCACGCGGAGATCCGACCTTCCACCGTCTCGCACCTCGCCGAATCGCAGGGACCTAAACTACTAACGGAACATCACAAGAGACACGAGATTTATACTGGTTCGGGCCACCATTGTGGTGTAATACCCTACTCCAGTGTGTGTGGTGTGGTAGATTGCCTCTTGGGCTGATGAGGAACCATACAAGGAAGAACAGCCTCATGAGGGCCTGTTCTTGGCGGGTGCGATGAACTGCTAGTTGGTGTTCAGTCGCTCTAGCTACTGATTTCTTGATGCGGATTCGGATCTCTCCCATTTCTTGATCCCGTTCTCTCTGTCTACGCCACAGGGGTGGCTACTCCTATTTATAGGTGAAGGCCTGGGCCTCTTCCCAAATATTGAGCGGGAAGGGCGCCAACAATTGGCCATTTTGACAGGGAACAGCGGGTACACTTATCCTGACTAAAGTTGGTCCTCGCCTGCCAAAGGCTCTGGTGATGACGCCTGCTTGGGCTCCACGATGACTCCCTTCCAGCCATTGGGCTGGTCTTGGTTTTGTTGCACCAAAACGGATGCCTTTGCTTGATGCTCTCGCCTGCGCTTGCTCCCTTTGCACCAAAGAGGAAAGGAGTGCACTGCGCGGGCTGACGCCCGACTGGTGCCCTTGGTCGTCATGGCTTGCGTCATGGGCACCTCGCGAGGTACCCTGCCTTGAACTCTCCGCCTCCTCATGAGCCAGCCTGACGAGGCCGTGCCTGAGGAAGCTCCTTGTCGTCCGCCCCGCGAGGCTTGGCCCCTCGCGAGGGTCTTGAGCTTGCGTTGATGAAGAAGGCCGTGCTGGGCCCCCTTCGAGCCACGCCGCAGGCAGGCAAGTCTGGGGACCCCCGTTCCCAGAACACCGACAGGTTCCCGTTGAGGATCTGCTTTTTAAGCACATCACAAAGAGCCTGATGCCCTTTGAGGCTTGTGTACATGCCTGTCACATACAATTCTTCAACCCTGCATTGTCAGTTATACTTGTGGTATCCTCAGATGAGGAATTTGTGACCACAGAGAAAGTTGAAGAATTTGCAGCAATAGAAGCATTTGAACTTTCAGGTTAAGAATTAGCAGATTCACGTTCAATGCATTTCAAACATGGTGGAATGAATTCAACCTAAGCAGAACTGATCTGTTGAGCAAGCAATGAATCACATTCCTTTTGAAGATCATCATAAATCACCCTTAGCTTCTGAAGATCTTGCTTTCTTTGAAGAAATTCATAAGAAAGCTTCTCATGATCGGCTAAGAGAGTGTTATGACGGCTTTGAAGATTATCAAACTTAGACTGAAGTCTCTGAAGATTTTCAGTCAGAGTTTGAGTTCGATCCATTTCTTCACCCAACAGGTCATCGCTTTTGTCTAGCATATTCTGAACCTTTTCAAAAGCCTTTTGTTGTTTTACAGCAATCGTAGCAAGCTTGGAATAACTGGGTCCAAAATCATCATCAGATTCATTATCACTAGACTTAGATGAGGAACATTCGGTTACCTTTGCACCTTTAGCCATGAGGCATGGTGCTGAAGATGATGATTCAGGTTCGAAAGTCATCGTTTTGAGTGATTCCTTGAAATCATCAAACCAGGGGTCATGACGAGTTCGATGACCTTCATAGACATCAGAGATTCGGCCCCAGATAAGCTTCGCATTGCAGATATGCATGATGAGCCTGGACTGATTTCTGGATAGGCAGGAGCAGATGATATCCTTCGCCGTGGTGTCAAGTCGAGTGTACTTGCAAATATCATCAGCATCCGCCATCTTGCATAGATCAGTAAGACCAATCTCAGTGACGGTCCACAGCCTGTTGTTCATCGCCATGAGGCGCTTCCTCATCATGGCCTTCTACTTGGGATAATCGTGACCGTCAAAGATAGGGCATGTCACTTTATTCATTCCTGTAGTCGACATAACTAAAACTCCAGGTAGTTAAACCAAAATCACACAGAACAAGGGAGTACCTTGCTCTGGTACCAATTGAAAGTGTGTTATATCGACTAGAGGGGGTGAATAGGCGATTTTTACAAATTAAATCCTTTGAGGAAATTCAAGGTGAGGAATTTCCTAAGTCAGGAACAACTAGCAGTGGAATAAGTACTCAGATGCAAGCGTAACAGAGTAATAACATAGTCATCATGATGAAATGAAAGTAAGCATAGAGTAGACGAAGCATATAAATAGGATAAGAAGGCTGAAGACAAAGTGACTGAAGAATTAGGAATGAGTGTCGGTGTCAAAACCGGCATATCTCGGGTAGGGGGTCCCGAACTGTGTGTCTAAGGATCGAATGTAACAGGAGACAGGGACATGATGTTTTCCCAGGTTCGGGCCCTCTTAATGGAGGTAACACCCTACTTCCTGCTTGATTGTATTTGATGAGTATAGGGGTTACAAGTGTTGATCTACCTCGAGATTGTAATGGCTAAACCGTAGATGTCTAGCCTGTATGATGATGATCGCCTCTACGGACTAACCCTCCGGTTTATATAGACACCGGAGGGGGCTAGGGTTGTACAAAGTCAGTTTACAGAGAGAGGAATCTTCATATCTGAACGCCAAGCTTGCCTTCCACGCCAAGGAGAGTCCCATCCGGACACGGGGTGTCGGTGTAAAAAAAGAGGGGCATGCTTTTGTACCCCTTTACCTATGCACGGGCAGTCAGAGCCGCGCCCACGACCACACCAAGCAGAGCAGGGGAGGTAAGCCGGAGAGAAGCCGAAGGCACAAGACAAAGCGAAGCAACGACAAGGACCAAGGCCAAAAAGATCAGACGGACGAAGCAGGTTTCCGCGGCAAGGACCCTTGTCGGGGCAGCCTCAACGGCCCTGACAAGACCCTTGCCGGGGCAGCTCGCCCACGCCAGCCGAGCGAGCCACCCTTGAGCCCACCAAACGCTCGACAAACGCATTCGGACAGGGCTCGGGAGGCTCCTCCGTGGTGGCATGCAGATCTTTGTGAAGACAAAGAATAGTCAAGATCAAATGGGGATAGGAAGGCAACCATCCTCACCGAAGAAACCCACAAGACCCCCGGCAAGATCCTTGCCGGGGACGCCTGCGCGCCACGGCAAGACTCTTGCCAAGCGCGCCAGCAGGGCCACTGCCAGGCCCGCACCAGCCAAGTCTCCGCCGCCGTTCGCATGCAGCTTCCGACCCAACCGGTGGGCAGGCACTGCGTGGCAACATGCAACCCGCCGCCGAGGCTCCACCACGCGCCACCTCGGCTGCACGCCTGCCTACATGGCACCGCATGCACCGCTGGCCAGGGCGCGTGTCGAAGCAAGGAAGAGCGGCGACGGACGGGACGAGCCTCGCCCCCGTCCCCCAATAAAGCAAAGGGACACCTAAGCCTCGCAGTAAATGCGCTTTGTCCTGTAATGCGAGCGATGAGCTCAGGGCACTGTACGCCTTTCCACCTCCTGTGTGCCATTGTGGCAGCCCCTTCAGACTATAAAAGGAGGCCCATGGCATAATGGAGGAGGATTCGGCTCTTTCGAACCACGCGCTGACCACAGCTAGTTCGAGAGCTCAAGAACTCTCAGAAATACACCCACCAAAGCAGGACTAGGGTTTTACGCTCCCCACGGCCCGAAACTGGGTAAATCCCCTTTGTGTTGTCTACCAGTCCCCCTCTTCTCACGATCCCCGCGCCAGCAACCGTAGTAGGGATTCCAGTGATCCCATAGGTGTCGTTTCCCACCGACATCTTTGGCGCGCCAGGTAGGGGGCGCAGTTGTGAGAATCTGGTCTGGTAGTTAGCCTAGCGGTTCTTCATCGCTTTCGGTCTCTGAGAAGAAGGCGGCTGGAGAAACGACGCCGGCTCGGCAACAGAAAAGCTAAGTTATTCAGAGCCTTGGATTATTTCCTTGTACACTTGAGGTTATCATCCTCGGAGATCTGGCCTATGTATGGGAAACCTACACGCAAAGGGGCCCCCCGCGATTGGCAATGCCTTTGTTCTGTTTTGAGTCCGCTCAACAGCTCAAAGCTGCCGCATCGAGAGCGGCGGGGTAGCCTTCCGCACCTGGCAACGCTCCTGACTCTGACTCGAGTCAAGCTCGACAGTTCGGGCGGCCGCGCTAAGGGCGGTAAGGTGGTTTTCCTGGTAGCAAGCACACCCGGCAGGCCAATGGGGATCCGTCCCCAAGATGCCATCCTGGGTTTACGCGCCGACAAAGCCTACCTAGTTACGTAGGGTGGACATACAAAGGAAAATCAAACAGGAAAATAACATGCATAATACTGAAAGTGCTCCAGAGTTATATTACATCAAATTGTTGCTGCGGTTCTAACTAGAGATAGCCATTGTCTTGGTTGTGAACAAGCATCGACGATAAAGAACGGGATGCCTAATCCCGGCGCTGGCCCTCCACCCTCTGGATTTCGCCAACTCGGGTGATGATGGGCTTGATGCGCTCCCTGAGCGGCGCAAGGTCAGTACCCTCTGGCAAGCTCTCCAGCGCGGCGTCGAAGTCGAGGTCGGGGTACCAGTGCGCCACCTTGGCGAGAACCTTGGTCATGGCACCCTGGCAAAGCCTCCGGGACTCGTCGGCCAGTGAGGTCGCCCGATTGGCGTGGAGCCGCTCCAGAGCGCCGACGACCTTCTCGAAGAACAAGGTCAAGCTGCAATTGGCGCTCACGCTCCGCTCAGGGACATACCTCACGTCCGGCATCCCCATGATGGCCAGCTGGGCGGCGGCCTGGTTGGCAACGGTGGCGAGGCGATCGAGCCAACGGTTCTCGCCCGCCACGTGATCCGCGAAGTTGAGGCCCTCGTTCGTCCGCAACTCCTTCTCGGCCTCCAGCTCCTTGGCCAGGGTCCCCTCTCGGGTCTTGGCCTCCTCCAGCACCTTCTCGAGACCCTCCAGCTTCAGCTTGAGGTCTTTGATGGAGTTGTTGGCCTCGGAGAGCTCCCCAACCTTGCTGACGACCGCGCCCTGCGCCTCTGTCAGAGCACTGTTAAGCGTGTCCATCTCTTGGGACAACTCTAGCGCCTGCTCCGTCAGCCTATCGCGCTCTGCCTCCAGCTCCTCCACCTTGCCGGTGTGAACCTAGGCCTGGGCATTGAGTGCCTCTTTGTGCCTCTGCTCCAGCTCACTAGTCCGCTGCAAGACAAGCTTCTCCACCTCTGCATCCTTGCCGCGAAGCATGGAGACAAGCTTCGCCTCGCGTGCGGCGAGGTCCTCCTCCTGGGAGTTCAGCGCGGCCTCACGCTGGGTCTGAGCGGCTTTGGCAGCCGTGGCCAAGTTCTTCGCCGTCTCCTGAGCTTTCTCGACGTCGGCGAGCTTCATGGTGAGCTCCACGTCACGCCTGGCCTGCTCGCCTTGGGCAGCCTTGAGCTCCTTGTGGGCCTCGCGGAACCAGTCCTGCGCCTTGGCAACGCGCTTCTGGAGGTCCGCCTCCACCTTCTCCACCATCACCGTCCTGGACTTAACCTTGTCCAGACGGGCGCAGTGGAGCGCCTGGAGCTTCTGGAAGCTGGCGCCCATGGCATGGAGGAGCCGCTCCTCCTGCGAACCGTCGCCACCAACGATCGGCTCGTCGACGACTTCAAGCCCGGTAGTGGCAAGCACCTCGTCGTCAAACACCTCTCCCTCAACGGGTGCCTGGTGCTCGACGCGCCTGGAAGGTGGACGAACAAGTCGTCGCTCACCCTCAGATACTTGCCGGAGCCGGAAGCAACATAAGAGGAAGGCCGGTCCTCGGCCACCACCACCTCCTCCTCCTCGGCGGCGGCCCTGCGGGCATCCCCGGCAGGCCCCTTGCCGGCTTCTTCAGCGGCAGCCTTACCGGCCTCCCCGGTAGGCCCCTCAGCGACGTCCTCGGCGACATCCTTGGCGGCCTCCTCGGCGGCGATCTTCTCGGCGTCCGCCTCGGCGGCCTTGGCAACATCCTCGATGATGGCGTCCACATCCTCCGGGTTCACCGAGGACGAATCTGGATGCCGAAGAAGGAGGTGAGGCAAGGCCAGGACCAAGAGCCAGAAAGAAAAAGAAGCAAGGATGAACGGCGAATGACTTACCTGTGCCAGTACCCGGCTGGGGAACAAAAGTCCCCTCCCCGCCGACATTTGGCGTCGAGGCAAAGCTGCCGGCGCCCAAGTTCTCCTCCTCCTCCTCCTCCATGTGCCTGGGCTCGGTGCTTGGCGCCCTTGCGAGGAACGCACCTCGGGGCGGCATGGTCGATGGGGGGGGGCGTGTTGGGAGTAGCCCTCTTTGGCTCCTCCTGCTGCTGCTCTCCTCCTGCATACCTGGCAGGGTCAGCACCAACGTGTCGTGCCCCTGACACATGTCGACGGGAGAAGAGTGATGAACTTACGCTGGGGGCTATGCCGGGGGCTGCTGTCCGGGCTACTCAATGATACGTCTCCAACGTATCTATAATTTTTGATTGCTCCATGCTATATTATCTACTGTTTTGGACCATATTGGGCTTTATTTTCCACTTTTATATTACTTTTGGGACTAACCTGTTAACCGGAGGCCCAACCCAGGATTGCGATTTTTTTGCCTATTTCAGTGTTTCAAAGAAACGAAATATCAAACGGAGTCCAAACGGAATGAAACCTTCGGGAACGTGATTTTCTCATCAGATATGATCCAGGAGACTTGGACCCTCGGTCAAGAAAGGAGGGAGGCGGCCACGAGGGTGGAGGGCGCGCCCCCTGCCTCGTGGGCCCCTCGAAGCTCCATCGACGTACTCCTTCCTCCTATATATACCTACGTACCCCCAACGGATCAGATACGGAGCCAAAAACCTAATTCCACCTCCACAACTTTCTGTATCCATGAGATCCCACCTTGGGGCCTTTTCCGGAGCCCCGCCGAAAGGGGAATCCACCACGGAGGGATTCTACATCAACATCATAGCCTCTCCGATGAAGTGTGAGTAGTGTACCTCAGACCTTCGGGTCCATAGTTAGTAGCTAGATGGCTTCTTCTCTCTTTTTGGATCTCAATACAATGTTCTCCCCCTCTCTCGTGGAGATCTATTCGACGTAATCTTCTTTTTGCGGTGTGTTTGTTGAGAAGGATGAATTGTGGGTTTATGATCAAGATTATCTATGAGCAATATTTGAATCTTCTCTGAATTCTTTTATGTATGATTGGTTATATTTGCAAGTCTCTTCGAATTATCCGTTTGGTTTGGCCAACTAGATTGGTAGTTCTTGCAATGGGAGAAGTGCTTAGCTTTGGGTTCAATCTTGCGGTGTCCTTTCCGGATGTGAGGGGCAGCAATGCATGTATTGTATTGTTGCCATCAAGGATAACAAGATGGGGTTCTTATCATATTGCATGAATTTATCCCTCTACATCATGTCATCTTGCTTAAGGCGTTACTCTGTTTTCATTAAACTAATACTCTAGATGCATGCTGGATAGCGGTCGATGAGTGGAGTAATAGTAGTAGATGCAGGTGAGTCGGTCTACTTGTCTCGGACGTGATGCCTATATACATGATCATACCTAGATACTCTCATAACTATGCTCAATTACATCAATTGCTCAACGATGAATTCGTTCACCCACCGTAAAATACTTATGCTCTTGAGAGAAGCCACTAGTGAAATCTATGGCCCCCGGGTCTATTCTCATCATATTAATCTTCCTACGCTTTATTATTGCTTTGCCTTTTTACTTTTCCTTTTATTTTTACTTTGCATCTTTATACCAAAAATACCAAAAATATTTTCTATCATCTCTATCAGATCTCACTCTCGTAAGTGACTGTGAAGGGATTTACAACCCCTTATCGCGTTGGTTACGAGGAGTTATTTGCTTTGTGCAGGTACGAGGGACTTGCGCGTGGCCTCCTACTGGATTGATACCTTGGTTCTCAAAAACCGAGGGAAATACTTACGCTACTGTGCTGCATCATCCTCTCCTCTTCGTGGAAAACCAACGCAAGCTCAAGACGTAGCACTCAACACCACCAACGGCGGCCTCGAAGTGCCAGCCGGGGGCTGGCCACCCGCCGAGACCCTGGCCCTCTTCACTCTCTGGGCCAGCGTCTCCACGTCCCTGCAAGGATTACGACAAGTCGAGTCAAGCAACACAAAGTGAGGAGGCAGAGATAACAAAAAGGAAACAGATGCTTACTCGTCGTCCGCCTCCTCCTCTGCTGTCTTCCTCTTCCTCCTCGGGCTAAGGATCCATAATCAAAGGTGACCTCCGTGTCAACATCCGCCGGAGGAGGGGAAGGAGGCGGCGTCTGGGCACGCTTGGATGAAGAAGGGGCGGCTGTCTTCTTCTTCACCGCGACCTTCGCCGGCTTCTTCGCCGCCGCGGCCCTCATGTGGGGCCGGGACCCCTCCAAGGTCAGCTGCGGCTGTGCAGCCCTTCCAGGCCAGACTGACTCGCCGGAGCTGGCCCGCCGCAAGACTCGCCCCCTCCTGGTAGGTGGCGTCGGATCTGCGGTCTCGGCCTCCTCCTCCGACGACTCGCCGGTCACATCTTCAACCAAAGGAGCCTCGGTGCCGGCACGGCTGGATCCCTCGGCGGCCGCCGCCCACCGGGTGAGCTCCTCCTCCTCCGCAGCCGTCACGGCCTTGTCCTCCACACCACCGGCGCTGCCGGCCTCCCTGGCAAGTTGTGCCTCCCTCGCCCTGGTGGCGATGTAGTCCAGCCCCGTCTGGGTGGTGTCCTGGACAAGCAGCCGCTCGGCGTCGGCATTGACATACCCATCATGCAGGGTATCATAGAACTGCTGCACCTTGGCGTCCTCCGGCTCCTTCCAGCTCGGGTCGGGGCTATGCGCGTTGCAGTCCGGCATCATGGCAATGATCTTGGACCGACACGAATTGTTGCACAACGGGACCACCCCCGCCGGCGGCTTGAACAAAGGCCCCTTGAGGACCTTGCCGGCCTTCGAGGCGGCCCTCGCGACCTTGCCGGTCCGCTCGACCTCGCCGTCACGGCCCACTTCAAGCTGGAAGAGCCGCTGGCAGAAGTGGGCATGCGCCATCACCGTGAAGTTGTGGTCGAGGCCGGGACGAAGCCGCATGATGTCGACAGGTTCGTGAAGAGCCAGGCTGGCCTCCCCTTGTTATGCAGTGGAGCGATCCGGCGGTGGATGAAGTCCGCCCGGATCATCTCGAGGGTGAGGCCGGCCTCGGTGAGTCGGAGGATCCTGGTGGTGGCGACCGTGAGCCTCTCGTCATCAGCATCGACGTCGCTCCAATCGCTTCTGCGGACCGGCGGCACCCGGCGAACTTCGCAGAACGCCGGCGGGTCCTCCTCCTCGATCCAGCACTATCGGCCCCGCCATTCTTCCCACCTCTCCTTTATGGCGCCCTCTGGGTACGCTCCCTTTGATGTAGAGACCCAGGCGATGCAACCGGAGATGGCGCCCCCTGGTTGGATCCGAGGGGAGAAGTAATTGCGGAAAAGCGCCGTGTTGGGGTGCACCCCGGCGAAGCCTACGCATAGATGCGCGAAAAGAGCCATGCACGCCTGTGACACTCCAAAATTTTTCCTTTGGTTTTCTTCAAAATTTTGTTGGATTTGAAGGAGGTCACCAAAACCCTTCCAAAAATCTCTATCAAAAGCTTTTTCCCTCTGGCAAATATTTTACTTTTGCATCTCCTTCAACTCTGGTGTTTGGTTTTTAAATTTTTCCTCTGATTGCTCTCTCCTCAAGGGTTCAATAAAAATCTTTGAAGTTTATTTTTCTTTCAAAAAGAAACTCTAGGAGTTTTTCATCCTCTCCCATATTTGAGATCATTTATGGTTTGGCCATACACCACATGGTAAAATCTTCCCAAATATGTCTCCTTCCACCTTGGGCAATCCAAACATTCTGTCTCTACTAGTTCAACCCTCTTCTGAATTTTTATTTCATTTAATTCTCTCCCAAAATCTTTTCTGTCTATTATTTTGAGCCTAGGTAATTTGCAAAGCAAGTACCTTAATGCATTTGAATTTTTACCTCAAACCAACTCCCTTGGATAGTACTTGGTACCCACAACCTAGAACTATCAAGATCCACTCCTCTCCTGTTCAAAAATTTCAAATTATAGTCTCTGCAAGTTTGGACCAGATTTGCCAAATTTGCCAAATTATAGTCTCTGCGAGTAATTTTGATTGATTCTTTTTATGTCCTATTTGAAATTTTGTCTAGTTTTTTATCAGATTTATTTGAAAAATATTTGGAGTAATTTTTGTGCACCTCACGGTATTTACGTTAGCGCGTATGTTTTCTTTATACCATAGATACCGAAGGAGGTGACGGAACCGCGAACTTCACCGAGCTAGGCTCCGACTACTCTGAACCAGGCAAGCATGTTTGAACTTTTGATATGATGAGTGTTACGGCAGGTTTGCATTAAGTAGTTTCATGGCATGTTTGTGAGCATGCCGATGAATGTTATTTTCATGCAAAGTTGAGGCAAGTGAGTTCGATAATCTATACGTGTTGGCCATGTGTTGGCATGAGGATGGGTAAGATGGCAGTGTTGTAGCATGCCAGTCCTATGCCATACTATTTGACTTTAGTGTCAACCCGTATCAGTTTGGTTCCCATCCATTTTCCCTTCCCGTACTACCACATGTTTTCCGCAAGGGATATGGCTTAGTAAGTTGCAAACCGCTTTCCTGGTACACACCATATGGAGAGGCCGTGATGATGGTTCCATGGCCTGGATTAAAGCCGATCATCCGGTCAGGGGCATGGGTGTTTCCGGTTGGGACCGAGAGGGGGCACCCCTTAGAGCCGTGAATATAAATTTGATCCCATGCTATTCGAGATTGTGATCTCCCCGTCTCAAAAGTTTTTCTTGGACGATGTCTAGGGTGATTCCTGGCATCGTGAGGTAGGATGGGTGTGTACTGATTAGCCGTGTTTCTTCCGAAATACCATAAACGGAACTAGTCCTTCAGGACTACGGAAATCCGTTGGCTGTGGGTAATTGTTGTACAAACTCTGCAGAGTCATAAATCCTCGAATCATCTTATCCATGTCTAAGTTCTGTATTATCTTATCCTGACAAGTTTCAGTTTTGGTGACAGATACTCCGGTGAATCACATGAGTACTAAGTCCTGTTGAATGTTTATTCCTGTGGATGGACTAACCCGTTTATATTCATGTGTTGAATATTTATTATGAGTGCTATATCTTTGTGATGAAAGCCCTTTCTGTGATGTTGCTCAGACGTCCAACTGCGGCATTGCTGTTATTTATTTTTATTATAAGCCCTTTCTGTGATGTCGACCAGATGTCCGACTGCGGCATTGCTGTTATTTATTTTTACATAAGCCCTTTCTGTGATGTCGCTCAGACATCCGACTGCGGCATTGCTGTTATTTATTTTTATTATAAGCCCTTTCTGTGATGTCGCTCAGACGTCCGATTATGACATTGCTTTGTTACTTATTTTTATTATAAGCCCTTTACGTGATGTCGCTCGACGTCCATTGCGGCACGCATGCATTTTTATTTCAATATAAGCCCTTTATGAGGTGTCGCTCAGACGCCCGACTGTGGCAATATTTTGTTTATTTATTCACCCTTCGAGGCGTCGCTTCAGACACCCGATCGGTTTTGAGTTTGTCTCTTTGGGTTTTCGAGCGGATTACCGCCGACTCCCATTTTAATTATTTTTCTATACTACTTTAATTAAGCATTGTTAAGATTAACTATGTCGCATTCATGCATTCATTTGTTATATCTTTTGTCCGAACTGTCTTGCGAGTACTTTCATAGTACTCACCTGGCTTGTTGATTTGGCCAGATGTTGACGAAGGTGATCTCATGGATGAAGAGTTCGATAGCGAGTCCGACGCCTAGAGGAATCCCAGGCAGTCTCGTGCGACCCCTGGATTAGTCATTGTGATATATCCGCTTCCGCTACCCAAAATAAATTCATCGAGCCTCACCTCGACGCTCGATGAGCCGCCAGTGCAGTAGACTTATTAACCCCCACTGTGTTATTCCACCAACCACGCATACTCCAAGTCAGTAGTATTTCCACCCCACCCCTTGTGCCATATCCGCCATCATGTATAATTATTGGCGTGTTGTAATAATTGGTTGGGCATATTTAGTCCGACCCCCTGTAATATTGTATTGCTACTGGCTTCTTGTATCAAAGTTTTGTCTACCGATATGGAGGATTTATCCTCATATTAGATTTCATAGGTCGGTTGTTCAATAAATATTTTTATTGAAAATCCGGTCGTGACAAGCTTGGTACCAGAGCCAGGCTGACTGTAGGAAACCACTAGGTGCGATCGCTAATCGGTTATTAGCATAATAGAGCTATTTATTATTTTTTTCAAATGTAGTCAATTTCTGACAGTCAGCATAAGTTTATGATTTGACTACTCAGAATTCTTGCCTTCTTTTGTAGATGGCTGGCAACGACTGCGAGTCGCAGATGTTCGCCAACATGCCCGATGGGTTCGTCAAGCTTCGCTCCTTCATCGTCCAAGTCGCGATGGGGCGGATGTGCGCTTGATCTTCTCTCTCAAAGCACAAGGTCAATGACCGTCTAATCATGCACCAAGCCGCGGTGGAAGTCAAGAGAGGACGAGTTGGCGTTACGGTTTGTGGGGAGAGCCATGCCCACAGAGAAGCACGCGCTGAGATGGCAGCCCGTGAGGCGATAGCCCGTCTCAGGGATATCCTGCCTTCAATGAAGACTCGTCGCTATCGCTACCTGCCATGTCACGTGCCTTACACCTGCCACTACGCGTTCTCTTGCCCCAGAGGAGAACGGGACGTAGCTTTTGAGATGCTCATCGAGTATCTCCGGGCTTTGGAGGCAGCCTTCGACAACCTGGTGGACGACTTTGTAGCTGCCCGCATGGGCTCAGTCCATGGCTGTGCCGCCAACAGGAGGGAGCTCCTGCGCGCTGCACCGCCACTGACTTTCATCTCGTCATCAGCATCGCTCGCTCCTACTGCTCGCACCACTGCTCGTCGCCTGCCTACCACGGAGGAGTTCAACCATGTCATTGCGCCTACTCCGGTTTGTTCTGCACCACCCCTCGTGCCCGCTCAGATTCGAGTTGTCCCACACAGGGCACCTGCTCCACCAACTCCACGCAGCACCTCTCGTCTGGAGCCTATCTCCGAAGAGGAGGTTGAGTCCCCAGCCTCTCTACGCCTCACCCTTGGCAGGCCAAGGGAAATCATCACCATCTCCGACTAAGTACGCTTAGCCGTCATGCGATGTACCGACTTGTATGATATGTTTATATGTAAATAGGCTGTGAGAAGTAGTTTGTTTGCGCATCATGTAGGATCTGGAGGAGTGCAATAGACTAAATAACATGTCAGGATTTATGTACGCATATCCTGAGTGATGTATTGTATAATTACTGCTTGCGTGTAAGATATGTAATGTTCAGTCCTTCTCTGTGCGCAAACGTATTTTCTCTTGAAAAATCTTGGGCTTTTAATTTATTTGCCATCCTTATGCATTTATGGAATTATTTTTGCGACTTCTTTCACTTTCTTATGAGTGTTTCAAAATATATCCCCAGAGTAAATTATGTCTCGTCCTTGGACGCGCTTCCATGCCAACTCCGACAGAGGAAAATTATGGCACACCCCTGTGCAACAATTTCACACGAGGCAGACAAGTCGACAGAGACGGTGAAACGACACTTTCCCAAATGTGCTTGTCTTTATGAACAAAGTCAGCAGCAGCATCAGGAAATACTGAACCAAGTCATCAATATGGGAAATCACCATGGACAGTATCAGCAGCAATCCAAGTTATCTCGAGCTTCTGAAGACGCGTCCCCAAACATTTTCTCACACTGACAAACCTCTAGAAGCCGAGGACTGGCTTCGAGACATGGAGAGAAAATTAATTATCGCCCAGTGTTCAGACCTTGAGAAAGTGCTTTATGCTCCGCACTATCTCACTGGAGCAGCCGCATCGTGGTGGGAAAATTTCCTACACATGCACCCCAACGAAAATAATATATCATGGGAGGAATTTAAAGAAGGTTTTCGTGGGGCACATATTCCTAAGAGTCCGATGAAGATCAAAAAGAGAGAATTTGATGACCTCAAGCAAAGAACAATGACAGTGTCCGAATATAACAGTCAGTTTACCCTGCTGTCTCGCTACGCCAACGAGGAACGAATGTCAGAAAACAAAAAGATGGAGAAGTTCCTAGACGGACTGACACCTGCGCTTAAATGTCAGTTGGTCGTACACACATTTCCAGATTTTAAGACGCTGGTGGATAAGGCCATTACCTTGGAAAATGAGAGACGCAACTTAGAAGATTTCCGCAAGCGGAAGAGGGACCAGTCTAAACACACCTGCAACCACCGCAGCAAGACTGATGTTCAGAAAAACTGGACACCCAAACCCACGACAAACGTCTCACGCCCAAGCAAGTATTTCCACGCTAGGGACAAGGAGTTCACATATCGCCCTGGCATTACCTGTTACGCTTGTGGAGAAGAAGGGCACTACGCCAAGCAGTGCCCCAAGCCAAGGAACTCGACCCCAAAGCCGAACAACGGAAGTAATAATTCGGCACCAAAGCGCAACAATTTCAACCCAAATAACAACCACAGGAAGGGTCATCTAAACCACGTGACCAAAGAGGAAGCACAAAATGCCCCAGATATCGTTACTGCACGCGTTTCCTGTCAACACAATACCTGCCATGGTTTTGTTTGATTACGGAGCTTCTCACTCGTTCATTTCGAAAAGTTTTGCTTTGCAAAATAATTTTCGATGCTTCCCTTGGGAAAATCTATGATCGTCAAGTCCCACGAATTAAGCAAGTTACGAATTATTGCCGGGATGTGGTTATCGAGTTTGAAGGGTTGAAGTTTCACATAAATCTTATCGTATTGGAAAATAAAGGGCTGGATGTCATCTTAGGGATGGATTGGTTAACCACCAACAAAGGTTTTATTGACTGCTTCAACAGGACCATAATTCTCACCCATCACCACGGGAAGACCATAAAGGTTTACGCCAAGGAAAGAAAAATATCCCGCAACCGAGATTGAACAAGGTAGATATTTCTGAATTGAGCAAAGTGCCAGTAGTGTGTGAATTTCCAGATGTATTCCCCGAAGAACTACCAGGCATGCCACCAGATAGAGAGATTGAATTCAGCATAGAGCTAGCACACGGAACCGCTCCCATATACAAGAAACCATACAGAATGGCACCATCCGAATTGGTGGAACTGAAGAAGCAAATAAAGGAACTGTTGGAAAAAGGGTACATACGAGCCAGTTCCTCACCTTGGGGTTCACCAATTTTATTCGCCAAAAAGGAGGATGGAACACTGAGATTGTGCATAGACTATCGAGCGCTAAACATGGTCACAATCAAGAACAAATATCCGATGCCACGAATAAATGATTTATTCGATCAACTCGCTAAGGCCAAGGTGTTCTCAAAGACTGACTTGAGATCAGGATACCATCAACTGAAAGTACGAACCGAGGATATTCCCAAGACCGCTTTCACCTCCAGATACGGATTGTACGAGTTCACCGTGATGCCATTCGGACTAACAAACGCCCAAGATATTTTGTTCACCTCATGAACAAAGTATTCATGAAGTTTATGGATAAGTTTGTTGTGGTATTTATCGATGATATTACGGTATACTCCAAAACACCGGAAGAACACGCTGAACATCTCCGGATTGTACTAGGAGAACTCAGAAACATCGGTTATGCGCTAAATTCAGCAAGTGCGAATTTTGGCTAAAGCAAGTAGGTTTTACGGGCCACGCATCGACTCAAGAAGGTATCGCCCGTAGACCCGGAAAAAGTCAAGGCCAGATTTATTTGGAAGCCGCCAGCCGTGTGACGGATGTCTGAAGTTTCTTGGGTATGGCAGGATACTACCGGAGATTTATTGAAGGATTCCCCACCATAGCAAAGCCAATGACACAACTACTCAAGAAAGACAGGAAGTTTGAATGGACGGAAGCTTGCGAGAAAAGTTTCCAAGAACTGAAGATGAAACTGATGATGATGCAGATTACTAATTGTGCGGATATACACAAAAATTTTGAGGTATTTTGTGGCGCATTTGAAAGGGCCTCGGTGCGTATTGATGCAAGAAGGCAAGGTTGTCGCATATGTTTCGAGACAACTTCGCAAGCATGAGGAAAATTATCCTACTCATGACCTGGAATTAGCGGCGATTATTCATGCACTCAAGGAATGGAGACACTTTTTACTTGGTAATCGCTAGAAATATACACGGACCACAAAAGCCTCAAGTATATTTTCACACAACCAGAACTAAATTTACGGCAGCGATGCTGGTTGGAATTAGTAAAGGATTATGATGTTGGGATCCACTACCACCCAGGCAAAGCAAATTTTGTAGCAGATGCTCTGAGTCGGAACCCCAGTCCGGATAACGACAACATGCCAGACTTAAGACCCGAATTCCAGCAGGAATTTGCAAAGCTCAATCTGATGGTGGTCACCGAAGGCAGTGTGTCAAACTTAGACCTACCCTGATAGGGAAGGTTAAAGAGGCTCAACGTGGACACCCCGGCATTGAAGGCATAAAACGGAAGATGAAGTTAGGCAAGGCCTCGGAATTCATTATTGATGAGCAAGGAATATTGTGGTACGGGAACATGCTTTGCGTACCAAATATCCATGACCTTAAACATCAAATCCTGGCTGAAGGCCACACCGCTCCATATTCAATCCATCCTGGAGGGACAAAAATGTACAAAGATCTTCAGGAAACATTTTGGTGGCATGGTATAAAAAGAGACATAGCCACGTTTATTGCATGTTGTGACTCTTGTCAACACATCAAGGCCGAGCACCAGAAACCGGCCGGGCTATTGCAACCAAATAAAATACCCGAGTGGAAATGGGACGAGATTGGAATGGATTTTACTGTTAAACTACCTCGGTCACGACACGAACATGATGCCATATGGGTAATCACTGATAGGCTGACTAAAGTAGCTCACTTCATCCCCGTGAAGACAATACACACCACTCAGAAACTTGCTAGGCTCTACCTCTCACATGTCGTTTGCCTACATGGAGTCCCAAAGAAAATAATCTCGGACAGAGGCACTCAATTCGTCTCGGTTTTGGGATCACTTACAACAAGCTCTGGGAACTCAGGTGGCATTCAAGACCGCATACCATCCCAGACAGATGGGCGGTGAGCGAGTAAACCAGATTCTAGAAGATATGCTGAGAGCATGTGTCCTCACCTATGGGACCAGTTGGGAGGAGAGCTTACCATACGCAGAATTCGCATATAACAACAGCTATCAGTCCAGCCTGCAAATGGCACCATCTGAAGCTCTGTACGGACGAAGATGTCGTACCCCGCTAAATTGGTCGGAAACCAGAGACAGTCATATCTTCGGACCAGACCTGCTCAAAGAGGCTGAAGATAAAGTCAAGGTAATTAAGGACCGACTCAAGGCAGCCCAAAGTCGACAAAAGAGTTATTACGATCAGAGGCATCGTGGAGTCCATTTTGAACCCGGTGAATTCGTGTACCTACGAGTATCACCCATGAGAGGCCTGCACCGATTCAAGATTAAAGGGAAGCTAGCACCAAGATTCATCGGACCTTTCTGCATAGTAGCACGAAGGAGCACGGTGGCCTACCAGCTAGACTTACCCGAAGAATTATCCGACATCCACGACGTATTCCACGTCTCCCAATTGAGGAAGTGCGTAAGCAACCCAGAGAAACAGGTCCCCCATAAAAACATTGACGTGCAACCAGACCTTACGTATCGGGAGCACCCGATAAAAATCTTGGAAGAATCAGAAAGGAGGACCCGACAGAAAATCATCAAGTTCTTCAAAGTTCAGTGGAGCAACCACACCGAGAGTGAAGCCACTTGGGAAAGAGAGGATTTCCTTCGAGTGGAGCACCCACAATTATTTGAGGATCAACTGGAATCTCGGGGACGAGATTTTTCCTAAGGGGTAGGTGTTGTGACACTCCAAAAATTTTCCTTTGGTTTTCTTCAAAATTTTGTTGGATTTGAAGGAGGTCACCAAAACCCTTCCAAAATCTCTATCAAAAGCTTTTTCCCTCTGGCAAATATTTTACTTTTGCATCTCCTTCAACTCTGGTGTTTGGTTTTTAAATTTTTCCTCCGATTGCTCTCTCCTCAAGGATTCAAGAAAAATCTTTGAAGTTTATTTTTCTTTCAAAAAGAAACTCTAGGAGGTTTTCATCCTCTCCCATATTTGAGATCATTTATGGTTTGGCCATACACCACATGGTAAAATCTTCCCAAATATGTCTCCTTCCACCTTGGGCAATCCAAACATTCTGTCTCTACTAGTTCAACCCTCTTCTGAATTTTTATTTCATTTAATTCTCTCCCAAAATCTTTTCTGTCTATTATTTTGAGCCTACGTAATTAGCAAAGCAAGTACCTTAATGCATTTGAATTTTTACCTCAAACCAACTCCCTTGTATAGTACTTGGTACCCTCAACCTAGAACTATCAAGATCCACTCCTCTCCTGTTCAAAAATTTCAAATTATAGTCTCTGCAAGTTTGGACCAGATTTGCCAAATTTGGTGAAATTCATATCTACACTACTCCAAACATTCCACAAATATTCAGGCAACCTCTAGATGCAATGAGAGGCCCCTCCACCAATAACCAGCTCAAGGAAAAATCCCTACATGCCTAGATCATTCTGTCGAACACCTTGCATGCACTGTTTCTGTTCATTTTCAGTTAAGTTCAGAGTTTTAGTGTCGATCTTCGTCAGAAAGTTCACCACATGCTCACAGTGCACTTGGCACGTTGCTCACGGCCTAGCTTGCTTGTCCGGAGCCTCACACGCAGCGATGCTTGGCGCGTTCTGGCGTCCGGTGGCACCTGGCCCGCTGGCCGGTGTGTCTCAGCGGCGAACCACCGTGGCGGCCGGGGGAACGGCAATGACATAACGCCGTTCGCCGCCGCCCAAACCCCTGGTGGCTCCGGCAGCCATTTCTCGCGCGGCGCGCATGCAGCACCATCGCCGTGGCGCACACGCCTGAGCACGCTCTCGCCGCCCGGCAGACGCGCCGCCCCATTCCGTCGAGCTCCCCCTAAGCAACCAAATCCCGACGCAGTTAGCACCTAAACAGAACCTGGGAACACCCACGACGACGCTCAACCTCTGAACCCTCCCGTGCAACCACAGCGCCGCCGTAATCACCTAACCCCGTTCTCGGCAACCGCCTCGGGGCGGCTATATATAGCACCCCGAGCTTGCTCTCGCCCCCGCACACCTCCTCTACCCCTCCAGACCCCGCCAAGTCCCTTGAAGGGCCACGAGGAGCTCTCCTTCCCCGACTCCGGCCACTTCGTTCCGCCTCGGCCTCCACCTTGATTCGCTGCGGTGAGGCCATCTCTGGCGCCCAAACCTCGTCCGTAGCCTTCTCTTACACCTAGTGCTCTAACCCCCACCTCAATTCGATCCTTGCAGCCCTCCTCGGCGAGATCCATCAGCGCCCGAACCACCGTCCGCCGGAGTTGAGACCGCCGTCAACGTGGTGCTCATCGATGACCAACTCCACCACCCACCGGTACGGAAGGACACGGTGAGCACGTTGGTAACCTCCGATCCTCCTGCCTCGCCGTAGATCGCCGCCGGCGATCACCGCGGCCCTCGGGCGCCAAATCTCTGCTTTCGTTTTCAAACCCGATGGGTGGGTCCTCCCCGTCAGCTTTTTCCTCTTTTTGAATCGTTTTCTGGAAATGCCTTCGGGCAAAATACGTCTTCCCCACTGGACTAATGTATTCGAGACTGAAGCGTTTCGCTTTTTATAAAGAAACCACAGGAAGTTTACGTTTCATTACAGAAAGTTCCCTGGACTAAAACGCTAATAACTTTTAAACAGAAGAGTAATTTTGATTGATTCTTTTTCTATCCTCTTTGGAATTTTGTCTAGTTTTTTATCAGATTTATTTTAAAAATATTTGGAGTAATTTTTTTGCACCTCACGGTATTTACGTTAGCACGTATGTTTTCTTTATACCATAGATACCGAAGGAGGTGACGGAACCGCGAACTTCACCGAGCTAGGCTCCGACTACTACGAACCCGAGCAAGCATGTTTGAACTTTTGATATGATGAGTGTTACGCAGGTTTGCATTAAGTAGTTTCATGGCATGTTTGTGAGCATACCGATGAATGTTATTTTCATGCAAAGTTGAGGCAAGTGAGTTCGATAATCTATACGTGTTGGATGTGAGTGTGCATGGCCATGTGTTGGCATGAGGATGGGTAAGATGGCAGTGTTGTAGCATGCCAGTCTTATGCCATACTATTTGACTTTAGTGTCAACCCGTATCAGTTCGGTTCCCATCCATTTTCCCTTCCCGTACTACCACATGTTTTCCGCAAGGGATATGGCTTAGTAAGTTGCAAACCGCTTTCCTGGTACACACCAAATGGAGAGGCCGTGATAATGGTTCCATGGCCCTGGATTAAAGCCAGTCATCCGGTCGGGGCATGGGTGTTTCGGTTGGGACCGAGAGGGGGCACCCCTAAGAGCTGTGAATATAAATTTGATCCCATGCTATTCGAGATTGTGATCTCCCGTCTCAAAAGTTTTTCTTGGACAATGTCTAGGGTGATTCCTGGCATCGTGAGGTAGGATGGGTGTGTCTTGGTTAATGTGTTTCTTCCGAAATACCATAAACGGAACTAGTCCTTCAGGACTACGGAAATCCGTTGGCTGTGGGTAATTTTTGTACAAACTCTTCAGAATCATAAATCCTCGAATCATCTTATCCATGTCTAAGTTCTGTATTATCTTATCCTCACAAGTGTCAGTTTTGGTGACAGATACTCCGGTGAATCACATGAGTACTAAGTTCGGTTGAATGTTTATTCCTGTGGATGGACTAACCCGTTTATATTCATGTGTTGAATATTTATTATGAGTGCTATAGCTTTGTGATGAAAGCCCTTTCTGTGATGTTGCTCAGACGTCCGACTGCGGATTGCTGTTATTTATTTTTATTATAAGCCCTTTCTGTGATGTCGCTCAGACATCCGACAGCGGCATTGCTGTTATTTATTTTTATATAAGCCCTTTTACGTGATGTCGCTCGACGTCCGATCGCTGCATTGCTGTTATTTATTTTTATTATAAGCCCTTTACGTGATGTCGCTCAGACGTCCGACTACGGCATTCTTGTTACTTATTTTTATTATAAGCCCTTTACGTGATGTCGCTCAGACGTCCATCATGCACGCATGCATTTTTATTTCAATATAAGCCCTTTATGAGGTGTCGCTCGACGCCTCGATCGTGTCAATATTTTGTTTATTTATTCACCCTTCGAGACGTCGCTTCAGACACCCGATCGGTTTTGAGTTTGTCTCTTTGGGTTTTCGAGCGGACTACCGCCGACTCCCATTTTAATTATTTTTCTATACTGCTTTAATTGAGCATTGTTAGTATTAACTATGTTGCATGCACTCATTTGTTATATCTTTTGTTCGAACTGTCTTGCGAGTACTTTCATAGTACTCACCTGGCTTGTTGATTTGGCCAGATGCTGACGAAGGCGATCTCATGGATGAAGAGTTCGATAGCGAGTCCGACGCCTAGAGGAATCCCGGTCAGTCTCGTCACGACCCTGGATTAGTCATTGTGATATATCCGCTTCCGCTACCCAAATAAATTCATCGAGCCTCACCTCGATGCTCGATGAGCCGCCAGTGCAGTAGACTTATTAACCCCCACTGTGTTATTCCACCAACCACGCATACTCCAAGTCAGTAGTATTTCCACCCCACCCCTTGTGCCATATCCGCCATCATGTATAATTATTGGCGTGTTGTAATAATTGGTTGGGCATATTTAGTCCGACCCCCTGTAATATTGTATTGCTACTGGCTTCTTGTATCAAAGTTTTGTCTACCGATATGGAGGATTTATCCTCATATTGGATTTCATAGGTCGGTTGTTCAATAAATATTTTTATTGAAAATCCGGTCGTGACAACGCCACCGCATTCGGAGTAAAATCCAGGAGGCGGAAGCCGAAGGTGTGCATGATGTCGCTGAAGAAATCTGAGAAGGGAGGACAGAGCCCACAAGAAAAATAATCAACAAAGAAGTGGTACCGATTTGGGGTAGCCTCGGTGCAGTCGGCGGGGATGACGCGCGTGGCTGGATACCCCGAATTGTTCCCCTTGTCTTCACTCGCCACAGGGGCCTAAAGGAGTCCCGAAGCTCGAACACGTTAACCGTCGAGGGGGAGAAGAAGGCGGACTGCGTCCGCTGCACTGCCAGCGCGCTCTCCGGCGGCTCCGCAGCTCCGGCGTCCTTGGCCACCCCCTTGCCCTTGGTGGATTTTGGCGCCATGGCGGCTGGAGGAGGGGAGCAGGACAGAGGGCAGCGGAAGCGCGACGACAGCGAGCAGAAACGAAGCTTGGAGAAGAAGAGGAAGCCGGGCGGAGGTTTCTGAGATTGGGGTTGCGCGAAGGGTAAAAGGAACAGTGCGCCCGCGGTTATCCTTTTTTATGGGGAAGCTGCAGGGCGCGCTTCCCATTTACTGCATGTGACGCATGCGTGTGGAAACCGCCCCACGCATGCCGCCCACGTCACGCACACCCCTCCACGCCGCGCCACGCGCCCGGGTCGTCGGAGGCGGAGCGCACGAAGAATCTTACCACGGTAAAAACCGCCCCACCTGCCCGTGCATTGTTTTGGGCCTGGCCCAACAACGTGTCGCGCTTATGTGTGGCCCAAGCCGGGGGCTCCCGTCGGTGTACAAAAAGAGGGGCACGCTTTTGTACCCCTTTACCTGTGCATGGGCAGTAAGAGCCGCGCCCACGACCACACCAAGCAGAGCAGGGGAGGTAAGCCGGAGAGAAGCCGAAGGCACAAGACAAAGCAAAGCAACGACAAGAACCAAGGCCACAAAGATCAGACGAACGAAACAGGTTTCCCCGGCAAGGACCCTTGCCGGGGCAGCCTCAGCGGCCCCGGCAAGACCCTTGCCGGGGCAGCTCGCCCACGCTAGCCGAGCGAGCCACCCTTGAGCCCACCAAACGCTCGACAAACGCATTCGGACAGGGCTCGGGAAGCACCTCCATGGTGGCATGCAGATCTTTGTGAAGACAAAGAATAGTCAAGATCAAATGGGGATAGGAAGGCAACCATCCTCACCGAAGAAACCCACAAGACCCCCGGCAAGATCCTTGCCGGGCGCTTCTGTATCACGGCAAGACCCTTGCCGGGCAACCCGGCAAGACTCTCGCCAAGCGCGCCGGCAGGGCCACTGCCAGGCCCGCACCAGCCAAGTCTCCGCCGCCGTTCGCACCCAGCTGCCAACCCAACCAGCTGGGCAGGCACCTGCGTGGCAACATGCAGCCCTTCGTGGAGGCTCCACCACCGTGCCACCTCAGCTGCTTGCCTTCCTACATGGCACCGCATGCACCGCTGGCCAGGGCGCGTGTCGAAGCAAGGAAGAGTGGCGACGGACGGGATATGCCTCGCCCCCGTCCCCCAATAAAGCAAAGGGACACCTAAGCCTCGCATTAAATGTGCTTTGTCCTGCAACACGAGCAATAAGCTCAGGGCACTGTACGCCTTTCCACCTCCTGTGTGCCACTGTGGCAGCCCCTTCAGACTATAAAAGGAGGCCCATGGCATACTGGAGTAGGATTCGGCTCTTTCGAACCATGCGCTGACCACAGCTAGTTCGAGAGCTCAAGAACTCTCAGAAATACACCCACCAAAGCAGGAGTAGGGTTTATGCATCCCCACGGCCCGAACATGGGTAAATCCCCTTTGTGTTGTCTACTAGTCCCACTCTTCTCACGATCCCCGTGCCCCGCAACCGTAGTAGGGATTCCAGTGATCCCATAGGTGTCGTTTCCCACCGACACGGGGGGAAGCCTTCTATCTTGTACCTTCTTGGCCCACCAGTCCGGCCCACGTCACATTGCCCAAACGCCCAGGGACCCCCTAATCCAGGACTCCCTTAGTAGCCCCTGAACCAGGATTCAATGACGATGTGTCTGGCACGCAGATTGTCTTCGACATTGCAAGGCGGGTTCCCGCTCCGAACACTTCAAAGCTGTTGATTAACAAGAACTATATCCGGCTCTGCTTAACAGTTACAACCCCCTACTGCAAGGGTGTAATACTTAATCGAAGAATCATGTTATGTCTTTACTGACAGATTTGCTGATGGGACGTTATGTTTGGCCACTTCATTATTTCAAATCGTTTTTTGACCTCCCGTTTCGCATTTTGAGACGCAGCCTTTGGTGACACGTCTTGTCAAAGCAAAGATCGTGTCCCCTTATTATGGAATTCTCATCAATACGGGTTTGGGAAGTCCAACCGTGCCGTTCGCACAACCCCTTAGGAATAGGCGAGCTTTAAGGCTCGTGGGGGGACGCTTGATATTCACTGCCTTTATGAGGAGATAAGGATCCATGTTTTTACCCCACTCCTCCTTCCTGCCCTGCACTTCCCCTCTTAAATCTCGGGACGAGATTTCTTGTAGTGGAGGAGAATTGTGATGCCCGGATAATTAGCTACAGTAATCCCACGTTAATGATGCCACATCACCACAGTTAAAGTTGCTAATCTCGCGCTAGTTTGAAATCGATTCGAATTCAAATTCAAATTATAGTAAACAATAAAAATTTTCAAATATTGAAACTAAAATGTTCGGAGTGAGCCAAATAATGCATAAGTAGTAATGGTGGAGAAAGCACATTGTTACCAAAGGTTTAAATGCAATTAGGAAATTAAAACAATAGTTAAAACAATTAAATAAATACATATTGGATTTTATTAAATTTTAAACTATTTTTTTGGGTAAATAATTGTTGTGGCAGTAGTATAATTATAAATGCAGGTTTAGGTACTAGTTGTAATTTTTATAAAACAGAATCTTAGAGGAAACTAAAAAAATAGAAAAGGATAATAACTAAAAAAAATAAAAGAACAAAACTGAAAACAAAATAAAAGAGGAGGACCCCCCCCCCCCGGCCAACTCGGCCAGACGACCCAGCTGGCTAGCCCATCTGGCCCTAACTGGCCCACCCCATCCTACCTTATCCCCCACTACCCCGAAACCCTAACCCCTAGTGCAAACACTCCCCCGCACGATCCCCACCCCACTCTCTCATCCCTCTCGCCCCCCCCGATGTGGATCGGGGCGCAATCTCGACCGGGGCCCGCCGACGTCGACGTTGCCGCCTGTGGATCCCGCGACCCACCGCCGAGCTTCTTCGCCGGATCCGCCGCATCGCGTCCCCATCCTCCTCGCAGGACCACCTCGCCGGACTGCCTCCTCTCCATCGCGCCGTCTCCGACATCCTCCCCGCGCCCCATTGCCCCGACCCCTGCACCTGACGTGAGCCCGCGCCCCTCCTCTTTCTCCCATGTCTCCCCTACCACGCCCACGCGCGCGCCCAACCGTACCCGGCCATGCCCTTGGCCGCCCTCACCGCTGCTTGCGCGGCCTCGAGGTGTCGCTGGCTAAGCGCCCGCGCGCCCGCACTACCTGACCGTGCGCTAATCGCGGCCGCGTCTCCCAACCGCTGCCCGCCGCGCATCTGGCCGCCCCTGCACCACGGTCGCCGCACTCGACCGCGCCGCACTGATACGTCCATTTTGCATCATGCTTTTATATTGATATTTATTGCATTATGGGATGTTATTACACGTTATGTCACAATACTTATGCCTATTCTCTCTTATTTTACAAGGTTTACATAAGGAGGAGAATGCTTACTGGAATGGAAAAGGAGCAAATAATAGAGACCTATTCTGCACAACTCCAAAAGTCCTGAAACTCCACGGAATATCTTACAATAAATAATAAAAATCGTCGCCAAAGATGAAGGCCAGGGGGCCCACACCCTGTCCATGAGGGTGGGGGGCGCGTCCCCCCTCCTAGGGCGCCCCCTACCTCGTGGGCCCCCTGGTGGCCCTCTGATGCCCATCTTCTACTATATGAGGTATTTCGTCGAGAAAAAAAATCAGAAGCAACCTTTCGGGACGAAACTCCGCCGCCACAAGGCGGAACCTTGGCGGAACCAATCTAGGGCTCCGGCAGAGCTGTTCTGCTGGGACATTTCCCTCCAGGAGGGGGAAATCATCGTCATCATCATCACCAACGCTCCTCTCATCGGGAGAGGGCAATCTCCATCAACATCTTCACCAGCACCATCTCCTCTCAAAACCCTAGTTCATCTCTTGTATCCAATTCTTGTCTCCAAGTCCAGGATTGGTACTAGTAGGTTGCTACTAGTGTTGATTACTCCTTGTAGTTGATGCTAGTTGGTTTATTTGGTGGAAGATCATATGTTCAGATCCTTTATACATATTAATAGCCCTCTGATTATGAACATGAATACGCTTTGTGAGTAGTTACCTTTGTTCCTGAGGACTTGGGAGAAGTATTGCTATTAGTAGTCATGTGAATTTGGTATTCGTTCGATATTTTGATGAGATGTATGTTGTCTAGCCTATAGTGGTGTTATGTGAACGTCGACTACATAACACTTCACCATTATTTGGGCCTAGAGGAAGGCATTGGGAAGTAATAAGTAGATGATGGGTTGCTAGAGTGATGTAAGCTTAAACCCTAGTTTATGCGTTGCTTCGTAAGGGCTGATTTGGATCCATATGTTTCATGCTATGGTTAGGTTTACCTTAATACTTTTGTTGTAGTTGCGGATGCTTGCAATAGAGGTTAATCATAAGTGGGATGTTTGTTCAAGTAAGAACAGCACCCAAGCACCGGTCCACCCACATATCAAACTATCAAAGTACCAAACGCGAATCATATGAACGTGATGAAAACTAGCTTGACGATATTCCCATGTGTCCTCGGGAGCGCTTTTCCTATTATAAGCGTTTGTCCAGGCTTGTACTTTGCTACAAAAAGGATTGGGCCACCTTGCTGCACTTTATTTACTTTTGTTACTTGTTGCTCGTTACAAATTATCCTATCACAAAACTATCTGTTACCACTTGTTTCAGTACTTGCAGAGAATACCTTGCTGAAAACCGCTTATCATTTCCTTCTGCTCCTCATTGGGTTCGACACTCTTACTTATCGAAAGGACTACGATAGATCCTCTATACTTGTGGGTCATCAAGACTCTTTTCTGGCACCGTTGCCGGGGAGTGAAGCGCCTTTGGTAGGTGGAATTTGGTAAGGAAAAATTTATATAGTGTGCTGATATTTACGGTCACTTGTTACTATGGAAAGTAATCCTCTGAGGGGCTTGTTCGGGGTATCTTCACCCTGACCAGTAGAGCAAAGAGTTGCTCCTCAACCTAATGAACCTACTGAAAATGAATATGAAAATATTCCCTTTGAATTTCCTTCGGGTATGATGGAAAAACTGCTAGCTAATACTTTTGCAGGAGATGGAACCAAGCATCCTGATGAACACTTAATATATGTGGATGAGGTTTGTGGATTATTTAAGCTTGCAGGTATACACGATGATGTTGTCAAGAAGAAGGCCTTCCCTTTATCTTTGAAGGGAGATGCATTGACATGGTATAGGCTATGTGATGATACGAGATCATGGAACTACAGACGATTGAAATTGGAATTTCATCAGAAATTTTATCCTATGCATCTTGTTCATCGTGATCGCAATTATATATATAATTTTTGGCCTCACGAAGGAGAAAGCATCGCTCAAGCTTGGGGGAGGCTTAAATCAATGTTATATTCATGCCACAATCATGAGCTCTCGAGAGAAATAATTATTCAAAGTTTTTATTCTCGAATTTCTCATAATAATCAAACCATGCTCGATACTTCTTGTGCTGGCTCTTTTATGATGAAGACTATTGAATTCAGATGGAATTTATTGGATAGAATTAAACGCAACTCTGAAGATTGGGACCTCGACGAAGGTAAGGAGTCAGGTATGACACCTAAGTTTGATTGTGTTAAATCTTTTATGGTACCGATATTTTCCATAAGTTTAGCACTAAATATGGACTTGACTACGAGATAGTAGCTTCTTTACGTGAATCTTTTGCTACTTATGTTGATCTCCCTAAGGAGAAGTGGTTTAAATATCATCCTCCCATAGAAGTAAAAGTAGCTGCACCTATTAAAGTTGAAGAATAGACTGTCACTTATAATGATCCTATTGTTCCTACCTCTTATGTTGAGAAACCACCTTTCCCTGTTAGAATAAAGGATCATGCTAAAGCTTCAACTATGGTTCGTAAAAGCAATATTAGAACTCATACACCTCCTGAGAAAGTCAAAGTAGAACCTAATATTGCTAATGTTAAAGATCTCTTGTCTGATAATATTGATGGGCATGTTATTCAATTCTGCGGTGAAACTGCTAGAATTGCCAAACCTAGTGCTAAAGATAAACATAGTCTGTGGTAGGCGTGCCTTTTATTTATGTTAAAATAGGAGATCATTGTTATCATGGCTTATGTGATATGGGTGCTAGTGCTAGTGTTATACCTTATGACTTATATAAAGAAATTAAGCATGAAATTGCACCTGCTGAGTTAGAAGATATTGATGTTACAATTAAACTTGCCAATAGAGATACTATATCTGCAATGGGAATTGTTAGAGATGTTGAAGTCTTGTGTGGGAAAACTAAATATCCTGCTGATTTTCTTGTTCTTAGCTCCCCACAAGATAGCTTTTGTCCCATTATATTTGGAAGACCCTACTTGAATACTGTTAATGCTAAGATAGACTGCGAAAAGAATGTTGTTACTATTGGCTTGGAAGATATGGTTCATGAGTTTAATTTCTCTAAATTTAGTAAACAACACCGTGATGAAGAATTACCTAGTAAGGATGAAATTATTGGTCTTACTTCTATTGTCGTACCTCCTAGTGATCCTCTAGAACATTATTTGCTAGACCATGAAAATGATATGTTTATGAATGAAAGAAGGGATATAGATGAAGTATTCTTTAAACAGGAACCTATTCTGAAACACAATTTACCTGTTGAAATCCTAGAGGATCCTCCTCCACCCAAAGGTGATCCCGTGTTTGAGCTAAAAACGTCCCCTGATAACCTTAAATATGCTTATCTTGATGAAAAGAAAATATATCCTGTTATTATTAGTGCTAACCTTTCAGAGCATGAAGAAGAGAGATTATTGAAAACTCTGAAGAAGCACCGTGCTGCTATTGGATATACTCTAGATGATCTTAAGGGCATCAGTCCCACTCTATGTCAGCATAAAATAAATTTGGAAGAAGATGCCAAACCAGTCCGTGATCATCAATGAAGGCTTAATCCTAAGATGAAAGAAGTGGTAAGGAAAGAAATACTAAAGCTTACGGAGGCGGTATAATTTATCCCGTTCTTTGATAGTCGATTGGGTAAGTCATGTTCATTGTGTCCCTAAGAAGGGAGGTGTTACTGTTGTTCCTAATGATAAAGATGAATTGATCCCCAAAGAATTATTACAGGTTATAGGATGGTAATTGATTTCCATAAATTAAATAAAGCTACTAAGAAAGATCATTACCCTTAGATTTTATTGATCAAATGCTAGAAAGATTATGCAAACATACACATTATTGCTTTCTAGATGGTTATTCTGGTTTCTCTCAAATACCTGTGTCGGCTAAGGACCAATCAAAGACTACTTTTACATGCCATTTTGCTACTTTTGCTTATAGACGTATGCCTTTTGGTTTATGTAATGCTCCTGCTACCTTTCAAAGATGCATGATGGCTGTATTCTCTGACTTTTGTGAAAAGATTTTTGAGGTTTTCATGGACGACTTTTCCGTCTATGGATCCTCTTTTGATGATTGCTTGAGCAATCTTGATCGAGTTTTGCAGAGATGTGAAGAAACTAATCTTGTCCTGAATTGGGAAAAGTGCCACTTTATGGTTAATGAAGGTATTGTCTTGGGGCATAAAGTTTTTGAAAGAGGCATTGAAGTTGATAAAGCCAAAGTTGATGCTATTGAAAAGATGCCATGTCCCAAGGACATCAAAGGTATAAGAAGTTTCCTTGGTCACGCCAGATTTTATAGGAGGTTCATTAAGGACTTCTCAAAAATTTCTCGGCCTCTGACTAATTTATTACAAAAAGATATACCATTTGTCTTTGACAATGATTGTGTAGAAACATTTGAAATACTTAAGAAAGCATTGGTCTCCGCACCTATTGTTCAGCCTCCTGATTGGAATTTACCCTTTGAAATTATGTGTGATGCTAGTGATTATGCTGTAGGTGATGTTCTAGGGCAAAGAGTTGATAATAAATTAAATGTTATCCATTATGCTAGTAAAACTTTAGACAATGCTCAAAGAAATTATGCTACTACTAAAAAAGAATTTTTAGCAGTCGTATTTGCATGTCATAAGTTCAGACCTTATATTGTTGATTCTAAAGTAACTATTCACACTGATCATGCTGCTATTAAATACCTGATGGAAAAGAAAGATGCTAAACCTAGACTTATTAGATGGGTTCTCTTTCTACAAGAATTTGATTTGCATATTGTTGATAGAAAGGGAGCTGAGAACCCCGTTGCAGACAACTTGTCTAGGTTAGAAAATGTTCTTGATGACCCACTACCTATTGATGATAGCTTCCCCGATGAGCCATTAAATGTCATAAATACTTCTCATAGTACTCTGTGGTATGATGATTATGCTAATTACATTGTTGCTAAATTTATACCACTTAGTTTCACATACCAGCAAAAGAAAAAGTTTTTCTATGATTTGAGACATTACTTTTGGGATGACCCACATCTTTATAAAGAAGGAGTAGATGGTGTTATTAGACGTTGTGTACCTGAGCATGAACAGGAATAGATCCTACGCAAGTGTCACTCCGAAGCTTATGGAGGACACCACGCTGGAGATAGAACTGCACGTAAGGTATTGCAATCTGGTTTTTATTGGCCTACTCTCTTCAAGGATGCTCGTAAGTTTGTCTTATCTTGTGATGAATATCAAAGAATTGGTAATATTAGTAGACGTCAAGAAATGCCTATGAATTATTCACTTGTTATTGAACCATTTGATGTTTGGGGCTTTGATTATATAGGACCTTTTCCTGCCTCTAATGGATATACACATATTTTAATTGTTGTTGATTATGTTACTAAGTGGGTAGAAGCTATTCAAACTAGTAGTGTTGATTATAACACTTCTATTAAAATGCTTAAAGAAGTTATTTTTCTGAGGTTTGGAGTCCCTAGATATTTAATGACTGATGGCGGTTCACATTTTATTCATGGTGCTTTCCGAAAAATTCTTGCTAAATATGATGTTAATGATAGAATTGCATCCCCTTATCACCCACAGTCTAGTGGTCAAGTAGAATTGAGTAATAGAGAACTCAAATTAATTTTGCAAAAGACTGTCAATAGGTCTAGGAAGAATTGGTCCAAGAAACTTGATGATGCATCATGGGCCTATAGAACTGCATATAAAAATCCTATGGGTATGTCTCCGTATAAAATGGTTTATGGAAAAGCATGTCACTTACCTCTCGAACTAGAGCATAAGGCTTATTGGGCTATTAAAGAGCTCAACTATGTTTTTAAACTGGCCGGAGAGAAGAGGTTATTTGATATTAGCTCACTTGATGAATGGAGAACCCAAGCCTATGAAAATGCCAAGTTATTTAAAGAAAAAGTTAAAAGATGGCATGACAAATGATACAAAAGCGTGAGTTTAATGTAGGTGATTATGTATTGCTATACAACTCTTGTTTAAGATTTTTTGCAGGAAAACTTCTCTCTGAATGGGAAGGCCCTTACGTTATCGAGGAGGTCTATCGTTCCGGTGCCATAAAAATCAACAATTTTGAAGGCACAAATCTGAAGGTGGTAAACGGTCAAAGAATTAAACATTATATCTCAGGTAATCCCATAAATGTTGAAACCAATGTTATTGAAACCGTAACCCCGGAGGAATACATAAGGGACACTTTCCGGAACGTTACAGACTCCGAAAAGGGATAGGTATGTGGTACGGTAAGTAAACCGACTCCAAAACTGTTTTTAAGGAAATATTTCTCCGTTTTGGAATATTTAGAAAAATAGAAAAATAAGTAGCAGTTCGGGAAGGACACGAGGGCCCCACGAGGGTGGAGGGCGCGCCCTACCCCCCTGGGCGCCCCCTACCTCGTGGGCACCTCGTGTGCCTTCCGGACTCTGTTTCTTCCACGATACGTATTTTGGTCGGTAAAAATTCGTTATATATTCTCTCGAAGGTTTTGACTCCCGTATCACGTAAATATCCTCTGTTTTTGTTTCGAACTGTTCTACTAGAGATTAGATCAACATGTCATCCCAGGATTCAGAAGGAGAAAGCTATGTGGATGATTACCTAGCAAATCCTAAGGTCTATGGAGATGTGGAGCACGACGGTTGGACCACGGAGGAAGAAGAGGACTATGAACTCAAAGGGAAGGGGGAGACGCGCTCAGATGAAGATGAAGCCCTATTACCTCAACCTGGGGACATGCATGTGGAGTTCAAAAAGTCAAGTCTCCCTGGTAGGGTAAAGAAACCAAAGTTCGAGTTTATCCCTTTTCGTCTCTTGCAGGAAAATAAGCAGGACCTATGCAAAAAGATATTAACCCTGGAGTGGGAGATTGATGATCTGAGGGAACAAAATGCCATCCTCAAGCGCAAATTAAGGGAGAAGTCTATGCCATCAACTAAGCCAACGACACCTCCACCTTCTTCACCAACAAAGCAGACATAATCACATGGGTATGGGCACTCCCCTTGGCAACTGCCAAGCTTGGGGGAGGTGCCCCAGTATCGTATCACAACCACATCTCCTATCTTTACCGTTTTTCTTAGTTCGATCCTATTAGTAGTATCTTGATCTAGTAGAATAAAATTTATGGCATGATCTAGTTTTGAGTTTTGCTTTATGATCTCTCTATGTAATCGAGTCCGTGAGCTATATAATAAAGATTAGTGTTGAGTCAAGGGCTTGATTATTTTTCCATGATCTTGAGTGAATAAAAGAATAAAAAGAAACAAAAGGTTCATATTGATCTTATTGAAAGTAATGACTTCACATAGAAAGAGTATGATGAATAAAAGTTGTTGGTAGTTGGCAAACATAGCTTTGGTCATCGTTGCAATTAATATGAAGTAATAAGGAAAGAGAGGTTTCACATATAGATATACTATTGTTGACATCTTTTATGATTGTGAGCACTCATTAAAATATGACATGCTAAAGAGTTGATGCTGGACAAGGAAGACAACGTAATGAGTTATGTCTTCTTATATCTGAGATAAAGTATATTGTCATGGATCTTCCAACATGTTGAGCTTACCTTTCCCCCTCATGCTAGCCAAATTCTCAGCACCAAGTAGAGATACTACTTGTGCTCCCAAAAACCCTTAAACCAGTTTTGCCATGAGAGTCCACCATATCTACCTATGGATCGAGTAAGATCCTTCAAGTAAGTTGTCATCGGTGCAAAGCAATAAAAATTGCTCTAAATATGTATAATTGATTGGTGTGGGAGAAATAAGCTTTATACGATCTTGTGATGTGGAAGTAATAAAAGCGACGGACTGCATAATAAAGGTTCATGTCACGAGGGGCAATATAAAGTGACGTTCTTTCGCATTAAGATTTTGTGCATCCGACCATAAAAGCGCATGGCAACCTCTGCTTCCCTCTGCGAAGGGCCTATCTTTTATTATTATCCTCTACCCTATGCAAGAGTCATGGAGATATTCACCTTTCCTTTTTACATTTTATCCTTTGGGAAGCACAATGTGTTGGAAAGATCCTGATTGATATATCTAATTGGATGTAGGGGGCATGAGTTATTATTGTTGACATTACCCTTGAGGTAAAAGGTTGGGAGGCGAAACTATAAGCCCCTATCTTTCTCTATGTCCGATTAAAACTCCGTAACCACAAGTAACGCGTGAGTGTTAGCAATTATGAAAGACTAAATGACAGTTGAGTATGTGGACTTGCTGTTAAGCTCTAACATAGACTCTTTCCGATGTTAAGATAAATTGCAATTGCTTCAATGACTGAGATTATAGTTTGTTGGTTCTCAATAAAGTTTAGGATTCGTACTCTGCATTGTGAATGGATTATTACTTGAACATAAGAAATCATATGACAATATCTATATATGTTGCTGTTATGAAAATAATCATGATGCCTTCATGTCCGTATTTTATTTTTATCGACGCCTCTACCTCTAAACATGGGGACATATTTATCGTTATCGGCTTTCGCTTGAGGACACGTGAGGTCTAAGCTTGGGGGAGTTGATACGTCCATTTTGCATCATGCTTTTATATCGATATTTATTGCATTATGGGCTGTTATTACACGTTATGTCACAATACTTATGCCTATTCTCTCTTATTTTACAAGGTTTACATAAGGAGGGAGAATGCCGGCAGCTGGAATTTTGGGCTGGAAAAGGAGCAAATATTAGAGACCTATTCTGCACAACTCCAAAAGTCCTGAAACTCCACGGAATATCTTACAGTAAATAATAAAAATCCTCGCCAGAGATGAAGGCCAGGGGGCCCACACCCTGTCCACGAGGGTGGGGGGCGCCCCCCCTCCGAGGGCGCGCCCCCTACTTCGTGGCCCCCTTGGTGGCCCTCCGATGCCCATCTTCTGCAATATGAGGTCTTTCGTCGAGAAAAAAAATCAGAAGCAACCTTTCGGGACGAAACTCCGCCGCCACGAGGCAGAACCTTGGCGGAACCAATCTAGGGCTCCGGCAGAGCTATTCTGCCGGGGACACTTCCCTCCGGGAGGGGGAAATCATCGTCATCATCAGCACCAACACTGCTCTCATCGGGAGAGGGCAATCTCCATCAACATCTTCACCAGCACCATCTCCTCTCAAAACCCTAGTTCATCTCTTGTATCCAATTCTTGTCTCCAAGTCTGGGATTGGTACTAGTAGGTTGCTAGTTTTATTAATTACTCCTTGTAGTTGATGCTAGTTGGTTTATTTGGTGGAACATCATATGTTCAGATCCTTTATGCATATTAATACCCCTCTTATTATGAACATGAATATGCTTTGTGAGTAGTTACGTTTTTCACGAGGACATGGGAGAAGTCTTGCTATTAGTAGTCATGTGAATTTGGTATTAGATTCGATATTTTGATGAGATGTATGTTTTCTAGCCTCTAGTGGTGTTATGTGAACGTCGACTACATAACACTTCACCATTATTTGGGCCTAGAGGAAGGTATTGGGAAGTAATAAGTAGATGATGGGTTGCTAGAGTGACAAAAGCGTAAACCCGTGTTTATGCGTTGCTTCGTAAGGGGCTGATTTGGATCCATATGTTTCATGCTATGGTTAGGTTTACCTTAATACTTTTGTTGTAGTTGCGGATGCTTGCAATAGGGGTTAATCATAAGTGGGATGTTTGTTCAAGTAAGAACAGCACCCAAGCACCGTCCACCCACATATCAAATTATCAAAGTAATTTAACGCGAATCATATGAACATGAGGAAAACTAGCTTGACGATATTCCCATGTGTCCTCGGGAGCGCTTTTCCTATTATAAGAGTTTGTCCAGGCTTGTACTTTGCTACAAAAAGGATTGGGCCACCTTGCTGCACTTTATTTACTTTTGTTACTCGTTGCTCGTTACAAATTATCCTATCACAAAACTATCTGTTACTACTTGTTTCAGTACTTGCAGAGAATACCTTGCTGAAAACCGCTTATCATTTCCTTCCGCTCCTCGTTGGGTTCGACACTCTTACTTATCGAAAGGACTACGACTGATCCCCTATACTTGTGGGTCATCACGCACCTCGTCCTCCCCGCTGCGGCCGCTTGTTGCCGCTGCAGCGCTTGCTGGCAGCTTCGCCTGACCATCCGGCCGCCCGCGCCATCGTAAGCCTCTCTCCCGCTTTCGCGCCCTCGCCTTAGCGCGCACCAGCACCTGCATCGCCCGCGCCCTGCTGCTGCCACGGGCGCCCACCGCTCCCTCGACCAAGACGCCTGGCTCCGGCCCGCCCTTTGCATCAGCCTTTGCCAGCGCTCACAACCCCCCTCGCTCGCATGCGACACCACACGCTCCCGCCCCGTGCTGGCCACGCCCCCTCGCCACGCCACTCCGGCGCCCTGCTGTCGCCGTCGCCCCCCTGTTGGCATGGGTGGGCGCCCATTCAGGCTGGCGCCCGTCACCCGCACGCCCAGTCCGCTAGGCCCCTCGGGCCAATGACAAGTGGGGCCGTCCCCAGAAAGTTTTATAAAAAAGGGAGTTAAAAAATATTAAGTAATAAAAATACTAATTAATTAATTAACTTAATTAATTATGTTTATTAACCTAATTAACTAACTAACCTAATTAACTACTGTTAATTAATTAAACAGTCAATGACATGCGGGACCCACATGTCAGTTTGACCCTGTTGACTGCTGACGTCATGATGATAACATGAGCATGCAATATTCTGGATAATTCGAATTTAAATAAATAATTAAAACAATAAAATGATTAAAACTTTAGAAAAACATAGAAAATAAATCGTAGCTCAGATGAAAATGTTTTCTACATGAAAGTTGCTCAAAACGACGAGATGAATCCGAATACGTAGTCCGTTCGACCGCCACACATACCTAGCATATCGAACACGCAACTTTTCCCGTTCGGTTCATCTGTCTGAAAACACGAAACACCGGGGATACTTTCCCGGATGTTTCCCCCTTCGCAGGTATCACCTCCTACCGCGTTAGGGCACCCGTAGCATCACGCTTTATCATGTCATGCATCGTCATGCATTTGTTTGCATTGTATTTATTGTTTCTTCCCCCTCTTCTCCCGTTAGACACCGAGACTGATGCCGCTGCTGCTAACTAGTACGACTACGGTGTTGATGACCCCTCCTTATTGGCTGAGCTTCCAGGCAAGCCCTGCCTTGATCACCAGATATCACCTATCCCTTCTCTCTACTGCTTGCATTAGAGTAGTGTAGCATGTTACTGCTTTCGGTTAATCCTATTCTTCTGCATGGCCTGTCATTGTTGCTACAGTTGTTACCCTTACCTGCAATCCTACATGCTTAGTATAGGATGCTAGTATTCCATCAGTGGCCCTACATTCTTGTCTGTCTGCCATGCTATACTACTGGGTCGTGATCACTCGGGAGGTGATCACGGGCATATTCTATATACTTTATACTGCTACATTACTTATGATACTGTTCGGAGATGGGGACTGAAGGGGCAGGTGGCTCCATCCCGGTAGAGGTGGGCCTGGGTTCCCGACTGCCCCTGACTTTTACTTTATGGCGGAGCGATAGGGTAGGTTGAGACCACCTAGGAGAGAGGTGGGCCTGGCCCTGGTCGGCGTCCGCGGTTACATCAACTAACACGCTTAACGAGATCTTGGTATTTGATCTGAGTCTGGCCACTGGCCTATACGCACTAACCAACTACGCAGGAACAGTTATGGGCACTCGACGTTGTGGTATCAGCCGAAGCCTTCTTGACGTCAGCGACTAAGCCGGGCGCGCCGGATTGGACCGTAAGCCTGCTCTTGTGTTAAGGGGGCTAGTTCTGCTTCCGGCCGCCCATGCAACGTGCAGGTGTGCAATGGGTGATGGTCCCAGACCCCTGCGCGCATAGGATTTAGACCGGCGTGCTGACCTCTCTGTTGTGCCTAGGTAGGGCTGCGACGTGTTGATCTTTCGAGGCCGGGCATGACCCAGGAAAGTGTGTCCGGCCAAAGGGGATCGATCGTGTTGGGTAATGTGGTGCACCCCTGCAGGGAAGTTTATCTATTCGAATAGCCGTGTCCCTCGGTAAAAGGACGACCCGGAATTGTACCTTACCTTATGAAAACTAGAACTGGGTACTTAATAAAACACACCCTTCCAAGTGCCAGATACAACCCGGTGATCGCTCTCACATAGGGCGACGAGGGGAGGATCGCCGGGTAGGATTATGCTATGCGATGATACTTGGTGAACTTACCATCTACTCTCTTCTACATGTTGCAAGATGGAGGCTGCCAGAAGCATAGTCTTCGACAGGACTAGCTATCCCCCTATTATTCTCGTGATTCTCGCAGCTCACCCACCGATATTGCCCCTTTACACAGATACCCATGCATATGTAGTGTAGATCCTTGCTTGCGAGTACTTTGGATGAGTACTCACGGTTGCTTTTCTCCCTCTTTCCCCTTCCCTTTCTTCTCAGTTGTCGCAACCAGATGCTGGACCCCAGGAGCCAGACACCATCGTCGATGATGACTCCTACTACACCGGAGGTGCCTACTACTCCGTGTAGGCCGGCGATTTACGCCGAGTAGTTTAGGAGGATCCCGAGCAGGAGGCCTGCGCCTCTTTCGATCTCAGTATCCTGCTTTGTGCCAGCCATCTTATAGCAACTTGTTTACTTATGTCTGTACTCAGATATTGTTGCTTCCGCTGACTCGTCTATGATCGAGCACTTGTATTCGAGCCCTCGAGGCCCCTGGCTTGTATTATGATGCTTGTATGACTTGTTTACTTTTTAGAGTTGTGTTGTGATATCTTCCCGTGAGTCCCTGATCTTGATCGTACACATTTGTGTGTATGATTACTGTACGATTGGATCGGGGGCGTCACAAGTTGGTAGCAGAGCCGACTGCCTGTAGGAATCCCCCTTCCAAACTCCTTGGCCGAAGTCGAGTCTAGTCATTGCGAATTTTTTTAATAACATGGCTGTGTGGCTTATAGGCCCACGTCGCCATTGGGTGGTAGTAGGATCTTTTATTCCTCTTCTATACTCTGGGAATCTGATCTCTCTTCTATTCGGGTTTAAATGGTTTTACTAACACTAACACTAGGATCTCGTGATGACATTCACCCGGAGAGCCCCTTACTACAGTTGATCGCCTGCTACAGCAGAAAATTCAGAAGATACTCTCCGATGTTATCCCGAGAACATATGTTCATTGCGTCTGCAATTACCTTCCAACGTCAACCTCTATAGATAACTACGTGCACTTGCCATTCTTACCTTAGTCCCTAGTTGCTCTTGTTATTACAAGATACCCCGAAATACTCGTTATTGTTCTGAGAATCCTTGTGCCATTTGCCTTGCAGTTCCTTGCCACCTGAATACACCTACAAATTAATCCTCACGCACACACCGAGGATTTGTTTCTCCCCAGTTGTCCTTGTGTTCACCAAAGTCCTCGAAATACTATTTGATCTTCCGAAAATCCTCAACAACTTATTGCTCTTGAAATTCTTGCTTGCTTGCATTATGGTTAATCCCATAAGTATAGTAATCTTATTAGCATCCTTTGTCACTATCATCTTGAGGCCATCGATTCAATAAATTACGAATGCTCGCAATCCTCAACCAGATCCTTGAATTCATCCTTCCGGCTCAGCCGCCATTTTAAACATGAGCTAGATCTCGACCAACCAAATTGCCATCGATTGTACCCCTAAGGCTATTCAACTTATCCATCCCTAATCAGAGCATTGCTTCTGATATCTTGTCTTGGAATTCATAATTCCTTTGCATTTGAGCTTTGAGTTAGTCAGTTGTTTCTATAATCTGATCTCCTTGCATTCTTTCTTCCTCTGGTTGAGTACCGATACTCACACCGGATCCCTTATGGGCCACCAGATCCTTTGTTGAATTTTGTCCGACACAGTCCTTCATATTCATTGAACTTGTGAGCCTTTCATCGGATACATAATGCCTTTGGTAAATTGTATCCCCTGCTTTTGTCAACCATGCTCTTCTCCCGAGCTTGAGTTATTCGCCCCTGAAGTTGGTGGTATGTGTTCATAAGATGCCCCGATGGGTTAAACCTATACCTTCCTTACTCTGTGTGAAACCGAAAGATTTCATGGGTCATAATTAATTAGTATTGCACTAGGTAAAACTTTCGACGATTAATGTCATTTTCAAAAAGCGAGAGGTGAATGGAAGGTTATACATTGAAGAAGTGGGAGTCGACCTTGAACTTCGTGTTCATGCCCATGGACACGATGTATATCCTATCATGGAAGCTTCTTGTAATAATAACTATTCCCTTGATATAATATCATTTGGTATATGTGAATTGAGCCTTTGCAATCGTGGTTCCAATCATATTTTCTCATTGATTCCATTTCTCGGACTAGCTAAAGCACTTGTCTTCTGCAGATCAATACACTCCTGCAACCTCTATTATGTTCTACCTTTGAGTAATACCCCGTGGTATCTCGATAAAATCACAGCACCATATTACTTCTTATGAGTTCTTCTTCAAGTATTATTTCTCACCAATTCCAATTTTTTCCCGGGTTCTGAGTTGTTAGACACTCAGGGACACCGATAGTGAATCGAGTCTGTAATTCGATTCATTAACTCTAAGTAATTGTGTTGCTTATGAGTTTAATAGTCCTTCAAGTCATTCCTAGCCCGATCGCCTATATCATTATCGTGCTAAATTTTAATTGTGCTACCTAGTCCTTCTTCTCGGAGCACAATTTTCAACGATGAGCTAATCTTACGTCGAACTTCCTCGTCTTATCAATTCTCCTTGAACATCAAACTTGATTTTGAGTTTATGTCACACCCTTGGTTTCCATAACCTGTCGCTTCATCATCATTTGACTTGTTGGCATCGCTGACCGATTACATCTTCATGAAATCTCTCGACAATTGTGTCGTGATCATCATCAATATCCTAAGCTCTTCCAAGATATATTGAATTCTTGATGGGTAATACCATCCTTGCCCCTCGATGATTCGTGTTATCATCGACCACTTTATTGCCTTCCGTTCAGCACAACCTTGTTTGTGTTTTGTGTTATACCTTGAGGTCCTTGCTACCCAGCAGTTGTTCTTCTTTACCTTGGAAGTATTACCATCTATTATGTCAAGAAAGTCATGAGAATTTCACCACCTCTTAAGAGATCTTGATACTGATGATACTTCTTGCCATATCCGTTCATTCCTTGGTCCCCGTGTTGTTTCTAATCGGAAAACCGACAATTGAACTATGATGTGCGACTTCAAAACTTCTAGCAACCCTATTGCTTTGAAGTTAATGGTCGATATTTCATTCTTAGACCATTGGTTATCGAATCACCATTCTAACATTGATCATGCTACCTAAGCCCATATTTCGGGTGCACCTTTCAATCAATGATTAACTGTGTATGTTTTCCTTGAGCATACCTCATTATATCATTTGATCTGACAAATGTTATCTCCTTGTTGGAATACTGGTGGGAATCCATCTTTTGGAAATCTCGATTCATTGTCGCTGAGTTCATCAGCCACCTCCTCATCCTCTCCTTGGTTTAATGATGAACTCATGATTCGGAACTTGCTACCATAGTTCATTTTCTGAGAATCTTACAATGTCATCTCGTCAATTTGAGTTCCACCTTTTCTTCTCGGGCATCCCGAGTCTGAGGTATCCCGACACCAATTAGATCTGAACCTCAATCAGATATGATGGTGGGAACATATTTCCAAGTAATAACAATGGTCTTTATATGACCCGGTAAGGTGATGTCATGCCTAGTACACCAGGCTGGAGGACCTATTGTTATAGTTTCCTTGTTAGCAAGGTTATCCATTCTTCCATGATGAAATTGTAAAACTTATTCTATAAGTTGTTCTTGATGGATCCTTTGTGTATCCAAAATCTGACCCTTACATGATGACCATGTCAATGCTATCTCGAAGCATGTATGTGGTACTCTGATTTTCAATAAGAACATTTGAAGCACTAAGCTAAATTTTCTTTATCAAATTATCCAAATACCGTTGTATGGGTAATGGCATGAAATGTCTTCCGCCCTTTCCTAAAGGGTTTTCTACATTATATCCTGTCATGGATATCATGCTCTGTTTTTCCTTGGGAAGGATATACCCCTGAATAATGTGTTTAAACACATTTTCCTTTCCATTGTTCTATTTAATCTGATGATCACCTTTTCCTTTCCATTGTTTTGTTTAACCTTTCTGGTGATCTATATGATCTAAACAGTAATATTCTTCTGCTTATGTAAACACCTAGGTGTACAATCGTGTCGATAAGACCCTGTTACTATTGTTGATGACATTCCGGTAGCCACCGATGGACGAGAACTTTGCCTAATGGTCCGCCTCGTTCAACGAGCAGGAAATGGGTTCTCTTCGTCTCGCCCTTGGTACCACGTTGTTGCTGACATATAACTAACAGGCTACCCGCTGACATGCCTTGCTATCATGACCGTGCAAGATGTCACCGCCATTCGTACTTTAACCCACATGGTGGGCCCATAACCCACAGTTCACAGGATCGAAACCTGACTCTCCTGTACACCCCTGTTTCCAAAGTTATTCCTCACGCGCGGCTTTGTATGTAATTCACGAGCCACCTTTCGAGAGATCACCAATTCTGGTATCCGAACAATACTTATGCCCATTGCTCTGAACCCCTTCCACACTCTGTTTCAGGCAACAAATGATTGCCTATCCGCTTGAAAGTTACTATTGCACCTTCTTACCTTGCTCTCGATATTTTCTTAAGTTTCAATTAGAGAGTTACTTTCGGCCACCTGCCCCGATGTTATCGACCAGATAGTCAACATTGCAGAGATAGGTTCTTCCGGAATACCCACATGTTATTCTTTCGTAAGTACGATGGAGTTCCTGAAGAAAGGATGCCGACTTCATCATGATGACCTGAAGAAGAGAAATGAAGACATCAATGTAATGGATCAACCGCTTCGAGAAGAGCAACCAAGATCCACTACGCTCGTTACAATTTCGTAACCAAATCCCTGCACCGCACTTCCCCTCTTAAATCTCGGGATGAGATCTCTTGTAGTGGAGGAGAATTGTGACGCCCGGATAATTAGCTACAGTAATCCCACATTAATGATGCCATGGCACCATGGTTACAGTTGCTAATCTCGCGCTAATTTGAAATCGATTCAATTTCAAATTCAAATTTTAGCAAACAATAATTTTTTTCAAATATTAAAACTAAAATGTTCGGAGTTGTCGGCGTTCTGGGAACGGGGTCCCTAGACTTGCCTGCCTACGGCCCACAGCGTGGCTAGGCAGCGGGCCGTATGGCCCATCTTCATCAACAAGGTATCCAAGACACTCGCGAGGGTCCAAGCCTTGCACGGTGGACGATGCAAGACTTCCTCTGGAGTAGCCTAGCCAGGCGGGATCACGAGGAGCGGAGATATCAAGGCGGGGAAAACCTCAAGAGGCACTCGTGACGTGAGCCATGACGAACGGTGCCAGGCGGGCGCCAGCATGCACAGCGTCCCCATTTCCTCTTTGGTGCTAAGGAGGCAAGCGTAGACGAAGAGTACCGAGGCATCATGCAAAGGTTGCCTTATTGGTGCAACAAGACAAAGACCAGGAGGACTGCAAGGCGGAGGTCATCGTGGAGCCCAAGACGGCGTCACCCCAAGGCTTTTCGCAGGCGAAGACCGCTTTTGTCAGGATATCTTGTACTAGCTGCCCCCCTTCAAATTTGCCTGCCGTTGTTGGCTCCCTTCCCGCTCAACATTTGGGAAGAGGACCAGGGCCTATATAAGTAGAGCTAGCCACCACAGAGAGCGGGATCGGATCCGAGCTTGATCCAACAGATCGAGAGCCTAGCCACAACAACACCTCAACCTCAGGAGGCTTTTCCTCCCTTGTACTATTCATCATCAGCCCAAGAGGCAATCCACCACCACCACACTAGAGTAGGGTATTACACCACAACGGTGGCCCCAACCAGTATAAACCCCGTGTCTCTTTCTGTGTTGTGAGTTCGTCGAGTTCGTCCACAAGATCTTAGCGAGCTAGAGCATAGATCGGTAGGAGGGAAAGACTTCGCGCGCACCCCAGTGTTCGAACCTTAAGGGTTTGCCGGAACCCCACATCCGACATTTGGCGCGTCGGGTAGGGGTGCGCCGTAGTTTCCCTTCCGTCAGTTCGTTGCTCCATCGCTCCGTCGTATCCATGGCGTACGCTCGCCGTGCTTGGGCTGAGCGTTGGGCTGCCCTCAACGCCCACGTCGCTCAGACGGCCCCTGTAGGCGGGCCCGGCGGGGAACGAGCAGCAGGCGTCCTCGCTGCATCCTTCGGTGCGGAAAGATGGCCGCGCCGCCACTCCATCGCTCACCCCTGCGGGTTCTTCGTCCCGCGCGCATCGTGCTCCCATGGAGGCACGAGCCGCGCTCATCGCGGTGAACGAGCTCCTGCGCTACCGCCCTGTCGACGACGTCTACAAGGAGTGGCTCGACCGTGTCGCCGAGCTCGTCCGCACCGCAGGGGGCTCTCCAGCGCCGTCCAACTCCCTGCCTCCTCCACAACCAGCCGCGGGCGACGGGGCTCATGGCGTGCCTCCACCACCTCACCCCCAAGACGGTGCCTTGGGTCCAAGGCGCGCACCTCCGTGGCGTGATCCACCCCGTCCGGCGCACGCGCGCGAAGAAAGAAGCTGGCAAGAAATCCCGCGACCATGAGAAGTTGCGCCGGCGCTCCCCGCGCCACCTCGTCAATACCGCGCACCGCCTGCACCGGCGCAGCACGAACCCCGTCAAGGCCAAGCTCCACCTCGGAAGCGGGCCCCGGCAACCACAGCCGGCTGCCGTGCCTTCACCCCCGAGCCGCGTAGCGTCGCCTGGCCAGGCAAGTTCAAGCCAGACCTGCCTCCTCGCTACGACGGCACCACGGACCCCGCGGAGTTCCTGCAGCTCTACGAGCTGAGCATCGAAGCAGCCAACGGCGACGAAAAAGTCATGGCGAACTAGTTTCCCATGGCTCTCAAGGATGGGGCCCGCTCTTGGCTCCTGAACCTACAACATGGCTCGATCTCCTCCTGGGGCGAGATGCGCGACCGCTTTGTCGCCAACTTACAGGGCACTCGTGATCGCCCACCGGCCGCGGGTGACCTGCGCCGCATCAAGCAACAGTCTGGAGAGACACTCCAGAAGTACATCCAGTGCTTCAACAACACCCGCCTCAAGATCCCCAAGGTCATGGACGAGGCCATCATCTCCGCGTTCTCCGACGGCGTCCGTTTACGTCAAGATGAAGGAAGAGCTGGCTATCCGCGAGGAGCTCTGCACTTCTCAGGAGCTGTTCAACCTGGCAACCAAGTGCGCAAGAGCTGAGGAGGGGCATCTCTCTCTCCTCGAGCTGCCAGCTGCAGGAGCGGAAGAAAAGAAGACCAGGGCCAAGGACGTGAAGCGCAAGGAGGCTGTGGTGCTCGCAACGGAGCCCGACACCAAGCGAGGCAGGGATCACCCCGAGTCGTCCAAGAACGGCCAACCGTTCTGCGCCTTCCACAACCTGAACACTCACAACACCAGCGACTGCCAAGAGCTCAGGGCCATACGAGAAGGACGCTACGGTCGACGCCCCGAGCGCAACGACCTGGGCTACGGCCGGGGAGGAGGACGTGGAGGCGGACGCTGGGACGACCGTGGCCCGCGTCAGGAGTGGCTTAACCGGCCTCGTGAGGATCGCTGGCAGGACCAACCTCGCGAGGGCGCCTGGAGAGACCCGCCTCGTGAGGACCGCCCCCAGGGCAACACCAGTCTTCCCCCGCTGTCGCCACCAAGAAGGAACGATCACCACCACCTGGATGAGGGAGCTGGGGGCTTTCAGGAGCCACGTGCGATCGCTTGCATCTTGGGCGGTGCGCAAGCCCCAGCCTATCAGCGCATCTTCAAACAGTTTGCCCGCGAGGTGAACGCGGTTCTTCCCAAGCTCGAGGCCACACGCCCGCTCAGGTAGTCCTAATGTGCCATCACCTTCAACTTAGCAGACCAGCTCAAGTGCGCAGCCACCGCAGGCGCACTCCCTATGCTGTGCTCCCCACTCATCAGCAATGTGCAAGTTACCAAGAATCTCATCGACGGCGGCGCAGGGCTCAACGTACTATCCGTCGACACGTTCGACAACCTTCAAGTGCCCTATGAGCAGCTCCAGCCAACCAAGCCTTTCTCAGGAGTGACTGATGGTTCCACCACACCGATAAGGGAAGTCCGCTTGCCCGTCACCTTCGGCAAGCGCGACAACTACCGCACCGAGCTCATCGACTTCGATGTCGGGCACATCCGCCTGCCATACAACGCCATCCTCGGGTATCCAGCCCTGGCCAAGTTCATGGCAGTCATTCATCACGGCTACAACGTTCTCAAGATGCCAGGAAGCGGAGGAATCATCACGGTCCGTGTTAAGAGAGGGATGCGGTGTGCTCTCTTGAGCGTGCCTTTCAAGCCGTAGCAATCGATGACCCCGACAGCAGAAGTGAAGGCCCTCAGGTGACCGTCCCCAAGAAGAAGTTGTCGCGCCACGCAGGACCTCAAGGAGATGACGCCGCGTCAGGAGCCTCGTCAGGATCAGCGCCCGTTCCAGGGGCGCCTCCCTCCATCGCATAGGAAGGCGCGCCCGACGCCCTCCTCGGGCAGGGCTCGGGGGCTCTATTCTGGAGGGCCTCAGACCTTGCCAACCTCACAAGGGAGGCGCTTGGGCACCACTTGGGAGCGTGCTTCACGGCATGCCTCCCTCAGGAGAGCACAGGGCAAGGAGTGCCCAACACCCAGGAGTTCATCACCAAGACCACCCAAGAGTTACAAGAAGCAAGAGCCATGCGCGACAACAGCCGCTCAGAGGGCGCAGCACCCCATCCAGGTGAGGATGCCGGGCTGCGTCTCTGCGTCGACATCCCAGGGCTCAACAGGGCCGCATCTCAGGAGCGCTTCTGGCCATCACGTGCGGGCCGCTGTGAGGGACCACCACATAGCTACGTTCGCATGCCCTTCGGCTTGCCAAGCGTGGCGTCGGCCCATCAGCGCAACTTGCGGCAGGTCCTAGCATCTCAGGAGGCCAGGATCCGCGCCGTTCAGGAGGAGATGGGGATGCTCCTCAGGGAACCTCCTGAGCCCCCAGAGCCTCCCGAGGCTCAAGGTCCCTGTGGCTCATGAGGAGTCATTCCTTCAACGCGCGGCTTCGGCTACATCAACTCTACTTCGTCTATAGAACTAGGTGACACCTTCCAAGTTCGTTTAAGTTGGGAGCTTGTCATGACCAGTTTTTCAATAAAAATATTTATTGAACAACCGACCTATGAAGTCCAATATGAGGAAAATCCTCCATACCGGTAGACAAAACTTTGATACAATAAGCCAGTAGCATTATAATATTACAGGGTCGGACTGAAGATGCCCAACCAATTATTACAAACACACCGATAATTATACATGATGGCGGATATGACACAATGGTGTGGGGTGGAAATACTACTGACTCGAGATATGAGTGGTTGGTGGAATGACACAAAGGTGGTTAATAAGTCTCACCTTGGCGGCTCATCGGCGTCGAGGTGAGGCTTGATGAATTTATTTGGGTAGCGGAAGCGGATATATCAAAATGACTAATCCAGGGTCGCACGAGATCGACTGGGATTCCTCTAGGCGTCGGACTCGCTATCGAACTCTTCATCCATGAGATCGCCTTTTGTCGACATTCCGCCAAATCAACAAGCCAGGTGAGTACTTTGAAAGTACTCGCAAGACAGTTCGGACAAAATATATAACAAATGAATGCATGAATGCGACATGATTAATTTTAACAATGCTCAATTTAATCAGTTTAGCAAAGTAAATAAGAAGGGAGTCGGCGGGAGTCCGCTCGAAAACCCAAAGAAGACAAAACTCAAAACCGATCGGGTGTCTGAAGCGACGCCTCAAAGGGTGAACAAATAAGTAAAACATGCCACAGTCGGGCGTCTGAGCGACACCTCATAAAGGGCTTATATTGAAATAAAAATACATGCGTGCCGCAGTCGGACGTCGGAGCGACATCACAGAAAGGGCTTATAATAAAAGTAAATAATAACAATGCCGCAGTCGGACGTCTGAGCGACATCGCAGAAAGGTCTTATAATGAATTTAAATAACAACGATGCCGCAGTCGGACGTCTGAGCGACATCGCAGAAAGGGCTTATAAAGAAAATAAATAACAACAATGCCGCAGTCGGACGTCTGAGCGACATCGCAGAAAGGGCTTATAATGAATTTAAATAACAACGATGCCGCAGTCGGACGTCTGAGCGACATCGCAGAAAGGGCTTATAATGAAAATAAATAACAACAATGCCGCTGTCGGACGTCTGAGCGACATCGCAGAAAGGGCTTATAATGAAAATAAATAACAACAATGCCGCAGTCGGACGTCTGAGCGACATCGCAGAAAGGGCTTATGATGAAAATAAATAACAACAATGCCGCAGTCGGACGTCTGAGCGACATCGCAGAAAGGGCTTATGATGAAAATAAATAACAACAATGCCGCAGTCGGACGTCTGAGCGACATCGCCGAAAGGGCTTATAATTTATTATTCATAACTGACACGATATAGTGCTCACGGAAAATATTCATCACAAGACAAGAAGCGGGTTAGTCCATTCACAGGAAATAAACATTTAACACTCAAGTAGTTATCAGGAGTCTCTGTCACCAAGACTGATATTCGACAAGATAAGGTGAACACGGTACTCGGACATGAATAAGATGAATTCAAGAATTTTGACTCTGCAGAGTTTGTACCAAAATTGTCCACAGCCAACGGATTTTCGTAGTCACGAAGGACTAGTTCCGTTTACGGTATTTCAGAGGAAACACAACTAGCTAGTACACACCCATCATACCTCACGTTGCCAGGAATCACCCTAGATAGCGTTTAAGAAAAACTTTGAGACGGGAGATCACAATCTCGAATAGCATGGGATCAAATTTATTTACGCGCTCTCTAAGGGTGCCCCCTCTCGGTCCCAACCGAAACACCCATGCCCCCCGACCGGATGAAAGGCTTTAATCCAGGCCATGGAACCTTCATCCCGCCTCTCGATTTGGTGTGTACCAGAAGTGGTTTGCAACCTACTAAGATGTATCCCTTGCGGGAAACAGTGGTAGTACTGGAAGGAAGGCGGACGGGAATCGACCGATTTATGTTGACACTGGTCAACGATCTGGCATAAGCCTGGCATGCTACAACACTGCCATCTTACCCATACTCATGCCAACTCATGGCCATGCAACATGTTTCCAACAACTCATGGATTTACCGAGCTTATTTGCCTCAATTCTCACGAGTTAAACTATCGTCGAAATGCTCATGAACGTGCCATGATACAAAAATAATGCAAACATGCCCAAACACTCATCATATCAAAAGTTCAAACATTGCTTGCCTGGTTCGGAGTAGTCGGGGTCTAGTTCGGCGAAGTTTGCGGTTCCGTCACCTCCTTCGGTATCTACGGTACACAAAATACACGCGCTAACGTAAATACCGTGGGTTACAGAAAGTCAATCCAAATATTTTTCAAATAAATATGATAAAAAACTATACAAAAATTTGAAGAGGACAGAAAAGGAATCACTCAAAAATTCCTTTCTGTTAAAAAGTTATAAGGGTTTTGGTCCAAGGACCCATCTGTAATGAAATAGAAAACTTCCAGGGGCTTTGCAGAAAAGTCCAGAAAAACGGTTCAGAGTGGAAGCGTATTTGCCAAAGTACGCTTTCAGAAAACGATTAAATAAAAAACAAAAGAGAGGCTGACGGGCGGGTCCCACCCGTCAGGTTTGAAATTTCAAATGAGAGAGACGGGGCTCGTCGGCGCCCGAGAGCCGCAGTGGTCGCCGGCGGCGATCCACGGCGAGGCACGGAGATCGGAGGGTACCTCCGTGTTCAGGGCGCCATTCCGCGTCCGTGGGTGGTGGTGGTGGTCACCGGCGACTACCACGTCGACGGCGACGCTTGCTCCGGCGGACGGCGGTTCGGGTGGTCGTGGACCTCGTCGGAGAGAGCTGCGGAGGTGGATTTGAGGAGGGGGTTAGAGTCGTGGTAGCATGAGAGGGTAGCTGACGAGGTTAGGGCACCGGAGACGACCTCACCGGAGTGAATCGAGGTGGAGGCCGAGGCGGAACGAAGCGGCCGGAGTCGAGGAAGGAGAGCTCCTCGAGGCCCTCCCAGGGGCTTGGCGAGGACTAGAGAGGTGGTGGAGGTGTGCGGGGGCGAGAGCAAGCTCGGGGGGTGCTATTTATAGCCGGCCCGAGTCGGTTGCCGAGAGCGGGGTTCTCCGGTGAAGTTTACGGCGGCGTGGGGCGTTGATCGGGGAGGTTCAGAGGTTGAGCGTCGTCGTGGGGGTTCCCTGGTTCCGTTTAGGTGCTAAACGCGTCGGGGTTTGGTTGCTTAGGGCGAGCTCGACGGAACGGGGCGCGGCCTGCCGGGCGGCAGGGAGCATGTTTCAGGCTTACCGTGCTACACGACGGTGCTGCATGCGTGCGCTGGCAAGGAAATGGCCCTTTGGGGGCTACCGGAGGTTTGGGCGGCGCCGACGGAGTTATGCGCCGTGCTTCGCTCCCGGCCGCCACGGTGGTTCTGCCGCCGCCAAAGACCTTGGCCTTGAAGAGCGGCAGTGCCACCAACGCCAGGAACGCGCCAAGCACGCGTGTGGAGCTCCGGACAAGCAGGCTGGGCTGCGAGCAACGTGACTGAAACTCTGATGGAGAACGACACTGAAATCTGAATTTAACTGAAGATTTACAGTAATAGTGCATGCAAGGTGCTCGAAAGAATGATTTAGGCATGTAGGGATTTTTCCTTGAGCTGGTTTTTGGTGGAGGGGCCTCTCATTGCATCTAGAGGCTGCCTGAATTTTTGTGAATTTTTTGGAGAAGTGAAGATATGAATTTCACCAAATTTGGCAAATCTGGTCCAAATATGCATAGACTATAATTTGAAATCTTTGAACAGAAGAGGAGTGGATCTTGATTGTTCTAGGTTGTGGGTACCAAGGACTATCCAGGGAAGTTGGTTTGAGGTCAAAACTCAAATGCATTTAGGTACTTGCTTTGCAAATCACCTAGGCTCAAAATAATGGACAGAAAAGATTTTGGGGGAGAATTAAATGAAATAAAATTCAGAAAATGGTTGAGCTTGTTGAGACAGAATGTTTGGATTTCCCAAAGTGGAAGGAGATATTTTTGGGAAGGTTTTACCATGCGGTGCATGGTAAAATAATGAATGGTTTCAAATATTGAAGAGGATGCAAAACTCCTAGAGTTTCTTTTTGAAGGAAAAATAAACTCCAAAGATTTTTCTTGAAATTTTGAGAAGAGGGCAATCAGAAGAAAAATTTAAAAACCAAACACCAGAGTTGAAGGAGATGTAAAAATAAAATATTCGCTAAAGGGAAAAAGCTTTTGAGAGAGATTTTTGGAAGGGTTTAGAAGACCTTCTTCAAATCCAACAAATTTTTTGAAGAAAACCAAAAGAATATTTTTGGAGTGTCACAACACCTACCCCCTTAGGAAAAATCTCGTCCCCGAGATTCCGGCTGATCCTCAAATAATTGTGGATGCTCTGTCCGAAGGAAATCCTCTCTTTCCCAAGTGGCTTCACTTTCGGTGTGGTTGCTCCACTTAACCTTGAAGAACTTGATGGTTTTCTGTCGGGTTCTCCTTTCAGACTCTCCCAAGATTTTTATCGGATGCTCCCGATATGTAAGGTTTGGCTGCACGTCAATGTTTTTATGGGGTACTTGCTTCTCTAGGTTGCTTACGCACTTCCTCAACTGGGAGACGTGGAATACGTCGTGGATGTCGGATAATTCTTCGGGTAAGTCTAGCTGGTAGGCCACCGTGCCTCTTCGTGCTACTATGTAGAATGGTCCGATGAATCTTGGTGCTAGCTTCCCTTTTATCTTGAATCAATGCAGGCCTCTCATAGGGATACTCAGAGGTACACAAATTCACCGGGTTCAAAATTGACTCCTCGATGCTTTTGATCGCAATAACTCTTTTGTCGGCTTTGGGCTGTCTTGAGTTGGTCCTTAATTACCTTGACTTTATCTTCAACCTCTTTGAGCAGGTCTGGGCCGAAGATATGACTGTCTCCGGTTTCCGACCAATTTAGCGGGGTACGACATCTCCGTCCGTACAGAGCTTCAAATTGTGCCATTTGCAGGATGGACTGATAGCTGTTGTTATATGCGAATTCTGCGTATGGTAAGCTCTCTTCCCAACTGGTCCCATAGGTGAGGACACATGCTCTCAGCATATCTTCTAGAATCTGGTTTACTCGCTCAGTCTGCCCATCTATCTAGGGATGGTATGCGGTACTGAAGGCCAGCTGAGTTCCCAGAGCTTGTTGTAAGTGATCCCAAAATCGGGAGACGAATTGAGTGCCTCTGTCCGAGATTATTTTCTTTGGGACTCCATGTAAGCAAATGAGACATGAAAGGTAGATCCTAGCAAGCTTTTGAGTGGTGTGGGTTGTCTTCATGGGGATGAAGTGTGGTACTTTAGTCAGTCTATCAGTGATGACCCATATGGAATCATGTCCGTGTCGTGACCGAGGTAGTCCAACAATGAAATCCATTCCAATCTCGTCCCATTTCCACTCGGGTATCTTATTTGGTTGCAATAGCCCGATCGGTTTCTGGTGCTCGGCCTTGATGCGTTGACAAGAGTCACAACATGCAATAAACGTGGCTATGTCTCTTTTTATACCATGCCACCAAAATGTTTCTTGAAGATCTTTGTACATTTTTGTTCTCCAGGATGGATTGAATATGGAGCGGTGTGGCCTTCAGCCAGGATTTGCTGTTTAAGGTCATGGTTATTTGGTACGCAAAGCCTATTTCCGTACCACAATATTCCTTGCTCATCAATAACGAATTCTGAGGCCATGCCCAACTTCATCTTCTGTTATATGCCTTCAATGTTGGGGTGTCCACGTTGAGCCTCTTTAACCTTCTCTATCAGGGTAGGCTGTAATTCTAGGTTCGACACACTGCCTTCGGTGACCACCATCAGATTGAGCTTTGCGAATTCCTGCTGGAATTCAGGTCTTAGGTTTGGCATCGTCGTTTATGCGGACTGGGGTTCCGACTCGGAGCATCTGCTACAACATTTGCTTTGCTCGGGTGGTAGTGGATTCCAACATCATAATCCTTTACTAATTCCAACTAAGCGTCCGCTGCCGTCAGAATTTAGTTCTGGTTGTGTGAAAATATACTTGAGGCTTTTGTGGTCCGTGTATATTTCACAACGATTACTAAGTAAAAAGTGTCTCCATTCCTTGAGTGCATGAATAATTCTTTGCTAATTCCAGGTCATATGTAGGATAATTTTCCTCATGCTTGCGAAGTTGTCTGGAAACATATGCGACAACCTTGCCTTCTTGCAGCAGTACGCACCCGAGGCCCTTTCGAGATGCGTCACAAAATACCTCAAAATTTTTGTGTATATCCGCACAATTAGTATCGGTGCTGTCGTCGGTTTCCTCTTCAGTTCTTGGAAACTTTTCTCGCAAGCTTACATCCATTCAAACTTCTGTCTTTCCCGAGTAGTTGCGTCATTGGCTTTGCTATGGTGGAGAACCCTTCAATAAATCTTCGGTAGTATCCTGCCATTCCCAAGAAACTTCAGACATCCGTCCACCGGTCGGTGGCTTCCAGCCAAGCACGGCCTTGACTTTTTCCGGGTCTACGGCGATACCTTCTTGGGTCAAGATCGTGGCCCGTAAAACCTACTTGCTTTAGCCAAAATTCACACTTGCTGAATTTAGCGCATAACCGATGTTTCCTGAGTTCTCCTAGTAAATTCCGGAGATGTTCAGCGTGCTCTTCTGGTGTTTTGGAGTATACCAGAATATCATCGATAAATACCACAACAAACTTATCCATAAACTTCATGAATACTTTGTTCATGAGGTGAACAAAATATGCGGGGGTGTTTGTTAGTCCGAATGGCATTACGGTGAACTCATACAATCCGTATCTGGAGGTGAAAGCCGTCTTGGGAATATCTTCGGTTCGCACTTTCAGTTGATGGTATCCCGATCTCAAGTCAATCTTTGAGAACACCTTGGCCTTAGCGAGTTGATTGAATAAATCATTTATTCGTGGCATCGGATATTTGTTCTTGATTGTGACCATGTTTAGCGCTTGATAGTCTATGCACAATCTCAGTGTTCCATCCTTCTTTTTGGCAAACAAAATTGGTGAGCCCCAAGGTGAGGAACTGGCTCGTATATACCCTTTTTCCAACAATTCCTTTATTTGCTTCTTCAGTTTTACCAATTCGGATGGTGCCATTATGTATGGTTTCTTGTATATGGGAGCGGTTCCGGGTGCTAGTTCAATGCTGAATTCTATCTCTCGATCTGGTGGCATGCCTGGTAGCTCTTCGGGAAATACATCTGGAAATTCACACACCATCGAACCTTGCTCAATTCAGAAATATCCACCTTGTTCAATCTCGGTTGCCGGGATATTTTTCTTTCCTTGGCTGAAACCTTTATGGTCTTCCGTGGTGGTGGGTGAGAATTACTGTCTGTTGAAGCGGTCAATAAAACCTTTGTTGGTGGTTAAACAATCCATCCCTAAGATGACATCCGGTGCTTTATTTTCCAACACGATAAGATTTGCGTGAAAATTCAACCCTTCAAACTCGATAACCACACCCCGGCAATAATGCGGGTAACTTGCTTAATTCCGGGGACTTGGCGATCATAGATTTTTCCAAGGGAAGCATCGAAAAATTATTTTGCAAAGCAAAACTTTTCAAACGAATGAGTGAGAAGCTCAGGAATCAAACAAAACCATGGCAGGTATTGTGTTGATGTGAAACGTCTGAGTACGATATCTGGGGCATTCTGTGCTTCCTCTTTGGTCACGTGGTTCAGATGACCCTTCCTGTGGTTGTTATTTGGGTTGAAATTGTTGCACTTTGGCGCCGAATTATTGCCTCCGTTGTTCGGCTTTGGGGTCGAGTTCCTTGGCTTGGGGCACTGCTTGGCATAGTGCCCTTCTTCTCCACAAGCGTAACAGGTAATGCCTGGGCGGTATGTGAACTCCTTGTCCCTTGCATGGAAATTCTTGATTGGGCGTGAGACGCTTCTCGTGGGCTTGGGTGTCCAGTTTTTCTGAACATTTGTCTTGCTGCGGCGGTTGCGGGCGTGATTAGTCTGGTCCTTCTTCTGCTTGCAGAAATCTTCTAAGCTGCATCTCTCATTTTCCAAGGTAATGGCCTTATCCACCAGTGTCTTAAAATCTGGAAAGGTGTGTACGACCAATTGGCATTTAAGCGCGGGTGTCAGACCATCTAGGAATTTCTCCATCTTTTTGTTTTCCGACATACACTCCTCGTTGGCGTAGCGGGACAGCAGAGTAAACTGACTGTTGTATTCTGACACCGTCATTGTCCTTTGCTTGAGGTCATCAAATTCTCTCTTTTTGATCTTCATAAGGCTCTTAGGAATATGTGCCCCACGAAAACCTTCTTTAAATTCCTCCCATGTTATATTATTTTCGCTAGGGGTGCATGTGTAGGAAATTTTCCCACCACGATGCGGCTGCTCCGGTGAGATAGTGCGGAGCATAAAGCACTTTCTCAAGATCTGAACACCGGGCAATGATTAATTTTCTTTCCATGTCTCAAGCCGGTGCTCGGCTTCAAGAGGTTTGTCGGTGTGAGAAAATGTTTGGGGACGCGTCTTACGTAGCTCGATAACTTTGATTGCTGCTGATATCGTCCACGGTGATTTCCCATATTGATGACTTTGTTCAGTATTTCACGATGTTGCTGCTGACTTTGTTCATAAAGACGACACATTTGGGAAAGTGCCGCTTTCACCGTCTCCTGTTGACTTATCTCGCCTGTGTGAAATTGTTGCCCGGGGTGTGCCATAATTTTCCTCTGTCAGAGTTGGCATGGAGCGCGTCCAAGGACGAGACATAGTTCACTCTAGGGATATATTTTGAAACACTCATAAGAAAAGAAATTGAGCCGCAAAAATCAATAAATTCAAGAAGATGCAAAAAGTTGCAAATGCTCCAAGATTTTTCAAGAGAATACACGTTTGCACGCGGAGAAGGACTGTCCATTACATATCTTACACGCTAGCAGTAATTATACAATACATCACTCAGGATATGCGTACATAATCCTGACATGTTATTTAGTCTAGTGCACTCCTCCAGATCCTACATGATGCGCAAACAAGCTACTTCTCACAGCCTATTTACATATAAACATATCGTACAAATCGGTACATCGCATGGCGGCTAAGCGTACTTAGTCAGAGATGGTAAGGATTTCCCTTGGCCTGCCAAGGGTGAGGCGTAGGGAGGCTGGGGACTCAACCTCCTCTTCGGAGATAGGCTCCAGGTGTGAGGTGCTGCGCTGAGTTGGTGGAGCAGGTGCCCTGTGCGGGACAACTCGAACCTGAGCGGGCATGAGGGGTGGTGCAGAACGAACCAGAGTAGGCGCAATGACATGGTTGAACTCCTCCGTGGTAGGCAGGCGACTAGTAGCGGTGCGAGCAGTAGGAGCAAACAATGCTGATGACGAGACGAAAGTCAGGGGCGGTGCGGCGCGTAGGAGCTCCCTCCTGTTGGCGGCACAACCATGGACTGAGTCCATGCGGGCAACTACAAAGTCGTCCACCAGGTTGTCGAAGGCTGCCTCCAAAGCTCGAAGATACTCGATAAGCATCTCAAAAGCTTCGTCCCGTTCTCCTCTGGGGCAAGAGAACGCCAGAGTGGCAGGTATATGGCACGTGACATGGCAGGTAGCGGTAGCGACGGGTCTTCATCGAAGGAAGTATATCCCTGAGACGAGCTATCGCCTCACGGGCTGCCATCTGCAGTGCATGCTTCTCTGTGGGCATGGCTCTCCCCACGAATCGGCAACGCTCAACTCGCCCTCTCTTGAATTCCACCGCGGCTTGGTGCATGGACGGTCATTGAGCTTGTGCTGAGAGAGAGAGAAGACTGGGCGCACATCTGGTCCCATCGCGACTTGGACGATGAAGGAGAGAAGCTTGACGAACCCATCGGGCATGTTGGCGAACATCTGCGACTCGCAGTCGTTGCCAGCCATCTACAAAAGTAGGCAAAAATCCTGAGTAGTCAAATCATAAATTTATGCTGACTGTCAGAAATTGACTACATTTATGAAGATAATAAATAGCTCAAAACTACTAATAACCGATTAGCGATCGCACCTAGTGGCTTCCTACAGTCAGCCTGGCTCTGGTACTAAGCTTGTCACGACCGGTTTTTCAATAAAAATATTTATTGAACAACCGTCCTATGAAGTCCAATATGAGGAAAATCCTCCATACCGGTAGAAAAAACTTTGATACAATAATCCAGTAGCATTATAATATTACAGGGTCGGACTGAAGATGCCCAACCAATTATTACAAACACGCCGATAATTATACATGATGGCGGATATGACACAATGGTGTGGGGTGGAAATACTATCGACTCGAGATATGAGTGGTTGGTGGAATAACATTGGGGTGGTTAATAAGTCTCTTTACCTTTGGCGGCTCATCGAAAGGCCGAGGTGAGGCTCGATGAATTTATTTGGGTAGCGAAGCGGATATATCACAATGACTAATCCAGGGTCGCACGAGACTGACCGGGATTCCTCTAGGCGTCGGACTCGCTATCGAACTCTTCATCCATGAGATCGCCTTCACAAGACATCCGCCAAATCAACAAGCCAGGTGAGTACTTTGAAAGTACTCGCAAGATAGTTCGGACAAAAGATATAACAAATGAATGCATGAATGCGACATGATTAATTTTAACAATGATCAATTTAATCAGTTTAGCAAAGTAAATAAGAAGGGAGTCGACGGTAGTCCGCTCGAAAAGCCAAAGAAGACAAAACTCAAAACCGATCGAATTATGCAGGCGGCGCCTCGAAGGGTGAACAAATAAGTAAAGCATGCCACAGTCGGGCGTCTGAGCGACACCTCATAAAGGGCTTATATTGAAATAAAATTACATGCGTGCCGCAGTCGGACGTCGGAGCGACATCACAGAAAGGGCTTGTAATAAAAGTAAATAATAACAATGCCGCAGTCGGACGTCTGAGCGACATCGCAGAAAGGGCTTATAATGAATTTAAATAACAACGATGCCGCAGTCGGACGTCTGAGCGACATCGCAGAAAGGGCTTATAATGAAAATAAATACCAACAATACCGCAGTCGGACGTCTGAGTGAATCGCAGAAAGGGCTTATAATGAATTTAAATAACAACGATGCCGCAGTCGGACGTATGAGCGACATCGCAGAAAGGGCTTATAATGAAAATAAATAACAACAATGCCGCAGTCGGACGTCTGAGCGACATCGCAGAAAGGGCTTATGATGAAAATAAATAACAACAATGTCAGCGATCGGACGTCCCGAGCGACATCGCAGAAAGGGCTTATGATGGAAATAAATAACAACAATGCCGCAGTCGGACGTCTGAGCGACATCGGAGAAAGGGCTTATAATTCATTATTCATAACTGACAAGATATAGTGCTCACGGAAAATATTCATCACAAGAAAATAAGCGGGTTAGTCCATTCACAGGAAATAAACATTTAACACTCAAGTAGTTATCGGAGTCTCTCACACCGAGACCGATATCGACAAGATAAGGTGAACACGGTACTTTCGGACATGAATAAGATGAATTCAAGAATTTTGACTCTGCAGAGTTTGTACCAAAATTGTCCACAGCCAACGGATTCCGTAGTCAAGAAGGACTAGTTCCGTTCACGGTATTTCAGAGGAAACACAACTAGCTAGTACACACCCATCATACCTCACGTTGCCGTGAATCACCCTAGACAGCGTTTAAGAAAAACTTTGAGACGGGGAGATCACAATCTCGAATAGCATGGGATCAAATTTATTTACGCGCGCTCTAAGGGGTGCCCCCCTCTCGGTCCCAACCGGAAACACCCATGCCCCCTGACCGGATGAAAGGGTTTAATCCAGGGCCATGGAACCTTCATCTCGGCCTCTCGATTTGGTGTGTACCAGGAAGTGGTTTGCAACCTACTAAGCCGTATCCCTTGCGGGAAACAAGTGGTAGTACGGAAGGGAAGACGGATGGGAATCTGACTGTCGGTGTACTAGAGTAGGGGTACCCTAGTATCCCGAACTTGTGCACGGGTAGTTGCAGCCCTCCGCGGCAAGGCTTACCGGGTGACCGCCAAGGTCCTCCGTGGTTCCTTTGGAGCCATTCAAGAACAAAGTATTCGAGTCAGGGAGGCAAGGCCCCGGCAAGAGGAGCTTGCCGGGAAGGCCACCCAAGGCTCATAGGAGACAAGGCCCCGGCAAGAGGAGCTTGCCGGGAAGGCCACCCCAGGCACATACAAGACAAGACCCCGGCAAGAGGAGCTTGCCGGGAAGGCCCAGTGAGCGACAAGCTTCCGAGCGCGACAAGATAACAACCGCGGCAAGGCGCTTGCCGCGGCAGACCACCTCTCTCAGATTTCCACGCTCCAGCGCATCCACTAACGTGTCGCCCTGGGGCCTTTCCAGGCGCGCGTGGCGAGAGGCTGTGCAGCCAGTGGTGCGAGGTGGCAAGCGGCGCTGACAAGTTTGCCATCGTGGCGGACGACGGCACCCCCTGACAGTCCCTGTTTGCACTGTTAGGGCGACAAGATGGGCATTTAATGCCTTTGTCCCCTGCCGCCGTGGTTAGGTATATTGCACTGTACATGTACAAGTAGGTGTACCAACCACTGTTTTTCCATTTGTACCCCCATCTACGTTGCCACCTGTCGGAGCCCCTTTGTGCATATAAAAGGAGGCCCATGCGCAACGTAGAGGGGGGTTCGAACACTCTCACGCTAGGTCTCGTTAGCAGCTGGAGTATACTATAGCTCTCAGCGCTCCCTAGCAAGAACACAATACAAATCATACATGCAGCAGTAGGAGTGTTATCTCTCCGGAGAGCTCCGGTTGGGTAAACCTCTCGCGTGCTTCGCCTCGATCTGCTCTTCAGGCGACCTCCGCTCCCTTGAACCGAAAGGGGCTCGGTCCGCTGGCCCCATAGGTGTTCGTGGGCCCGATCAGCCTGCCCCGACATCTTTGGCGCGCCAGGTAGGGGGCGTCGAGGTTGTGCGAACCTGATCCGGCGTCCACGTGAGCTAGATCTTCATCACCTTCGTCAACATGCCACCGAAGAAGAAGGCCTCGGCGGCAGAAGCCCCGTCCGCGTCGAACCCACCACCACCGGAGCAAACAGGTGGTGGGGTAGACTCCGGCGAAAGAATGGACGGCGACGGGGGAGCTCACGGTGCTGCCAAGTCCAAGGACAAGGCCGCGCAGACCTCGGCGTCCGTACATGTACCGCGCCCGTCTCAGGAGGCGCGGGACCGACAGCATCATGGCATTCACAATGCCATACGCTCGTTGGACCGAGATCGAGAAGGAGGATCCCGGGACGTTCAAGACCAGCATGGACGCCAACATGCTGGCGCGAGCGAGGCACGGTCGCTCGGACGGGATACTGCTCCTTCTAACATAGATAGAAGTCCGAGCATATCCCGCTCCTTGCGCCGTTCGCCACTTCCACCCACTACTCCAGCAGAAGCTCTGGCGAGAGCTCAACTGCTCCTCGATTACCCTCCAACGGCCGACAAGGTCGAAGAGTGGAGGGCCACCATACAGAGTCTCATCGGCTTCGCCAACGGCGACGCTCCGCGGCAACCGAGTGCGTCGCTGCCGCGGCAGGAACGCCAAACGCGAGCCGGTGGCGACGAGACCGGTGGGGATGCAACCACCATGCACTCTCCACCCCGAAGGCCAAGATCGCCAACTCGCAGGATCCACCTCGACAGCGACTCCACTGCGTCATCGGATCCACGAGCTCATCGCGATCAGCGCCAAGTGCTACACGATCGACAAAGAAGAGGACGCCTTCGAACTTCGCATCGAAAGCGCCAAGAGAAGCGCGACGTCAATCCGACAAGTGCGCTGGGCCCTCTGTTGACATGCACGCGCCAGAGGAACCAGGCGACTTGCCGTACGCAGTAGGTTGCCCTGCGTTCACTCGTGAGCTGCGGCAAGTCCAGTGGCCCAGCAAGAAAAACTTCAAGCCAGACGTACCGGAGAAGTACAACGGCAAGACGCATCCGTCGGAGTTTCTCAGCATCTACACCATCCGTGGTGCAGGCTCCCGGGGGGCGAGACGACAAGATCCTTGCCAACTACTTCCCGCTGGTGCTCAAGCCCAACGTCAGGTCCTGGCTCATGCACTTGCCGGACAACTCCATATCTTCTTGGGCAGATCTATGCCATCAGTTTGTCGGCGCCTTTACAGGAGGCCACAAACCCCATGGCCAAGAAAGCGACCTTCATCTGCTCGCCCAGAAGGAAGGAGAGTCCCTGCGCAAGTATATTCAGAGATTCAGCCGCAGTACAAAGACAACATCCCAGATGTCCACCCTGCCGCAGTGATCAGCGCGTTCCATCAGAACGTGCGAAACCGCAGGATGCGGGAGGAGATGGCGATGTGCAAGATCAGAGACGTCAGTGAGCTATACGCCCTGGCCGACAAGTGTTGGGGAACGTAGTAATTTCAAAAAATTTCCTACGCACACGCAAGGATCATGGTGATGCATAGCAACGAGAGGGGAGAGTATTGTCCATGTACCCTCGTAGACCGTAAGCGGAAGCGTTATGACAACGCGGTTGATGTAGTCGTACGTCTTCACGATCCAACCGATCCAAGTACCGAACGTACGGCACCTCCGAGTTCAGCACACGTTCAGCTCGATGACGATCCCGGACTCCGATCTAGCAAAGTGTCGGGATAAGTTCCACAAGACGACGTGGCAGGACGATGATGATGTTCTACGGCGCAGGCTTCGCCTAAACTTCGACGATATGACCGAGGTGGAATATGGTGGAAGGGGCACCAGACACGGCTAAGGAACGATCCGTAGATCAACTTGTGTGTCTGGGGTGCCCCTTGCCCCGTATATAAAGGAGGGAGGGAGGTGCGGCCCGGCCCCCAAGGGGTGCGCTGGAGGAGTCCTACTCCCACCGGAGTAGGACTCCCCCTCTGCCTTGTTGGAGAAGGAAAGGGGAGGGAAAGAGGAAGGGGCGCCGCCTCTCTCCTTGTCCTATTCGGACTAGGGGAGGGTGTGCAGCCTGCCTGGCCGGCCCTCCTCTTCTCCCTTATGGCCCACTAAGGCCCATTATCCCCGGGAGGGTTCCGGTAACCCCGGTGTTCAGAAAAATCCCGATTTCACGGAACCATTCCGATATCCAAATATAGGCTTCCAATATATCAATCTTTATGTCTCGACCATTTCGAGACTCCTCACACGTCCGTGATCACATCCGGGACCAACAAACTTCGGTACATCAAAACTTATAAACTCATAATAAAACTATCATCGTAATGTTAAGCGTGCGGACCCTACGGGTTCGAGAACTATGTAGACATGACCTAGAACTATTCTCGGTCAATAACCAATAGCGGAACCTGGATGCCCATACTGGTTCCTACATATTCTATGAAGATCTTTATCGGTCAAACCGCATAACGACATACGTTGTTCCCTTTGTCATCGGTATGTTACTTGCCCGAGATTCGATCGTCGGTATCCAATACCTAGTTCAATCTCAAGCATCGGCAAGTCTCTTTACTCGTTCTGTAATACATCATCTCGCAACCAACTTATTAGTTGCAATGCTTGCAAGGCTTATGTGATGTGTATTACCGAGAGGGCCCAGAGATACCTCTCCGACAATCGGAGTGACAAAACCTAATCTCGAAATACGCCAACCCAACATGTACCTTTGGAGACACCTGTAGTACTCCTTTATAATCACCCAATTACGTTGTGACGTTTGGTAGCACCCAAAGTGTTCCTCCGTAAACGGGAGTTGCATAATCTCATAGTTACAGGAACATGTATAGGTCATGAAGAAAGCAATAGCAATATACTAAACGATCAAGTGCTAGGCTAACGGAATGGGTCATGTCAATCACATCATTCTCCTAATGATGTGATCCCATTAATCAAATAACAACACATGTCTATGGTTAGGAAATATAACCATCTTTGATTAATGAGCTAGTCAAGTAGAGGCATACTAGTGACTATATGTTTGTCTATGTATTCACACATGTATCATGTTTCCGGTTAATACAATTCTACCATGAATAATAAACATTTATCATGATATGAGGAAATAAATAATAACTTTATTATTGCCTCTAGGGCATATTTCCTTCAGTCTCCCACTTGCACTAGAGTCAATAATCTAGATTACCTTTGTAATGATTCTAACACCCATGGAGTCTTGGTGCTGATCATGTTTTGCTCATGGAAGAGGCTTAGTCAACGGGTCTCGCAACATTCAGATCCGTATGTATCTTGCAAATCTCTATGTCTCCCACGGACTTGGTCCCGGATGGAATTGAAGCGTCTCTTGATATGCTTGGTCCTCTTGTGAAATCTGGATTCCTTTGCCAAGGCAATTGCACCAGTATTGTCACAGAAGATCTTCATTGGTCCCGATGCACTAGGTATGACACCTAGATCGGAAATGAACTCTTTCATCCAGACTCCTTCATTTGCTGCTTCCGAAGCAGCTATGTACTCCGCTTCACACGTAGATCCCGCCACGACGCTTTGTTTAGAACTGCACCAACTGACAGCTCCACCGTTTAATAAAAACACGTATCCGGTTTGCGATTTAGAATCGTCTGGATCAGTGTCAAAGCTTGCATCGACGTAACCATTTACGACTAGCTCTTTGTCACCTCCATATACGAGAAACATACCCTTAGCCCTTTTCGTATTTCAGGATGTTCTTGACCGCTGTCCGATGATCCACTCTGGATTACTTTGGTACCTTCCGCCAAGCTTATTGCTAAGCATACGTCAGTCCGGTACACAACATTGCATACATGATAGAGCCTATGGCTGAAGCATAGGGAACATCTTTCATTTTCTCTCTATCTTCTGCTTTGTGGTCGGGCATTGAGTCCGACTCAATTTCACACCTTGTAACACGGTAAAAATCCTTTCTTTGCACGATCCATTTTGAACCTTTTCAAAACTTTATCAAGGTATGTGCTTTGTGAAAGTCCAATCAAGCGTCTTGATCTATCTCTATAGATCTTGATGCCCAATATGTAAGCAGCTTCACCGAGGTCTTTCATTGAAAAACTTTTATTCAAGTATCCTTTTATGCTATCCAGAAATTCTATATCATTTCCAATTAATAATATGTCGTCCACATATAATATCGTAAATGCTCTGAGCTCCCACTCACTTTCTTGTAAATACGAGCTTCTCCAAAAGTCTGTATAAAACCATATGCTTTGATCGCACTATCAAAGCGTTTATTCCAACTCCGAGAGGCTTGCACTGGACCATAAATTGATCGCTGGAGCTTGCACACTTTGTTAGCACCTTTTGGATCAACAAAACCTTCTGGTTGCATCATATACAACTCTTCTTCTAGAAATCCATTCAAGAATGCAGTTTTGACATCCATTTGCCAAATTTCATAATCATAAAATGCAGCAATTGCTAACATGATTCGGACATACTTAAGCCTCGCTACGGGTGAGAAAGTCTCATCGTAGTCAACCCCTTGAACTTGTCGAAAACCTTCGCAACAAGTCGAGCTTTATAGACGATTACATTACCATCGTCGGTCTTCTTCTTAAAGATCCATTTATTCTCAATGGCTTGCCGATCATCGGCAAATCAACCAAAGTCCAAACATTGTTCACATACATGGATCCCATCTCACAATTCAAGGCTTCCAGCCATGTTGTGGAATCAGTGCTCACCATCGCTTCTTCATAGGTTGTAGGATCGCCATGGTCAAGTAACATGACTTCGAATAGGATTACCGTACCACTGCAGTGCAGATCTTACTCTAGTTGACCCACGTAGTTCAAGAGAAACTTGATCTCAAGTTTGATGATCAACATCACTAGCTTCCTCACTAATTGGTGCGGTTGTCACAGAACCGGTTCTTGTGATGAACTACTTTCCAATAAGGGAGCAGAATCTGATTATCTCATCAAGTTCTATTTTCTCCCACTCACTTCTTTCGAGAGAAACTCCTTTTCTAGAAAGGATCCGAATTTAGCAACGAAAATCTTGCCTTCAGATCTGTGATAGAAGGTGTACCCAATAGTCTCTTTTGGGTATCCTATGAAGACACATTTCTCCGATTTAGGTTTGAGCTTATCTAGTTGAAGTTTCTTCACATAAGCATCGCAGCCCCAAACTTTAAGATACGACAACTTTGGTTTCTTGCCAAACCATAGCTCATAAGGTGTCGTTTCAACGGATTTTGATGGTGCCCTATTTAACGTGAATGCGGCCGTCTCTAAAGCATAACCCCAAAACGATAGGGGTAAATCAGTAAGAGACATCATAGATCGCACCATGTCTAGTAAAGTACGATTACGACGTTCGGACACACCATTTCTTTGTGGTGTTCCGGGTGGCGTGTGTTGCGAAACTATTCCGCATTGTTTCAAATATAAACCAAACTCGTAACTCAAATATTCTCCTCCACGATCAGATCGTAGAAATTTTATTTTCTTGTTACGATGATTTTCCACTTCACTCTGAAATTCTTTGAACTTTTCAAATGTTTCAGACTTATGTTTCATCAAGTAGATATACCCATATCTGCTCAAATCATCTGTTAAGGCGAGAAAATAACGATACCCACCGCGTGCCTCAACATTCATTGGACCACAAACATCAGTATGATTTCCAACAAATTAGTTGCTCGCTCCATAGTTCCGGAGAACGGCGTTTTAGTCATCTTGCCCATGAGGCACGGTTCGCAAGTACCAAGTGATTCATAATCAAGTGATTCCAAAAGCCCATCAGTATGGAGTTTCTTCATGCGTTTTACACCGATATGACCCAAACGGCAGTGCCACAAATAAGTTGCACTATCATTATCAACTCTGTATCTTTTGGTTTCAACACTATGAATATGTGTATTACTACTATCGAGATTCAATAAAAATAGACCACTCTTCAAGGGTGCATGACCATAAAAGATATTATTCATATAAATAGAACAACCATTATTCTCGACTTAAATGAATAACCGTCTCGCATCAAACATGATCCAGATATAATGTTCATGCTTAACGCCGGCACCAAATAACAATTATTTAGGTCTAAAACTAATCCCGATGGTAGATGTAGAGTTAAGCGTGCCGACCGCGATCACATCGACTTTGGAACCATTTCCCACGCCAAGATCGTCACCTCGCCCTTAGCCAATCTTCGGCAATCCGTAGTTCTGTTTCGAGTTGCAAATATTAGCAATGTAACCAGTATCAAATACCAGTGTACTACTACGAGTATTAGTAAGGTACACATCAATAACATGTATATCACATATACCTTTGTTCACTTTGCCATCCTTCTTATCCGCCAAATACTTGGGGCAGTTCCGCTTCCAAAGGTCCAGGTTTGCTTGGCAAGAGAAGCACTCGGCCTCGTGCTTAGGTCCATACTTGGGTTTCTTCTCTTGAGCAGCAACTTGTTTGCTGTTCTTCTTGAAGTTCCCCTTCTTCTTCCCTTTGCCCTTTTTCTTGAAACTGGTGGTTTTGTTAACCATCAACACTTGATGCTCCTTTTTGATTTCTACCTCCGCGGCTTTTAGCATTGCGAAGAGCTCGGGAATAGAGTTGTTCATCCCTTGCATATTATAGTTCATCACGAAGCTCTTGTAGCTTGGTGGCAGTGATTGAAGAATTCTGTCAATGACACTATCATCATGAAGATTAACTCCCAGTTGAATCAAGTGATTATTATACCCAGACATTTTGAGTATGTGTTCACTGACAGAACTATTCTCCTCCATCTTGCAGCTATAGAACTTATTGGAGACTTCATATCTCTCAATCCGGGCATTTGCTTGAAATATTAACTTCAACTCCTGGAACATCTCATATGCTCCATGACTTTCAAAACGTTGTTGAAGACCCGGTTCTAAGCCGTAAGCATGGCGACCGAACTATCGAGTAGTCATCAGCTTTTTCTCGCCAGACGTTCTTAACGTCGCTGCCGGGCCAGTATCAAGAAGCAGTTCGGCACCCAGCGGTGCTTCCAGATTTAATTCTTCTCAGGCAGCAATGAGGATAATCCTCAAAGTTACGGACCCAGTCCGTAATTGCTACCATCATCTTTCAACTTTGCTTTCTCAAGGAACGCATTAAAATTCAACGAAACAACAAAGACGAGCCATTTATCTACAGTAAACATAGACAAGCAAAATACTATCAGGTACTAAGTTCATGATAAATTTAAGTTCAATTAATCATATTACTTAAGAACTCCCACTTAGATAGACACCTCTCTAGTCATCTAAGTGACTACGTGATCCAAATCAACTAAACCATGTCCGATCATCACGTGAGATGGAGTAGTTTCAATGGTGAACATCACTATGTTGATCATATCTACTATATGATTCACGCTCGACCTTTCGGTCTCCATGTTCCGAGGCCATATCTGTATATGCTAGGCTCGTCAAGTTTGACCTGAGTATTCTGCGTGTGCAACTGTTTTGCACCCGTTGTATTTGAACGTAGAGCCTATCACACCCGATCATCACGTGGTGTCTCAGCACGAAGAACTTTCATAGCGGTGCATACTCGTGGAGAACACTTCTTGATATTTAATGAGAGATCATCTTATAATGCTACCGTCAATCAAAGCAAGATAAGATGCATAAAGGATAAACATCACATGCAATCAATATAAGTGATATGATATGGCCATCATCATCTTGTGCTTGTGATCTCCATCTCCGAAGCACCGCCGTGATCACCATCGTTACCGGGCGCGACACCTTGATCTCCATCGTAGCATCGTTGTCGCCTCGCCAACTATTGCTTCTACGACTATCGCTACCGCTTAGTGATAAAGTAAAGCAATTACATGGCGCTTGCATTTCATACAATAAAGCGACAACCATATGGCTTTCGCCGATTGCCGATAACTTCGGTTACAAAACATGATCATCTCATACAATAAAATATAGCATCACGTCTTGACCATATCACATCACAACATGCCCTGCAAAAACAAGTTAGACGCCCTCTACTTTGTTGTTGCAAGTTTTACGTGGCTGCTACGGGCTGAGCAAGAACCGTTCTTACCTACGCATCAAAACCACAACGATAGTTTGTCAAGTTGGTGTTGTTTTAACCTTCGCAAGGACCGGGCGTAGCCACACTCGGTTCAACTAAAGTGAGAGAGATAGACACCCGCCAGTCAGCTTTAAGCAACGAGTGCTCGTAGCGGTGAAACCAGTCTTGCGTAAGCGTACGCGTAATGTCGGTCCAGGCCGCTTCATCTCACAATACCGCCGAACCAAAGTATGACATGCTGGTAAGCAGTATGAGTTGTATCGCCCACAACTCACTTGTGTTCTACTCGTGCATATAACATCAACGCATAAAACCAGGCTCGGATGCCACTGTTGGGGAACATAGTAATTTCAAAAAAATTCCTACGCACACGCAAGGATCATGGTGATGCATAGCAAAGAGAGGGGAGAGTATTGTCCACGTACCCTCGTAGACCGTAAGCGGAAGCGTTATGACAACGCGGTTGATATAGTCGTACGTCTTCACGATCCGACTAATCCAAGTACCGAACGTACGGCACCTCCGAGTTCAGCACACGTTCAGCTCGATGACGATCCCTAGACTCCGATCCAGCAAAGTGTCGGGGATAAGTTCCGTCAGCACGACGGCGTGGTGACGATGATGATGTTCTATCGCGCAGGCTTCGCCTAAACTCATGACGATATGACCGAGGTGGAATATGGTGGAAGGGGCACCGCACACGGCTAAGGAACGATCCGTAGATCAACTTGTGTGTACTGGGTGCCCTTGCCCCGTGATATAAAGGAGGGAGGGAGGTGCGGCCGGCCCCAAGGGGTGCGCCGAGGAGTCCTACTCCCACCAGAGTAGGACTCCCCTCTTGCCTTGTTGGAGAAGGAAAGGGGGGGAGGGAAAGAGGAAGAGGGCGCCGCCTCTCCTTGTCCTATTCGGACTAGGGGAGGGGTGCGGCCTGCCCCCGGCCGCCCTCCTCTTCTCCCTTATGGCCCACTAAGGCCCATTATCCCCGGGAGGGTTCCGTAACTTCGGTGTTCCGTGAAATCCCGATTTCACCGGAACCATTCCGATATCCAAATATAGGCTTCCAATATATCAATCTTTATGTCTCGACCATTTCGAGACTCCTCGTCACGTCTGTGATCACATCCGGACTCGAACAAACTTCGGTACATCAAAACTTATAAACTCATAATAAAACTGCCATCGTAACGTTAAGCGTGCGGACCCTACGGGTTCGAGAACTATGTAGACATGACCTAGAACTATTCTCGGTCAATAACCAATAGCGGAACCTGGATGCCCATATTGGTTCCTACATATTCTACGAAGATCTTTATCGGTCAAACCGCATAACGACATCGTTGTTCCCTTTGTCATCGGTATGTTACTTGCCCGAGATTCGATCGCTTGTATCCAATACCTAGTTCAATCTCACATCGGGCAAGTCTCTTTACTCGTTCCGTAATACATCATCTCGCAACCAACTTATTAGTTGCAATGCTTGCAAGACTTATGTGATGTGTATTATCGAGAGGGCCCAGAGATACCTCTCCGATAATCGGAGTGACAAAACCTAATCTCGAAATACGCCAACCCAACATGTACCTTTGGAGACACCTGTAGTACTCCTTTATAATCACCCGATTACGTTGTGGACGCTCGGTAGCACCCAAAGTGTTCCTCCGGTAAACGGGAGTTGCGTAATCTCATAGTTACAGAAACATGTATAGGTCATGAAGAAAGCAATAGCAATATACTAAACGATCAAGTGCTAGGCTAACGGAATGGGTCATGTCAATCACATCATTCTCCTAATGATGTGATCCCATTAATCGAATAACAACACATGTCTATTGTTAGGAAATATAACCATCTTTGATTAATGAGCTAGTCAAGTAGAGGCATACTAGTGACTATATGTTTGTCTATGTATTCACACATGTATCATGTTTCCGGTTAATACAATTCTAGCATGAATAATAAACATTTATCATGATATGAGGAAATAAATAATAACTTTATTATTGCCTCTAGGGCATATTTCCTTCAACAAGTGCGCACGTGCTGAGGAGGGGAGGAGACTCCCCGGAGAGAATACCGAAGCAGGAGGATCTGACAGTGAGGAGACCGCCCAAGAAGAAGAGCCTACAAGGGCAACCGGAAAAGAAAGGCAGAGATGTGCTAGTCGTCGAAGCAGTCCGCAACGGAGGTGGCGACAAGAACGCCAAGGCTGGTAGCTCCGGCAAGGAGGTTGCCGCTGGCACCAACCACCAGTCTGTGGCGGCCGCCGACAAGCAGGACGGCTCCGGCAAGCAGTACTGCAAGATCCACCGCACCAAGGGCCATGACCTCCAGAGCTGCAAGAAGGTAGAGCAGCTTGTCGAGCAACAGAAAGCTGAATACGAGCGACGCGACAAGGAGAAGGCCCAGGAAGGTGCTGGAGGAGCTAGCAAGAAACGTCCCGGCCGGGGAGGGCGCCGCGGCAAGGCCAAACAGTGGCAAGGAGACAGGCCTCCCCGCGGCCGCGACAAGGATGAAGACGAAGACGACGACGAAGACATGGATGATGATGACGCCGATGAGCAGGAGTTCCAGAAAGCCACAGAGGTCCTGTGCGTTGACGGCGGTGCTTCTCTGCACACCTCCCACCGCTAGCTCAAGCAGTGGATGCGGGAGGTCAATGCAGCAGAACCATCCATCGAGTCACGCAAGCCTCTGAAATGGTCCAAAGACGCCTGTCATCTTTGATATTGAGGACCACCGATCACAGAATCGGCGTAGCTGCGGTGCTTGCCGATGTTGGTTTCACCAACTATCCGCAACCTCAAGGTCACCAAGATGTTAGTTGACGGCGGGCCGGCTTGAATCGACCTCCTCCGCGGTGCTCCGTAAACTCCAGATCCCTGATGGCGAGCTCGAAGAGACAGGCACTTTTCAAGGAATCAATCCGGGAAGGAGCAAACCGAAGGGAAAGATCACGTTGCCGGTGACATTTGGCAGCGAGCTGAACTTCAGGACTGAGAGGGTCACTTTCGATGTTGCTGATTTTCCATTGCCTTACAATGGAATACTTGGCCGTCCAGCACTCGCCAAGTTCATCGTGGCCTCTCACTATGCCTACAACCTCCACGAAGATGCCAGCCCGATAAGCGCCATCTCCGCCCTCGGTGACAAGAAGGATGCTCTTATCTCGCGCCGACAAGATCTACCAGAAGCAGCAGCTTGACAGATTGCAAGCCACTTGACGCTGAAGCTCCCGGGAGGAAGAAGAAGACCAAGTCCGGCAAGAGCTCTGATGCCCACTCCGGCAAGCGCACCTCCTCGGAGTGCTGCGCTACCGTCGAGGACGCACCATCTAGCTCCACCGGCAAGTATAAGAAGACGGCGACAGCTCCACCAGAGACCAAGAAGGTGTCCGCAAGGAGGACGGCACTGGTGGTACCTTCACCATCGATGCCTCTCTCGACCCCAAATAGGAAGGCGCGCCGTTGCTTTCCTCATGGGCGAACATCGACGTGTTTGCGTGGCAACCGTCGACATCCCCGTGTACCTGTGAAAGTAATTGAGCATCGTCTTGCCGCTTTGTCCTCATGCGCGCCCGTCCAAGCGTAAAGTCGAGAAGCAAGCGGTGGAGCATCAAGAGTTCATCGCGGAAGAAATCAAGAAACCGGAAGCACCGTGCCTTGTCGAGGAGTGCTCCATCCCACGTGGTTGGCCAATCTCAGTAGTTGTGCGCAAGGCTAACGGGAAATGGAGGCTTTGTATTGACTTCACCGATGTCAATAAAGCTTGTCCCAAAGATCCATTTCCCTTGCCGCGCATCGACCAGATTGTTGACTCCACGGCCGGATGTAATTTGCTTTCATTTCTAGATGCATATTCAGGATATCATCAGATCTTCATGGCAGAAGAAGATGAGGAGAAGACCGCATTCATCACCCCATGTGGCACATACTGTTTTGTACGGATGCCCTTCGGGTTAAAGAATGCTGGTTCAACATTTGCAAGGGTAGTTCATGATGCTTTTGAGCCGCAAATGCACGTAAATGTGGAAGCCTACATGGATGACATAGTGGTCAAAAGCAAGGATAAGGCTACCCTAGTTCAAGATTTAGATGAAACCTTTGCAAATCATGCAAGATCAACCTCAAGCTCAACCACGAGAAGTGTGTGTTTGGAGTCCCTTCCGGCAGGCTTCTCGGTTCTTCGTGTCTCGGCTGGGAATTGAAGCCAATCCAGACAAGATCAAGGCCATTGAGCAGATTGAAGCACCAAAGCGCGTCAAGGATGTTCGAAGGCTTGCCGGTTGCATAGCAGCTCTCAGCAGGTTTATCTCTTGATCTGCTGAGCGCGCCCTGCCATTTTTCAAAATCTTGAAAAAGGCAGGTCCGATGCAATGGACTCCGGAAGCGGAGGCAGCGCAGCATGACTGGAAGAGATACATGTCCTCCACTCCAACACTTGTCGCACCTAAGCCACAAGAGAAGATCATGCTATATAAAGCGGCAACCAATCAAGTGGTTAGTGCTGCGTTAGTAGCGGAGAGGGAGGCGGATGATGAGCTAGCAACCACGGCAGACACATCCAGCGACAAGCAGGGGGCTTCGCCGACAAGCTCTGGTCCCGACAAGGACGAATCTGCGCAGACGCATGAGCAGATGCAGAAAAGGATGGTGCAGCGCCCAGTTTACTTTGTCAGTTCCCTTCTGCAGGGGGCTAGGTCAAGGTACTACGTGTGCAGAAATTGCTTTTCAGCCTTATCATGGCCTCGAAAGCTGCGCCATTACTTTCGTGCACATGAGATCACAGTTGTCACTCGCTTTCCGCTGAAGAGGATACTGCAAAATCCAGAGGCAACAGGCAGGGATTGTCGAGTGGGCACTTTGGGCTGTCGAGCTTTGGCCTCAAGTTTGAGAGCACTTCAACTATCCAAAGCAGAGCATTGGCGGAGTTCATAGCAGAATGGACGCCAACACCAGATGAAGAAATTCCAGAGACGAGCATTCCCGTCAAGGAAGCAAGCAAAGAGTGGCTGATGTACTATGATGGTGCCTTCTCGCTGCAAGGCGCCGGTGCGGCGTCTTTGCTTGTCGCACTCCACGGAGAGCACCTCAAGTACGTAGTCCAGATGCATTTTCCCAAGGAGCAAGCAACAAACAATACAGCAGAATATGAAGGTTTGCTTGCCGGTCTCAGGATCGCAGTGGACCTTGGGATCAAGAAGCTCATTGTGAGGGGTGACTCACAACTTGTTATCCGCCAAGTGAACAAGAATTATCAGAGTTCGTTGATGGAAGCTTATGTTGATGAAGTGAGGAAGCTAGAAGAGCACTTTGACGGCCTACAAATGGAATATATTCCGAGAGCTTAGAACGACATTGCTGATGGCCTATCAAAGTGCGCCGCACTTAAGCTACCTGTGGAACCAGGGATTTTCGTGCTCAAGCTGATTCAACCGTCTGTAACACCGTCAACTGGACAGAGCAAGAAGAGGAAGTTGATCTCTGGTGACTACTTTCCGGCAGAGCTTCCGGAAGCCGCCGCCAAGAAGGTCCCCAAGATCGACACCAACAGAGCTGAGGGGCAGTCTGCTCCGACATGCCCCAGGGTTTGTTTCATTGAAGCAGACGCTCCCGACAAGTTTTGTTCCGACAAGCTTGCCGGGGAACGTCAAGCTCCGGCTGAGCCGCAGGTTCTTGCCGTGGAAGCTGATGTTCCCGCAGCAGCAGATGTGCCTTTAGTCCTTGTTGTCGAGCCAAGAAGCTCCAAAGATGGGCGCAGCAGATTGTCCATTTCCTTCAGACAGGAGAACTTCCCAAGAGCAAGAAGAAAGCGGAAAGAGTAGCCCGGCGATCAAGTATGTACCAGTTTGTTGATGACACTGCATGTAAGAAGACTCAACGGGGTGAAATTGAAGTGTATTCACCGGAAGATGGACAAAAGCTGTTGGCGAGAGATACATGGAGGCATATGTGGTCACCACATTGGCGCCAGAGCACTTGCCGCAAAGCGTTGCTCCTAAGCAAGGTTTCTTTTGGCCGACAGCCCTCCGGGATGCAACCGCACAAGTAACCAGGTGTGAAGCAAGGCCCATTCCAAGCGAGCACACCAGCCAGCTCAAGCTCTCCGGGCGATCCCTTTATCCTCGCCATTTTCGGTGCGGGGACTCGACATCTCGGCCCCTTCCCCGAAGCTGTCGGGGCTTTGAATACTTGTACGTTGCCATCGACAAGTTCACAAAGTGGCCGGAAGTGGAAGCGATGAGGAAGGTGACAAAGACAACGGTCAAGTTCTTGGTCGATTGTTTGCCGCTTCGAATCCCTAACGGGATCATCACCGACAACGGCACACAGTTCACAAGCCGCACCTTCATGCGACGTCCAAGATCTTGGCGCCAAGGTTCCGCTTTCGCTTCATTGCTCATCCGAGAAGCAACGGTCAAGCGGAGAGGGCAATGCTGAAGTGCTGCGCGGGCTCAAGACCAGAACTTTCGACAGGCTGCACAAAGTGCGGAAGAAATCGGATTGAGGAGTCGCCGGTGGTTCTTTGGTCGATCAGACGACGCCAAATCGAGCCACCGACCGCACACCTTTCGCTCTATTCTATGGAGCAGAGGCAGTTCTCCCCACGAAACTTCGTATCTGGATCGCCTCGAGTGCTCGCTTATGATGAGCTTGAGCAAGAGCAGCTGCGACAAGATGACGCTGCTCCTTGAGGAAGATCGTCTTCGTGTCCAGACGAGCTGCTCGGTACCAAGCAAGCTTTGGCGCCGCTACCATAGCCGCAAAGTCAATGCCAGAAGTCTCGAGGAAGGCGACCTTGTTCTTTGCTGCTCAGTCTGCCAAGAATTCAAAAAAGTTGACGCCGAAGTGGGAAGGCCCTTATCGGGTGAAACGAGTCACTAGGCCTGGCGCTGTCCGCCTTGAGACCAAAGATGGCATTCCGGTGAGCAACTCCTGGAATATTGAGCATCTTCGTAAGTTTTACCCGTAGGGCGCGGTTGCCTTGTACAAGTCTTGCCGCTGATGCATGTAATCCTTTGTACAAAGCCGGGCGCAGACCCCGTGCATCAGTAAAGCTAGCGTGCTTCGCACACCTTGTCGATTTCATGCTTTTTCACTTCTATTTTGCATGCATTATCTGACACTTAGTGCAGCACCTACTCCTGGTAAGTAATAATGAGCCACAAGGCTCCATATCTTTATTTTCTCTTCTTTCTCTTTCTCAAAGAAAGGAAGGTTCCCTCGCACACAAGTTTGCCGGGGGGGGGGGAGGAGAATATAATGGTGTGGACCAAATGTCGCTCAAGAAAAACAAGCCTTACCGGAAGCGGGGCGACGAAAAGCTAAGTTACCAAAGTTTGAGCAATCAGTTTTAAAAATTTTAAGTTATTTTCCTTGAACGACCGAACTTTGTATGGAAAACCTGTGCGCAGAGGAACCAATTCGTAGCTAGTTGCGCCCTTACTTTGTTTCGAGTCCGCTCAGCAACTTAAGTGAGCTGCGACTAGTTTCGACAAGGTTGCTTGTCGGAGGCGGCACCGCCAGCGGGCTGCTGATGTTCCGCACTCAGCGCTCGCGGCTCAGGTGCCCTCGCCGACAAGTCCCCTAAAAGCGTAAGGCAAAAACATACAAAGGAAGGAACCAAGTAAAGGAAATAGCATAGCAATTGATATCCAAAATAAAGTTATATTACAAGATAGCTTGCCGCAACTCTAATGGATTGTTCCTATGTCATGACTAGCAGCTGCAAGAGCAAGAAAAAACGGGCGGCCTAATCTACGCGGCCACCCTCAACCCTCTTGATTCCGCTCACCCTGTCCACAATGGGTGCGACAAGGGTCTTGAGCACCTCCACATCGGCATCCGGCGGCAGAGACTTGAGGACGTTGGTGAAGTTGAGGCCCGGATTGTGGAAGGCCACCTTCATCAGCACCTTTTGGAGGGCTCCAGCAGATCTCGGCGTGACTCCTCGGCCAGCTGTTTTGGGACCTCTTCCCGAGTCGCTGGAGGCCCGTCGCCACGCCCTTGAAGAATAAGCTAAGCTTGGCGCTGGGTTGGAGGTGCTCGTCGGAGGAGTATCCGAGATCCACCATCCCCAGCTCCATCATCTCGTTGTGGATGGTGGCAGCAGTATCCACGAGACCTTCGGTCCAGTGCTCCACACTCTCCCTCAAGGCGCCCTGGGCGGCACCAGCATTCGCCAGCAGCTCCTCGTCGGCCTTGATTTTCTCCTTCATGGCCGCCTCCCGCTCCTTGGCGCCTGGCCCAGTCTCGAGTCAAAGTAGTCAGCTTCAACTCGAGATCTGCATTGGAGTCCCTGGTGGCGCTGAGCTCCTTACTCCTCTCGGCGAGACGGCCCTGTAGCTCGCCAAGAGTGTAGGCGTCCTTCTCGCGCTCGTGCTTGAGTGCGGCAAGCTCCTCGCCGCTCTTCTTGAGGCTGGCCTCCAATTGCGCCACCTTTGTCTCCAGCTCCTTCTTGGCGGCCTCGGCGGCCGCGGCAGCGTCCTTTGCCTCCTTGAGAGCCCCGCCAAATGTTTCCTCGCGCATGGCGAGATCCTCCTTGTGGCTGTCCAGGTTGACCTTCCGCTGCGCCAGCTCGCTTTCCTGTGCGGACAGCTTCTCGGCGGTAAGCCGCTGTTCCTCCTCAGCTGCAGCCTTCTCGAGGATGAAGGCCGTGCGCTCCTCGGCGAAGTTGCTCCGCCTCCGCCAAGGACCGGAGAGCTTCGGTTGCGCCCCGAGCTCCTCCAGCGGCGCTTCTCAATATCTGCTCCGCCTTGGCGACAAGGGCCTCCCGGATGCCGATTTGGCTTGTCGGGCGCGGTAGAGCGACAGCTTCGCGAGAGCTGCTCCTCCTCGAGCTCGCCGCCGCTGCTGCCAAGCGCGTCAACTAGCGCCAGCCAATGGAGGCGAGCAGTTCATCGAAGGTTTCTTCGCCGGGCGCCTCGAACTCGACTCCCATGGGAGCTTGATGAAGACGCCGTCGCCCGGCCTTCAAGTAGGCGCCCGGGCTGGGGCTCTTGAACTCGACGCTGCAGCAATGGCGGGGAATCGGCGGTCGGTGAAGCGCTGGCGCTCCTGCAGCCTCGGGGCACGTCGGCGATCGCCAGATCCTCGCCCGGCTCTGCGGCGGCGGCAGCCTCGGTGGCCTCTTCGCCGGCAGGCTCGTCAGCGCCGGCTTCTTCTCCCACGGCGGCGGCTTCGTCAGTGTTGCCGCGCGCGTCCTCCTCGCCGGCGACCTCGGTCTCCATCGGCTCTATGGCGGACGGATGAAGAAAGTCAAGCAAATATCCAAAGATAGAATCAGAAGAAGAAAAACACAAGGGAAATACTCAGGCAAGAAGGTTACCTGCGCCGGAGGCTGCGGTCATGGTCTCCGCCGCCAAGGGATCGCTGGTGCCGTCCCTTGCCGGAGAAGGCTCCCTTGCCGGAGAAGGCTCCCTTGCCGGAGAAGGCTCCCTTGCCGGAGAAGGTTCCCTTGGCGGAGAAGGCTCCCTCGCCGGGGAGCGCTCCCTTGCCGGGGAATCCACCCTGGGCGGCGTAGTCGAAGCAGAAGGAGGCTGCTCTACTTCTACACAAGTTAACAGTCAGAATATCAGCAAAGGAAAAAGCACCCATGCACGCCGAACAGCAAGAAATAGACCATATGCTTACGCTGGGGGCTGCTTTGAAGGAGAGTTGCCTCACCCGGCAAGGCTGTCTCGGACGCGCCTCCTGCCGTCGCAGTAGGTTCGTCCTCGACGACAATCACCGGGGTCTTGGCCCTCTTCGACATCCTCTGGGCCAGCGTCCTGAAAAGGAATGGGTTCAGAGTAAAGCAGATCAGATACAAGACAAGGCAACAAATCGAAGAATTACAAGTACAACAAGGAATCTTACTCTTCCTCTTCTTTGTCGGAGCTGAGCGCGGAGAGGTCGACTCAGCCCGCCTGTCTGACGAGGCGGAGGAGTGGGCTCCCTTGGGCGCTTGGCGGGAGCAGGACCGATGGCTGCGAGGGCCCCTTGATTGCTTAGCGGTGTGAGGTGCTCCGCTGCACAGTGCTTGCATGGAGCGTGTCCCGCGGCGCTGCGGCTGTTGGCCCGTCTGCCGCCCCGCTGCGTCTCCGGCTCTGCGAAGACGCCTTCTTGGTGGAGCCGGTGGCTCCGCTCGCGGCAAGCTGCTTGGAGGTGGAGAGGATGCGCCCTCGGCTTTCGCCGACTTCGGCCTCGAGCTCGGCAAGCTCTTCCTCGCCGGCGAACTCCTTCGCCGACAAGGCTTGCCGCTGGCTGCCTCTGCCTCCTCCACAGTAAAAGCCAAATCGCCCGCGGCGGCTGCCGCCTCCTCTAGCTCGGTGGCGTCGCTGCATCTCGTCGTCAGTGGTGTCGCGGGTGAGGCCCCTCTGCTCATTGGGGCGGACCGGCATCTCCACTAGATTGTCGAAGAACTGCCCACGACGTCGTCTGCCGGCTCTTGCCAAGTGGGGACAATTCCGTGGGAGTCGCACAACGGCATCATTGCACGGATGCGGTCGAGCGACGAGTTGTTGCACAGCGGAACGACACCCCTCGGCGGCCTAAACATCTCCGGATGATCAGGATCATGCTTGAACAGATCTAAGATCATTGCGTCAAGATCCAAGACAGTGAAGTTGAAGCTGAGGCCTGGGCGCAGCCTCATGATGTCTGCGGCGTTCTGAAATTCCCAGGCAGGTCTCCTTCTCTCCTGCAAGGGGGTGATGCGGCGGCGAAGGAAGTCCGCGCCAATAGTGCCTACGGTGAGTCCGGCAAGCCTGGGGCGGAGGATTCGGGTAACTGCGATCTTCAACCTAGCATCCTCCAGGGCCAGATTGCTCCAATCATTGTCGCGTACTACTGGGGTTTGGCGCTGGGCGGTAAAAGGCTGCGGGTTCTCCTCAACGATCCAGCACCAATCTGCCCTCCACTCCTCCCGTTTGCTACGGAGCTCTCCCTCCAGATAGGCCTCTTTCTTGCCGACTCGAGACCCAAGCAATTCCTCCCAAGGGGCTCTCCTCTCTCGGCTCGGGGCAAAAAGAAGTGACGGAAAAGAGCTACATTTGGGTGGACTCCGACAAAGTTTTCGCAGAGATGTGCGAAAACCGCCATGGTCAGAACGGCGTTGGGGGTGAAATCAAGGAGGCGGAACCCGTAGGTGTTCATAATGTCACAAAAGAACTTAGAGAAGGCGGGCGAGCCCGCAGAGAAGAAGAGCGAAGAAGGGATACCTGTCGGGGCCAGCTTCTACAAAGAAGCGTGAGAGTACCTTCATTCACGGATGCTGTAGCGTCTCCGCCGACTAGAAGAGGTAGTAGTTCTCCCTCGGCCTCGCTGGCGAAATGAGGGGAAGACGGCCCGCTCCTTCCGCAGCGCCACAAGCCGCAGCGCCTCGGCCGACTTCACGGTCTTCCCCTTGTCGGCTTTCGAGCCCATGGCGGAGGCGGTGGAGGAGGTCGACGGCGTTGAGTGTGCTGGTGGCGATGAAGCGGAGCGCTGCTCTCTTTGGCCTCGAGAAGAAGGGAGGAGCAGCGGTGGTTTTCGATGGGACAGCGGCGGCAAGGTAGGCGACGCGTGCCCCCGCTTCCTCGCTTATAAAAGGGAGGGGGCGACGCTCGATTTCGAATAAAGAAACCCCCACGACCTGCCCCACGATCTCTCACACGACGCCACGTTCGGTGTGTGCTGCTCGTGGGGGACGTGGTGGGTCCGGGTGAGTTACGGTGTGAACTGGGCCGCGTGCCGTGCCTGTTTTGGGCCTGGCCCAACAGCGCCGCACTGCAGTGTGGCCCAGCCCGGGCTCTGTCGGTGTACTAGAGTAGGGGTACCCTAGTATCCCGAACTTGTGCACGGGCAGTTGCAGCCCTCCGCGGCAAGGCTTACCGGGTGACCGCCAAGGTCCTCCGTGGTTCCTTTGGAGCCATTCAAGAACAAAGTATTCGAGTCAGGGAGGCAAGGCCTCGGCAAGAGGAGCTTGCCGGGAAGGCCACCCAAGGCTCATAGGAGACAAGGCCCCGGCAAGAGGAGCTTGCCGGGAAGGCCACCCCAGGCACATACAAGACAAGACCCCGGCAAGAGGAGCTTGCCGGGAAGGCCCGGTGAGCGACAAGCTTCCGAGCGACAAGATAACAAGCTGCGGCAAAGGCGCTTGTCATGCGCAGACCACCTCTTCAGAGCCCACGCTCGCTCCAAGCATCCACTAACGTGTCGCCCTGGGGCCTTTCCAGGCGCGCGTGGCGAGAGGCTGTGCAGCCAGCGGTGCGAGGTGGCAAGCCGCGCTAACAAGTTTGCCGTCGTGGCGGACGGCGGCGCCCCCTGACGGTCCCTGTTTGCACTGTTAGGGCGACAAGATGGGCATTTAATGCCTTTGTCCCCTGCCGTCAGGGTTAGGTATATTACACTATACACTATACAAGTAGGTGTACCAACCACTGTTTTTCCATTTGTACCCCCATCTACGTTGCCACCTGTCGGAGCCCCTTTGTGCATATAAAAGGAGGCCCATGCGCAACGTAGTGGGGGGTTCGAACACTCTCACGCTAGGTCTCGTTAGGAGCTGGAGTATACGGTAGCTCTCAGCGCTCCCTAGCAAGAACACAATACAAATCATACATGCAGCAGTAGGAGTGTTATCTCTCCGGAGAGCTCCGAAGCTGGGTAAACCTCTCGCGTGCTTCGCCTCGATCTGCTCTTCGTGCGACCTCCGCTCCCCGCCGAACCGAAAGGGGCTCGGTCCGCCGGCCCCATAGGTGTTCGTGGGCCCGATCAGCCTGCCCCGACACTGACTGGTTTATGTTGACACTGGGTCAACGATCTGGCATAAGCCTGGCATGCTACAACACTGCCATCTTACCCATACTCATGCCAACTCATGGCCATGCAACATGTTTCCAACAACTCATGGATTTACCGAGCTCATTTGCCTCAATTCTCACGAGGTAAACTATCATCGAAATGCTCATGAACGTGCCATGATACAAAAATAATGCAAACATGCCCAAACACTCATCATATCAAAAGTTCAAACATTGCTTGCCTGGTTCGGAGTAGTCGGGGTCTAGTTCGGCGAAGTTTGCGGTTCAAATCACCTCCTTCGGTATCTACGGTACACAAAATACACGCTTAACGTAAATACCGTGGGTTACAGAAAGTTAATCCAAATATTTTTCAAATAAATATGATATAAAACTAGACAAAAATTTGAAGAGGACAGAAAAAGAATCACTCAAAAATTCCTTTCTGTTAAAAAGTTATAAGGGTTTTGGTCCAAGGACCCATCTATAATGAAACAGAAAACTTCCAGGGGGCTTTGCAGAAAAGTCCAGAAAAACGGTTCAGAGTGGAAGCGTATTTGCCAAAGTATGCTTTCAGAAAACGATTCAAAAAAAAACAAAAGAGAGGCTGACGGGCGGGTCCCACCCGTCAGGTTTGAAATTTTAAATGAGAGAGACGGGGCTCGTCGGCGCCCGAGAGCCGCGATGGTCGCCGGCGGCGATCCATGGCGAGGCACGGAGATCGGAGGGTACCTCCATGTTCAGGGCGCCATTCCGCGTCCGTGGGTGGTGGTGGTGGTCGCCGGCGAGTACCACGTCGACGGCGACGCTTGCTCCGGCGGACGGCGGTTCGGGTGGTCGTGGACCTCGTCGGAGAGAGCTGTGGAGGTGGAATTGAGGAGGGGGTTAGACTCGTGGTAGCATGAGAGGGTAGCTGACGAGGTTAGGGCGCCGGAGACAACCTCACCAGAGTGAATCGAGGTGGAGGCCGAGGCGGAACGAAGCAGCCGGAGTCGAGGAAGGAGAGCTCCCCGAGGCCCTCCCAGGGGCTTGGCGAGGACTAGAGAGGTGGTGGAGGTGTGCGGGGGCGAGAGCAAGCTCGGGGGGTGCTATTTATAGCCGGCCCGAGTCGGTTGCCGAGCGGGGTTCTCCGTGAAGTTCTGGCGGCGTGGGCCGTTGATCGGGAGGTTCAGAGGTTGAGCGTCGTCGAGGGGTTCCCTGGTTCCGTTTGGTGCTAAACGCCGGGTTTGGTTGCTTAGGGCGAGCTCGACGAACGGGCGGCTGAACCCGTCGTGGCAGGGAGCATGCTACTGTGCTTGCCGTCTGACGGCGACGGTGCATGCATGTGGCTGGCAAGGAAATGGCCACGCGGGGCTACCAGGAGGTTTGGGCGGCGCCGAACGGCGTTATGCCGCCGTTCTGCTCCCTGTCGGCCGCTATGGTGGTTCTGCCGCCGGAAGACACGCCAGCGCAGGCGGGCTAGGGTGCCACCGACGCTGCCTGAATTTTTGTGAAATTTTTGGAGAAGTGAAGATATGAATTTCACCAAATTTGGCAAATCTGGTCCAAACTTGCATAGACTATAATTTGAAATCTTTGAACAGAAGAGGAGCGGATCTTGATTGTTCTAGGTTGTGGGTACCAAGGACTATCCAGGGAAGTTGGTTTGAGGTCAAAACTCAAATGCATTTAGGTACTTGCTTTGCAAATCACCTAGGCTCAAAACAATGGACAGAAAAGATTTTGGGGGAGAATTAAATGAAATAAAATTCAGAAAATGGTTGAGCTTGTTGAGACAGAATGTTTGGATTGCCCAAAGTGGAAGGAGATATTTTTGGGAAGGTTTTACCATGTGGTGCATGGTAAAATCATGAATGGTTTCAAATATTGGAGAGGATGCAAAACTCCTAGAGTTTCTTTTTGAAGGAAAAATAAACTCCAAAGATTTTTCTTGAAATTTTGAGAAGAGGGCAATCAGAAGAAAAATTTAAAAACCAAACACCAGAGTTGAAGGAGATGTAAAAATAAAATATTCGCTAGGGAAAAAGCTTTTGAGAGAGATTTTTGGAAGGGTTTAGAAGACCTTCAAATCCAACAAATTTTTTGAAGAAAACCAAAAGAATATTTTTGGAGTGTCACAACACCTACCCCCTTAGGAAAAATCTCGTCCCCGAGATTCCAGCTGATCCTCAAATAATTGTGGATGCTCTGGCCGAAGGAAATCCTCTCTTTCCCAAGTGGCTTCACTTTCAGTGTGGTTGCTCCACTGAACCTTGAAGAACTTGATGGTTTTCTGTCGGGTTATCCTTTCAGACTCTCCCAAGATTTTTATCCGATACTCCCGATATGTAAAGTTTGGCTGCACGTCAATGTTTTTATGGGGTACTTGTTTCTCTGGGTTGCTTACGCACTTCCTCAATTGGGAGACGTGGAATACGTCGTGGATGTCGGATAATTCTTCGGGTAAGTCTAGCTGGTAGGCCACCGTTCCTCTTCATGCTACTATGTAGAATGGTCCGATGAATCTTGGTGCTAGCTTCCCTTTTATCTTGAATCGATGCAGGCCTCTCATAGGGGATACTCGTAGGTACACAAATTCACCGAGTTCAAAATTGACTCCTCGATGCTTTTGATCACAATAACTCTTTTGTCGGCTTTGGGCTGTCTTGAGTTGGTCCTTAATTACCTTGACTTTATCTTCAGCCTCTTTGAGCAGGTCTGGGCCGAAGATATGGATCTCGGTTTCCGACCAATTTAGCGGGGTACGACATCTCCGTCCGTACAGAGCTTCAAATGGTGCCATTTGCAGGCTGGACTGATAGCTATTGTTATATGCGAATTCTGCGTATGGTAAGCTCTCTTCCCAACTGGTCCCATAGGTGAGGACACATGCTCTCAGCATATCTTCTAGAATCTCGTTTACTCGCTCAGTCTGACCATCTATCTGGGGATGGTATGCAGATCTTGAAGGCCAGCTGAGGTCCCAGAGCTTGTTGTAAGTGATCCCAAAATCGGGAGACGAATTGAGTGCCTCTGTCCAGATTATTTTCTTTGGGACTCCATGTAAGCAAACGATACGGGAAAGGTAGAGCCTAGCAAGCTTCTGAGTGGTGTGGGTTGTCTTCACGGGGATGAAGTGTGGTACTTTAGTCAGTCTATCAGTGATGACCCATATGGAATCATGTCCGTGTCGTGACCGAGGTAGTCCAACAATGAAATCCATTCCAATCTCGTCCCATTTCCACTCGGGTATCTTATTTGGTTGCAATAGCCCGACCGGTTTCTGGTGCTCGGCCTTGATGCGTTGACAAGAGTCACAACATGCAATAAACGTGGCTATGTCTCTTTTATACCATGCCACCAAAATGTTTCTTGAAGATCTTTGTACATTTTTGTTCCTCCGGGATGGATTGAATATGGAGCGGTGTGGCCTTCAGCCAGGATTTGCTGTTTAAGGTCATGGATATTTGATGCATAAAGCCTATTTCCGTACCACAATATTCCTTGCTCATCAATAACGAATTCTGAGGCCTTGCCCAACTTCATCTTCCGTTTTAGGCCTTCAATGTTGGGGTGTCCACGTTGAGCTTCTTTAACCTTCTCTATCAGGGTAGGTTGTAATTCTAAGTTCGACACACTGCCTTCGGTGACCACCATCAGATTGAGCTTTGCGAATTCCTCCTGGAATTCAGGTCTTAGGTTTGGCATGCTGTCGTTGTCCGGACTGGGGTTCCGACTTAGAGCATCTGCTACAACATTTGATTTGCCTGGGTGGTAGTGGATTCCAACATCATAATCCTTTAATAATTCCAACCAGCGTCGCTGCCGTAAATTTAGTTCTGGTTGTGTGAAAATATACTTGAGACTTTTGTGGTCCGTGTATATTTCTAGCGATTACCAAGTAAAAAGTGTCTCCATTCCTTGAGTGCATGAATAACTGCTGCTAATTCCATGTCATGTGTAGGATAATTTTCCTCATGCTTGCGAAGTTGTCTGGAAACATATGCGACAACCTTGCCTTCTTGCAGCAGTACGCACCCGAGGCGCTCGGGCTGCATCATACCCAAGCCGCTTGGGCCAGACCTAGTGGCATGTATCTTCCTGCATTTATCCAAGTCGATCTGCTCTTTATGCTTACCCTGCCAACGACTATCGCCTGCTCGACCATCGCCTCCCCCGGGGCCTTCACACAGACACGACGCTGGTGCATGGGTCCGTCCCTGCCATGACCGACAAATCTGAGTGGTCGAGCTCTGGCTCGCGGCACGCGCCGCACCCGTCACCTCACCAGGCCCTCGGTGCCTTCGCCTCACCTAGGGCAACCAGCGGCAGGCTAACAGCTGTAACAATCAAACGTGTTCCTTCTTGTGCCTGTTCACAGGAGTCTCGAGGGAAGGATAGCAGACGGCACCGCGAGTCTCCTTTTCCTCATGCGATTTGCTTGCACGCTAAAAGGGGGGGCTCCTGAGCATCGCGACTCAGGAGCTCTTACTGGCTCTCCAGCCCTCACCCCCTGGCCTTGTCCACGGCATCGTGACCTGGCATACCAGCGGCAGCTGAGCTCGCTCGAGGGCCGGGACCTGAGGACGTAGAGCACTAAGGAGAGCACGAGTAAGGGAAAATCGTACGGGCCGGCCTGCCTATGCCACACAAGTTGGTGCACAACCCTAGCGCAACGTCATGAGTGGCCACGAAATCAACAAGATAAGCCTTGCACCCGGATTGACTAAGCGTTTAGGCCTAATGGTCGCTCACGCCTTGCCGTAGCCCCATTGTGGCCATGTTCACTCCCTTTCTCGCCTTACCATGGCTGCTTGAGCGCTAAGGGGGACCTCCTGAGCATCGCGCCTCAGGGGCTCTTACTGGACCTCGGGCCGCGCACCTCCTGGCCTTGACCATGGCACGCGACCTGGCATACTAGCTTGAGCGTAGAGCAACAAGCTATCGCGAGGAAAGAAAGGAGGAACCAAGCCTTAACATGATGTATGCTCACCAAGTTTTCATAACGAGGAAGATAAGCGCGAAAGACATTACAGACCCTTACAAGCCCCCACGGGGTGATCCGTGATCCTTCACAGGGAACAAAAGCTGCTACCAAGAGGAATCCTATCTACACCCTCCTGTGGCAGGCGCCATCATCAATAGTGGTCCACGGGAGGCCGGCGCCAACCCCATCCAGATCAGCGGCGGCGGCTACCGGACGCCACGGCCCTGCTCCGGGCGCGGCGAGAGCTCGGAGGGACGTAGGTGTCGTCGCTCGTCTCCGGAGTCTCGTAAAGCTCGGGAGAGCTACTGGACTTCCAAAAGCTGCAGCTGCTAGAGTGCTCGCGAGCGGGATGCGCATCAACCTGGTGCTCCTCTCCAGAGCAGCACTCCAAGCGGCGGCCCTCGGCGTCGAAGACCTTGATGAAGAGCGTGGAGGCACCGTCGTACTCGAAGTTGATCGCGAGGGCCCCCCTCGCACGGCAAACCCGCGTGATCTCGCCCCAGCCGTGAGTCATGAAGATCTTGCCTGTAGGGACCGCTTCGATCTCCGCTCCGATCGCCGGGGCACTGCAGTCGGCGGGCTGCAGCCAGAGCTTGAGTGGCCCCCTCGGCGGCATCACGTCGGAGAAGAACCGCGGGAAGCAGATCCAGGAGCTCGGAGGCATTGGCCCCCACAGCACCAATTCGCGCGAGGAGTCAGCGGCGTGCACCCCAGGGGCGACGGCACGCTGGCGCTGTGGGCGCTGGGCGACCCCGGAAGGCTGGGCGGTGCTGCTCGTCTCTCCGTCCTCCCGAGCCCTCGGCTCGGGCGTACAAGGGTAGCGGGTACCCTGGTGGAGTCCGTTCGCACCAGGGCCTCGCCACCACTTGCATCGCCGCTTCATCACGGCAATGGATTGACCGCTTCTTCGGCGGAAGTGGCTCCGGATCGTTATGGGGAGCCTTCCCTTTCTCTTCGGCGGAAAACCTTCTAATGGGTGCCATTGTTGTCAGCAGAGGAGCGAGGAGGACGAAGCAAGCAAGCAAGGAGAATATGGGCAACGGGGGCTCCGCCCCCCTCCCCATTTGTAGCGAGAGAAGGCCAACCGGCGTACCCCACGATCACAGGTAATGATGGTTTTCCTTGCATGTCGCAGGGACTCGTCAAATCATACAGTTGCCGAGGCAGCGTGGGGAAGGGGAGACGCCCACGTCCAATCAACCACCACGCGTCGACCGAGGCCGCAGGAGCTTTGGGGTTCATGGGCGCTCGAACTTGACCCTTGGCTTCGCCCATGAAGCCAAGCCCGAGCGCACCTTTGGGCCCGGGGGCTACTGTCGGCGTTTCCGGGAACGGGCTCCCAGACTTGCTCGCTGCGGCCCACCCCGTGGCTAGGCTCCGGGCCGTACGGCCCATCTTCATCAACAAGGCATCCAAGACCCTCGCGAGGGTCCAAGCCTCGCGAGGCGGACGACACAAGACTTCCTCTGGAGTAGCCTAGCCAGGGGGGCTCATGAGGAGCGGAGATATCAAGGCGGGACAAAATTCACGAGGCACTTGTGACGTGAGCCATGACGAACGGTGCCAGGAGGGTGCCAGCGCACACAGTGTCCCCATTTCCTCTTTGGTGCTAAGGAGGCAAGCGCAGACGAAGAGTACCGAGGCATCAGGCAAAGGTTGCCTTATTGGTGCAACAATACTAACACCAGGAGGACGGCAAGGCAGAGGTCATCGTGGAGCCCAAGACGGCGTCACCCCAGGGCTTTTCGCAGGCGAAGACCGCTTTTGTCAGGATATCTTGTACTAGCTGACCCCCTTAAAATTTGCCCGCCGTTGTTGGCTCCCTTCCCGCTCAACATTTGGGAAGAGGACCAGGGCCTATATAAGTAGAGCTAGCCACCACAGAGAGGGGGATCAGATCCGAGCTTGATCCAACAGATCGAGAGCCTAGCCACAAGAACACCTCAACCTCAGGAGGCTGTTCTTCCCTTGTACTGTTCATCATCAGCCCAAGAGGCAATCCACCACCACCACACTGGAGTAGGGTATTACACCACAACGGTGGCCCGAACCAGTATAAAACCCGTGTCTCTTTCTGTGTTGTGAGTTCGTCGAGTTCGTCCGCAAGATCTTAGCGAGCTAGAGCATAGATCGGTAGGAGGGAAAGACTTCGCGCGCACCCCTGTGTTCGAACCTTAAGGGTTTGCCGGAACCCCACATCCGACAGGAGTGAGCCAAATAATGCATAAGTAGTAATGGTGGAAAAACCACATTGTTACCAAAGGTTTAAATGCAATTAGGAAATTAAAACAGTAGTTAAAACAATTAAATAAATACATATTGGATTTTATTAAATTTTAAACTTTTTTGTTTTGGGTAAATAATTGTTGTGGCAGTAGTATAATTATAAATGCAGGTTTAGGTACTAGTGGTAATTTTTATAAAACAGAAACATAGAGGAAACTAAAAAAAATAGAAAAGGATAATAACTAAAAAAGGAAAGAACAAACTGAAAACAAAATAAAAGAGGAGGACCCCCCCTGGCCAACTGGGCCAGACGACCCAGCTGGCCAGCCCATCTGGCCCTTACCGGCCCACCCCATCCTACCTTATCCCCCACTACCCCGAAACTCTAACCCCTAGTGCAAACACTCCCCTGCACGATCCCCACCCCACTCTCTCGTTCCTCTCGCCCCCCCGATCTGGATCGGGGCGCAATCCCGACCGTGCCCCGCCGACGTCGCCGTTGCCGCCCGTGGATCCCGCGACCCACCGCCGAGCTTCATCACCGGATCCGCCGCCTCGCGTCCCCATCCTCCTCACAGGACCACCTCGCCGGACTGCCTCCTCCCCATCGCACCGTCTCCGGCATCCTCCCCCGCCCCATTGCCCCGACCCCTGCACCCGACGTGAGCCCTCGCCCTCCTCCTTCTCCCCTGTCGCCCCTACCATGCCCACGCGCGCGCCCAACCGTACCCGGCCATGCCCTTGGCCACCCTCACCGCTGCTTGCGTGGCCTCGCGGTGTTGCTGGCTAAGCGCCCGCGTGCCCGCGCGCACGCACTACCTGATCGCACGCTGCTCGCGCCCGCGTCGCCCAACCACTCCCCGCCGTGCATCTGGCCTCCCCTGCACCATGGTCGCCGCGCTCGACCGCGCCGCACCTCGTCCTCCCCGCTGTGGCAGCGCGATCCGCCACGGCAGCTTCGCCAACCATCCCGCTCTGCCAGCGCCACCGTAAGCCCCTCCCTCTCGCTTTCGTGCCTGCTGCCTTTGAGCGCGCACCGCCGCACATGCATCGCTGCGCCCTATTTGATGCCGCGGCGCCCGCCGCTCCCGGCCGCGACGCTCGGCTTCGTCCCCGCCACTCATGCGGCCTCGCCGTCCCGCGTGCCCACAACCCCCCTCGCTCGCGTGCGACACCGCACGCTCCCGGCCCGTGCCGGCCACGCCCCCTCGCCGTGCCACTCCGGAGCCCTGTTGTCGCCGTCGCCCCCTGTTGGCAGGGGCGGGCGCCCATTCGGGCTGGCGCCCGTCGCCCGCATACCCGATCCGCCAGGCCCCTCGGGCCAATGACAAGTGGGCCGTCCCCGGAATGTTTTATAAAAAAAGGGAGTTAAAAAATATTAAGTAATAAAAATACTAATTAAATAATTAACTTAATTAATTATGTTTAATTAACCTAATTAACTACTGTTAATTAATTAAACAGTCAATGACATGCGGGACCCACACGTCAGTTTGACCCTGTTGACTGCTGACGTCGGATGATTATGTCAGCATGCACTATTATGGATAATTCGAATTTAAATAAATAATTAAAATCAGAAAATGATTAAAACTTTAGAAAAAATAGAAAATAAATCATAGCTCAGATCAAAATGTTTTCTACATGAAAGTTTCTCAGAACGACGAGACGAATCCGAATACGTAGCCTGTTCGTCCGCCACACATCCCTAGCATATCGAACACGCAACTTTTCCCCTCCGGTTCATCTGTCCGAAAACGCGAAACATCGGGGATACTTTCCCGGATGTTTCCCCCTTCGCCGGTATCACCTCCTACCGCGTTAGGGCACACCTAGCATCACGCTTTGTCATGTCATGCATTGTCATGCATTTGTTTTGATGTATTTATTTTTTCTTCCCCCTCTTCTCCCGTTAGACACCGAGATTGACGCCGTCGCTGTTACCCAGTACGACTACGGTGTTGATAACCCCTCCTTCTCGGCTGAGCTTCCAGGCAAGCCCCCCACCCCCCTTGATCACCGGATATCGCCTATTTCTTCTCTCTACTGCTTGCATTAGATTAGTGTAGCATGTTACTGCTTTAGGTTAATCCGATTTTGCTGCATGGCATGTTATTGTTGCTACAGTTGTTACCCTTACCTGCAATCCTAAATGCTTAGTATAGGATGCTAGTATTCCATCACTGGCCCTACATTCTTGTCCGTCTGCCATGCTATACTATTGGGCCGTGATCACTTGGGAGGTGATCACGGGCATATTCTATATACTTTATACTGTTACATTACTTACGATACTGTTCGGAGATGGGGGCTGAAGGGGCAGGTGGCTCCATCCCGGTGGAGGTGGGCCTGGGTTCCCGACGGCCCCCCGACTGTTACTTTGTGGCGGAGAGACAGGGCAGGTTGAGACCACCAAGGAGAGAGGTGGGCCTGGCCCTGGTATTTGATCTGAGTCTGTCCACTGGCCTATACGCACTAACCAACTACGCGGGAACAGTCATGGGCACTCGACGTCGTGGTATCAGCCGAAGTCTTCTTGACGTCAGCGACTGAGCGGCACGCGCCGGATTGGACCGTAAGCCTGCTCTTGTATTAAGGGGGCTTGTTCTGCTTCCGGCCACCCACGCAACATGCAGATGTGCAATGGGTGATGGCCCAGACCCCCTGCGTGCATAGGATTTAGACCAGTGTGCTGACCTCTCTGTTGTGCCTAGGTAGGGCTGCGACGTGTTGATCTTCCGAGGCCGGGCATGACCCAGGAAAGTGTATCCAGCCAAAGGGGATCGAGCGTGTTGGGTAATGTGGTGCGCCCCTGCAGGGAAGTTTATCTATTCGAATAGCCGTGTCCCTCGGTAAAAGGAAGACACGGAATTGTACCTTTACCTTATGACAACTAGAACCGGATACTTAATAAAACACACCCTTCCAAGTGCCAGATACAACCCGGTGATCGCTCTCACACAGGGCGACGAGGGGAGGATCACCGGGTAGGATTATGCTATGCGATGATACTTGGTGAACTTACCATCTACTCTCTTCTACATCTTTGCAAGATGGAGGCTGCGGAAGCGTAGTCTTCGACGGGACTAGCTATCCCCTATTATTACGGCATTCTGCAGTTCAGTCCACCGATATTGCCCCTTTACACAGATACCCATGCATATGTAGTGTAGATCCTTGCTTGCGAGTACTTTGGATGAGTACTCACGGTTGCTTTTCTCCCTCTTTCCCCCTTCCCTTTCTTCTCGGTTGTCGAAACCAGATGCTGGACCCCAGGAGCCAGATGCCATCATCGATGATGACTCCTACTACGCCGGAGGTGCCTACTTCTCCATGCAGGCCGCTGACGATAGCTAGAGTAGTTTAGGAGGATCCCAAGCAGGAGGCCTGCGCCTCGTTCGATCTATATCCCAGTTTGTGCCAGCCATCTTATAGCAACTTGTTTACTTATGTCTGTATTCAGATATTGTTGCTTCCGCTGACTCGTCTATGATCGAGCATTTGTATTCGAGCCCTTGAGGCCCCTGGCTTGTATTATGATGCTTGTATGACTTGTTTACTTTTTAGAGTTGTGTTGTGATATCTTCCCGTGAGTCCCTGATCTTGATCATACACATTTGCGTGTATGATTACTGTACAATTGAATCGGGGGCGTCACAGGCTAGATTTCCATGATCTAGCCCCGAATTCCTTCCTCAACATTTCGGCATTCGTCGTTGTATGTGAGGCATTCCTCCGCATTCCCCCACTTCGGCCTATGGCTCCAGGTCTTCAATGTGAAGCCGAAAGTGGTGGATGGCCAACACGCGGAGTGTGGAGGTGCCATGGTGAGCAAGCTCCCCAACGTCACCTGGCCCAAGGGTACCTCCATGTAGACCGTGAAGGGATGGCAGTAGGAGTGGTACTATGTCACGGAACCTCATGACTCCACATGGGCCGCTCCTTCCGAGTTCAAGTCCGGGCCTCCAATGCGGCTGACATCCTGGCTCAACAAGGGCCTGGACTGGGCGTCATCCGACGAGGTGATGACGCTGCAGAAGCGCGTCAAGAGTATGGTAGACAAGAATAACAGTCTTGCCAGCGTGATCCAGGTAATGCTCTTTCGCCGGATTCTCCCCTGCTAACGCCGGACTCAGTATATGTGGGAGTTCGACCCGGCCAGTCCCCGGACGCTGCAGCGGTTCTTCGACATGAAGCACGAAGACATGTGTAAGCTGCTCTTGAAGACCCAAAAGACGTGGCCGAAAATGACCGAAGACCTTGGCCTCGACTGCACTCACGCAGCGACTCCCGTAAGTTTTCGGATAACCTTATTTTGTAAATCCAAGGAGCATACTAAGGTTTCTATTCTTTCCACAGGGTTGGACGAAGAAGGCGGAGCGGATTCACTGTCCAACTCCGCTACCCGGGGACCCAGCCATTCCTCTGTTGATGAGGATGCTGTTCCCGGCGCCGTATCAAGCGCTGGAAAAGAAGGCCAAGAAGAAGAGCAAGGAGGCCAAGGGTGGCCTCCATCGTAAAGGCACTTCAGACGTAGTGTCCGAAGACACCGAAACTCTCTCCTCTCATGACGAAGATGAAGTGGAGGAGGAAGAGAGCAATTCCCCCCTTAAGGGGGGAAAGAAGAAGAGGGCAGCTTCCGTGGATCTAGATACAGAGGCGTCCAAGAAAGGGAGAATCTCCCTTACGGATGATTCCGAGACGGGCGCCGATGACGTCCATGAGTGGCGCCCAGGCCGAAGCCCCTGGCCGGATCGTAAATATTAAAAGGTACTGTATATATATTCGGTTTTTCGACTTGTGGTTTTAACACGTTGGATTGTGTGCTGCAGTCTGGCTCGTAACCTACCCCAACGATCCTCATCTTCTGGGAATTCGCTGGGTCCGAACATGACGGAGAGGGAGTCACCTCCGCCCGCCTCCCCCCCCACTGCTACGGGTAATACCGAGGTGTTGTCCCGAAGGACCCTTCCGGGTCAGCGAGTTGTGCGGGAAGCCACCGAGACGGCGCCAAAGGGTGATACCCCTGCGGCCGAGAACATGGGGGAACCGACCCCCATGGAGACTGGAGACGGGGGCCATGTCCAATTTGGCGCTCAACCAAATGTCATTCCGGAGACCCACACGTCTCCGGAGTCAGATGAGCGACCTGCTTCAAAAGAAGGGGGCGCGCCCACTCCACCCGCGACCTCTGTCAATCCGGAGGTGCCGGACACTCTGGTGGGAGCGCTTTAGAGCACCGCCATTGTGGAAGAACATCGTACCCTTATGGGTACGGTGGTTGAAAAAGGTTCGGTCCGCTAAAAGCGGATTGAACGAGGCCTACACTAGCCTTCTAAGAGGCTTTGAGGTATGCGATATAATGCCTTTTAGCTATAGAAGAGGAATGCTTGTGTATAGATAGTGGCCCCTAAGACTCTGTTCGGTGTTCGCAAAGAAAGGCCGAACAGAGGATCTAATAACTAGTGCAGGCGATTAACATACATATCTATGTGAACAAATAGGTTGTGATGCAGGCATTAGCTTCCTATGTCGCCGAAGCGTCCGAGCTGAGGCAGAAGTTAGAGGCAAAGCAAGGTATGTGATACCAAAACACGTCTGAAATGATATCAGCTCTGATTTGTTATCTGAATGAGTTTTGTCATTATGCTCATAGCTGAAGCATCTGAGGTCGAGTCCCTCAAGAGCGTGCTGGCCGAAGCCTAGAAGGAGGCGGAGGACGAATGAGCCACCTGCCTGAAACATGAATCAAGGGTGGAGGAAGTCCAGCAAGAGCTCAAGATTGCTATAAGCAAATGCGAGTCCTTAGAGCACAAGATTTTGGATCAAAATTCCAAACTTGCTAAGGCCCTCCAAAGTGCACATGAGGCCCGGGTTGAAGCCCAAGGTGCCCTCCGGGAGATCCAAGAGGCAAAATAGATCGCGGCTGGTAAGGCCTTTAATATGTAGAGAAAATTTGTCAAGAGAAGGTACATCTTACTGACCCGGGTTTGGAGTTCTCCAGGAGCATTTGCGGATCTGCCCCGGAGTGTTGCTGATGCTGTGAAGTTCTTCCGAGCCGAAGAGGGGAGATCCACGGAGAAGCTGTTCTGGTCGCAGTACCTTGCGCCAGAGCATCCAGTGCCCGTCAGCGATCAGCTGAAACAGTTGACCGAACTGCATAGGATGGCCGGATTGGCCATGAGGGATTTTATAATCCGTCTTTGGCCTGCTGAACCCATACCCAATAGTTGCTTCGGGCTCGTGAAGTGGTTGGTCAATGCCCGCTTCGCTTGATGCCATAAAGCGATCGATGCATGCTCGAAGGTGCGCGGATGGCCTTCGCCCGTGTCAAAGTGTAGTGGGCGAAGATGAATGCCGTCAAGCTCGCAACCGAGGGACCGCCCGCAAGCAAAGAGCACCGCACGCCGGATCGGTATTTCGATGACGTCCAGGAGGGATCCCGCATTGTAGAGGGCTAGTGTTGGAAGGATATCATTTTTGAATGAATGTATCCATGTTGTCCATTCTTTGTATTATCAAACAAGGCTTATGTATGATATGTTGCTTGTATTACTTTAAAATGTTTCCTGCTGTGCGGCCGTTTATGGTATCTGAGGCCAGTCGTCGGCTTCAGCCCCTGCGTAGGTAGTACGAGGGTGTTCGGGATAGCATCTAAACACACTTGCCCAACGACTTGGTCCTTGAAGGAGGTGTTAGTGCGGCGAAGCAGGCAATCAGACTATGTGGCTTTATCACTCTCACTTAGCCATAGGAGTTTGACAATAGGAGTGTAGGCGCAGCCCCTAGTATTATTTGATTATCCGAACTTGGGGGCTGTAAATGCCCGGCCGGATGAAGGCCGGTCTGTCGCGTGATGCAGAAAAAATCGCAAAAGATTTATACTTAGTCACCGAATAGCTGACCAGCTCTTGCCGCATCATGACAGTCAGTTTTCGGTTTTCTCTACTGAGTTGTTTGTCCGGATGAACCAGAAACACAATCGCAGTAGTTCTCCCTTTACTACCTTAGCCAAACAAGCGGAACGTAAGGCAGTAACCACAGGAGCCGGGCAACCCAACTATTGACCAAAGACATGATTCGGTGCCGATGCATATAATGCTATATTTGGGACGCCGAATTGTACTATAAAAGTGTTTGGACTTATTTTATGTTTAAGAAATGTACGTGGCTCAATAGATCCCCTGGCGATTTAAGTCCTACCGAGGTGTACATGAGAGTAGGACGAAAAAACAGGGAAATGCAGATTAAGAAATAAGCCAGTGCCATATAGGTTGGGCTAGAAATTGTTTCCATTATTGTCTGATTGATACATCAAAACATCTTTGTACAAATAATGCGATAAGCAACAAGGCTATTTTACATGCCGAGCACAAGGAAAAGCTGTGTACAGGTCCTGAAAACGGACGATGTGATCTTTAAAGACCCTTTAGGTACTCTGCCATGCGTCTACGCTTATTTTCTCCTTGGCGTGTTATTCTTCGAAAGGGAGCGGGTTTCATGATGGGCCCAGAAAAGGCCCTTGGTACCGTCAAAAGGTGATGTGGTTTGCAGGGAACCTGCAAAAATAAAAATAAGAGAAAAAGGAAATATGAGGGTCCCGATAGGGTCTAGCCCTATTGTGGACTTTACCTTTACTATGCCTCCATCTTTGCCCATGGTATCTGATACGTCTCCAACGTATCTATAATTTTTGATTGTTCCATGCTATTATATTATCCATCTAGGATGTTTTACATGCATTTATATGCAATTTTATATGATTTTTGGGACTAATCTATTAACCGAGAGCCTAGTGCCAGTTTCTGTTTTTTTCCTTGTTTTTGAGTATCGCAGAAAAGGAAAACCAAACGGAGTCCAATTGACCTGAAATTTCACGAAGATTATTTTTGGACCAGAATAAGCCCACGGAGTATCGGAAATGGACCAGAAGAGTCCCGAGGCACCCACGAGGGTGGGGGCGCGCCCCCTACCTCGTGGCCGCCCCGGAGACCCCCTGACTTATTCCCGACGCCAAAAATCCCTATAAATGTAGAAACCCCCGAAAAGAACCCTAGATCAGGAGTTTCGCCGCCGCAAGCATCTGTAGCCACCAAAAACCAATCGGGACCCTGTTCCGGCACCCTGCCGGAGGGGGGATCCCTCACCGGTGGCCATCTTCATCATCCCGGTGCTCTCCATGACACGGAGGGAGTAGTTCACCCTTGGAGCTGAGGGTATGTACCAGTAGCTATGTGTTTGATCTCTCTCTCTCTCGTGTTCATGATTTGGCACGATCTTGATGTACCGCGAGCTTTGCTATTATAGTTGGATCTTATGATGTTTCTCCCCCTCTAATCTCTTGTAATGGATTGATTTTTCCCTTCGAAGTTATCTTATCGGATTGAGTCTTTAAGGATTTGAGAACACTTCATGTATGTCTTGCGTGGGATACCCGTGGTGACAATGGTGTATTCTATTGATTCACTTGATGTATGTTTTGGTGATCAACTTGCGGGTTCCGTGACCTTGGGAATCTATGCATAGGGGCTGGCATAGTTTTTTTGTCTTGACTCTCCGGTAGAGACTTTGGGGCACTCTTTGAAGTTCTTTGTGTTGGTTGAATAGATGAATCTGAGGTTGTGTGATGCATATCATATAATCATACCCGTGGATACTTGAGGTGACATTGGAGTATCTAGGTGACATTATGGTTTTGGCTGATTTGCGTCTTAAGGTGTTATTCTAGTACGAACTCTAGGATAGATCAAACGGAAAGAATAGCTTCGTGTTATTTTACTACGGACTCTTGAATAGATCGATCAGAAAGGATATCTTTGAGGTGGTTTCTTACCCTACAATAATCTCTTCGTTTGTTCTCCGCTATTAGTGACTTTGGAGTGACTCTTTGTTGCATGTTGAGGGATAGTTATATGATCCAATTATGTTATTATTGTTGAGTGACAGTTGTACGTCTGGTTGGAGCAGCTAGGTATTTAAACCTGAGGACACACAGTCCTCATCGTATTCTCCTTGAGCTAAGATCACACAGACCTCGCCCAATCACTCGTGGTAAGTCTTCAGGTGACTTCCAAACCTTCATAGACTTGGTCACTCGGTGATCCACAATTTCCTCTTGGATGCTCTAGACCATGACGCCTAACCGTCTGGAGGATGCAAAGTCCTCAAAGGTAACAAGCGTCGGTTCCACACAGGAACAATCTCTTCAGTGATGCTCAATCACTTTGGGTTTGTAGGTGTTTGGGTTTTGGGTTTTTCCTCACTTGATGATTTTCGCTCAAAGTCCTCGGAGGATGGGATGCTCTAAATGACAAGTGTTAGTTTCTCTCGGAGCAGCCAACCAACTAGTGGTTGTAGGGGGCGGCTATTTATAGCCTAGGGAGTAGCCCAACATGATAAGACATAAATGCCCTTCAATGAAATGACCGTCAGGTGGGTAGATATTTTGGGACGGTTATGATAGCACAAAGAATGGTCGGAAATTTGACTATCAAATTCCTCAGGGCTATCATGTTCCTCACTTGTAGGCAATCTGCACTGGCGAATTCCTAACTCCTCAGTCAGAACAAATTCCTCAGAGAATAGAAGAACTTCGTCTCTGTCACTGAAGAATTGACTGAACTGTATGAGACTTCCAATGGCTTCACTCGAAAGGATTGGGTAGGTGTAGGATTTTGATATGAGCATCACTTGGAAAATTTCCTTAGTTTTACCTCGACCCCTTTAACAGTACGGTGTTTCCTATGACTCAAGAAAGAGAAAATGAAACTACGAAAACAAAAGTCTTCACGCTTCATAATCCTCACATGAATATCAAGTCTTCAAGGTCACACCAATTTCCTCACTTTCAAAGTCGTCAAGAAAACCAAAGTTTTCAGCTAAAGACATTCATTTTTAGGGGTCAACATTCGCTGTAAGTATCAAACTCCTCATAGACTTATAGACCTGTGTACACTCACAAACACATTATTCTCTTAACCTATAAGTCTTCAATACACCAAAATCACTAAGGGGCACTAGATGCACTAACAATAATAAACCTTTTATCATGATTAAGGAAATATAATAATAACCACTTTATTATTGCCTTTAGGGCATATTTCCAATAGTCTCCCACTTGCACTAGAGTCAATAATCTATATTACATAGTAATGAATCTAACACCCATGGAGTCTTGGTGTTGATCATGTTTTGTCCATGGAAGAGGTTTAGCCAATGGGTCTGCCACATTCAGATCCATATGTACTTTGCAAATTTCTATGTCTCCATCCTTGACATAGTCACGAATGTAGTTGTAGTGTCGCTTAATGTGTTTGGTTCTCTTGTGAAACCTGGGCTCCTTGTCTATGGCAATTGCCCCAGTGTTGTCACAAAAGATTGTCATTGGACCCCATGCATTGGGTATTACACCCACATCGGATATGAACTCCTTCATCCAGACTCCTTCATGCGCTACTTCCGAAGCAGCTATGCACTCTGCTTCACATGTAGGTCCCGCCACGACGCTCTGCTTAGAACTGCACCAACTGACAACTCCACCATTCAATATAAATATGTATCTGGTTTGCTACTTAGAGTTATCCGGATCTGAGTCAAAGCTAGCATCGACGTAATCCTTTACGACGAGCTCTTCTTCACCTCCATAAACGAGAAACATACCCTTGGTCCTTTTCAGGTACTTTAGGATATTCTTGACCGATGTCCAGTGATCCACTGACTTTGGTACCTCCCTGCCAAAATTATTGCAAGGCACACATCAGGTCTGGTACACAACATGGCATACATTACAGAACCTATGGCTGAGGCATAGGGAATGACTTTCATTCTCTCTCTATCTTCTGCCATGGTCGTACTTTGAGTCTTACTCAATTTCACACCTTGCAACACAGGCAAGAACCCTTTCTTTGACTGGTCCATTTTGAACTTCTTCATAACTCTGTCAAGGTAATGCCTTTGTGGAAGTCCTATTAAGCGTCTTGATCTATCCATATAGATCTTGATGCCCAATATGTAAGCAACTTCACTGAGGTATTTCATTGAAAATTCTTATTCAAATATCCTTTTGTGCTATCTAGAAATTCTATATCGTTTCCAATCGGCAATATGTCATCCACATATAATAACAGAAATGCTACAGAGCTCCCACTCAACTTCTTGGTAATTCAGGCTTCACCGTAAGTCTGTGTAAAACCAAATGCTTTGATCACCTCATCAAAGAATATATTACAACTCCAAGATGCTTGCACTAGTCCATAGATGGATCGCTGGAGCTTGCACACTTTTTTAGCACCCTTAGGATCGACAAAACCTTCTGGTTGCATCATATACAACTCTTCCTTAAGAAACCCGTTAAGGAGTGCAGTTTTGACGTCCATTTGCCAGATGTCATAATCATAAAATGCGGCAATTGCTAACATGATTCTAACAGACTTAAGCATCGCTACGGGTGAGAAAGTCTCATCGTAGTCAAGCCCTTGAACTTGTCGAAAACCTTTTGCGGCAACTCGAGCTTTGTAGACAGTGATATTACCATCAGCGTCTGTCTTCCTCTTGATGATCCATTTATTCTCAATGGCTTGCCGATCATCGGGCAAGTCCACCATAGTCCACACTATATTCTCATACATGATCCCTATCTCAGATTTCATGGCCTCAATCCACTTGTCGGGATCTGGGCTCATCATTGCTTCTTCATAGTTCGTAGGTTCGCCATTGTTAACAACATGACTTTCAGGACAAGATTACCGTACCATTCTAGTGCGGTACATGTTCTGGTTGACCTACGAGGTTGAGTAGTAACTTGATCAGAAGTTTCATGATAATCATTTTCTTCCTCTCTGGTTGGTGTAGGCATCACGGGAACGGGTTTCTCTGATGTGCTACTTTCCAATTCGAGAGAAGGTACAACTACCTCATCAAGTTCTACTTTCCTCCCACTCACTTCTTTCGAGAGAAACTCCTTCTCTAGGAATGACCCATTTTTAGCAACAAAGATCTTGCCTTCAGATCTTTGGTAGAAGGTATACCTAATAGTTTCTTTAGGGTATCCTATGGGACGCACTTCTCCGCTTTGGGTTCGAGCTTATCAGGCTGAAGCCTTTTGACATAAGCATCGCATCCCCGAACTTTAAGAAACGACAACTTTGGTTTCTTGCCAAACCATAGTTCATACGGTGTCGTCTCAACGGATTTAGACGATGCCCTATTTAACGTGAATGCGGTTGTTACTAACACATAATCCCAAAATGATAGAGGCAAATCGGTAAGAGACATCATAGAACGCACCATATCTAATGAAGTACGTTGTGGTGTTCCAGGTGGCGTGAGTTGTGAAACAATTCCACATTGTCTTAAATGAAGGCCAAACTCGTAACTCAAATGTTCACCTCCGCAATTAGATCGTAGAAATTTTATTTTCTTGTTACGATCATTCTCCACTGCACCCTGAAATTCTTTGAACTTTTCAAATGTTTCAGACTTGTGTTTCATCAAGTTGATATACCCATACCTACTCAAATCATCTGTGAAGCAGGGTTGTCATAATCGTGATTCTATTATACGATTCTACGACTTTACGATCCAAACTAACCCCTATGATTCTATGATTTTAGTTCATAGAATCTACGTTTCTACGATCCTGATAGTGAAGATTCTACGATTTGCGATCCTACCATCGGAGCTCCGATCCGATTCAAAATCATGATTCTGACAATCTTGCTGTGAAGGTTACAAAATAACGATACCCACTGCCTGCTTCAACACTCATCAGACCGCATACACCGGTATGTATTATTTCCAAAAAGTCATTAGCTCGCTCCATTTTTCCAGAGAATGGAGTTTTAGTCATCTTATCCATGAGGCATGGTTCGCAAGTATCAAATGATGCATAATCAAGTGATTACAAAAGTCCATTCGCATGCAGCTTGTTCATGTGCTTTACACCAACATGACCTAAACGACAGTGCCACAAGTATGTTGCACTGTAATTATCAACTTTGAATCTTTTGGCATCAATATTATGAATATATGTATCACTATGATCGAGATTCAACAAGAATAGACCATTCACTAAGGGTGCATGACCATAAAAGATGTTATTCATATAAATAGAACAACCATTATTCTCTGACTTAAATGAATAACCATTTCGCAATAAAAAAGATCCAGATATAATGTGCATGCTCAACACTGGCACCAAATAACAATTATTGAGGTCTAAAACTAATCCCGAAGGTAGATGTAGACGTAGCATGCCGACGACGATCACATCAACCTTGGAACCATTTCTGACGCGCATCGTCACCTCGTCCTTAGCCAATCTTCGTTTGTTTCATAGCTTCTGTTTCGAGTTACAAATATGAGCAACCTGAAGAAAATATGCCCTAGAGGCAATAATAAAGTTATTATTTATTTCCTTATTTCATGATAAATTTTGTTATTCATGCTAGAATTTTATTAACCGGAAACTTAGTACATGTGTGAATACATAGACAAAACAAAGTGTCCCTAGTATGCCTCTACTTGACTAGCTCGTTTATCAAAGATGGTTATGTTCACTAACTATAGACATGTGTTGTCATTTTATGAACGGGATCACATCATTAGGAGAATGATGTGATGGACAAGACCCATTCGTTAGCTTAGCATTATGATCATTACAGTTTCATTGCTACTGCCTTCTTCATGACTTATACATGTTCCTCAGACTATGAGCTTATGAAACTCCCGAATACCGGAGGAACACCTTGTGTGCTATCAAACGTCACAATGTAACTGGGTGATTATAAACATGCTCTACAGGTGTCTCCGATGGTGTTTGTAGAGTTGGAATATATCGAGATTAGTATTTGTCACTCCATGTATCAGATAGGTATCTCTGGGCCCTCTCGGTAATGCACATCACTATAAGCCTTGCAAGCATTGTGACTAATGAGTTAGTTGCGGGATGATGTACTACGGAATGAGTAAAGAGACTTGCCGCAGTAACAAGATTGAACTAGGTATGAGGATACCGACGATCGAATCTCGGGCAAGTAACATACCGATGACAAAGGGAACAACATATGTTGTTATGCGGTTTGACCGATAAAGATCTTCGTAGAATATGTAGGAGTCAATATGAGCATCCAGGTTCCACTATTGGTTATTGACCGGAGATGTGTCTCTGTCATGTTTATATTGTTCTCGAACCCGTAGGGTCCGCACACTTAACGTTCGACGACAATTTGTATTATGAGTTATGTGATTTGATGACCAAAATTTATTCAGAGTCCTGGATGAGATCGGGGACATGACGAGGAGTCTCGAAATGGCCGAAAGCCCTGCACCAGTAACTTCATTATCACCGTCACCACGCCGTCATGCTAATGGAACTCTCCCTCGGCCTCAACTGGATCAAGAGTTCGTGGGATGTCACTGATTTGAATGTGTGCTGAACGCGGAGGTGCCGTACGTTCGGTGCTTGGATCTGTTGGATCACGAAGACGTTCCACTACATCAACCGCGTTACTAAACGCTTCCGCTTTCGATCTCACGAGTGCGTGGACACACCCTCCCCGCTCGTTGCTATGCTTCTCCTAGATAGATCTTGCGTGATCGTAGGAATTTTTTTGAAATACTACGTTCCCCAACCGTGGCATCTGAGCCAGGTCTATGCGTAGATGTTATATGCACGAGTAGAACACAAAGAGTTGTGGGCGATAATAGTCATACTGCTTACCAGCATGTCATACTTTGATTCGGCGGTATTTTTGGATGAAGCGGCCTAGACCGACATTACATACCGTGTTCATGAGACTGGTTCTACCAACGTGCTTCGCACACAGGTGGCTAGTGGGTGTCTGTTTCTCCATCTTTAGATGAATCGAGTGTGGCTATGCCCGGTCCCTGTTGAAGGTTACAACAGCACACTTGAAGAAAAATCATTGTGGTTTTTGATGCGTAGGTAAGAACAGTTCTTGCAAAGCCCGTAGCAGCCACGCAAAACTTGCAACAACAAAGTAGATGACGTCTAACTTGTTTTTACAGGGCATGTTGTGATGTGATATGGTCAAGACGTGATGAGATATAAATTGTTGTATGATATGATCATGTTTTGTTAAAGTTATCGGCAACTGGCAGTAGCCTTATGGTTGTCTCTTTAATGCATAAGATGCAAGCACCATATAATTGCTTTACTTTATCACTATGCGATAGAAATAGTTGCAAAAGCAATAATTGGTGAGACGACCATGTGACGACACGTTGATAGAGATCAAGATGATGGAGATCATGGTGTCATGCCGGTGACGATGGAGATCATGACAGTACTTTGGAGATCGAGATCAAAGGCACAAGATGATGATGGCCATATCATGTCACATATTTGGATTGCATGTGATGTTTATATTTTATACATCTTATTTTGCTTAGTTCGGCGGTAGCTTTATAAGATGACCCCTTACTAAAATTTCAAGGTATAAGTGTTCTCCCTAAGTATGCACCATTGTGACAGTTCTTCGTGCTGAGACACCACGTGATGATCCAGTGTGATAAGCTCTACGTTCACATACAACAGGTGCAAGCCAGTTTTGCACACGTAGAATACTCGGGTTAAACTTGACGGGCCTAGCATATGCAGATATGGCCTCGGAACACTGAGACCGAAAGGTCGATCATGAATGATATAGTAGATATGATCAACATAGTGATGTTCACCATTGAAAACTTCTCCATCTCACGTGATGATCGGACATGGTTTAGTTGATATGGATCACGTGATCACTTAGATGACTAGAAGAGACCCCGCGCGTTGCAGCGGAAAATCGTGATAAAGAATCTCATGAAATAGCAAGAAAAAAGTAACTACATATACATGTGAGATAAAACAATGCTAAATAGGAAATCCCTTAAATGCATTCAGAAGGAAAACTCGCTTTGTGGAGGAACCTGGAACCGTTAGGATTATAGCTCCCTACTTGTGGCCAAATATGTATAGTGTAGCATGTAAACATACGTTTTTGTTTTACACTGTTTAGCATGGAAAAACAGTTAGTTAGTAACCGCCAAAGAAAATTAAGAACTAAACAAATGCAAGGTTAACTACATGGAAATTTGATATGTGGAGACATGTGTTATTAACACTTCCTCATGTAGTGAAATTTTTTGTATGCAATATTTTAGTGAGTGAAGGTTATCTGAAAGGCCATAAAGAATAATTTCTTAACTGAACAGAAAGTTACCTACGTAGGCCTCGGAGTGACCAGTTATTGCTTCCAAACACTGAACTCCGATTATGAAACTTCAGATCGAATCACATGTGCCTTTCCGTAATCCAATTATAAATGGGGGATTTATAAAATAAAAAGGCCCGAAAACCTGAATGTCGCGGGCAAATAAATCGGCTTGAAGGATCTGAAGTACAATAAGAGGAAAGATCTCTCATGCAAAAAAATAGCTTCCGAGCATAATACTTCTATTTTTCCTATCTCCAATTCGTTCTGATCCTGAAACAAATATTAAAGAGAAGTTATGAAATTTTAGTATTACACATGAAACAAATAAAAGAAAAACATTATCAATATTGTCACCTTAAATATTTCGCTGCCCCCTACACACCATGTGGAGCCTTCTCTATCTGGCGAGAGATTATTTAACCTGAAAAATTGTTTCAAGAATCTAAAACGAAGCTTTGGTATATCAACGGATCAAGGGAGGGATGGACAGATACCAATAACATGTGGATCGGTATATACATGTATGCAGCGAGTTCATCTACATATACGTACGGAAGAGCGGGTGGTGGACATGAATTGTTGAATAACATTGGCATAAAAAATCAGGAAGAAGGACGGAGCTTTGGTTGCACACTGTCTCACAAAAACAGAAGGAATGATGAATCACCTAATACATAAACAAAACAAAAATCATGATTTGGCTTCACGGCAGATGGAAAGAGACATTACTGGGATTCTGGGAAAGAAGGCATCAAATTGAGCCTGGGGGCACTGATCTCGGACAGAAAGACATGTGCAAATGGTGAGGTGAAGAGGGACGAAGGAGAGGTGATTAAATGTATGGATGATGAGCTGAACCTTTGGAATTCCTTGTCAGTTACAGACTTTTTTTTGGGATGCAAAGAAAACTTGACGGAGGAGGTGAAGCATCACGTGGATGAGGTCGTGAGGATTATTCATGGCCTCTTAAATTTTTACGGTGATTAAAGGATTGCTGACACGGACGCATGCATGCAGTGGGACAAGTTGGAGAAGGAGGCGGACTGCAAGTGCTAATGCTAATTGTAGTGATGTAGCATGCATGATGAGGTGGAGTGTGTGCATGTTGAGAGAAATCTTATAGTGGGGATCAACTATTTAGGTATATAGGATTAGAGGATGTCTATCTAAGTGAGAGTTCTTAAGTAATATGATTAATTGAACTTTAATTTATCATAAACTTAGTCCTGGTAGTATTTGCATAACTATGTTGTAGTTCAATAGCTCGTGATGTAGCTCCCCGTTTATTTTTGATATGTTCCTAGAGAAAAACTATGTTGAAAGATGTTAGGAGCAATGATGCGGACTAGCTCCATGATCTGAGGATTATCCTCATTGCTGCACAGAAGAATTATGTCCTTGATGCACCGCTAGGTGATGGACCTATTGCAGGAGCAGATGCAGACGTTATGAACGTTTTGGTAAAGCTCGGTATGATGACTACTTGATAGTTTAGTGCACCATGCTTTATGGCTTAGAACTGGGACTTAAAAATGTTTTAAAATGTCATGGAGCATCTGAGATGTTCCAAGAGCTGAAATTGGTATTTCAGACTCATGCTCGAGTCGAGAGGTATGAGACCTCTGACAAGTACTTTGCCTACAAGATGGAGGAGAATAGCTCAACCAAGATGGCATGTGCTCAGAATGTAAAGTACTACAATCACTTGAATCAAGTGGGAGTTAATCTTCCAGATAAGATAGTGATTGACATAGTTCTCTAGTCACTATCACCAAGTTACTGGAACTTCATGATGAACTATAATATGCAAGGGATGACGAAAATGATTCCCCAAGCTCTTCGCGATGCTAAAATCGGCGAAGGTAGAAATCAAGAAAAACATCAAGTGTTGATGGTTGACAAGACCACTAGTTTCAAGTAAAAGGGCAAGGGAAAGAAAGGGAACTTCAAGAAGAATGGGAAGCAAGTTGCTACTCCCATGAAGAAGCCCAAAGCTAGACCCAAGCCTGAAACTGAGTGCTTCTACTACAAAGGAAATGGTCACTAGAAGTGGAAGTGCCCTAGAAACTTGGCGGATAAGAAGGATGGCAAAGTGAACAAAGGTATATTTGATATACATTTTATTGATGTGTACTTTAGTAGTGTTCATAGCAAACCCTCGGTATTTGATACTGGTCCAGTTACTAAAGAGTAGTAACTCAAAACGGGAATTGCAAAATGAACAGAAACTAGTTGAGGGCGAAGTGACGATGTGTGTTGAAAGTGATTCCAAGGTTGATAAGATCACCATCGCACACTCCCTATACCTTCGGGATTGGTGTTGGACCTAAATAAATGTTATTTGGTGTTTGCGTTGAGCATGAATATGATTTGATCATGTTTATTGCGATACAGTTATTCATTTAAGTCAAACAATAATTGTTGTTCTGTTTACATGAATAAAATCTTATGTGGTCATACATCCTAGGTAAATGGTTTACTGAATCTTGATCGTAATAATACACATATTCATAATAGTGATGCCAAAAGATGCAAAGTTGATAATGATAGTGCAAAATATTTGTGGCACAGCCGTTTAGGTCACATTGGTGTCAAGAGCATGAAGAAACTCCATGCTGATGGGCTTTTGGAATCACTTGCTTATGAATCACTTGATGCTTGCGAACCATGCCTCATGGGCAAGATGATTAAGACTCCGTTCTTCGGAACAATGGAGCGAGCCACTGACTTATTGGAAATAATACATACCGATGTATGCCGTCCAATGAGTGTTGCGGCTTACGGCGGGTATCGTTGTTTTCTGACCTTCACAGATGATTTCAGCAGATATGTGTATATCTACTTGATGAAGCACAAGTCCGAAACACTTGAAAAGTTAAAAGATTTTCAGAGTGAAGTAGAGAATCATCGTAACGAGAAAATAAAGTTTCTACGATCTGATCGTAGAGGCAAATATTTGAGTTACAAGTTTGGCCTTCAATTAAAACAATGTAGAATAGTTTCACAAACTCATGCCACCTGGAACACCATAGCATAATGGTGTTCCCGAACGTCATAAACGTACTATTGTATATAGTGCAATCTATGATGCCTCTTACCGATTTACCACTATAGTTTTGGGGTTATGCATTAGAGACAGTTGCATTCACGTTCAATAGGGCACCATCTAAATCCGTTGAGACGACACCTTATGAACTGTGGTTTGGCAAGAAACCCAAGTTGTCGTTTCTTAAAGTTTGAGGCTGCGATGCTTATGTGAAAAAGCTTCAACCTCATAAGCTCGAACCCAAATCAGAGAAATGTGTCTTCATAGGATACCCAAAACAGACTGTTGGGTACACCTTCTATCACAGATCCGAAGGCAAGATCTTTGTGGCTAAGAATGGATACTTTCTGTAGAAGGAGTTTCTCTCGGAAGAAGTGAGTGGGAGGAAGGTAGAACTTGATGAGCTAATTGTACCTTCTCGCGAATTGGAAAGTATTTCTTCACTGAAATCAGTTCAAGTGATGCTTACACAAATTAGTGAGGAAGTTAACGATGATGATCATGAAGCTTCGGATCAAGTTACTACCGAACCTCGTAGGTCAACTAGAGTACGTTCCACACCAGAGTGGTAGGGTAATACTATTCTGGAGTTCATGTTACTTGACCATGACGAACCTACGAACTATGAGGAAGCGATAATGAGCCCAGATTCCGTGAAATGGCTTGAGGCTATGAAATCTGAGATGGGATCCATGTATGAGAACAAAGTGTGGACTTTGGTTGACTTGCTCGATGATCGGCAAGCCATAGAAAATAAATGGATCTTCAAGAGGAAGACGGACGCTGATAGTAGTGTTACTATCTACAAAAGCTAGACTTGCCGAAAAATGTTTTTGACAAAGTTCAAGGTGTTGACTACAATGAGATTTTCTCACTCGTAGCGATGCTTAAGTCTATCTGAATCATGTTAGCAAATTTCCACATATTATGAAATCTGGCAATTGGATGTCAAAACTACATTCCTTAATGCATTTCTTATAGAAGAGTTGTATATGATGCAACCAGAAGGTTTTGTCGATCCTAAAGGTGCTAACAAAATGTGCAAGCTCCGGCGATCCATCCATGGACTGGTGCAAAGCATCTCAGAGTTGGAATATACACTTTGATGAGTTTATCCAAGCATATAGTTTTATACAGACTTGCGATGAAGCCTGTATTTACAAGAAAGTGAATGGGAGCACTACGACCTTTCTGATAAGTATATTTGAATGACATATTGTTCATCGGAAATGATGTAGAAAAGCATAAAAGGAGTGTTTGAAAGGAGTTTTTCAAAGAAAGACCTCGATGAAGTTGCTTACATATTGAGCATCAAGATCTATAGAGATAGATCAAGACGCTTGATAAGTTTTTCCAGTGAGTACATACCTTGACAAATTTTTGAAGTAGTTCAAAATGGAACAGTCAAAGGAGTTCTTGCATGTATTGTAATGTGTGAAATTGAGTAAGACTCAAAGCTCGACCACCGCGGAAGATAGAAAGAGAATGAAAGTCATTCCATATGCCTCAGCCATAGGTTCTATAAAGTATGCCATGCTGTGTACCAGATCTATTGTATACCCTACACTGAGTTTGGCAAGGGAGTACAATAGTGATCTAGGAGTAGATCACTGGACAACGGTCAAAATTATCCTTAGTGGAATAATGATATGTTTCTCGATTATGGAGGTGACAAAAGGTTCGTCGTAAAGGGTTACGTCGATGCAAGTTTTGACACTAATCCAGATGACTCTAATGTTGGGGAACGTAGTAATTTCAAAAATTTCCTACGCACATGCAAGATCATGGTGATGCATAGCAACGAGAGGGGAGAGTGTTGTCCATGTACCCTCGTAGGCCATAAGCGGAAGCGTTATGACAACGCGTTTGATGTAGTCATACGTCTTCACGATCGACCGATCCTAGCATCGAAAGTACTGCACCTCCGCGATCTGCACACGTTCGGCTCGGTGACGTCCCATGAACTTACGATCCAGCAGAGTGTCGAGGGAGAGCTCCGTTAGCACGACGGCGTGATGATGGTGATGATGAAGCTACCGGCGCAGGGCTTCTCCTAAGCACTACAACGGTATTGAGGTGGATTATGGTGGAGGGGGCACCGCACCCGGCTAAGAGATCAATGATCAACTTTTGTGTGTATGGGGTGCCCCCCTCCCCCGTATATAAAGGAGTGGAGGAGGGGGAGAGGGCCGGCCTCCTAGGCACGCCCAAGGGGGGAGTCCTACTCCCGGTGGGAGTAGGATTCCCCCTTCCCTAGTTGGAGTAGGAGAGGGAAGGAAGGGGGAGAATGGGAGAAGGAAAGGGGGGCCGGCCCCCCTCCCTATTCGGATTGGGCTTGGGGGGGGGGGCGCCCCCACCTTGGCCTCCTCCTCCTCCTTTCCACTATGGCCCATTAACGCCCATTGACTCCCCGGAGGGGTTCCGGTAACCCCCCGGTACTCCAGTATATGCCTGAACTCTCTCAAAACCTCTCCGATGTCCAAACATAGTCATCCAATATATCGATCTTTATGTCTTGACCATTTCGAGACTCCCCGTCATGTCCGTGATCATATCCGGGACTCCGAACTACCTTCGGTACATCAAAACACATAAACTCATAATACCGATTGTCACCGAACATTAAGCGTGCGTACCCTACGGGTTCAAGAACTATGTAGACATGACCGAGACACGTCTACGGTCAATAACCAATAGCGGAACCTGGATATTCATATTGGCTCCCACATATTCTACGAAGATCTTTATTGGTCAAACCGCAGAACAACATACATTGTTCCCTTTGTCATTGTTATGTTACTTGCCCAAGATTCGATCGTCGGTATCTCAATACCTAGTTCAATATAATTACCGGCAAGTCTCTTTACTCATTCCATAATGCATCATCTCGCAACCAACTCATTAGTCACATTGCTTGCAAGGCTTATAGTGATGTGCATTACCGAGAAGGCCCAGAGATACCTCTCTGATACATGGAGTGACAAATCCTAATCTCTATCTATGCCATCTAAACAAAGACCATCGGAGACACCTATAGAGCATCTTTATAATCACCCAGTTATGTTGTGACGTTTGATAGCACACAAGGTGTTCCTCCAGTATTCGGGAGTTGCATAATCTCATAGTCTGAGGAACATGTATAAGTCATGAAGAAAGCAATAGCAATGAATCTGTAACAATCATAATGCTAAAGTAACGAATGGGTCTTGTCCATCAAATCATTCTCCTAATGACGTGATCACGTTCATCATGACAACACATGTCTATGGTTAGGAAACATAACCATCTTTGATAAACAAGCTAGTCAAGTAGAGGCATACTAGGGACACTTGTTTTGTCTATGTATTCACACATGTACTAAGTTTCAGGTTAATACAATTCAAGAATGAATAATTAACATTTATCATGAAATAAGGAAATAAATAATAACTTTATTATTGCCTCTAGGGCATATTTCCTTCAGTATCCCACTTACACTAGAGTCAATAATCTAGTTCACATCGCCATGTGATTTAACACCAATAGTTCACATCACCATGTGATTAACACCCATAGTTCACATCGCCATGTGACCAACACTTAAAGGGTTTACTAGAGTTAGTAATCTTAGTTCACATTGCCATGTGATTAACACCCAAAGAGTACTAATGTGTGATCATGTTTTGCTTGTGAGAGAAGTTTAGACAACGGGTCTGCCATATTCAGATCCGTATGTATTTTGCAAATTTCTATGTCAACAATGCTCTGCACGGAGCTACTCTAGATAATTGCTCCCACTTTCAATATGTATCCAGATTGAGACTTAGAGTCATCTGGATCAGTGTCAAAACTTGCATCGACGTAACCCTTTACGCATTTAACCTTTTGTCACCTCCATAATCGAGAAACATATCCTTATTCCACTAAGTATAATTTTGACCGCTGTCCAGTGATCTACTCCTAGATCACTATTGTACTCCCTTGCCAAACTCAGTGTAGGGTGTACAATAGATCTGGTACACAGCATGGCATACTTTATAGAACCTATGGCTGAGGCATAGGGAATGACTTTCATTCTCTTTCTATCTTCTGCCGTGGTTGGGCTTTGAGTCTTACTCAATTTCACATCGTGCAATACAGGCAAGAACTCCTTCTTCGACTGTTCCATTTTGAACTACTTCAAAAATTTGTCAAGGTATGTACTCATTGAAAAAACTTATCAAGAGTCCTGATCTATCTCTATTGATCTTCATGCTTAATATGTAAGCAGCTTCATCGAGGTCTTTCTTTGAAAAACTCCTTTCAAACACTCCTTTTATGCTTTCCATCAAAATTCTACATCATTTCTGATCAACAATATGTCATTCACATATACTTATCAGAAAGGTTGTAGTGCTCCCACTCACTTTCTTGTAAATACAGGCTTCACCGCAAGTCTATATAAAACTATATGCTTTGATCAACTCATCAAAGCATATATTCCAACTCCAAGATGCTTGCACCAGTCCATAGATGGATCACTGGAGCTTGCACACTTTGTTAGCACCTTTAGGACTGACAAAACCTTCTTGTTGCATCCAATACAATTCTTCTTTAATAAATCCATTAAGGAATGCAGTTTTGACATCCATTTGCCAGATTTCATAAAATGTGGCAATTGCTAACGTGATTCGGGCAGACTTTAAGCATCGTTACGAGTGAGAAAATCTCATCGTAGTCAATACCTTGAACTTGTCGAAAACTTTTTGCGACAATTCGAGCCTCGTAGATAGTAACACTACTATCGGCGTTTGTCTTCCTCTTGGAGATCCATTTATTCTTAATGGCTTGCCGATCATCGAGCAAGTCCACCAAAGTCCACACTTTGTTCTTATATATGGATCCTATCACAGATTTCATGGCCTGAAGCCATTTTGCGGAATCTGGGCTCATTATCGCTTCCTCATAGTTTGTAGGTTCGTCATGGTCTAGTAACATGACTTCCAGAACAGGATTACCGTACCACTTTGGTGCGGAACGTGCTCTGGTTAACCTACGAGGTTTGGTAGTAACTTGATCAGAAGTTTCATGATCATCATCATTAACTTCCTCACTAATTGGTGTAAGCATCACTGGAACTGATTTCTGTGATGAACTACTTCCCAATTTGGGAGAAGGTACAATTACCTTATCAAGTTCTACTTTCCTCCCCCTCACTTCTTTCGAGAAAAACTCCTTCTCTAGAAAGGATCCATTCTTAGCAACGAATGTCTTGCCTTCGGATCTGTGATAGAAGGTGTACCCAACAGTTTCCTTTGGGTATCCTATGAAGACACATTTCTCTGATTTGGGTTTGAGCTTATCAGGTTGAAAAAATTTCACATAAGCATCGCCGCCCCAAACTTTAAGAAACGATAGTTTAGGTTTCTTGCCAAACCACAGTTCATATGGTATCGTCTCAACGGATTTAGATGTTGCCCTATTTAACGTGAATGTTGCTGTCTCTAATGAATAACCCCAAAACAATATTGGTAAATCGGTAAGAGACATCATAGATCGCACCATATCTAATAAATTACGGTTATGACGTTCGGACACACCATTACGATGTGGTGTTCCGGGTGGCATGAGTTGCGAAACTATTCCACATTGTTTCAAACGAAGACCAAACTCGTTACTCAAATATTCCTCTCTGTGATCAGATCGCAAAACTTTATTTTCTTGTTAAGATGATTTTCCACTTCACTCTGAAATTTCTTTGGACTTTTCAAATGTTTCAGACTTATGTTTCATCAAGTAGATATACCCATATCTGCTCAAATCATCTGTGAAGGTCAGAAAATAACGATACCCGCTGCGAGCCTCAACATTCATTGGATTGCATACATCAGTATGTATTATTTCCAATAAGTCAGTTGCTCGCCCAATTGTTCCGGAGAACGGAGTCTTAGTCATCATGCCCATGAGGCATGGTTCGCAAGCATCAAGTGATTCATAATCAAGTGATTCCAAAAGCCCATCAGCATGGAGTATCTTCATGCACTTTACACCAATATGACCCAAACGGCAGTGCCATAAATAAGTTGCACTATCACTATTAAACTTATATCTTTTGGCTTCAATATTATGAAGATGTGTATCACTACGATCGAGATCCAACAAACCATTTTCATTGGGTGTGTGACCATAGAAGATATTATTCATGTAAACATAACAAAAATTATTCTCTGAATTAAATGAATAACCGTATTGCAATAAACATGATCAAATCATATTCATGCTCGACGCTAACACCAAATAACATTTATTTAGGTTCAACGCTAATCCCGAAAGTATAGGGAGTGTGCGATGATGATCACTGAATAACATTCATTTAGGTTCCAACACACATCATCACTTCACCCTTAACTAGTCTTTGTTCATTCTGCAACTCCCGTTTCGAGTTACTACTCTTAGCAACTGAACCAGTATCAAATGCCGAGGGGTTGCTATAAACACTAGTAAAGTACACATAAATAACATGTATATCAAATATACCTTTGTTCACTTTGCCATGTTTCTTTTCCGCCAAGTATCTAGGGTAGTTCCACTTCCAGTGACCATTTCCATTGCGGTAGAAGCACTCAGTCTTAGGCTTAGGTCTAGCTTTGGGTTTCTTCATGGGAGTGACAACTTGTTTGTCATTCTTCTTGAAGTTCCCTTTCTATTTTCTTTGCCCTGTTTCTTGAAACTAGTGGTCTTGTAAAGCATCAACACTTGATGCTCTTTCTTGATTTCTACCTTCGCCAATTTAAACATCGCGAAGAGCTCGAGAATTACTTTCGTCATCCCTTAAATATTATAGTTCATCACGAAGTTCTAGTAACTTGGTGATAGTGACTAGAGAACTTTGTCAATTACTATCTTATCTGGAAGATTATCTCCCACTTGATTCAAGCAATTGTAGTACCCAGACAATCTGAGCACATGCTCACTCGTTGAGCCATTCTCCTCCATTTTTTAGGCAAAGTATTGTCAGAGGTCTCATACCTCTCGACACGGGCATGAGTATGAAATACCAATTTCAAGTCTTGGAACATCTTATATGCTCCATGGCTTTCAAAACATTTTTTAAGTCCCGGTTCTAAGCCGTAAAGCATGGTACACTAAACTATCAAGTAGTCATTATACCGAGCTTTGTCAAATGTTCATAACGTTTGTATCTGCTCCTGCAATAGGTCTGTCATCTAGCGGTGCATCAAGGACATAATTCTTCTGTGCAGCAATGAGGATAATCCTCAGATCATGGACCAAGTCTGCATCATTGCTACTATCATCTTTCAACTTAGTTTTCTCTAGGAACATATCATAAATAAAACGTGGAAGCTATTTGCGAGCTATTGATCTACAACATAGATATGCAAATACTATCAGGACTAAGTTCAGGATAAATTTAAGTTCAATTAATCATATTACTTAAGAACACCCACTTAGATAGACATCCCTCGAGTCATCTAAATGATCACGTGAACCATATCAACTACACCATGTCCGAACATCACGTGAGATGGAGTAGTTTTCAGTGGTGAACATCACTATGTTGATCATATCTACTATATGATTCACGTTCGGCCTTTCGGTCTCCAGTGTTCCAAGGCCATATCTGCATATGCTAGGATCGTCAAGTTTAACCCGAGTATTCTGCGTGTGCAAAACTAGCTTGCACCCGTTGTATGTGAACGTAGAGCTTATCACACCCGATCATCACGTGGTGTCTCAGCGTGAAGAACTGTTGCAACGGTGCATACTCAGAGAGATCACTTATACCTTGAAATTTTAGTAAGGGATCATCTTATAAAGCTACTGACGAACCAAGCAAAATAAGATGCATAAAAGATAAACATCACATGCAATCAAAATATGTGACATGATATGGCCATCATCATCTTGAGCCTTTGATCTCCATCTCCAAAGTACTGTCATGATCTCCATCGTCACCGGCATGACACCATGATCTTCATCATCGTGATCTCTATCAACGTGTCGTCACATGGTCGTCGCGCCAACTATTGCTTTTGCAACTGTTGCTATCACATAGCGAGAAAGTAAAGCAATTATATGGTGCTTGCATCTTATGCAATAAAGAGACAACCATAAGGCTGCTGCCAGTTGCCGATAACTTTAACAAAACATGATCATCTCATACAACAATTTATATCTCAACACGTCTTGACCATATCACATCATAACATGCCCTGCAAAAACAAGTTAGATGTCCTCTACTTTGTTGTTGCAAGTTTTACGTGGCTGCTACGGGCTTAGCAAGAACTGTTCTTACCTACGCATCAAAACCACAACGATTTTTCGTCAAGTGTGTTGTTTTAACCTTCAACAAGGACCGAGCATAATCACACTCGATTCAACTAAAGTTGGAGAAATAGACACCCACAAGCCAGCTTTGTGCGAAGCACATCGGTAGAACCAGTCTCGCGTAAGCGTACGCATAATGTCGGTCAAGAATACCGCTGAATCAAAGTATGACATGCTTGTAAGCAGTATGACTATTGTAGCCCACAACTCTTTGTGTTCTACTCGTGCATATAACATCTACGCATAGACCTGGCTCTGATACCACTGTTGGGGAACGTAGTAATTTCAAAAAATTTGTACGCACAAGCAAGATCATGGTGATGCATAGCAACGAGAGGGGAGAGTGTTGTCCACGTACCCTCGTAGACCATAAGCGGAAGTGTTATGACAACGCGGTTGATGTAGTCGCACATCTTCATGATCGACCGATCCTAGCACCAAAAGTATGGCACCTTCGCGATCTGCACACGTTCGGCTCAGTGACGTCCCATGAACTCATGATCCAGCAGAGTGTCGAGGGAGAGCTTCGTTAGCATGACAGCGTGATGATGGTGATGATGAAGCTACCGGCGCAGGGCTTCGGCTAAGCACTGCAACGATATGACCGAGGTGGATTATGGTGGAGGGGGGCACCACACACGGCTAAGAGATCAATGATCAACTTGTGTGTGTATGGGGTGCCCCCCTCCCCCGTATATAAAGGAGTGGAGGAGGGGGAGAGGGCCGGCCTCCTAGGCGCGCCCAAGGGGGGAGTCCTACTGCCGGTGGGAGTAGGGTTCCCCCTTCCCTAGTTGGAATAGGAGAGGGAAGGAAGGGGGAGAAGTAAAGACGGAAAGGGGGCCGGCCCCCCTCCCAATTCAGATTGGGCTTGGGGGGGCCCACCTTGGCCGCCTCCTCCTCCTTTCCACTATGGCCCATTAACGCCCATTGACTCCCCGGGGGGTTCCGGTAACCCCCCGGTACTCCAGTATATGCCCGAACTTTCTCGAATGTCCAAACATAGTCATCCAATATATCGATCTTTATGTCTCGACCATTTCAAGACTCCTCGTCATGTCCGTGATCATATCCGGGACTCCAAACTACCTTCGGTAGATCAAAACACATAAACTCATAATACCGATTGTCACCGAATGTTAAGCATGCGGACCCTACGGGTTCGAGAACTATGTAGACATGACTGAGACACGTCTCCGATCAATAACCAATAGCGGAACCTCGATGTTCATATTGGATCCACATATTCTACGAAGATCATTACCGGTCAAACCGCATAACAACATACGTTGTTTCCTTTGTCATCAGTATGTTACTTGCCCGAGATTCGATCGTCGGTATCTCAATACCTAGTTCAGTCTCGTTACCGACAAGTCTCTTTACTCGTTTCGTAATGCATCATCCCGCAACCAACTCATTAGTAACATTTCTTGCAAGGCTTATAGTGATGTGCATTACCGAGAGGGCCCAGAGATACCTCTCCGATACACAGAGTGACAAATCCTAATCTCGAACTATCCCAACTCAACAAACATCATCGGAGACACCTGTAGAGCATCTTTATAATCACCCAGTTACGTTGTGACGTTTGATAACACACAAGGTGTTCCTCCGGTATTTGGGAGTTGCATAATCTCATAGTCTGAGGAACATGTATAAGTCATGAAGAAAGCAGTAGCAATGAAACCAGAACGATCATAATGCTAAGCTAACGAATGGGTCTTGTCCATCACATCATTCTCCTAATGATGTGATCCCGTTCATCAAATGAAAACACATGTCTGTGGTTAGGAAACATAACCATCTTTGATAAACGAGCTAGTCAAGTAGAGGCATACTAGGGACACTTTGTTTTGTCTATGTATTCACACATGTACTAAGTTTCCGGTTAATACAATTCTAGCATGAATAATAAACATTTATCATGATATAAGGAAATAAATAATAAGTTTATTATTGCCTCTAGGGCATATTTCCTTCATCTAAGTCTCAATATGGATACATATTGAAAGTGGGAGCAATTAGCTAGAGTAGCTCCGTGCAGAGCATTGTTGACATAGAAATTTGGAAAATACATATGGATCTGAATATGGCAGACCCGTTGACTAAACTTCTCTCACAAGCAAAACATGATCACACCTTAGTACTCTTTGGGTGTTAATCACATGGCGATGTGAACTAAGATTACTGAATCTAGTAAACCCTTTAAGTGTTGGTCACATGGCGATGTGAACTATGGGTGTTAATCGCATGGTGATGTGAACTATTGGTGTTAAATCACATGGCGATGTGAACTAGATTATTGACTATAGTGCAAGTGGGAGACTGAAGGAAATATGCCCTAGAGACAATAATAAAGTTATTTTTAATTTCCTTATTTCATGATAAATGTTTATTATTCATGCTAGAATTGTATTAACCGGAAACTTAGTACATGTGTGAATACATAGACAAAACAAAGTGTCCCTAGTATGCCTCTACTTGACTAGCTCGTTTATCAAAGATGGTTATGTTTCCTAACCATAGACATGTGTTGTCATTTGATGAACGGGATCACATCATTAGGAGAATGATGTCATGGACAAGACCCATTCGTTAGCTTAGCATTATGATCGTTATAGTTTCATTGCTACTGCTTTCTTCATGACTTATACATGTTCCTCAGACTATGAGATTATACAACTCCTAAATATCGGAGGAACACCTTGTGTGCTATCAAACGTCACAACATAACTGGGTGATTATAAAGATGCTCTACAGGTGTCTCCGATGGTGTTTGTTGAGTTGGGATAGATCGAGATTAGGATTTGTCACCCCATGTATCAGAGGTATCTCTGGGCCCTCTCGGTAATGCACATCACTATAAGCCTTGCAAGCTACTACGAGCATTAGTAAGGAACACATCAATAACATGTATATCAAATATGCCTTTGTTCACTTTGCCATCCTCCTTATATGCCAAGTACTTGGGGCACTTCCGCTTCTAGTGACCATTTCCCTTGAAGTAGAAGCACTCAATTTCCGGCTTCAGTCCAGCTTTGGGCTTCTTCATGGGAGTGGCAACTTGCTTGCCTGTCTTCTTGAAGTTCCCTTTCTTTCCGTTGCCCTTTTTCTTGAAACTGGTGGTCTTGTTAACCATCAAGACTTGATGCTCTTTCTTGATTTCTACCTTCGCCGATTTTAGCATCGTGAAGAGCTCGGGAATAGTTTTTGTCATCCCTTGCATATTATAGTTCATCATGAAGCCTTTGTAGCTTGGTGGCAGTGACTGAAGAACTCTATCAATAACAGTCTCAACTTGGAGATCAATTCCCAGCTGAGTCAAGTGGTTGTGGTACCCAGACATTCTGAGTATGTGTTCATTGACTGAACTGTTGTCCTCCATCTTACAGCTAAAGAACTTGTTGGAGACTTGATACGTCTCCGTCGTATCTACTTTTCCTAACTCTTTTCCTCTTGTTTTGGACTCTAATTTGCATGATTAGAATGAAACTAACCCGAACGGTGTTGTTTTCAGCATAACTACCACGGTGTTGTTTTTGTGCAGAAATAAAAGTTCTCAGAATGTAACGAAACTTTTTGGAGAATTTTTATACAATAAAAGAAAAATACTGAAGCCAAGAACCACCGGAGGGGAGGCCCTGGGTGAGCACAACCCACCAAGCGCGCTTCTTCCAAAGCGCCCAAGTGGGTTGTGCCCGCCTGGTGGCCCCATAGAACCTGATTCTAATGCTATAAAATCCTATTTTTGGAGAAAAAATCGAGAAGAAAGAATTATCATGTTTCATGAGACGGAGCGGCCACCGCCTCCTGTTCTTCATCGGGAGGCCAAATCTGGAGTCCGTTTGGGGCTCCGGAGAGGGGGATCTTCGATCTTCGTCATCACCAACGCTTCTCCATTGCCTATTACATGATGCTCCCCACCGGGAGTGAGTAATTACTTCGTAGGCTCGCTGGTCGGTGAGGGAGTTGGTTGAGATTCATCATGTAATCGAGTTAATTTTTTTAGGGCTTGTGAGGGAGTCCTGGATTAGGGGGTATCCAGACAGCCGTATTGTGTACAACGTCCGGACTATTGAGGCGTGAAGATACAAGACTCAAGACTACGGCCCGTGTCCGGATGGGGCTTTCCTTGGCGTGGAAGGAAAGCTTGGCGATACGTAGATTATATTTCCTTCCTTGTAGGGGCTTGTGAGGGAGTCGCTGTCAGGCTCGATGGCTCCTTCAACCATCATTAACGACGCTGTCAAGGGTGAGACCTTCCCCCCGGGACAGATCTTCGTGTTCGGCGGCTTCGCACTGCAGGCCAACTCGCTTGGCCATCTGGAGCAGATCGACAGCTACGCCCCTGGCCACCAGGTCAGGTTCGGAAACCTGAACTATACGGAGGACATCCGCGGGGACTTGATCTTCGACGGATTTGGGCCTATGCTAGGAGCACCGGACAGTCACGACGAGCACGGCTTAGACCTGCCGTCGGACGAAGCTCGGGGTATCATCTCCGTAGTATCCCTGGACCTAGATCCCGAGCAGGCTGCGCTGCCTAAGGACGGAGGGATGGACCCCGCCCCACAGGTCGCACACTCATCGGTGGTGGAGCCGAACACGGGTCTTACCTCTGCGGTGGCCTGTGACTCCGTACCCCCGGATTCATATCCGGACGTTGGTTCCAGTCCGCGCACTCCCGGGCCCTTCGGGCCAGGATGGGCTCCGGTAATGGAGTTCACCGCTGCGGATATCTTCCAGCACTCGCCCTTTGGCGACATGTTGGACTCATTAAAGTATCTCTCTTTGTCAGGAGGCTCTGCGCCGAACTATGTCTGGCTCGAGTGGGAGGCAGGCGGCGAGGAAATTCGTTGCCCACCCACCACCCACTTCATTGCCACGGTTTATGATTTAACCGAGGTACTGAACTTCGACTCCGAAGATATCAACGGTATGGACGACGATGCAGGAGAAGAACATGAACCACCTCTCACTGGGCGGTGGAAAGCCACCTCTTCTTATGATATATATATGGTGGATACACCGAAGGAAACAAATGGCGATGAGGCAACTGAGGATAAAACATCAAGGAAAAAAGCAAAGAATGTGCGTCGTCGGTGCCACTCCAAGCCCCGCCACAACAATACCGGCCCAGGAGATGAAAACAATCCGAATGGTGCCGAAGAAGAATACAACCCTGATCAGCCCGCCTTCGAGCAGGCCGAACAGGAGGATGAGCAGGTCAGCCCAGAAGAACAGGCGACAGATGAATACTGGGAGGAGGACTGCTACATGCCCCCCTCCGAAGACGAGATTAGCCTCGGCGACGACGAGTTCGGCGTGCCTGAGGATCCCGTAGAGCAAGAGCGCTTCAAGCGTCGGCTTATAGCCACTGCGAGGAGCCTGAAAAAGAAGCAGCAGCAACTCCAAGCTGATCAAGACCTGCTCACAGACAGATGGACTGAAGTCCTGGCAGCCGAGGAATACAGACTCGAGCTGTCTGGCTGACCGGCCACCTCGTGGCCGGGATAAAACGGCATATCAGTCCGCATACCAGCCAATACCCCCACGCCAACATACTACGGCCCGGGGCAACAAAGCAAGACAGCCAAGAATGATCTACGGATCGCGGGGGCACGCCTCGGCACGCGACGAGGACCGTCACGCCGGATACACCTTCAACAAGTCCGGCCGGGCCGAACATAGCCACCCAGAGCAATTCGACATGCGTAGCCATATAGCCCGGCACAGAGGTGACGTGCACCCCCTCTGCTTCACCAACGAAGTAATGGATCATGAATTCCCAGAAGGGTTCAAACCCGTAAACATCGAATCATACGATGGCACAATAGACCCCGCAGTATGGATCGAAGATTTTCTTCTCCACATTCACATGGCCCACGGAGACGATCTGCACGCCATCAAGTATCTTCCCCTTAAGCTCAAAGGACCAGCCTGGCACTGGCTAAACAGCCTGCCAGCAAACTCCATTGGCAGCTGGGAAAACCTGGAAGACGCATTCCTCGACAACTTCCAGGGTACATATGTGCGACCACCTGATGCCGATGAATTGAGCCACATTAATCAACAGCCCGGAGAGCCAGCCAGGAAATTCTGGACTTGGTTCCTAACTAAAAAGAACCAAATAGTCGACTGTCCAGACGCCGAAGCCCTAGCGGTTTTTAAGCATAATATCCGCGACGAGTGGCTCGCTCGACACCTCGGCCAAGAAAAACCCAAGTCCATGGCAGCCACAACACTAAAGACCCGCTTTTGCATGGGCGAGGACAGTTGGTTGGCTTGCAGCAACACTACGCCACAGTCTGGCAATTCGGATGGCCGCGACAATAACGGCAAGCCACGGCATAACAGACATGAGCGATGGAACAACGGCGACAGCACTGAAGACACGGCAGCCAACGCCGGATTCAGTGGATCCAAGCCCGGTCAGCGGAAGAAGCCGTTCAAAAGAAATAATCAGGGACCGTCCAGTCTGGACCGCATACTGGAGCGCTCGTGCCAAATTCATGGCACCCCGGACAAGCCAGCCAACCAAACCAATAGAGATTGCTGGGTATTCAAACAAGCCGGCAAGATAAATGCTGAAGACAAGGACAAGGGGCTGCACAGTGACGATGACGAGGAGCCCCGCCGTCCGAACATGGGGGGACAGAAGAAATTGCCCCCAGGTGAAAACGGTCAACATGATCAATGCCACGCACATCCCCAAGAGGGAACGGAAGCGGGAACTAAGGGACGTCTATGCGATGGAGCCAGTCGCCCCCAAATTCAACCCATGGTCAGCTTGTCCAATCACCTTTGATCGTAGGGATCATCCTACTAGCATCGGTCATGGCGGCTCAGCTGCATTGCTCCTAGACCCAATCATTGACGGATTCCACCTCACGCGCGTCCTTATGGACGGCGGCAGTAGCCTGAACCTGCTTTATCAGGACACATTGCGCAAAATGGGCTTTGACCCTTCAAGGATCAAGCCCACTAAATCCACCTTTAAAGGTGTAATTCCTGGAGTAGAGGCCCGCTGTACAGGCTCTATAAACACTGGAAGTGGTCTTCGGATCTCTGGATAACTTCCGAAGCGAAGAGTTAATCTTCGATATCGTCCCTTTCCGCAGTGGTTACCATGCACTGCTCGGACGAACCGCATTCGCTAGATTCAATGCGGTACCACACTACGCATACCTCAAGCTCAAGATGCCAGGACCACGCGGGGTCATCACGGTGAACGGGAATATGGACGGCTCTCTACGAACAGAAGAACATACCGCAGCCCTCGCGGCGGAAGTACAATGCGGTCTTCTCCGACAAACAAATCCGGCGACAACAATTTCGAGCACAGTCAAGCGAGTCCGGAGCACCCCGCAACAGGATCATCAGGCACGCCAAGAGCGCAACTAGCAGTCCGGCCTCCGCTTCAGCCCCATCAAAGCGGCATTCGTGCCACGCGCACACAATTACGCACTTAAAATACCATGGGCATAGGCGGAGGCGCATCAACAACTCAGTGAATAGTGCGGGTAACCACCAAATACTTTCATACTCTTTCCCTCTTACCTTTCAGGACACCGCGTTGGCGCAGCATCCTCAAGAGAGCCGAATTGCCGGACCCATAGGGGAGAGACATCCAAGGAGGCAACAGACGCGTTGTATGAAGGAAATACCTGTGGAATCTATTTACGATCATTATACCTGCTTTGTCTATCCGAACACACCTGCCTGGATAGGACATGTCAAATAGTCCTATTTTATCTCTGCTTAACACATCCATTGTAAATGTATGCTTAAACGTATTTTTCGTCAATGGGAGATTATATATAGCGTCAACTTATTATTCCTATTTGAGCATTTTTTTTCTCTCATAAATGTTTATTTGGTATTGCATCCGTACACCTTGGTGCGGCCGGTTTGCTAGGGGCTGCTCATGGCGCCCCGTAATATGGCAACTAAAGTCCGAACACTTTCAACAGTGCGGCACCCCGAACTTATAGCACTATAGGCATCAGCTCCGAATCATGTCTTGGGTCTACCGTTGGGATAGCCCGGCTCCCTTGTTTTGGTGCCTTACGTTCCGTTATATCGGCTAAGGTAAGCCTTGAGGAGAACTACTGCGATTGTGTCCCGGTTCGTCCGGACGAGCACCTCAGTAGAGAAAGCCGAAAACTGACCGGCATGATGTGGCGAGAGCTGGTCGCTGTTCGAGAGGTTTTAAAATCCTTAAAGATTTTCCGCTTTAGGCGATAAATCGACTTCGTCCGATCTAGGCGTGTATAACGCCCCGATTCGGCCTTCCGGATTCTAGGGCTTCACGAAATTTAAAATTGTAGACTTCTATGGCTAAGTGAAAGTTATAAAGCCGCATAGTCCGATTGCCTTGTTCGCTGCGCCGGACACCTCCTTAAGCGACCAAACATTTGGATAAAGAGTGTTCGGGTTTTCCATGAACACCCCAGTACTAGTTACGTGGGGGAGGAAGCCGACTACTGTCCTACTTTCTGAATTTTATAAACAGTCGCACAGAAGGTAATATTTTAAATAACTAAAGCGCTACATAGCCCAAGTAACTTCGTCTTTAATTACAAACATGACAGAAGTGAATTCATTCTAAAATGGCGTCCTTGGTACACTCATCGGCGACAAGACGAGCACCCTTCATAACGCCATCATAGTACATCTCGGGATGGCGATGCGCCTTGCCCTCTGGCGGCCCGTCCTTGACCAACTTCTCCGCATCCAGCTTGCCCCAATGCACCTTGACGCGGGAAAAGGCCCGGCGGGCACCTTCAATGCAAACGGATCGCTTGATCACCTCAAGCCGCGGACAGGTATCTACCATCTGCTTGATCAGGGCAAAGTAGCTAGTGGGCAGGAGCTCACCAGGCCACATCCGGACTATGAAATCCTTCATAGCCACTTCGGCCGCCCTGTGGAGTTCGACCAACTGCTTCAGTTGGTCACTCCGAGGCGTTGGGTGTTCGGCCCCAGCATATTGGGACCAGAACAGCTTCTCCGTTGAGCTCCCCACCTGGGCATGGTAGAACTCCGCGGCGTCAGATACGCTGCGTGGCAGAGCTGCGAATGCCCCTGGAGAGCTCCGAATTTGAGTAAGTAAAAGAAACGCCTCCTCCACATGTTTGCTTTGCATAAGGAATTTCTTACCCGCTGCTATATTTTTGGCCTCCTGGATTTCCCGCTGTGCCTTCTCGGCTTCGGCCTTGGCATCTTTTATACTCTCAAGGGCCTTCGCAAGCTCGGCCTCTTTGGCCTTCAGATCACGCTCCACGGACTCGAACTTCTTGCCGAGGTCCTGGAGCTCCTGCTGTACCTCACCCTCTTTAGCACTTTGCTTCTCGCGCTCCTTGCATTCCGAGGCCGCTTTGTCTTCGGACTCGGACAACGCTTTCTTCAGGGACGCCACTTCGGTGGCGGCCCCCTGTTACACAGTCACGACGCTTTGGCGTTAGATTGACCAATTTTGCTTATCTTTAAACACACTCAAACGGGGAATCACTTACCTTCATTCTCCTTGAGCTACCTCTTCGTGAGGCTGAGCTCTCCCTGCGCCTGCTCCATATCCCACTTCAGTTCGGCAACTTCGGCAGTACGGGCAGCACCGGCAAGCAACACGACCTGCTTATTAACCTAAACGCTTTTTAGAATCCTGCGGATTGTAATTGACCCTCCGTTTGGCTTTTCTTTCCGAACACCAACCAGAGTATCAGGGGCTACTACCTATCGGGTGGTAATTTCATACATTTTTGTTACTTACCTCAAAGCCCATCAGGAGGCTTGTGCAGGCTTCGGTTAGTCTGCTTTTGGCGGACAGAACCTTTTGAATCACCGCACTCATAAGAGTACGGTGCTCTTCTTCCATGGAAACGCCTCGAAGCGCTTCCACCAGGCTATCCGGCGCCGTTGATGCGACGGAAGTCCTCGGCACGGGCGGGTCGCCCTCCCTAACGAGGGGCTGCCCGCCTAAGTCCGGAACTGTCGGAGGTTCCGGAACAGTGTTCGGTCGAGAGTCCGCCTTGTTGCGGCTCTCATCGACGCGATCTGCGGGGATTTTGAACCCCGCATGTCCGACATCTGGAAGTCCGCCTTGGGGCGCTCTGTGGTCGCCTCCCTTGTTCGGGAACCTTCGGGACAACACCTGCGTGTCATCCGCAGGCCGAGGAGTGGTGGTCGCCGGAGCGACTTCATCTAAAGGCGCCGCGACCCATCCGAAGACGACGCCTCCAGATGAGCCTGGGTCGGACTGCATCAATGTTCGGCGTTATTAAACAATTATTAAGTGAAAATCACGGTAGAGTGCGGACACTTACGATCGTGCCAGGGGCTTCCCCCTGGGCAGCCACCCCTCATCGCTGTGAGCGGACGTGGTGGAGTAGTCCGGAAGGGATGTTTTCCCCTTCTTGGACGTCCCAGCCTCCCCCTCCGGGGTGGCTTTTCTCATCTTCTCCCCCTAGTGCGGAGAGGCGGAATTTCTTCTTGATTCCCCCGCCTCGGAGGAATCTGTCGCATCGTCATCGACGACAGGGTATAACGCCTTGCGCCGAGGGCCTTTTCCGGCCCCCTGGCCCGCTTCGCCGGGCTCCTCATCCTTTCCGGATGGAGCTTCTTCTTCTTCCTCCTCCCCTTCATGGGAGGAGTCTGCCTCGTCATCCTCGGACGAGGCTTCTGGCACAACCTTACGACGGAGACCCTTTCGGGTCCCTGGGGCCTTCTTCTCCGGTACCTTGTACGGTGCCGGGACCAGCATCTCCGTCAGGAGAGCATCCGCTGGGTCTTCTGGCAGCAGGGCCGGACAGTAAACCTGCTTCGCTGTCTCCACATAGTCCTGAAGCAAATATGCATGATTACTTAAGGGACTCCCATGAATATATTGGGAAAAACTGGGTCCGGTGGTAGTCTGAGAACTCACCTGACTAGGAGCCCACGCAGCGTGAAGCCCGCGGTCCTCGGATGTGGGAGGAGGTACTTCGGAGGCCTTGAACAACACTTTCCATGCGCCATCGTGTGTCATGTCGTAGAGCTTCCGGAGCGTCTGGTGTTCGGCTAGGTTGAACTCCCACAGGTTGACTGCCCGCCTTTGGCAGGGCAGGATCCGGTGAACAAGCATGACCTGGATCACGTTGACAAGCTTGATGTTCTTGTCCTTCATGCTTTTGATGCATGTCTGGAGTCCGGCCAGCTTCGTGGAATCGCCCCAGGACAGGCCCTTCCTCTCCCAGGAGGTGAGCCGCATGGGGGTTCCGGGTCGGAACTCGGGGGCCGCTGCCCAGCTAGCGCCACGCGGATCGGTGATATAGAACCACCCAGATTGCCATCCTTTTACGGTTTCTGCAAAGGAACTGTCCAGCCAGGTGACGTTAGGCATCTTGCCCACCATGGCTCCTCCGCACTCCGCTTGCTGGCCGTTTACAACCTTCGGCTTCACGCAGAAGGTTTGCAGCCATAGGCCAAAATGAGGCCGGATGCGGAGGAAGGCCTCGCATACGACGATGAACGCCGAGATGTTGAGGACGAAATTCAGGGCTAGATCATGGAAATCTAGCCCATAGTAGAACATGAGCCTACGGACGAAGGGGTGGAGTGGAAATCCCAGTCCACGGACAAAGTGGGCGACGAACACGACTCTCTCGTGGGGTCCCGGGGTCGGAATGACCTGCCCAGCGTCCGGTAGCCGGTGCGCTATGTCTGCGGCCAAGTATCCGGCCGCCCGAAGATTTGTGATGTGCTTCTCCTTGATGCTGGAAACACCCACTTGCCTCCTGCTCCGGACATGTTTAGCTGTGCAGAGGAGCCTTGGACTTGGGCGCTGGAGCTCGAGGGGGCAAGAATGGGCAAAGAAGGAAGAAGGCATGGGTAAAAATGAGGAAATCTTATCCCTTTATAGAGGCAATGAAAGCGGTGCGCCTCCCCACTTGCCCGTTGGGAATCGCTCGCTTCCCAAGCGCCACGATTGATAATGTGGTGGGATTACCCATACCCGTATTGATGAGAATCCCATGATAAGGGGGCACGATCTCTGCTTTGACAAGACGTGTCAAGGAAACCGCCTCGCAATATGCGTTGTGGCTGGTTGTGGAAAGAACGGTTCGAATAATGACCCGACCGTAATGACACGTCGCGTTGCTTAAAAAGTTGTCAGCATATTGCATTTGTGAAAACATCATTCTCTCTATGGTGGCATGCGAAGATCATCTTGTGGATCCGGACACGGTTTAAGTGTTCGACAATTACCTTGGAGTATTCGGAGGAGGAACCCGCCCTGCAATGTCAAGACAAGATCGCGCCAAACTCATCGTCATTGAAGCCTGGTTCAGGGCTACCGAGGGAGTCCCGGATTAGGGGTATCCGGACAGCCGGATCGTACAACGTCCGGACTATTGAAGCATGAAGATACAAGACTCAAGACTTCGGCCCGTGTCCGGATGGGGCTTTCCTTGGCGTGGAAGGCAAGCTTGGCGATACGGAGATTATATTTCCTTCCTTGTAACTGACTCCATGTAAACCCTAGCTCTCTCCGGTGTCTATATAAACCGGAGAGGTTGGTCCTTAGAAGGCCGATCACAATTACAATCATACCATCATAGGCTAGCTCTTAGGGTTTAGCCTCTACGATCTCGTGGTAGATCTACTCTTGTACTACCCCTATCATCAATATTAATCAAGCAGGAAGTAGGGTTTTACCTCCATCGAGAGGGCCCGAACCTGGGTAAACATCTGTGTCCCTTGCTTCCTGTTACCATCAGCCTTAACGCACAGATCGGGACCCCCTACCCGAGATCCGCCGGTTTTGACACCGACAGCTTGCTCCCTAGTATCCATTATGTTCTGAGATTGATGTTGCTATGACTTTGCCATGATTAATGCTTGTCACTTTTGTCCCGGGTGCCATGATTTCAGATCTGAACCGTTTATGTTTTCACCATTATATCTATGTTCTAGATCCGATCTTGCAAGTTATATGCACCTCCTACGTGTTATGATCCGCAAACCCCGGAGTGACAGTATTCGGGATACTTTCCGGTGATGACCGTAGTTTGAGGAGTTCATGTATTCACTATGTGTTAATGCTTTGTTTCGGTTCTCTATTAAAAGGAGGCCTTAATATCCCTTTGTTTCCTTATGGACCCTGCTGCCATGGGAGGGTAGGGCAAAAGATGGCATGCAAGTTCTCTCTATAAGCATGTATGACTATTTACGGAATAAATGCCTACATATATATTTATGAACTGGAGCTAGTTTTGTATCGCCCTAGTTTATGACTGTTATATGATGAATATCGTCCAACGAATTCACCGATCCAACGCCTACGAATTTCCTACATATTGTTTCTGCTAAGTTACCACTACTGCTGTTACTATTTCACTTGCTAAAATTATTGCTATGACTATTACCGCTACTATTGCTGCTACCGCTATTATCAAAACTATCATATTACTGTGCTACTGATCACTTTGCCGCAGATAATTAATCTCCAGGTGTGGTAGAATTGACAACTCAGCTGCTAATACTTGCAAAAATTCTTTGGCTCCCCTTGTGTCAAATCTATAAATTTGGGTTGAATACTCTACCCTCGAAAACTGTTGCGATCCCCTATACTTGTGGGTTATCAAGACCTTTTTCTGGCGCCGTTGCCGGGGAGCATAGCTATATTTGTTGAGTCACTTGGGATTGTTATCTATTTATCACTATGAATAATCTAAAGGATACCAAAACCAAGATCGTTCCCTCTAGGACGAGGGGAGGTCAGGAACTTCCATCACACTCTACAGTTGATTCACCTTCTGTTTTGAGTAGACTTGCAACACCACCACATGCTATTAATCCTGATATGTCACAAGTTATTGATGATGCTACTTCTATGAATGCTACTCATGATGATGCTAGTACCTTGCTTGATGATAATATTCCACTAGGTGAATTTTTGATGAACAAATTGTAGAGCTAAAGATATTGAGCATAATGAAACCGATGAAATTATTGAAACTGATGAAGTACTTGAAACTGGAAATCTTGAAACACCTATTAGACCTAGCCCTCCTAGATATGAAATGCCTAAGATACCTGAAGGTTATGTTATGGATGAGAAGATAGCTAGAGACTTTCTTGCTTGCAATGATAGAGATGATCTTAAGAAATTATTATGCAAACTGAAAGAAAAATCATTGAATGCTAGAATGAAATGCGATCCTAAGTTTGCTACTTCATCTATCCCTGTTGCTGATAAGGATTATGAATTAGCTATTGACCCAGAGTTAATTACTTTGGTTGAATCGGATCATTTCCATGGCTATGATAATGAAACAGTTGTGACACACCTCACTAAATTAAATGATATAACCACCCTATTTACTCATGATGAGAAAATTTGCTACTATTATATCCTCAAATTATTCTGTTCTCATTAAAGGGTGATGCTTAGATATGGTACAATACTCTTACTCCTGGTTGTGTGCGTAGTCCCCAGGGTATGATTTATTATTTCTCTGGAAAACATTTTCCTGCTCATAAGAAACAAGCTGCCTTACAGGAAATATTTAACTTTGTGAAAATTGAAGAAGAGAGTCTCCCACAAGCTTGGGGGAAGCTTCTCCAACTTCTTAATGCTTTGCCTGATCATCCACTTAAGAAAAATGAAATGCTTGATATCTTCTATAATGGACTAACTGATGCTTGTAGGGACTTCCTAGATAGATGTGATGGTTGTGTTTTCAGGGAACGAACTATTGAACAAGCTGAGGACTTATTGAATAATATATTAAAAATTCTGATGATTGGACTCTCCCTGAACCACCATCTAAACCCACTCCGAAGAACAGGGTTATCTTATATCTCAGTCCTGAGGATATGCAAGAGGCAAAGAAATGTATGAAGGAAAAAGGTATTAAAGCTGAAGATGTTAAAAATTTACATCCTATTGAAGAAATACATGGACTTGACACACCACACCAAATGTGGTAGAGGTAAATTCTTTAATGAAATTTGATGAAAGTGTCATCCCTTATAATAAACATCCCAGTCAATGCCTTTATGAGTTTGATAACTACATTAGAGAACAAGATCACTTCAATGAAAATGTTATGAAACAATTGAAATACAACTCCAATATGATTGCTCGCTTGAGTGATTTGTTATTTAGAATCTCTAATGATGTCAGGGGTGTATGAAAACATGCCTATATGGTTCAAACTCAACTAGAACAAGTTGCTAAATCTCAAAGAGAATTACTTGATGAAATGAATGAGAATATGAATGATCATTCTATTAGAGTAGTAACTAGAGGGGGTAAAATGACTCAGGAACCACTTTATCCTGAGGGACACCCTAAAATAATTGAACAAGAATCTCAAAGAAGTAACACCATCGCACCTAGTCCTTCTAAAAAGAAAAATAAAAATGATAGGACTTTGCATACCTCTAGTGAACCTGAAATACAAAAACCTCCTAAAGATAACAATGATGCTTCTATCTAAGATGCTGAAACTCAATCTGGTAATGAACATTCACCTAGTGATAATGACAAAGATAATGATGATGTTCATGAAGAAACTCAACCAAACAATGATAAAGAACCAGATAATGATGTTGAGATAGAACCAGCTGTTGATCTTGATAACCCACAACCTAAAAATAAAAGATATAATAAAAGAGACTTTGTTGCTAGAAAACATGGTAAGGAATAGAACCATCGGTACAAAAACCCATGCCCTTTCCACATAAATCAACTAAGAAAAAGTATGATGAAGAATTTGAGCCCTTTGCTAAAATGCTTAGGCAAGTCTTTTTGCGCACTCGCTTGACCGATATTTTAAGATGGCCCCTTATGCAAAATATATGAAAGATATCATCTCCAATAAAAGAAAGATACCAGAAGTTGAAATCTCCACCATGCTTGCTAATTACTTTTTTTAAGGATGGAGTACCTAAAAAACTTGGAGATCCACAAATACCAACTATACCTTGCTCCATCAAAATAAATTATGTTTAAACAACTTTGTGTGATTTAGGAGCTGGTGTTAGTGTTATGCCATTCTCTTTATATAAAGGACTTGATTTGAATAAACTCACACCTACTGAAATATCTTTTCAAATGGCTGACAAATCAACTGCCATACCTATCGGTATTTGTGACATGTGCCCGCTCTTGTTTGCAAATGTTACTATTGTGACATGTGCCCGCTGTTGTTGCAAATGTTACTATCTTATCTGACTTTGTTATACTTGAGATGCCTGAGGACGACAACATGTCGATTTTCCTTGGTAGACCCTTCTTGAACACTGCAGGGGCTATTATTGATTGCAATAAAAGCAAGGTCACTTTTCATATCAATGGTAATGAGCATACGGTGCACTTTCCAAAGAAACAATTCCAAGTGAATGGTATTAATGTTATTGAAAAATCTCCAACAATCACTATTGGAAGTTTTCAACTGCCTCTACCTACTGCCAAAAAGAAATATGATATACTTATTTTTGGGACATGCATATCCCCGTTGAGGTAACCTAGTGTTTTATGAAAGTTCTTCGGTTTCATGCTAATCGAAAGTGGTTGTTAATAAGAATTGATCAACCTTATTAATGGATCATTTTTTAGAGGTATGAAGTTGATGAATCTAGTAGGCACAACCTTCTGCTACCAAATTTTGTTCTCTGTTTTTCTAAGTTAAATAAAATAAAATGCCATGTTTATCCTATATTCTGGATTTTCCGTGCATTAAAAAATGACCCAAAATAGAAGTTCTCAGAATGCCCTGAAAACTTGATACGATTTTTTCTGAACATTTCTGAATTTTTAGTGCAAATAACATCAGAGGGGGTTGCACCAGGTGGGAATTGATGACCCACAAGTATAGGGGATCTATCGTAGTCCTTTTGACAATTAAGATTGTCGAACCCAATGAGGAGCAGAAGGAAATGACAAGCGGTTTTCAGCAAGGTATTCTCTGCAAGCACTGAAATTATCGGTAACAGATAGTTGTGTGATAAGATATTTCGTGACGGGTAACAAGTACAAAAAGTAGACAAGGTGCAGCAAGGTGGCCAAATCCTTTTGGTAGCAAAGGACACGCATGGACGAACTCTTATATGATGAAAAGCACTCCCGAGGACACATGGGAATTGTTGTCAAGTTAGTTTTCATCATGCTCATATGATTCGCGTTCGTTACTTTGATTATTTGATATGTGGGTGGACCGATGCTTGGGTGCCGCCCTTCCTTGGACAAGCCTCCCACTTATGATTAACCTCTCTCGCAAGCATCCGCAACTACGAAAGAAGAATTAAGATAAATCTAACCATAGCATGAAACATGTGGATCCAAATCAGCCCCTTACGGAGCAACGCATAAACTAAGGTTTAAGCTTCTGTCACTCTAGCAACCCATCATCTACTTATTACTTCCCAATGCCTTCCCCTAGGCCCAAATCATGGTGAAGTGTCATGTAGTCGACGTTCACATAACACCACTAGAGTAAAGACAACATACATCTCATCAAAATATCGAACAAATACCAAATTCACATGATTACTCAAGACTTCTCCCATGTCCTCAGGATAAAACATAACTACTCACAAAGCATATTCATGTTCATAATCAGAGGAGTATTAATTATAATTAAGGATCTGAACATATGATCTTCCACCAAATAAACCAACGAGCATCAACTACAAGGCGTAATCAACTGTACTAGCAATCGACAGGTACCAATCTGAGGTTCTGAGACAAAGATCGGATACAAGAGATGAACTAGGGTTTGAGAGGAGATGGTGCTGATGAAGATCTTGATGGAGATTGACCCCCTCTTAATGAGAGGATCGTTGGTGCTGACGATGGCGATGATTTCCCCCTCCCAGAGGGGAGTTTCCCCGGCATAAAAGCTCCGCCAGAGTCCTAGATTGGTTCTACCCAAGTTCCGCCTCGAGACGGCGGCGCTTCGTCCCAAAAGCTTCCTTCTGATTTTTGTTCCAGGTCAAAACACACCATATAGCAGAATATGGGCATCGGGGGCCTGCCAGGGGGCCCACAAGACCGGAGGGCGCGCCCAGGGGGTAGGGCGTGCCCTCCACCCTTGTGGATGGCAGGTGGCCCCCCTTTGGTGCTATCTTCGCCCAATATTTTATATATATTCCAAAAATACTTGATACGTCTCCAACGTATCTATAATTTATGAAGTATTCATGTCATGTTTACAACAATTTTATATAGTTTTGGTATGATTTGCGTGGAACTAACCCGGACTGACGATGTTCTCAGCAAAAATGGAAGTTCTCCAAATGAGCTGAAAATTTTTGACGATTTTTTTGGAACAAAAGAGACCCCCGAAGCTTCGTGGAAGGACCAGAAGGTGAAGGAGTAGGGCAGAAGACATCGGGGCGCGCCTGGGCCCTTGCCCGTGCCCCGGTGGGTTGTGCTCACCTCGACGCCCATCTTAGCGTGAAACCAACACCAAAAATCCTATAAATACAGAAACCCCCAGGGGTTAACCTAGATCAGAAGTTCCGCCGCCGCAAGGCTCTATAGCCACCGAAAACCAATCTAGACCCTTTCCGGCACCCTGCTGGAGGCGGAATCATCTCTAGTGTCCAGCTTCATCATCCCGGCGGCCACCACGAGATGAGGAGGGAGTAGTCCACCCTCAGGGCTGAGGGTTTGTACCAGTAGCTATGTATTTAATCTCTCTCTCTTTCTCATGTTCTTGAGATTGCACGATCTTGATGTATCGGGGCTTTGTTAATATAGTCAGATCATATGGTGTTTTCCCCTCTCTATCTTGTTGTGATGAATTGAGTTTTTCCCTTTGAGATTTCATTATTATCAGATTGAATAATTTTATGGATTTGAGAACACTTAATATATGTATTGCAATTGAATACTCGTGGTGACAATAGGTTCATATTGATTCACTTGATATATGTTTTGACACTCAACTCGCGGATTCCTGAGGTGACATTGGGGTAATCTATGCATAGGGGTCGATGCACGTTCTTGTCTTTGTTTCTCCGGTAGAAATCTTGGGGCACTCTTTGAAGTTCTTTGTGCTGGATTCTAAGAGTGCCCCAAGATTTCTATCAGAGAAACAAAGATGAGAACGTGCATCAACCCCTATGCAAAGATTACCCCAATGTCACCGCGGGAGTCCACGAGTTGAATGCCAAAACACATATCAAGTGAATCAATATGATACCCCATTGTCACCATGAGTATTCATATGCAAGAAATATATCAAGTTCTCTCAAATCCATAAAAGTATTCAATCTGATAACAACGAAATCTCAAAGGGAAAAACTCAATTCATCACAGCAAGGTAGAAAGGGAAAAACACCATATGATCCGACTATATTAACAAAGCCCGCGATACATCAAGATCGTGCAGTCCTATCAACACGAGAGAGAGAGAGAAAGAGAGAGAGAGAGAGAGAGAGAGAGAGAGAGAGAGAGATTAAACACATAGCTACTGGTACAAACCCTCAGCCCCGAGGGTGGACTAATCCCTCCTCATCGTGGTGGCCACCGGGATGATGAAGATGGCCACTTGTGATGATTTCCCCATCCGGCAGGGTGCCAGATGGGGTCGAGATTGGCTTTCAGGTGGCTACAGAGCCTTGCGGCGGCGGAACTTCTGATCTAGGTTAACCCCGAGGGTTTTCGGAATATTTGGGAATTTATAGAGTAAAGAGGGGGTGCAGGAGGCCACCGAGGTGGGCACAACCCATTTGGGCATGCCTAGGCCCCCAGGCGCGCCCTGGTGGGTTGTGCCTCGGGCACCCAGTCTTTGCTCGGCCCATCGGGAGTCTTCTGGTCCATAAAAAATCCTCAAAAAGTTTCACGGTGTTTGGACTCCGTTTGATATTGATTTCCTGCGATGTAAAAAACAAGCAAAAACAACAACTGGCACTGGGCACTGGGTCAATAGGTTAGTCCCAAAAAATGATATAAAGTTGCTATAAAATGGTTGTGAAACATCCAAGAATGATAATAAAACAACATGAATACTTCATAAATTATAGATACGTTGGAGATGTATCAAGGATATAATATTTTATGAAGTGCACCATGACTCTTGTATAAGGGTAGGAGATAAAAGTAAAAGATATGCCCTTTGTAGAGGGAAGCAGAGGTTGTCATGCGCTTTTATGGTTGGATGCACAAAATGTTAATGCAAAAGAATGTAACTTTATATTGCCGCTTGTGATAGAGAACTTTATTATGCAGTCCGTCGCTTTTATTTCTTCCATATCACAAGTTCGTATAAAGCTTATTTTCTTCACACTAATATATCATACATATTTAGAGAGCAATTTTTATTTCTTGCACCGATGACAACTTACTTGAAGGATCTTACTCAATCCAAAGGTAGGTATGGTGGACTCTCATGGCAAAACTAGTTTAAGGGATGTTTGGAAGCACAAGTAGTATCTCTACTTGGTGCAAAGAATTTGGTTAGCATGAGGAAGAAAGGCAAGCTCAATATGTTGGATGATCCATGACAATATAACTTCTATTCGGATATAAGAAAACATAACCCATTATGTTGTCTTCCTTGTCCAACATCAACTTTTTAGCATGTCATATTTTAATGAGTGCTCACAATTACAAAAGATGTCCAAGATAGCATATTTATATGTGAAGCCTCTCTTTCTTTATTACTTCCTATTAATTGCAACAATGACCAAAACTATGTTTGTCAACACTCAACAACTTTTATTCATCATACTCTTTATATGTGAAGTCATTACTTTCCATAAGATCAATATATGATATTTCTATTTCTTTTTATTCTTTCTTTAATTCCCTCAAGATCATAGCAAGAAAGCAAAGCCCTCAACTCAAAACTACTCTTCATTATATATAACTCACGGACTCGGTTACATAGATAGAGATCAAAACAAAACTCAAAGCTAGATCATACTAAAACTTTATTCTACTAGATCAAGATATAACCAAAAGGATCAAACTAAGAAAAATGGTAAAGATACAGATGTGATGGTGATACGATACCGGGGCACCTCCCCCAAGCTTGGCAGTTGCCAAGGGGAGTTCCCATACCCCTTGAATCTATCTTCGGAGGTGGTGATGATGGAGTTGTTGATGATGTAGGCTTGTCGTCCATATTCTAGGGTATAGGCTCACCATCATAAAAAGATGAACGAGTCTTCGGGATCCTCAAATATGCAACCAAACTCATCCTCTTGAATCTATATTCATACTCACAGATTTGGTTTTGCATGTCATAGATATGGGCCTGGAGGTGCTCGATTTTATCGTGAAGCTTGAAGATAGCCTCCCCGATGTTCTTGGCATCCAGAGTGTGATTGTTGGTGAACTTCGTTACCATCATGTGATTGGCGTTGAGTCCATGTTCCACCATCCCTTGGCACTTGAAAACTTGTTACTCCATTGCTTCGAGTCTTGTCTCCACGCTTCCGGTCTTCTTCGGTCCCTCAACGTCGCGGATGTGCAGCACCCCCTCACGCATCTCAATGCTTTGTGAAGGAAATATGCCCTAGAGGCAATAACAAAGTTGTCATTTTATATTTCCTTATATCATGATAAATGTTTATTATTCATGCTAGAATTGTATTAACCGGAAACTTGATACATGTGTGGATACATAGACAAAACACCATGACCCTAGTAATAAGCCTCTACTAGACTAGCTCGTTAATCAAAGATGGTTAAGTTTCCTAACCATAGACATGCGTTGTCATTTGATGAACGGGATCACATCGTTAGGAGAATGATGTGATGGACAAGACCCATCTGTTAGCTTAGCATATTGATCGTTCGATTTTATTGCTATTGATTTCTTCATGTCAAATACATATTCCTTCGACTATGATATTATGCAACTCCCGGATATCGGAGGAATACCTTGTGTGCTACCAAACGTCACAACGTAAATGGGTGATTATAAAGATGCTCTACAGGTATCTCCAAATGTTTTTGTTGGGTCGGCATAGATCGAGATTAGGATTTTTCACTCCGAATATAGGAGAGGTATCTCTGGGCCCTCTCGGTAATACACATCATAAGAAGCCATGCAAGCAAAGTGACTAATGAGTTAGTTGCAGGATAATGTATTACAGAACGAGTAAAGAGACTTTCTGGTAACGAGATTTAACTAGGTATGAAGATACCGACGATCGAATCTCGGGCAAGTAACATATCGATGACAAAGGGAATAACGTATGTTGTCATTACGGTTCGACCGATAAAGATCTTCGTAGAATATGTAGGAACCAATATGAGCATCCAGGTTCTGCTATTGGTTATTGACCAAAGAAGTGTCTCGGTCATGTCTACATAGTTCTCGAGCCCGTAGGGTCCGCACGCTTAACGTTCGATGACGATTTTGTATTATATGAGTTATGTGATTTGGTGATCGAATGTTGTTCGGAGTCCCAGATGAGATCACAGACATTACGAGGAGTCTCGAAATGGTCGAGATGTAAAGATTGATATATATATATATATATATATATATATATATATATATATATATATATATATATATATATATATATATGACGATGGTATTCGGACACCGAAAGTGTTTCGGGATGCACAGGGTATTTACCGGATCACCGGAAGGGGTTCCAGGAACCCCCGACAAAAGATATGGGCCTTATGGGCCAAGAGGGGAAACACACCAGCCACAAAGGGGCTGGTGCCCCCCCCCCCCATATGGGCTGGAAAAATTGGAGTAGAAAAGGGGAAGGAGGAAAGGAAAAAAGGGAATAGGATTCCCCCCTTCCCCCTCTTCCCTTCCTACTCCGGATAGGAATAGGAAAGGGGGGAGGCCGAATTGGGAGGACCCCAAGTAGGATTCCTCCTACTTGGGGCGCCCCTTTGGCTGCCGCTCCTCCCCTCCAACCTATATATATGTGGGGGAGGCACCACTAGAAGACACACCAACAATTGTTAGCCATGTGCGGCACCCCCCTCCACAGTTTACGCCTCCGGTCATATCTTCGTAGTGCTTAGGCGAATCCCTGCGCGGATCACTTCACCATCACCATCACCACACCATCGTGCTGACGGAACTCTCCCTCGACACTTTGCTGTACCAAGAGTTCGAGGGACATCATTGAGCTGAACGTGTGCATAACTCGAAGGTGTCGTACGTTCGGTGCTTGATTGGTCGGAACGAGAAGAAGTTTGACTACATCAACCACATTGTCAAATGCTTCTGCTTTCGGTCTACGAGGGTACATGGACACACTCTCCCCCTCTCGTTGCTATAAATCTGCTAGATAGATCTTGCAGCGTAACTTTGTGAATTGCATGCTACATATCCCAACAGTGGCATCCGAACCAGGTCTATGCGTAGATGATATGCACGAGTAGAACACAAAGAGTTATGGGCCGTGATAGTCATACTACTTACCACCAACGTCTTATTTTGGTTCGGTGCTATTGTGGGATCAAGCTGCCCGGACCAACCTTACATGTCCACGCACATGAGACCGGTTCCACCGACAGACATGCAACTAGTTTTGCATAAAGGTGGTTGGCGGGTGTCTGTTTCTCCTACTTTAGTTGAATCAAATTTGACTGCGAACCGTCCTTGTTGAAGGTTAAAACAGCAAACTTGATAAATCACCGTTGTGGTTTTGATGCGTAGGTAAGAACGGTTCTTGCTAGAAGCCCGTAGCAGCCAAGTAAAACTTGCAACAACAAAGTAGAGGACATTTAACTTGTTTTTGCAGGGCATGTTGTGATGTGATATGGTCAAGACGTGATGTGATATACGTTATTGTATGAGATGATCATGTTTTGTAAAAGTTATCGGGAACTGGCAGGACCTTTATGGTTGTCGCTTTATTGTATCAACTGCAAACGCCATGTAATTGCTTTACTTTATCACTATGTGTTGGTGATAGTTGTAGAAGCAATAGTTGGCGAGACGACCACAACACTACGATGGAGATCAAGGTGTCAAGCCAGTGACGTCGGAGATCATGACGATGCTTTGGAGATGGAGATCAAAAGCACAAGATGATGATGGCCATATCATGTCACATATTTTTGATTGCATATGATGTTTATCTTATTTACATCTTATTTTGCTTAGTACGGCGGTAGCATTATAAGATGATCCCTTCACTAAATTTCAAGGTAGAAGTGTTCTCCTTGAGTATGCACCGTTGCTACAGTTCTTCGTTTTGAGACACCACGTGATGATTGGGTGTGATAGACTCTATGTTCACATACAACGGGTGCAAGACAGTTTTGCACATGCAGAATACTCGGGTTAAACTTGACGAGCCTGGCATGTAGAGACATGGCCTCGGAACACTGGAGACCGAAAGGTCGAACATGAATCATATAGTAGATATGATCAACATAGAGATGGTCACCATTGATGACTACTCCATCTCACGTGATGATCGGACATGGTTTAGTTGATTTGGATCAAGTATCATTTAGATGACTTGAGGGTTGTCTATCTAAGTGGGATTTTTTAAGTAATATGATTAGTTGAACTTAATCTATCATGAACTTAGTCCTAATAGTATTTGCATATCTATGTTGTAGATCAATAGCTCGCGTATAGTTCCCTGTTTTAATTTTTTGATATGTTCCTAGAGAAAACTAAGTTGAAAGATGGTAGTAGCAATGATGCGGTCTGGCTCCGTGATCTACGGATTATCCTCATTGCTGCACAGAAGAATTATGTCCTTGATGCACCACTAGATGACAGACCTATTGCAGGAGCAGATGCACATGTTATGAATGTTTGGCAAGCTCGATATGATGACTACTTAATAAGTTTAGTGTGCTGATAACCCACAAGTATAGGGGATCGCAACAGTTTTCGAGGGTAGAGTATTCAACCCAAATTTATAGATTCGACACAAGGGGAGCCAAAGAATATTTGAAGGTATTAGCAGCTGAGTTGTCAATGCAACCGCACCTGGATATTAATTATCTGCTACAAGTAATCAGTAGCAAAGTAATCTGATAGTTTTGATAGTAGTAGCAACAGTAATGGTAACGGTAACACTGATAGTAGTAATTTTGTAGCAAGTGTAACGGTGATGATAGCAGTAGTAACTTAGCAAAAACAATATAAGATAAATAAGTAGGCGTTGGATCGGTGACTTGTTGGATGATATTCATCATGAGACAGTTATAACGTAGGGCGATGCGGCAGTCGCTCCAGTTCATCAATATAATGTAGGCATGTATTTCGTAAATAGTCATACGTGCTTATGGAAATAACATGTATGACATCTTTTGTCCTACCCTCCCGTGGCAGCGGGGTCCATATTGGAAACTGAGGGATATTAAGGCTTCCTTTTAATAGAGAACCGGAACAAAGCATTAACACATAGTGAATACATGAACTCCTCAAACTATGGTCATCACCGGGAGTGGTCCCGACTATTGTCACTCTGGGGTTGCCGGATCATAACACGTAGTAGGTGACTATAACTTGCAAGATCAGATCTAGAACATGGATATAATGATGATAACATAACGGTTCAGATCTGAAATCGTGGCCCCCGGGTCCAAACTGACAAGCATTAAGCATAGCAAAGTCATAGCAACATAAATCTAAGAACGTAGTGGATACTAGGGATTAAGCCCTAACAAAACGAACTCGATTACATGATGAATCTCATCCAACTCCTCACCGACCAGCGAGCCTACGAAGGAATTACTCACTCCCGGTGGGGAGCATCATGGAATTGGCGAAGGGGAAGGGTTGGTGATGACGAAAAACGTAGATCCCCCTCTCCGGAGCCCCAAAGGGGCTCCAGATCTGGCCTCCCGATGAAGAATAGGAGGTGGCAGCGGCTCCGTCTCGTGGATCATGATAATTCTTTCTCCCAGATTTTTTCTTTGAAAATAGGATTTTATAGCGTCGGTTTCAGGGTCTGCGGGGCCACCAGGTGGGGACAACCCACCTGGGTGCGCCATGAGAGGGGTGCGCGCCCTGGTGGGTTGTGCCCACCCTGGTGCCCCTCTCTAGCAGGTCTTGTGTAAGGGCATATTTATCCCTTAGGTGTTTTGGTGATTGATGACAATGCTTTTGCGGACTAATCGTGTGCCTTGAGTTTCTCAGATGCTTCATCTCTAGGTACGAGACGATTCGGTGCCCCTCGGAATCTATTGAAGATGGTGTTGTTCTACGTTTCTCTTTGGTGGATTTGAGTCGTAGTAGAGCCGTACTATTAAGAGGGGGTCCGCGTCGGAAAGGTTTGGGTGGAATCAACACGTACACATGTCCTACCTTTCCTTGCACTTTGGAGCATCCTTCCGTTATCCTAGTTGTGCATAATCAGACGGCCATCGCTATACTTGCGGTAGTCTTGCTCTGGAGCGGTAGTACGCATAAGCACCTCTTGATAGTACCCATTTGGGGTCCGCAGTAGTACCGCTCCTGGAGCCTTAGAACCGCAACTCCTGTGCCTAGTGCTGCTCGAGACGGTAGTAGGAGCGGATGTAATTTTTTACATCCGCGCCCACACGGTAGTACCGCACGTCATGCGCGGTAGCACCGTGGGAGGCCACGGTAGTACCGCTCCCCTGGAGCCGTAGCACCGTGGCTCTCACAACGAGTACCGTTGCGCCGCGGTAGTAGGAGCGGATGTAATTTTTTACATCCGCGCCTCAACGGTAGTACCGCACCTCGTGCGCGGTAGTACCGCGTCGGGTTTTTGCACTGTTTCTTTTTCAGCGGAAGTAGGCACGGATGTATTTTATTTCATCCGCGCTCTTCGTAGGCTTTGGCTTACCTGCCTTGCGGTAGTACCGCAAGGGGGAGCGGTAGTACCGCGCGGGCGGTAGTACTGCGCTCAGTCAGGCTAAGTCCCGGCCTCTGCTGCTGCCGCGGAAGTACCGTGGTCCTCCACGGTAGTACCGCGTGGCCTTGCGGTAGTACCGCGCTTCTGGAGCGGTAGTACCGCGTGTCGCAGGCTGAACTTGAGGATAACGGTTGGATCTTTTTCACGACTATAAAAGGGGTGTCTCCTACCTCTAGTTGACCACCTCTTCCATCTCTAAGCTCCATTGTTGCTCCAAGCTCCATTTTGGCGATCTCTCTCCCTAGCCAATCAAACTTGTTGATTTGCTCGGGATTGGGTGACAAGGGCCCGATCTACACTTCCACCAAGAGACATTTGATTCCCCCCACTTATCCCTTGCGGATCTTGTTACTCTTGGGTGTTTGAGCACCCTAGACGGTTGAGGTCACCGCGGAGCCATATTCCATTGTGGTGAAGCTTCGTGGTGTCGTTGGGAGCCTCCAATTAAGTTGTGGAGATTGCCCCAACCTTGTTTGTAAAGGTTCAGTTGTCGCCTTCAAGGGCACCAATAGTGGAATCACGGCATCTCGCATTGTGTGAGGGCGTGAGGAGAATACGGTGGCCCTAGTGGCTTCTTGGGGAGCATTGTGCCTCCACACCGCTCTAACGGAGACGTACTTCCCTCAAAAGGAAGGAACTTGGTAACACATCCTCGTCTCCACCGGCTCCACTCTTGGTTATCCTATCCCTTTACTTGTGCAAGCTTATTTGTGTTTCTATCTTTGTTTGCTCGTGTGCATGTGTTGATTGCATCATATAGGTTTTCCACCTAGTTGCATATCTAGACAACTTACTTTGTTGCGAAGTTTAATTTGGTCAAGAAAAGCTAAAAAATTTTATTTTCCTATTCACCCCCCCCCCCCCTCTAGTCAACTATATCGATCCTTTCAATTGGTATCAGAGCCTCATCTCTTTTTAAGGACTTTACCGTCCGAAGAGTATGGTTGATGTCATAGATGATGTGGGAGAGCACTCCGATGCGAATCCGATATCATCTACGGGAGATGGGGGTAGCTCGATCTCTCGTGAGGAATTCAATGTGGCGTTGGACACATTGAAAACCTCCATGACGACCGAGGTCAAGGACATGTTTAAAGAATTCCTAGAAGGGCTTAAACTTTCCACCGCACCCGTGAAAGTGGGTGATCCTGCCAACACGGGGACGGATGCTAACTCCGATAAGGGGGAAGCTACTAGTGAGAAAGCCCCATCGTGTAGTGGTAAGAATGGAGCCGGCATCTTCGCCCATGTGCAACCTCCTCCCATTTATGGTGGACCAATTCCTTCTACTCATTTGAATCATGCCGGTCCACCCCCTAAGATTGATAAAAAAGGAGGATTTTGATTCTTGGGTTTATCGTTTTAAGCATCATTTAAATCATGTGAACACTAACCTTTGGAGAATCATTGAAGAAGGTTTCTATCCGCATGACCCGAGCAACTTCTCTCCTAGAGAAGTCGTGGACCATCAATTCAATGAGAATGCTCTCTTCATTATCCAAGAAGCAATCCTTCCCGAAGACCTCCCTCATCTCCGGCCCTACTCCCTTGCCGAAGATGCTTGGCACAATGTGGTTTCCCTTTATCGAGGAAGCGCAAGCATTCAACGTTCCAACTATGAAGTGGTGCAAGATGAAGCCGATGAGTTTGCAATGAAAGAAGATGAAGAACCTCGTGAGCTCTATCGGAGAGTCACCAAGCTCGCGGTCTCCCTCCGGGATCATGGAAGTAAGGACACGGATGACAACTGGATCAAGTCAAATTCCTCAAGGCAATGATGCCCTACCACAAAGCCATGTCCTCCGTCATCCGTCAAAGGCCGGACTTCCACACCCTGTCCTCAAGCGATGTGTTGGATGAGTTTGTGGCTATGAGCATATTGGACAAGACCGCCGACAATGCGGTGCTTCCCTCCCAAAGAGCAAAGAAGCTCAACCTCACTTTGAAGGCCAAGGTTTGTGTCGAAGAAGAAGGAGAGGAGGAAGAAGAAGAGAGCAACCTCGAAGATACGAAGTATGACTATCATGAACACATGGCCCTTGCTTCTAGGCAATTTTGGAGCAAGAAGAACTCAAGGCCCAACTTCAACAAGAGCAACTCAGGTGGCGCAAAGGGCAAGCAACGAGTGAGGACTTGCTTCAATTGTGGCAATGTGAGTCACTTTGTTGCGGAGTGCCCATATGAGAAGAGGGAAGACAATGGTGGCAAGCTCATCCTTAAGGACAAGGCCAAGTCTTTCCCCAACAAGAGCAACTTCACCAAGAAGGCTCCTCACAAAGCTTTGGTGGTTCAAGAAGAGTACAATGAGGATGATGATGATGATGGAGATGGTGAGTCGGTTGCCATGGCCTCCGTTGCCATTGCAACGACTCCTCGGGTGTCTCTCTTTGACTCACCTAATGAAAGCATCACCGCCAAGTGCCTCATGGCTAAAGCCACCAACAAGGTAACCCCCAACATCAAAACTACCATCATCAATCATTCTTCTTTGTGGATTGCATTGATGAACATGAAGGGACTAATGTGGAGGAGAATGAGTTTGAGATCTTTATGGGTAAACTCAAGGGCAAATCCAAGAAGCACTTTGTTGCTCTCTTGGAACAACTTGGTGAAGCCAATGACATGATCGAGGCTCATGAAGAAACCATCTCTAAGATGGAAGGGCATAGTCGTGACTATGCCGATGAGATTTTGGATCTTTCCAATGCTCTTGAGGAAGAGTGTGGTCTTCGTTTGGCTCTTGAGGAGTCAGACAACGATGATCATGCTAAATTAAAGAAATATCTTGATCATGCTCTTGTTGTGTCTCGTGTGCTAAGCTCCGAGAAGGCAAAGCTTGGAGTTGATCTTGCTAGACTCAACGAGGAGTTTGACATTCTCGACAAGGCTCACAAAGTCTTGAAGGGTGCTCATGCTAGTCTCAAAGAGTCTCATGATCAACTCCAAGTGAAGCTAACCAAGGAGAAAGCCTCCTTTCCTCATATGGTATTGATTGATAATGCAAATGCTACTAACCCTTGTTGTGAGCATGTGCATCTTGTTGAGGAGAACGCTAAGCTGAAGGAGCAACTTGAAAAAGGCCTTGTCACATGCATACAAGGTGAGAAGAGCCTTAACGACCTTTTGAGTAATCAAAAGGAAGTTGTGGCCAAGGAGGGGATTGGGTTCGCACCCAAGCCCAAGAACAAGAAGAAGAATGACAAGACCAAGCAACCTCCTCCTCTCAAGCAAAATTTTGTGAGGGAGGGAGAGGGTGCTTTCAAGAAGAAGAAGAACCATGCCAAGGGTGGCAATGCCAAGAAAGACAACACCGCCCCTCCGAACATAGCCGGCGACTTTAATCCTTCTTATTTGTTATGCCGTGCTAGTGATGGGCATGTTTATGCCAAATTTGGGTTCCTAAGACCCTTGTTACTAACATCAAAGGACCCATTACAAAATGGGTACCTAAAACCAAGCATTGATCGTGTGTAGGAGTTTGCTTCCGGTGGGGGATCATGGCTGCTCGATAGTGGAGCTACAAATCATATGACCGGAAGCAAGGACTTGGTGGTGGACGTGCACAAGATTCCTTCTATGCCCACCAATGTCGAGTGGGGTGATGTCTCGTCTTCTAAGGTATTGGGACTTGGCAAGGTTGTCATTTCTCATGATCTCACGATCGAGAAGGTCATGCTTGTTGAGTCCCTTGCATTCAATTTACTTTCCGTTCGTAAACTTGCAATCATGGGCTTTGCCACTTTCTTTTATATTGATTCTGTGGCCCTCTTGTGGAGCAAGACTCTTAAAGTAGCCTTTGTTGGGAATGTCGAGAATGGTCTATATGTGGTCAACTTTTCGGAGCAACCCACTAAAACCGCGACATGCCTAATGGCTAAAGTTGACGTGGGATGGCTTTGGCATCGCCGTTTAGCCCATGTCAATATGAGATATTTGCAAAGTCTTCTCAAGGGGGACCATGTCCGTGGACTAACAAATGTTAGTTTTGCCAAAGACCGTGCTTGCAGTGCTTGTATTGAAGGAAAGCTTCATGAGAAGGCTCACCCTCCCACAACCATTATTTACTCAAAGAGACCCTTGAGCTCCTTCACATGGATCTCTTTGGGCCACCATCATTTGATAGTCTTGGAGGTAGAAAGTATTGCTTGGTGATTGTGGATGACTATTCAAGATACACTTGGGTATACTTCTTCAAGAGGAAGAGTGAGACTCAACAAACTGTCATCGACTTTGTAAATGAAGCTCAACGTAAACATAATTCAAAGATCTTGACAATAAGAAGTGACAACGGCATCGAGTTCAAGAACTACACCTTGGATGAGTTTCTTAGTGATGAGGGGATCAAGCATCAATATTCTGCACCATATACCCCTCAACAAAATGGTGTTGCGGAGAGAAAGAACCGGACGTTGATGGATGCGGCAAGGACCATGATGGCGGAGTTCAAGTCTCCATACAACTTTTGGGCCGAAACCATCAACACAGCATGTCATGCATCCAATCGGCTCTATCTCATCAAAGGCTTGAACAAGACTCCTTATGAGATAATCACCGGCAACAAGCCCAATCTCAAGTACTTCCGGGTGTTTGGGTGTAAGTGTTTCATTCTCAAGAAAGGTGTTCGCTTGTCTAAATTTGAAGCTAGAGCTCATGAGGGCATATTTGTTCGTTATGCTACAAACTCTCATGCTTACCGTGTCCTCAATAAATCCACGGGACTTATTGAGGAGACGTGTAACGTGGAGTTTGATGAGAATAACGGCTCCCAAGTGGAGCCAAGTGGCACTTGTGATGTAGGTGATGAAATTCCTCCTCAAGCCATAAGAAGAATGGGTGTTGGTTTTATCCTACCCGTTGAGGAACCCCTTGTGGCCGAAGGAGAAGTACAATGCTCCACTCAAGTGGAGCCATCACCAACCCAAGGCCCGCACGCTTCCGAAGAACAAAGTGAAGGCCCTCAACCTCATGAACAAGACCAAGGGCAAGATCATGTTCAAGACGATGGTGACACACCAAATGATGCCCAAGGTCAAGTTCTCTCCCCCGAGCATGCTCAAGATCAAGAACATGCTCAAGACGGTGCTCAAGATGATCAAGTGACCCCTCCTCATCTCCCTTCCTAGGAGGAATTAGAGCGTCGTGCCGCCAAGATTGCTTCCAAACTCACCACCAAAGGCCATCTCTTGGAGAATGTGGTTGGAAGCCTAAGAAAAGGGGTAAGCACTCGTAGACAATTGGCAAACGATTGTGAACATCACGCGTTTGTCTCTTGTGTTGAACCCCAAAAGGTCTATGAGGCGCTCAAAGACTCGGATTGGCTCAATGCCATGCATGAAGAACTCAACAACTTCGAGTACAACAAGGTGTGGAGGTTGGTGCCAAGGCCATCGGGGAACCACAACGTCATTGGAACCAAGTGGATCTTCAAGAACAAGCAATATGCTCATGGGAACATCATTCGCAACAAGGCAAGATTGGTAGCACAAGGCTACTCCCAAGTCGAGGGTATCGACTACGGTGAAACCTTTGCTCCCGTTGCTCGCCTTGAATCCATTCGGTTGTTGATTGCTTATGCTTCCCATCACAACTTTAAGTTGCAACAAATGGATGTGAAAAGTGCTTTTCTTAATGGTCCTATTAATGAGTTGGTCTATGTCAAGCAACCCCGGGTTCGAGGACCCCTACTTCCCGGATCATGTGTATCAACTCGATAAGGCACTCTATGGCCTTAAACAAGCCCCACGTGTGTGGTATGACCACCTTACCGAGTTGTTACAAGATCGTGGATTTAAGGTGGGGCAAATCGATCCCACTCTTTTTACTAAGAAGGTCAATGGGGAGTTGTTTGTATGCCAACTATATGTTGATGATATTATCTTTGGTTCCCCTAACAAAGCTTTCAGTGAGGAATTTGCCGCTCTCATGACCTCCAAGTTCAAGATGTCTTCAATGGGAGAGTTGAAGTTCTTCCTTGGTTTTGATACCAAACAAAGAAGAGAAGGAACCCTCGTCAACCAAGCCAAATACACTCAAGACATGCTCAAAAGATTCAAGCTAAGTGATGTCAAGCTGGCTACTACACCAATGCCTACCAAGTGCCAACTTGACATTGATCCCAATGGTAAAGTGGTGGATCAAAAGGCATATCGCTCCATGATTGGCTCCTTGCTTTACCTTTGTGCATCTAGACCGGATATCATGTTGAGTGTGGGAATGTGTGCACGATTTCAAGCCGCACCAAAGGAAAATCACTATGTGGCGGTCAAGCGAATCTTTCGATATTTGGCTCATACCCTAAACTTTGGCTTATGGTACCCAAGAGGGGCAAACTTCAAGCTTGAAGGATTTACGGATTCCGATTGGGCGGGAGACAAAGTGGATAGGAAGTCCACCTCCGGAGGGTGCCAATTCCTTGGTTGCTCTTTGGTAAGTTGGTCTTCCAAGAAGCAAAGCTGTGTGTCTCTCTCGTCCACCGAAGCGGAATATGTGGCGGCCGGTAGTTGTTGTGCTCAACTCCTATGGATGAGGCAAACTTTAAAGGAGTACGGTGTCATTTGTGACAAAGTGCCTCTTTGGTGTGATAATGAAAGTGCCATCAAGATTTCTCTCAACCCGGTGCAACACTTCAAGACGAAGCACATTGAGATTCGGTATCACTTCATCCGGGATCACATTAGGCGAGGGGAGATCAAGCTCAAGTATGTCAACACTCATGATAACCTTGCAGATATTTTCACGAAGCCCTTGGATGAAGCAAGATTTCGTGAGTTAAGGCATGAGCTAAATATCATTGATTTGAGCAATGTGACTTGAACCTGCACCCCCACCACACTCAAATTTTGTTGTCTAGTTTAGGTGTAGGCATGGACATAGGGGGAGTGTTGTTCTCTCAATGAACTCTCCCTCCCCCCATCATGCATAAATAGATCAAATCTTTCACATTAGCCATTTTTGATGGTACTTGTGCTTCAAAGAAAAGTCTTGGTCATGGGCCCAAGGATAATTCTTCGCGGTGCCATACCATCTAACTCAAACATAGGTGGCTTCGGCCACCGCCCTCTCCTTTTGAGAGGTTTTGTCGCTTGGTGTTTTCTTGTTGTCTTTCTGCCTCTGGTTTGTGCGTGTTCTTGTGGTTTCCTTTGTGTGAAAAGTTTCCGTGCAAAGACCTTCTTCTTGTGTTGAAACCGGCTGTGTCTTGAGCTCACGGTACTACCGCGGGCAGCTACGGTACTACCGCAGCCAACCATGGTACTACCGCGTGTGGGAGCACGCATTACTGCCCCACGCTGCAGTAATTTTTATCGCCGCTGGGTGAGCGGTACTACCGCTTCGGTGCGGTACTTCCGCCCGAGCGGTACTACCGCGATGACATGCGGTACTACCGCGCCGGCTTGGATGCGTGGGGATAAGGACGGGCAGGGGAGTTCTAACTCCCCCATACCCATTCGCAGTCCCCCCCCCCCCATGTCGTCTCTCTCTCTCTCCCACGCTCAAGATCGAAGCCGGCGTTCGTCGCCGGATCTCCTCCTCCGGCTGCCCTCCCGTGATTCCGTCTGGTGGGATCTTTCCCCACCACGTGCTCTTGCCATGGACCTAGGTTTTTCCCCAATCTTTCCTCGTTTTATTGAGTTCTTTGCCTCTAGGTTGTTGGCGGAGACTTGTGTGTTCTAGAGATCCTTAGCCTTTTTCTTTGCAAGAGTAGGATGAAGCAGAGTAGCTTTACGTAGGGATTATACTTGCTTTTTTTCTTGCGATAGATTTCGTAGCACTGCCGTTGTTTCGCGGTTCTTTTCAGATTCCAACTGATGTTCGGATCTGATGCGATGCGGTACTACCGCCCGTCGGGCGCGGTACTACCGCCCCTCTGGCGCGGTACTACCGCGCTCACTGCGGCACTAAAATTTTACTACCGCTCCAACCACGGTACTACCGTGACCTCGCACGGTACTACCGCGACTTGGAGCAGTACTAATATTTTAGTACCGCAGGCACTGGCAGTACTACCGTGGCTCACACCTATCGCTTGCCAACTTTCACGTATATTTCCTAGGTGTTTCTTGTGCTTTGCCGTGGTATTTGCATTGATCCTCTTCACGTTCGTTGGTGTTTTGCGTTTGTGTCTCAGGTGGTGGCTCTCGCCGTTCCAATCCCAGTCGTGACACTGGCTCCAAGCGTCTGCGCAACCCAGGTGAAGCACCAGAGGGCTCCTCTGCCCCCAAGCGCAATGTCAAGACATCAGCTAGCAAGTTCAAGAAGCCCGCCAAGGGCATGGATGAGATACTACAAACTGAGTGCGTCCGTCTCAGGCAGCTTCACCCGTACGTGACCCCTCGTTCCTCTGTCAGAGGTTGTGAGCTGTTTTGGAACAAGCAACAGACCAACATCTATCTGAATGTCATCAAAAACAAGCAGAATACCTACGTGGATGTGAAATGGATTGACATGGATCACATGAGGAAGGACAAGTTCCGTTCCTACTTTGGAGAGCCTCTGGACTTGGTGGAGCAGTTTGGTATTGAGCATGTGATATCCTTTCACCTTGACTATGACCCTGAGCTTATCATGGGTTCTTTGCCTCAAGACACTTTCACTACGATGAGGAGCGGAGGATGACCTGGATGTCCAATGGCCAGAAGTCGATTTGCTACACGGAAGGAGTTCATGGATTTGCTCGGTACATGATGACGGGCTCGACACTCCGTGGGTGTTCGCCCCATGCCAACTCTGAGTCTGCCAACAAAGGACAAGCTTACACCATACTATGTTGAGAAGACGCTCCCAAGTGGCAAGATCGGGTTGGTGCTCAACTCTTTTCTGGATATCATGTATCGCATCTTCCGAAACTCCTTGTTCCCTCGCATTGTGACAAGGACAAGGTTCATGCCTAAATGGTGGATATGATGCTCATCTGTGAGGAGGCTCGTTTGTCTCAGACTCAGCCACTTGATGTCTCACACATCATGTGGTGTGAGCTTCGGTTTGCAGTGTTCAACCGCAAAGTGCCTATCTATGGGCCCTATCTGTTTCTGCCGATCTCGAAGACTTGGGAGAAGATGTTCCCTGGTGAGGAGTTCCTTGCCCTGTTGGATTCGCCATGATCCCATCTGTCTGCGTGTCAAACCCAACTGGGCCAACACTACTACTGCGTGCCGAGGCGTCTGCTGCTAGGGCTGCTGTTGATGAGGAAGATCTTTGGCGCCGAGGATGTTCTTGAGGGTCAGGCTGCTAGGCCTTCCTGTGAGCTCCTCCATGCCTTCATGGGCCAAGAAGCTGAAGGACAAGATGAAGACTCTTTTACGCATGCAAGCCAAGGGGCGATACAAGACTCACGTGGCGTCCAAGGAGAGTCGTCGCTGGACAGGAAGATCTTGCAGCTCTAGGGTGAGGATGTGTCTTATGGTGCGAGGCGCATCACTCAGAGGCCGAGTGGATGGAGAAGCAAGGCTTCTGGTGGACTGATTACGAGGAGGACGTCGAGGAGTCCATCCCTGCTGCCGAGGAGTCTGACGGAGAGGGTTGGGATGAGTTCCTGCTGCTTGAGCCACCACTTGTGTGTAGGTGTCCTCTCTGCCTTTTGGCGTCTCGATGCCAAAGGGGAGAGAGTGTAGGATTCTTGAGTCGTGTGTCGTTGTTCGTGTTTGGTGTGTTTGTTGCTTTCTCATTTGAACTTCGTTTGAACCTCGTTTCAGTTGCTTTTTCCTTCATATGGTGTAAGACATATGCACTCTATCTATCTTAGCGAGCTTGTGATATATTGTGCTACCTCTGTGCTATGCTCTGCTTAAATGTTATTTGTCATGCCTTTATCTCTAAAATATAGGGGGAGTGTTGATCCTAGTTTGTGTGCTATGCAGTCCAAAGCATCTATCTAGAGTGCACACATCTAGGGGGAGCCCGTCTATATTTTAGAGAGGAGGGGTTTGCCCTTGCTCTAAATTATCTTATCTTTGTGCAAATCCCGTATTGTCATCAATCCACCAAAAAGGGGGAGATTGTAAGGGCATATTTATCCCTTAGGTGTTTTGGTGATTGATGACAATGCTTTTGCGGACTAATCGTGTGCCTTGAGTTTCTCAGATGCTTCATCTCTAGGTACGAGATTATTCGGTGCCCCTCGGAATCTATTGAAGACGGTGTTGTTCTACGTTTCTCTTTGGTGGATTTGAGTCGTAGGAGAGCCGTACTATTAAGAGGGGGTCCGCGTCGGAAAGGTTTGGGTGGAATCAACACGTACACATGTCCTACCTTTCCTTGCACTTTGGAGCATCCTTCCGTTATCCTAGTTGTGCATAATCAGACTGACATCTTGATGTACTTGCGGTAATCTTGCTCTACGGAGCGGTAGTACCGTAAGCACTTGATACTACCGGGGAAGTCACGCAGTAGTACCGCTCCCCTGGAGCCTTAGTACCACAACTCCCAGGCCTAGTGCTGCTCCGGTACGGTAGTAGGAGCGGATGTAATTTTTTACATCCGCGCCCACACGGTAGTACCGCACGTCATGCGCGGTAGTACCGCGGGAGGCCACGGTAGTACCGCTCCCCTGGAGCCGTATTACCGTGGCTCTCACACCCAGTACCGTTGCCTTGTGATAGTAGGAGCGGATGTAATTTTTTACATCCGCGCCTCAACGGTAGTACCGCACCTCGTGCGCGGTAGTACCGCGTCGGGGTTTTGCACTGTTTCTTTTTCAGCGGAAGTAGGCACGGATGTATTTTATTTCATCCGCGCTCTTCGTAGGCTGTGGCTTACCTGCCTTGTGGTAGTACCGCAAGGGGGAGCGGTAGTACCGCGTGAGCGGTAGTACCGCGTGAGCGGTTGTACTGCGCTCAGTTAGGCTAAGTCCCGGCCTCTGCTGCTGCAGCGGAAGTAGCGTGGTCCTCCACGGTAGTACCGCGTGGCCTTGCGGTAGTACCGCGCTTCTGGAGCGGTAGTACCGCGTGTCGCAGGCTGAACTTGAGGATAACGGTTGGATATTTTTCACGACTATAAAAGGGGTGTCTCCTACCTCTAGTTGACTACCTCTTCCATCTCTAAGCTCCATTGTTGCTCCAAGCTCCATTTTGGCCCGATCTCTCTCCCTAGCCAATCAAACTTGTTGATTTGCTTGGGATTGGGTGACAAGGGCCCGATCTACACTTCCACCAAGAGACATTTGATTCCCCCCCCCACTTATCCCTTGCGGATCTTGTTACTCTTGGGTGTTTGAGCACCCTAGACGGTTGAGGTCACCGCGGAGCCATATTCCATTGTGGTGAAGCTTCGTGGTGTCATTGGGAGCCTCCAATTAAGTTGTGGAGATTCCCCAACCTAGTTTGTAAAGGTTGATTCTTGCCGCCTTCAAGGGCACCAATAGTGGAATCACGACATCTCGCATTGTGTGAGGGCGTGAGGAGAATCTGGCGGCTCTAGTGGCTTCTTGAGGAGCATTGTGCCTCCACACCGCTCTAGCAGACGTACTTCCCCTCAAAAGGAAGGAACTTGTAACACATCCTCGTCTCCACCGGCTCCACTCTTGGTTATCCTATCCCTTTACTTGTGCAAGCTTATTTGTGTTTCTATCTTTGCTTGCTCGTGTGCTTGTGTTGATTGCATCATATAGGTTGTCCACCTAGTATCATATCTAGACAACTTACTTTGTTGCAAAGTTTAATTTGGTCAAGAAAAGCTAAAAATTGTTAGTTGCCTATTCACCCCCCCCCCCCTAGTCAACTATATCGATCCTTTCATCTTGGCTCCAGAAATTCTTATTTATTCCATAAAAATTCCTCGCAAAGTTTCGTTCCATTCCGAGAACTTTTATTTCTGCACAAAAACAACACCATGGTAGTTCTGCTGAAAACAGCGTCAGTCCAGGGTTAGATTCATTCAAATCATGCAAATTAGAGTCCAAAACAAGAGGAAAAGCGTTAGGAAAAGTAGATATATTGGAGACGTATCAACTCCCCCAAGTTTAAACCTTTGCTTGTCCTCAAGCAATTCAGTTGATAAACTGAAAGTGAAAAAGAAAAACTTTTACGAACTCTTTTACTCTTATTTGCATAAATAATCTTAAACAACACCCAGGTTTTCAGCCAACAATATAACTAACCATGCCGACAATAACTCTTAAAGATTATAATGACTCATATCAATGACATAATCAGCTACGAGCAATAATAAGATATCTCAAACAGCAACACGTTGTCAAAATAACAATGATATGGTATGACAATAATGGTATCTCTCTAGCCCTTTCTGAGACCGCAAATCATAAATGCAGAGCATCTCCAAAGTTCAAGCAGCGACTAAACATTGTAATTCATGGTAGAAAAGATCCAGTCATGATGCATCCAACATTAGCTATACACAATACATAAGTCATGACAGTTGTGCTCTCAGGTTCTAGCGCTTGTTTTAGAAGGTGATGACACAACATAAAAGTAAATGGATAGTCCCTTCACAGAGGGAAGCGGTGATTTGCAGAGGTGCCAGAGCTCATGTTTTTAAAACATAGGTAAATGATATTTTGAGACATGGACCTTTCTCATTTAATTCACGACCATCAGTTATTAATATCTTCCATGCTAAGCACGCTAGTGGCGGTTCCCAAGCTATAAAAGTAAAGGTTTTACTCCCCCTCCACCAACAATCACACTCCACGACTTGTTCGAAACAACGGGTGCCGTCCATACAAATCAATAGTCCTGGGGGAGTTTTGTTTAATTATTCAAGAGATTAACTCATTTTCAATTTGCAGTTTGGGACTGGGCATCCCTATTACCGCCCTTTTCTCGTGTGATGGCGAGTGAATAAACACTCACCTGAGAATAACCCGCTTAGCATGGAAGATACCGACCACCTCCTGTTGTTCCATGAACGATCCAGGCACACAAAAAGGACAAATTTTTAGAAGTTTTTTAGAGGTGGCACATGCAAATTTACTTACGACGGCAGGGTAATACCGAATATAGGTAGGTATGGTGGACTCATCTGGAATAACTTTTGGGTTCATGGTTTTTGATGTACAAGCAGAATTCCCACTTAGTAGAGGTGAAGGCTAGCAATTAGATTGAGAAGCAGCCAGCTAGAGAGCAACAACGGTCATAACCATGCATTATGCATAAGTAATATTGGACACTAGCATGAGTAGGATATGAACACCATGAACATAAATATCATAGACGCTTTGTTGGTTTTGATTCAACTACATGCATAAACATGTGCCAAGTCAAGCCACCCGAACATTCAGAGGAGGATACCATATCATCATACTACATCACAATCATTTTAACGCAATGTTGATATCCAAGATTAATCATTATCCACTCCTAGCTACTTATGCATGGCATGAGAAACTATAATCTCTAATTGTCATTGCAAACATGTTTAATCATAATGGGCTGAAGCATGGACACTAGGTTAAACTTATTTACACAAACAGAACAAGTCGAGTTCATACCAGTTTCTCTCTGCCACGGCCAGTTCATCGAATATCATCATTATTGCCTTTCACTTGCACGATCGAACGATGTTAAATAATAATAGTGCAAGAGTGCCGTGGACTAAGCTGGAATCTGCAAACATTTTATTCAACAGGAGAAGACAAGGTAAAATGGGCTCTTTATTAGTTCAGCAATTATTCATATGAGAGCCACTCGACATTTTCATCATGGCTTTCTCCTTGATATGACTCGAAAATAAGAAGAAATTCAGAGAAACACACTGAAATATTTTTGGAGTTTTTGGTTTTCTAGAGCAAGCAAATGGAAGAGAGAAAAGCAAAAACGAGAAAAACTATTTACACGGGAAAGCTCCCAACAAGCAAAAGAAGAACAAGGGAATCTTTTTGGGTTTTCTTTTTAATAATACTACTAGGCATGCATATAAAGTAAACCAGCTACAACTAATTATTTTTGGTTTTTCTAAAGTTTTTCAAACACACAAGAAGAAAGCAACAAAAATAAATCTAGGCATGGATAATACAATGAAAAAGTGTGAGCACCGACAGATGGGATAAGTGAACATGAATGTAAAGTCGGTGGGAAACACGTACTCCCCCAAGCTTAGGCTTTTGGCCTAACTTGGTAGTCGATCAGTAGCCTGGAGGGTAGTAGTTGGAGTGGTAGCTCATGGAGGCTCTTGGTGCGGATGCCTCGGCCTGCCGTGCTGCCTCCATTGCTGCGTTCTGAGCTCGGGCCTCGCTCTCAAGAACAAAATGTCTTCCTCTGTTGTGATAGTCAAAAAGAGCAGGCGCATGCAAATATGTGTGTACAATAGAGTTTTGGTTAAACAATAGATTATAAGTGAAGTTATCAACCCTTCCTTTGAGAATTTTATGATCTTTTAAGATGTCAAAATCTAAATACTGCGTGGGTAGGATAGAGTCAAAGGGCAAAGGTGAAACACCTAGCCCTCGTGCTAAATGCGTGGCAAATATTCCACCATAGAAATAGCCACTGTTAGCGTTATGCTGAAGTCTATGTGCAACAATCGCTCCAAGGTTATAATTTCTTTCAACGATGAGAGCAGTGTGAATAAGGCTCAAGTCTGGAGCACAAAGTGTACTACAATCTTGCTTGTCTACTATACATTTCCCATTAAATAATGCAAAGTACTGAATTGCAGGAAAGTGAATGCTCTTTATTCTACCTTGTGTCACTCCCCTCGTCTCACCGTAACAAAGACTTGTTAAGAATAATTGGTACTCGACCCTTGGCGGTTCGTCAAGTGAACCCCAGAACGGGAGTTCGCAGTGATGAGAAAATTTTTCTAGCAAGATGGTATATGGATTATCATAAAGCATAAACGACACCCTAGACTCACGGGGATGAAATTTAAATCCTTTGACAAATGATTTAGTGAGAATGTGGCGTTGTTCGCACTTATCTGAAAGGTAGTGATCGAGACCGGCATTGTGAACATATTGCTCAAATTCCTCCTTAATGCCACACGCATCATATACTCATCGCAAGGCCATAAGCATGTTTTGGTGGCAGAATCTCGAGTAGAACTTTCACTTGGTTCAACATATGATCGGTGAGCGGAGCTGTCACTAGAGGATGCCCCCGAGGATCGTCTCCTCGAAGAACTCCTTCCAAAAAGGTTCATCGTGTTCACGTACAATTTTCTAAAAAAATTGAGTGACAAATATTTATCAACAAAAATTTATACAATTGATAGCAACTACTCATAGGGATACATAGAGGCCATAGCAAGCATTCAAACAACTTAGAACTCTAAGAATTCCACATGCAAGCACATCTACAGCAGCACCAAGAGTAGCTAATTATTTAAAATATAACCCACTAAAACAAAAACTAATTGGACAAATGGTGGAGTCACATACCAAGCAACAATCCCCCGAAACAGTTTCGGAAATGGAGCTTCGAGCAAAGAGATCGAAATCCGCGGTTTTGAGAGCAACAACACGGGAGAGAGAGCTATGGTGATTATTTTCGGGAGGTAAGTTATGAAGTGGGCTGAAGGTATAAGTGAGGGGGCCCACGTGGGGACCACAACCCACCAGGGCACGCCTGGGGGTCCTGGGGTGCCCAGGTGGGTTGTGCCCACCTGGTGCACCTCCCTCTGAGATTATTTGCACCAGAAATTCTTAAATATTCAAAAAAATCGTATTAAATTTTCAAAGCATTCTGAGAACTTTTATTTTTGGATCATTCTTTATTGCACAGGATATTCAGAAAACAGACAAAACATGGCATTTTATTTTACTTAAATAAGAAAACTGAAAACTAAAAGTAGGGACAGAAAGTAGTGCTTACTAAATTTATCAACTTCATACCGCTAAAAAATGATCCATTAATAGGGTTGATCAAGTCTTATTGACAACCACTTTCGATTAGCATGAGACCGAAGAACTTCCGTAAATCACTAAGTTACCTCAATGGGGATATGCATTTCCCCAACAATAAGCATTTCAAATTTCTTTTTAACAGTAGGTAGAGGTATTTGAAAACTTCCAATAGTGATTGTCGGAGATTTTCCAATAACATTAATACCATTCACTTGGAATTGTTTCTTCGAAAAGTGCATCGTATGCTCATTACCGTTGATATTAAAAGTGGTGATGCTTTTATTGCAATCAATAACATCCCCTGAAGTATTCAAGAAGGGTCTACCAAGGATAATCGACATGTTATCGTCCTCAGGCATCTCAAGTATAACAAAGTCAGTCAAAATAGTAACATTAGCAACAACAACGGGCACATCCTCACAGATACCGATAGGTATGGCAGTCGATTTGTCTGCCATTTGCAAAGATATTTCAGTAGGTGTGAGTTTATTCAAGTCAAGTCTTTTATATAAATAGAAAGGCATAACACTAACACCAGCTCCTAAACCACATAAAGCAGTTTTCACATAATTCTTTTTGATAGAGCAAGGTATAGTTGGTATTCCCGGATCTCCAAGTTTTTTAGGTACTCCATCTTTAAAAGTATAATTAGCAAGCATAGTGGAGATTTCAGCTTCCGGTATTTTTCTCTTATTAGTGATGATGTATTTCATATACTTTGCATAAGGAGGCATCTTCAAGATATCAGTTAAGCGATGCATAAAAAGATCGGCCTCGACATTTCAGCAAAGCATTCAAATTCTTCATCATCTTTCTTTTTAGTTGACTTAGGTGGAAAAGGCATAGGTTTTTGAACCCCAAGGTTCTCTTTCTTTACCGTGTTTTCTAGCAATGAAGTCTCTTTTATCATACCGTTTATTCTTATGTTGTGGGTTATCAAGATCGGCAGGTGGTTCTATCTCAACGTCATTATCTGGTTCTTTTTCATTATTTGGTTGAGAGTCTTCATGAACCTCATCATTATCTTTTTCATTATCACTAGGTGAGTGTTCATTACCAGATTGAGTTTCAGCATCAGAGATAGAAGTTTGATTATTATTATCAGGAGGTTTTTCTACTTCAGATTCACTAGAGGAATGTGAAGTACTATCATTTTTCTTTTTCTTTTTCTTTTTCTTTCTAGAAGGACTAGGTATACTAGTGTTATTTCTTTGTGAGTCTTGTTCAATTATTTTTGGGTGTCCCTCAGAATAAAGTGGTTCCTGAGTCATTTTACCTCCTCTAGTTGCAACTCAAACAGCAAAGTCATGCATATTATTATGATTCATTTCATCTAGCAGTTCTCTTTGAGATTTAGCAACTTGTTCTAACTGAGTTTGAACCATAGAAGCATGTTTTACAACACCTCTAACATCATTTGATATGCTAAATAACAAATCACTCAAGCGAGCAATCATATCAGAATTGTATTTCAATTGTTTCATAACATTTTTATTGAAGTGATCTTGTTTTCTAATATAATTTTCAAACTCATAAAGGCATTGATTAGGATGCATATTGTGAGGATTGTCATTATCATTGAACTTCATAAGAGAATTTAACTCTACCACCTTAGGCAATGGTGGTGTATTAAGCCCATGTATTTCTTCAATAGGAGGAAAATTTTTAACATCCTCAGCTTTAATACCTGTTTCCATCATAGATTTCTTTTCCTCTTGCACATCTTCAGGACTGAGATATAATATACCCCTCTTCTTCGAAGTGGGTTTAGGTGGTGGTTCAGGAATAGTCCAATCATCACAATTTTTCAATATATTATTCAATAATTCTTCAGCTTGCCCAACAGTTCGTTCCCTGAAAACACAACCAGCAAAACTATCTAGGAAGTCCCTAGAAGCATCGGTTAGTCCATTATAGAAGATATCAAGTATTTCATTTTTCTTAAGATGATGATCAGGCAGAGCATTAAGTAATTTGCAAAGCCTTCCCCAAGCTTGTGGGAGACTCTCTTCTTTAGTTTGCACAAAGTTAAATATTTCCTGTAAAGCAGCTTGTTTCTATGAGCAGGGAAATATTTTTCAGAGAAGTAATAAATCATATGTTGGGAACTACGCACACAACCAGGGGCAAGAGTATTGTGCCAAGCTTTAGCATCACCCTGTAATGAGAAAGGAAATAATTTGAGAATAAAGTAATAGCGAGTTTTCTCATCATGAGTAAAAAGGGTGGCTATGTCATTCAACTTAGTAAGATGTGCCACAACAGTTTCAGTTTCATAACCATGGAAATGATCAGATTCAACCAAAGTAATTAACTCTTGAATTGACAGAATTTATAATCCTTATCATCAATACAGATGGGTGAAGTAGCAAACTTAGGGTCATATTTCATTCTAGCATTCAGAGATTTTTCCTTATACTTGCTTAATAATTTCTCTAGATCATCTCTCTCTGCAAGCAAGTATATCTCTAGTTGTATCCTCACTCATAACATAACCTTCCGGTACCTTAGGCAATTAATATCTAGGAGGAATTGTTCTAGCAGGTGTTTCAAGAGATTCAGTTTCAAGTTCATCATCAGATTCAACAACATCATGTTGTATTACTCTAGTAATTTGTTCATCAAGAAATTCACCAAGTGGCACATCATCATCATTAAGCAAGGTACTAGCATCATCATAAGCATTATTCGTAGCAGAAGTATCATCATCAATAACTTGTGACATATCATAATTAATAGCATGTGGTGGTGTTGCAAGTTTACTTATAACAGAAGGTGAATCTAAAGCAGAACTGGATGGCAGTTCCTTACCTCCCCTCGTCTTAGAGGGATAAGTCTTTGTCTTAGCATCCTTCAGATTCTTCATAGTGATAAATTGATAATAATCCCAAGTGACTTAACAAATATAGCTATGCTCCCCGGCAACGGCGCCAGAAAAAGGTCTTGATAACCCACAAGTATAGGGGATTGCAACAGTTTTTGAGGGTAGAGTATTCAACCCAAATTTATAGATTCGACACAAGGGAAGCCAAAGAATATTTGAAGGTATTAGCAGCTGAGTTTTCAATTCAACCACACCTGGAGATTGATTATTTGCAGCAAGTAATCAGTAGGAAAGTAATATGATAGTTTTGATAGCAGTACAACAGTAAGAATAACGGTAACAATGATAGCAGTAATTTTGTAGCAAGTGTAACAGTGATGATAGTAGTAGTAACTTAGCAAAAACAATATAATATAAATTCGTAGGCATTGGATCGGTGACTTGTTGGATGATATTCATCATGAGACAGTTATAACCTATGGCGATACGGCACTAGCTCCAGTTCGTCAATATAATGTAGGCATGTATTCCGTAAATAGTCGATACTAGGGATCAAGCCCTAACAAAACTAACTCGACTACATGATGAATCTCATCCAACTCCTCCCCGACCAGCGAGCCTACGATGGAATTACTCACTCCTGGTGGGGAGCATCATGGAATTGGCGATGGAGAAGGGTTGGTGATGACGAAGAACGAAGATCCCCCTCTCCGGAGCCCCAAACCGGCTCAAGATCTGGCCTCCCGGTGAAGAACAGGAAGTGGCGGCGGCTCCGTCTCGTGGATCACAATAATTCTTTCTCCCTGATTTTTTTCTCCGAAAATAGGATTTTATAGCGTCGGTTTCAGGGTCTACGGGGCCACCAGGTGGGGACAACCCACCTAGGCACGCCAGGAGAGGGGGTGCGCCCTGGTGGGTTGTGCCCACCCTGGTGCCCCTCTCTGGCAGGTCTTGGCTCCAGAAATTCTTATTTATTCCATAAAAATTCCTCGCAAAGTTTCGTTCCATTCTGAGAACTTTTATTTCTGCACAAAAACAACACCATGGTAGTTTTGCTGAAAACAGCGTTAGTCCGGGGTTAGTTTCATTTAAATCATGCAAATTAGAGTCCAAAACAAGAGGAAAAGCGTTAGGAAAAGTAGATACGTTGGAGACGTATCATGTGCCATGCTTTACGGCTTAGAACCGAGACTTCAAAAACGTTTTGAATGCCACAAAGCATATGAGATGTTCTAAGAGATGAAATTGGTATTTCAGACTCATGCCCGTGTCGAGAGGTATGAGACCTCTGACAACTACTTTGCCTACAAGATGAAGGAGAATAGCTCAGCTAGTGAGCATGTGCTCAGAATGTCTGGGTACTACAATCGCTGGAATCAAGTGGGATTTAATCTTCAAGATAAGAATAGTGTTTGACATAATTCTCTAGTCACTATCACCAAGTTACTAGAACTTCGTGATAAACTATAATATGCAAGGGATAATGAAGAACGATTCCCAAGCTCTTCGCGATGCTGAAATCGGCGAAGGTAGAAATCAAAAAATAGCATCAAGTGTTGATGGTTAACAAGACCACTAATTTCAAGAAAAAGGGCAAGGGAAAGAAAGGGAACTTAAAGAAGAATGGCAAGCAATCTGCCACTCCCATGAAGAAGGCCAAAGCTAGATCCAAGCCTGAAATTGCGTGCTTCTACTGCAAAGGAAATGTTCACTTGAAGCGAAACTACCCCCAAATACTTGGCGGATAAGAAAGATGGCAAAATGAACAAAGGTATTTGATATACATGTTATATATGTGTACTTTACTAGTGTTCATAGTAGCCCCTGGGTATTTGATATCCATTCAGTTTCTAAGATTAGTAACTCGACATAGGAGTTACAAAATGAACAAAGACTAGTTGAGGGCGAGGTGACGATGTGTGTTGGAAGTGAATCCAAGGTTGATACGATCACCATCGCACACTCCTGAAGGAAATATGTCCTAGAGGCAATAATAAAGTTATTATTTATTTCCTTATTTCATGACAAATGTTTATTATTCATGCTAGAATTGTATTAACCGGAAACTTAGTACATGTGTGAATACATAGACAAAACATAAGTGTCCCTAGTATGCCTCTACTTGACTAGCTCGTTTATCAAAGATGGTTATGTTTCCTAACCATAGACATGTGTTGTCATTTGATGAACGGGACCACATCATTAGGAGATTGATGTGATGGACAAGACCCATCCTTTAGCTTAGCATAATGATCGTTAAGTTTTATTGCTACTGCTTTCTTCATGACTTATACATGTTCCTCAGAATATGAGATTATGCAGCTCCCGAATACCGGAGGAACACTTTGTGTGCTATCAAACGTCACAACATAAATGGGTGATTATAAAGATGCTCTACAGGTGTCTATGAAGGTATTTGTTGGGTTGGCATAGATCGAGATTAGGATTTGTCACTCCATGTTTCGGAGAGGTATCTCTGAGCCCTCTCGGTAATGCTCATCACTGTAAGCCATGCAAGCAATGTGACTAATGAGTTAGTTGAAGGATGAAGTATTACGGAACAAGTAAAGAGACTTGCCGGTAATGAGATTGAATTAGGTATGATGATACCGACGATCGAATCTCGGGCAAGTAACATACCGATGACAAAGGAAATAACGTATGTTGTTATGCGGTTTGACCGATAAATATCTTCGTAGAATATGTAGGATCCAATATGAGCATCCAGGTTCTGCAATTGGTTATTGACCAAAGATGTGTCTCGGTCATGTCTACATAGTTCTCGAACCCGTAGGGTCCGCACGCTTTACGTTCGATGATGATTTGTATTATGAGTTATGTGTTTTGATGACCGAAGTTTGTTCGGAGTCCCGGATGAGACCACACACGTGATGAGGAGTCTCGCAATGGTCGAGACATAAAGATTGATATATTGGACCATATTATTCGGACACCGGAAGTGTTCCGAATAGCTTCGGGTAAAAACGGAGTGCCGGAGGGGTTACCGGAACCCCCCAGGGAGTTGATGGGCCTTAGAGGGAAGGAGAGGCAGCAGCCAGGAGGTGCCCCCCCCCCCAAGCCCGGTACAAATTGGAAAAGGGGTTGGGGGCGCGGCCCCCTCTCCCTTCTTTCCCCTTCTCCATTAGGTGGAAACCTACTAGGACTTGGAGTCCTAGTAGGATTCCCCTTCTCTGGGCGCGCCTAGCTTGGCCGGCCGGCCTCCCCCTCCCTTCTTTATATACGGGGGCAGGGGCACCCTAGGAAACACAATTTTCTCTTCACCATGTGCGGTGCCCACCTCCACAGTTACACACCTCAGTCATATCGTCGTAGTGCTTAGGCGAAGCCCTGCGCCAGTAACTTCATCATCACCGTCACTGCACCGTCGTGCTGATGGAACTCTCCCTCGGCCTCAACTGGATCAAGAGTTTGAGGGACGTCGTCGAGCTGAACATGTGCTGATTGCGGAGGTGTCATACGTTCGGTACTTGGATCGGTTGGATCACGAAGACGTTCGACTACATCAACCGCGTTACTAAACGCTTCCGCTTTCGGTCTACGAGGGTACGTGGACACACTCTCCCCTCTCGTTGCTATATAGATCTTGCGTGATTGTAGGATTTTTTTGAAATTACTGCGTTCCCCAACAGTGGCATCAGAGCCAAGTCTATGCGTAAATGTTATATGCACGAGTAGAACACAAAGAGATGTGGGCGATAATAGTCATACTACTTACCAGCAACGTCTTACTTTGATTCGGCAGTATTGTTGGATGAAGCGGCCCGGACCGACATTAGATGACCGCGTTCATGAGACTGGTTCTACCGTCGTGCTTCGCACACAGGTGGCTAGTGGGTGTATGTTTCTCCAACTTTAGTTGAATCGAGTTTGACTATGCCCGTTCCTTGTTGAAGGTTAAAACAGCACACTTGACAAAAAATCGTTGTGGTTTTTGATGTGTAGGTAAGAACGGTTCTTGCTAGAAGCCCGTAGCAGCCACGTAAAACTTGCAACAACAAAGTAGAGAACGTCTAACTTGTTTTTGCAGGGCTTGCTGTGATGTGATATGGTCAAGACATGATGTGATATAAATTGTTGTATGAGATGATCATGTTTTGTAACAGAGTTATCGGCAACTGGCAGGAGCCATATGGTTGTCGCTTTATTGTATGCAATGCAATCGCCATGTAATTGTTTTACTTTATCACTAAGTAGTAGTGATAGTCATAGAAGCAATAGTTGGCGAGACGACAACGATGATACGATGTAGATCAAGGTGTCGCACCGGTGACGATGGAGATCATGACGATGCTTCGGTGATGGAGATCATGAGCACAAGATGATGATGGCCATATCATGTCACATATTTTGATTGCATGTGATGTTTATATTTTATGCATCTTATTTTGCTTAGTACGGCGGTAGCATTATAAGATGATCCCTTACTAAATTTCAAGGTATAAGTGTTCTCCCTGAGTATGCACCATTGCTACAGTTCTTCGTGCCGAGACACCACGTGATGATCGGGTGTGATAAGCTCTACGTTCACATACAATAGATGCAAGCCAGTTTAGCACACGCAGAATACTCGGGTTAAACCTGACGAGCCTAGCGTATGCAGATATGGCCTCGGAACACGGAGAGCGAAAGGTCGAATGTGATTCATATAGTAGATATGATCAACATAGTGATGTTCACCATTAAAAACTACTCCATCTCACGTGATAATCGGACATGGTTTAGTTGATTTGGATCACGTGATCATTCAGATGAATAGAGGATGTCTATCTAAGTGGGAGTTCTTAAGTAATATGATTAATTGAAATTTAATTTATCATGAACTTAGTCCTGATAGTTATTTTGCATGTCTATGTTATTGTAGATCAATGGCTCGTGCTACCGTTCCTTTAAATTTTAATGCGTTCCTAGAGAAAGCTAAGTTGAAAGATGATGGCAGTAACTACACGGATTGGGTTCGTAACTTGAGGATTATCCTCATTGCTGCACAGAAGAATTACATCCTGGAAGCACCGTTAGGTGTACCACCCGCGCCAACAACTGCGGACATTGTGAATGCCTGGCAGACGCGTGTTGATGACTACTCGATAGTTCAGTGTGCCATGCTTTACGGCTTAGAAACGAGACTTCAAAGACGTTTTGAACGTCATGGAGCATATGAGATGTTCCAAGAGTTGAAGTTAATATTTCAAGAAAATTCCCAAGTTGAGAGATATGAAGCCTCCAACAAGTTCTATAGCTACGAAATGGAGGAGAATAGTTCTGTCAGTGATCACATACTCAGAATGTCTGGGTACCATAACCACTTGACTCAGCTGGGAGTTAATCTTCCTGATGATAGTGTCATTGACAGAGTTCTCCAAGCACTACCACCAAGCTATAAAGGCTCTGTGATGAACTATAATATGCAAGGAATGAACAAGACAATTCCCGAGCTCTTCGCAATGCTAAAGGCTGCGGAGGTAGAAATCAAAAAGGAGAATCAAGTGTTGATGGTCAACAAGACCACTAGTTTCAAGAAAAAGGGCAAAGGGAAGAAGGGGAACTTCAAGAAGAGCGGCAAGAAAGTTGCTGCTCAGGAGAAGAAACCCAATTCTGGACCTAAGCCTGAAACTGAGTGCTTCCACTGCAAAGGGACTGGTCAGTGGAACCGGAACTGCCCCAAGTATTTGGCGAATAAGAAGGATGGCAAAGTGAAAGGTATATTTGATATACATGTTATTGATGTGTACCTTACTAATACTCGTCGTAGCGCCTAGGTATTTGATGCTGGTTTTGTGGCTCATATTTGCAACTCGAAACAGGGGCTACTACGGATTAAACAAAGATTGGCTAAGGACGAGGTGACGATGCACGTGGGAAATGGTTCCAAGGTCGATGTGATCGCCGTTGGCACGCTACCTCTACATCTACCTTCGGGATTAGTTTTAGACCTAAATAATTGTTATTTGGTGCCAGCTTTGAGCATGAACATTATATCTGGATCTTGTTTGATGCGAGACGGTTATTCATTTAAATCAGAGAATAATGGTTGTTCTATTTATATGAGTAATATATTTTATGGTCATGCACCCTTGCTGATGGTCTATTTTTGTTGAATCTCGATTGTGATGATACACATGTTCATAATATTGAAGCCAAAAGATGCAAAGTTGATAATGATAGTGCAACTTATTTGTGGCACTGCCATTTAGGTCATATCGGTATAGAGCGCATGAAGAAACTCCATGCTGATGGGCTTTTGGAATCACTTGATTATGAATCACTTGGTGCTCGCGAACCGTGCCTCATGGGAGAGATGACTAAAACTCCGTTCTCCGGAACAATGGAACGAGCTACTGACTTATTAGAAATAATACATACCGATGTATGTGGTCCAATGTGTGTTGAGGCTCATGGCAGGTATCGTTATTTTCTTACCTTCACAGATGATTTGAGCAGATATGGTTATATCTACTTAATGAAGCATAACTCTGAAACATTTGAAAAGTTCAAAGAATTTCAAAGTGAAGTGGAAAATTATCGTGAAAAGAAAATAAAGTTTCTATGATATGATCATGGAGGTGAATATTTGAGTTACGAGTTTGGTCTTCATTTGAAACAATGTGGAATAATTTCACAACTTACGCCACCTGGAATGCCACAGCGAAATGGTGTGTCTAAACGTCGTAACCGTAATTTATTGGATATGGTGCGATCTATGATGTCTCTTAATGATTTACCGCTATCATTTTGGGGTTACTCTTTAGAGACGGCTGCATTCACTTTAAATAGGGCACCATCAAAATCCGTTGAGACGACACCTTATGAACCGTGGTTTGGCAAGAAACCAAAGTTGTCGCTTCCTAAAGTTTGGGTTGCGATGCTTATGTGAAAAAGCTTCAACCTGATAAGCTCGAACCCAAATCGGAGAAGTGCGTCTTCATAGGATACCCAAAGGAAACTGTTGGGTACACCTTCTATCATAGATCCGAAGGCAAAATATTCGTCGCTAAGAATGGATCCTTTCTAGAGAAGGAGTTTATCTCGAAAGAAGTGAGTGGGATTAAAGTCGAACTTGATGAGGTAATTGTACCTTCTCCCGAATTGGAAAGTAGTTTATCATAGAAATCAGTTCCAGTGATTCCTACACCAATTAGTGAGGAAGCTAATGACGATGATCATGAAACTTCAGATCAAGTTAATATAGAACCTCGTAGGTCTTCCAGAGTACGGTCCGCACCAGAGTGGTATCGTAATCCTGTTTTGGAAGTCATGTTACTAGACCATGGTGAACCTACGAGCTATGAGGAAGCAATGATGAGCCCAGATTCCGCAAAATGGCTTGAGGCCATGAAATCTGAGATGGGATCCATGTATGAGAACAAAGTGTGGACTTTGGTGGATTTGCCCGATGATCAGCAAGCCATAGAAAATAAATGGATCTTCAGAAAGAAGACCGACGCTGATGGTAATATTATTGTCTACTAAGCTCGACTTGTTGCAAAAGGATTTCGACAAGTTCAAGGAGTTGACTACGATGAGACTTTCTCACCCGTAGCGATGCTTAAGTCTGTCCGAATCATGTTAGCAATTGCCACGTTTTATGTTTATGAAATTTGGCAAATGGATGTCAAAACTGCATTCCTGAATGGATTTCTGGAAGAAGAATTGTATATGATGCAACCAGAAGGTTTTGTCGATCCAAAGGGTGCTAACAAAGTATGCAAACTCCAGTGATCCATTTATGGACTGGTGCAAGCCTCTCGGAGTTGGAATAAATGTTTTGATAGTGTGATCAAAGCATATGGTTTTATACAGACTTTTGGAGAAGCCTGTATTTACAAGAAAGTGAGTGGGAGCTGTGTAGGATTTCTAATATTATATGAGGATGACATATTGTTGATTGGAAATGATATAGAATTTCTGGATAGCATAAACGGATACTTGAATAAGAGTTTTTCTATGAAAGACCTCGGTGAAGCTGCTTACATATTGGGCATCAAGATCTATAGAGATAGATCAAGACGCTTAATTAGACTTTCACAAAGCACATGCCTTGATAAAGTTTGGAAGAAGTTCAAAATGGATCAGTCAAAGAAAGGGGTCTTGCCTGTGCTACAAGGTGTGAAATTGAGTCATACTCAATGCCCGACCACTGCAGAAGATAGAGAGAAAATTAAAGTCATTCCCTATGCTTCAGCCATAGGTTCTATCATGTATGCAATGCTGTGTACCAGACCTAATGTGTGCCTTGCTATAAGTATAGCATGGGAGGTACCAGAGTAATCCCAGAGTGGAGCACTGGACAGCGGTCAAGAACATCCTGAAATACCTGAAATGGACTAAGGACATGTTTCTCATTTATGGAGGTGAAAAAGAACTCGTCGTAAACAGTTACGTTGATGCAAGCTTTGACACTGATCCGGATGACTCTAAGTCACAATCTGGATTAGTATTTTTATTGAATGGTGGAGCTGTTAGTTGGTACAGTTCCAAGCAAAGCGTCATGGCAGGATCTACATGTGAAGCGGAGTTCATAGCTGCTTCGGAAGCAACAAATGAAGGTGTCTGGATGAAGGAGTTCATATCCGCTCTAGGTGTCATACCTAGTGCATCGGGTCCAATGAAAATATTTTGTGACAATACTGGTGCAATTGCCTTGGCAAAGGAATCCAGATTTCACAAGAGAACCAAGCACATCAAGAGATGCTTCAATTCCATCCGTCATCAAGTGTCGGAAGGGGACATAGAGATTTGCAAGATACATATGGATCTGAATGTTGCAGACCCTTTAACTAAGCCTCTTCCACGAGCAAAACATGATCAGCACCAAAACTCCATGGGTGTTAGAATCATTACTTTGTAATCTAGATTATTGACTCTAGTGCAAGTGGGAGACTGAAGGAAATATGCCCTAGAGGCAATAATAAATTTATTATTTATTTCCTTATCTCATGATAAATGTTTATTATTCATGCTAGAATTGTATTGACCGGAAACTTAGTACATGTGTGAATACATAGACAAAACATAAGTGTCCCTAGTATGCCTCTACTTGACTAGCTCGTTTATCAAAGATGGTTATGTTTCCTAACCATAGACATGTGTTGTCATTTGATGAGCAGGACCACATCATTAGGAGATTGATGTGATGGACAAGACCCATCCTTTAGCTTAGCATAATGATCGTTAAGTTTTATTGCTACTGCTTTCTTCATGACTTATACATGTTCCTCAGAATATGAGATTATGCAGCTCCCGAATACTGGAGGAACACTTTGTGTGCTATCAAACGTCACAACATAAATGGGTGATTATAAAGATGCTCTACAGGTGTCTATGAAGGTATTTGTTGGGTTGGCATAGATCGAGATTAGGATTTGTCACTCCGTGTTTCGGAGAGGTATCTCTGGCCCTCTCGGTAATGCTCATCACTATAAGCCTTGCAAGCAATGTGACTAATGAGTTAGTTGCGGCATGAAGTATTATGGAACGAGTAAAGAGACTTGCAGTAGCAGTTGAACTAGGTATGAGGATACCGACGATCGAATCTCGGGCAAGTAACATACTGATGACAAAGGGAACAACGTATGTTGTTATGCGGTTTGACCGATAAAGATCTTCATAGAATATGTAGGAGGCAATATGATCATCCATGTTCCACTATTGGTTATTGACCGGAGATGTGTCTCGGTCATGTCTACATAGTTCTCAAACCCGTAGGGTCCTCACGCTTAACGTTCGATGACGATTTGTATTATGAGTTATGAGTTTTGATGACCGAAGTTTGTTCGGAGTCCCGGATGAGATCACGGACGTGACGAGGAGTCTCGAAATGGTCGAGACATAAAGATTGATATATTGGACCATATTATTCGGACACCGGAAGTGTTCCGGATAGTTTCAGGTAAAAACGGAGTGCTAGAGGGGTTACCGGAACCTCCCGGGGAGTTGATGGGCCTTAGTGGGCCTTAGAGGGAAGGAGAGGCAGCAGCCAGGAAGTGCCCCCATAAGCCTAGTCCGAATTGGACAATGGGTTGGGGGCGCGTCCCCCCTCTCCCTTTTTTTCCCCTTCTCCTTTAGGTGGGAACCAACTAGGACTTGGAGTCCTAGTAGGATTCCCCTTCTCCTGACGCGCCTAGCTTGGCCGGCCGGCCTCCCCCTCCCTCCTTTATATACGGGGGTAGGGGGCACTCTAGGACACACAAGTTTCTCTTAACCATGTGCGGTGCCCACCTCCACAGTTACACACCTTGGTCATATCGTCATAGTGCTTAGGCAAAGCCCTGCGCCGGTAACTTCATCATCACCGTCGCCACACCGTTGTGCTGACGGAACTCTCCCTCGGCCTCAACTAGATCAAGAGTTCAAGGGACGTCATCGAGCTGATCGTGTGCCGATCGTGGAGGTTCCCTATGTTCAGTACTTGGATCGGTTGGATCACGAAGACATTCGACTACATCAACCGCGTTACTAAACACTTCCGCTTTTGGTCTACGAGGGTACATGGACACACTCTCCCCTCTCGTTGCTATGCATCTCCTAAATAGATCTTTCGTGATCGTAGGATTTTTTTGAAATTACTGCGTTCCCCAACAACTCCCTCTACCTTCTAGATTAGTGTTGAACCTAAAATAAATGTTATTTGGTGTTTGCGTTAAGCATGAATATGATTAGATCATGTTTATTGCAATACGGTTATTCATTTAAGTCAGAGAATAATTGTTGTTCTGTTTACATGAATAAAACCTTCTGTGGTCGTACACCCAAGGTGAATGGTTTATTGAATCTCGATCATAGTGATACACATATTCATAATATTGATGCCAAAAGATGGAAAGTTGATAATGATAGTGCAACATACTTGTGGCACTTCCGTTTAGGTCATATTGGTGTAAAGCGCATGAAGAAACTCCATGCAGATTGACTTTTGGAATCACTTGATTATGAATCATTTGATACTTGCGAACCATGCCTCATGGGCAAGATGACTAAAACTCCGTTCTCCGAAACAATGGAGCGAGCCACTGACTTCTTGAAATAATACATACCGATGTATGCAGTCCGATGAGTGTTGAGGCTCGCGGGGGTATCGTTATTTTCTGACCTTCACAGATGATTTAAGCAGATATGGGTATATCTACTTAATGAAACACAAGTCTGAAATATTTGAAAAGTTCAAAGAATTTCAGAGTGAAGTGGAGAATCATCGTAACAAGCAAATAAAGTTTCTACGATCTGATCGCGGAGGCGAATATTTGAGTTACGAGTTTGGCCTTCATTTAAAACAATGTGGAATAGTTTCACAACTCACGCCACCTAGAACACCACAGTGTAATGGTGTGTCCGAGCATCGTAACCATACTTTATTAGATATGCTACGATCTATGATGTCTCTTACCGATTTACCACTATTGTTTTGGGGTTATGCAATAGAGACAGTTGCATTCACGTTAAATTGGGCACCATCTAAATCCGTTGAGACAACACCGTATGAACTGTGGTTTGGCAAGAAACCTAAGTTGTCGTTTCTTAAAGTTTGGGGTTGGGATGCTTATGTGAAAAAGCTTCAGCCTGATAAGCTCGAACCCAAATCGAGAAGTGCGTCTTCATAAGATACCCAAAAGAAAATGTTGGGTACACCTTCTACCACAGATCCGAAGGCAAGATCTTTGTTGCTAAGAATGGATCCTTTCTAGAGGAGTTTCTCTCGAAAGAAGTGAGTGGGAGGAAAGTAGAACTTGATGAGGTAATTGTACCTTCTCTCGAATTAGAAAGTAGCTCATCACAGAAAACCGTTCCCGTGATGCCTACACCAACTAGAGAGGAAGCTAATGATAATGATCATAAAAACATCAGAACAATTTACTACCGAACCTCGTAGGTCAACCAGAGCACGTTCCACACCAGAATGGTACGGTAATCCTGTTCTAGAAGTCATGTTACTAGACCATGACAAACCTACAAACTATGAAGAAGCTATGATGAGTCCAGATTCTGATAAATGGCCTGAGGCCATGAAATCTGAGATAGGATCCATGTATGAGAACAAAGTGTGGACTTTGGTTGACTTGCCCGATGATCGACGAGCCATAGAGAATAAATGGATCTTCAAGAAGAAGACTAACGCTGATGGTAATGTTACTATCTACAAAGCTCAACTTGTCGCGAAAGGTTTTCGACAAGTTGAAGGAGTTGACTACAATGAGACTTTCTCAACCATAGCGATGCTTGAGTCTATCCGAATCATGTTAGCAATTGTCGCATTTTATGAACATGAAATTTGGCAAATGGACATCAAACTGCATTCCTTAATGGATTTCTTAAAGAAGAGTTGTATATGATGCAACCAGAAGGTTTTGTCGATCCTAACGGTGCCAACAAAGTGTGCAAGCTCCAGCGATCCATCTATGGACTGGTGCAAGCATCTCGGAGTTGGAATATACGCTTTGATGAGGTGATCAAAGCATATGGTTTTATGCAGACTTTCGGAGAAGCGTGTATTTACAAGAAAGTGAGTGGGAGCTCTGTAGCATTTCTAATATTATATGTGGATGACATATTGTTGATTGGAAATAATATATAATTTCTGGATAGCATAACAGGATACTTGAATAAATGTTTTTCAATGAAAGACCTCGGTGAAGCTGCTTATATATTAGACATCAAGATCTATAGAAATAGATCAAGACGCTTGATAAGATTTTTCAATGAGTACATACCTTGACAATATTTTGAAGTAGTTTAAAATGGAACAGTCAAAGAAGGAGTTCTTGCCTGTGTTGCAAGGTGTGAAGCTGAGTAAGACTCAAAACCCGACCACGGCAGAAATTAGAAAGAGAATGAAATTCATTCCCTATGCCTCAGCCATAGGTTCTATAAAGTATGCTATGCTGTGCACAAGACCTATTGTGTACCTTTCCATGAATTTGGCAAGGGGGTACAATAGTGATCCAGGAGTGGATCACTGGACATCAGTCAAAGTTATCCTTAGTTATCTAAGAGGACTAAGGAAATATTTCTCGGTTATGGAGGTGATAAAGAGTTCGTCAAAAAGACTTACGCCGATGCAAGCTTTTACAGTGATCCAGATGACTCTGAGACTCAATCTGGATACATATTGAAAGTGGGAGCAATTAGATAGAGTAGCTCCATGCAGAGCATTGTAGACATAGAAAATTGTGAAATACATACGGATCTGAATGTGGCAGACCCGTTGACTAAACTTCTCTCACAAGCAAAACATGATCACACCTTAGTACTCTTTGGGTGTTAATCACATAGCGATGTGAACTAGATTATTGACTCTAGTAAACCCTTTGGGTGTTGGTCACATGGCGATGTGAACTATGGGTGTTAATCACATGGCGATGTGAACTAGCTAGATTATTGACTCTAGTGCAAGTGGGGGACTAAACGAAATATGCCCTAGAGGCAATAATAAAGTTGTTATTTTATATTTCCTTATAGCATGATAAATGTTTATTATTCATGCTAGAATTGTATTAACCGAAAACTTAGTACATGTGTGAATACATAGACAAAACAAAGTGCCCCAAGTATGCCTCTACTTGACTAGCTCGTTTATAAAAGATGGTTAAGTTTCCTAACCATAGACATGTCTTGTCATTTGATGAATGGGATCACATCATTAGGAGAATGATGTGATGGACAAGACCCATATGTTAGCTTAGCATATTGATCATTCAGTTTTAATGCTATTGCTTTCTTCATGTCAAATGCATATTCCTTCGACTATGAGATTATGCAACTCCCGGATACCGGAGGAATACCTTGTGTGCTATCAAACGTCACAACGTAACAGGGTGATTATAAAGATGCTCTATAGGTATCTCCAAAGGTGTTTGTAGGGTTGGCATAGATCAAGATTAGGATTTGTCACTCCGAGTATCGGAAAGGTATCTATGGGCCCTCTCGGTAATACACATCATAAGAAGCCTTGAAAGCAAAGTGACTAATGAGTTAGTTGCGGGATGATGTATTACAGAATGAGTAAAGATACTTGCCAGTAACGAGATTGAACTAGGTATGAAGATACCGACGATCGAATCTCGGGCAAGTAATATACAATGACGAAGGGAATAACGTATGTTGTCATTACGGTTCAACCGATAAAGATCTTCGTAGAATATGTAGGAACCAATATGAGCATCCAGGTTCCGCTATTGGTTATTGACCGGATAAGTGTCTCGGTCATGTCAACATAGTTCTCGAACCCATAGGGTCCGCACGCTTAACATTTGATGACGATTTTGTATTATTTTATTTGTTATGTGATTTGGTGACCGAATGTTGTTCGGAGTCCCAGATGAGATCACGGACATGACGAGGAGTCTCGAAATGGTCGATAGGTAAAGATTGATATATATTATGATGGTATTCGAACACCAGAAGTGTTTCGGGATGCACCGGGTACTTACCGGGTCACCGGAAGGGGTTCCGGGAACCCCCGGCAAATGATATGGGCCTTATGGGCCAAGAGGGGAAACACACCAGCCACAAAGGGGCTGGTTCACCCCCCCCCCCACCCCTATATGGCTGGCCAAATTGGAGTATAAAAGGGGAAGGAGGAAAGGAAAAAGGGAATAGGATTCCCCCTTCCCCCTCTTCCCTTCCTACTCCGTATAAGAATAGGAAAGGGGGAGGCCGAATTGGGAGGACCCCAAGTAGGATTCCTTCTACTTGGGGCACCCCCTTGGCTGACTCTCCTCCCCTCCAACCTATATATATGTGGGGGAGGCACCGCTAGAAGACACACCAACAATTGTTAGCCATGCACGGCGCCCCCCTCCACAGTTTACGCCTCCGATCATATCTTCGTAGTGCTTAGGCGAAGCCCTGTGCAGATCACTTCACCATCACCGTCACCATGTCGTCGTGCTGACGGAACTCTCCCTCAACACTTTGCTGGATCAAGAGTTCGAGGGACATCATCGGGCTGAATATGTGCAGAACTCGAAGGTGTCGTACGTTCGGTGCTTGATCGGTCGGAACGAGAAGAAGTTCGACTACATCAACCGCATTGTCAAACGCTTCTGCTTTCGGTCTACGAGGGTACGTGGACACACTCTCCTCCTCTCGTTGCTATGCATCTCTGAGATAGATATTGCATTAGCATAGGAAACGTTTGAAATTGCTTGCTACATTTCCCAATTGTTTGTGGGTGTTGCAGCACCTCCACAAGGTAGAGGTTGATCACCTTCTCAAAAAACTTGTCCTTGGGGGCGCTTGGAGACGTCATGGTGATCTAGATCTGTCAGAAAAAGAGCTCGAAACAAGAACATGAGATATTGTCGTGGTACGGTGGTAAAAACCTTGGGGAGAATATATAATGAATTTTTATCGACCAAAAGAAGTATTGTGCAAGAAAATGGAGTCCGGAGGGCACACGAGGCGGCCACAAAGCAGGGGGGCGTGCCCAGGGGGTAGGGCACGCCCTCCACCCTTGTGGATGCCTTGTGCGCTCTTTGGACTAGTTTTAGTTCTCCTAATTTTTTAAATATTCCAAAATGGAGAAAAATTGCTATTAGAACAGTTTTGGAGTCGGTTTACTTACCGTACCACATACCTATTCCTTTTCAGAGTCTGAAAGGTTCTGGAAAGTGTCCTTTATGTACTACTCCAGTGTTACGGTTTCAATTATATTGGTCTCAACATTTATAGGAGTGCCTAAGATATAATGTTTGATTCTTTGACCGTTTACCACCTTCGGATTTGTGCCTTCGGCGTTGTTGATTTTTATGGCACCGGAACGATAGACCTCCTCGATAATGTAAGGACATTCCCATTTAGAGAGAAGTTTTCCTGCAAAAAATCTCAAACGGGAGTTGTATAGCAAAACATGATCACCTACATTAAACTCAAGCTTTTGTATGCTTTTGTCATGCCATCTTTTAACCTTTTCTTTAAACAACTTGGCATTCTCATAGGCTTGGGTTCTCGATTCATCAAGTGAGCTAATGTCAAATAACCTCTTCTCACCGACAAGTTTGAAATCATAATTGAGCTCTTTAATAGCCCAATATGCCTAATGTTCTAGTTCAAGAGGTAAGTGACATGCTTTTCCATAGACCATTTTATACGAAGACATGCCCATAGGGTTTTTATAAGCAGTTCTATAAGCCCACATTGCATCATCAAGTTTCTTAGACCAATTATTTCTAGATCTATTAACAATTTTTTGCAAAATCAATTTAATCTCTCTATTGCTCAATTCCACTTGACCACTAGACTGAGGATGATATGGAGATGCAATTCTATGGTTAACATCATATTTAGCAAGCATTTTACGGGAAGCACCATGAATAAAATGTGAACATATGCTTGATCCCTTAAACGTTTTCGTTCGTATATACATCCC